>JARUPZ010000021.1:0-1200000 GCA_031213475.1 Nereocystis luetkeana
AACCCTAACCCTAACCCTAACCCTAACCCTAACCCTAACCCTAACCCTAACCCTAACCCTAACCCTAACCCTAACCCTAACCTAACCCTAACCCTAACCCTAACCCTAACCCTAACCCTAACCCTAACCCTAACCCTAACCCTAACCCTAACCCTAACCCTAACCCTAACCCTACTAACCCTAACCCTAACCCTAACCCCTAACCCTAACCCTAACCTAACCCTAACCCTAACCCTAACCCTAACCCTAACCCTAACCCTAACCCTAACCCTAACCCTAACCCTAACCCTAACCCTAACCCTAACCCTAACCCTAACCCTAACCCTAACCCTAACCCTAACCCTAACCCTAACCCTAACCCTAACCCTAACCCTAACCCTAACCCTAACCCTAACCCTAACCCTAACCCTAACCCTAACCCTAACCCTAACCCTAACCCTAACCCTAACCCTAACCCTAACCCTAACCCTAACCCTAACCCTAACCCTAACCCTAACCCTAACCCTAACCCTAACCCTAACCCTAACCCTAACCCTAACCCTAACCCTAACCCTAACCCTAACCCTAACCCTAACCCTAACCCTAACCCTAACCCTAACCCTAACCCTAACCCTAACCCTAACCCTAACCCTAACCCTAACCCTAACCCTAACCCTAACCCTAACCCTAACCCTAACCCTAACCCTAACCCTAACCCTAACCCTAACCCTAACCCTAACCCTAACCCTAACCCTAACCCTAACCCTAACCCTAACCCTAACCCTAACCCTAACCCTAACCCTAACCCTAACCCTAACCCTAACCCTAACCCTAACCCTAACCCTAACCCTAACCCTAACCCTAACCCTAACCCTAACCCTAACCCTAACCCTAACCCTAACCCTAACCCTAACCCTAACCCTAACCCTAACCCTAACCCTAACCCTAACCCTAACCCTAACCCTAACCCTAACCCTAACCCTAACCCTAACCCTAACCCTAACCCTAACCCTAACCCTAACCCTAACCCTAACCCTAACCCTAACCCTAACCCTAACCCTAACCCTAACCCTAACCCTAACCCTAACCCTAACCCTAACCCTAACCCTAACCCTAACCCTAACCCTAACCCTAACCCTAACCCTAACCCTAACCCTAACCCTAACCCTAACCCTAACCCTAACCCTAACCCTAACCCTAACCCTAACCCTAACCCTAACCCTAACCCTAACCCTAACCCTAACCCTAACCCTAACCCTAACCCTAACCCTAACCCTAACCCTAACCCTAACCCTAACCCTAACCCTAACCCTAACCCTAACCCTAACCCTAACCCTAACCCTAACCCTAACCCTAACCCTAACCCTAACCCTAACCCTAACCCTAACCCTAACCCTAACCCTAACCCTAACCCTAACCCTAACCCTAACCCTAACCCTAACCCTAACCCTAACCCTAACCCTAACCCTAACCCTAACCCTAACCCTAACCCTAACCCTAACCCTAACCCTAACCCTAACCCTAACCCTAACCCTAACCCTAACCCTAACCCTAACCCTAACCCTAACCCTAACCCTAACCCTAACCCTAACCCTAACCCTAACCCTAACCCTAACCCTAACCCTAACCCTAACCCTAACCCTAACCCTAACCCTAACCCTAACCCTAACCCTAACCCTAACCCTAACCCTAACCCTAACCCTAACCCTAACCCTAACCCTAACCCTAACCCTAACCCTAACCCTAACCCTAACCCTAACCCTAACCCTAACCCTAACCCTAACCCTAACCCTAACCCTAACCCTAACCCTAACCCTAACCCTAACCCTAACCCTAACCCTAACCCTAACCCTAACCCTAACCCTAACCCTAACCCTAACCCTAACCCTAACCCTAACCCTAACCCTAACCCTAACCCTAACCCTAACCCTAACCCTAACCCTAACCCTAACCCTAACCCTAACCCTAACCCTAACCCTAACCCTAACCCTAACCCTAACCCTAACCCTAACCCTAACCCTAACCCTAACCCTAACCCTAACCCTAACCCTAACCCTAACCCTAACCCTAACCCTAACCCTAACCCTAACCCTAACCCTAACCCTAACCCTAACCCTAACCCTAACCCTAACCCTAACCCTAACCCTAACCCTAACCCTAACCCTAACCCTAACCCTAACCCTAACCCTAACCCTAACCCTAACCCTAACCCTAACCCTAACCCTAACCCTAACCCTAACCCTAACCCTAACCCTAACCCTAACCCTAACCCTAACCCTAACCCTAACCCTAACCCTAACCCTAACCCTAACCCTAACCCTAACCCTAACCCTAACCCTAACCCTAACCCTAACCCTAACCCTAACCCTAACCCTAACCCTAACCCTAACCCTAACCCTAACCCTAACCCTAACCCTAACCCTAACCCTAACCCTAACCCTAACCCTAACCCTAACCCTAACCCTAACCCTAACCCTAACCCTAACCCTAACCCTAACCCTAACCCTAACCCTAACCCTAACCCTAACCCTAACCCTAACCCTAACCCTAACCCTAACCCTAACCCTAACCCTAACCCTAACCCTAACCCTAACCCTAACCCTAACCCTAACCCTAACCCTAACCCTAACCCTAACCCTAACCCTAACCCTAACCCTAACCCTAACCCTAACCCTAACCCTAACCCTAACCCTAACCCTAACCCTAACCCTAACCCTAACCCTAACCCTAACCCTAACCCTAACCCTAACCCTAACCCTAACCCTAACCCTAACCCTAACCCTAACCCTAACCCTAACCCTAACCCTAACCCTAACCCTAACCCTAACCCTAACCCTAACCCTAACCCTAACCCTAACCCTAACCCTAACCCTAACCCTAACCCTAACCCTAACCCTAACCCTAACCCTAACCCTAACCCTAACCCTAACCCTAACCCTAACCCTAACCCTAACCCTAACCCTAACCCTAACCCTAACCCTAACCCTAACCCTAACCCTAACCCTAACCCTAACCCTAACCCTAACCCTAACCCTAACCCTAACCCTAACCCTAACCCTAACCCTAACCCTAACCCTAACCCTAACCCTAACCCTAACCCTAACCCTAACCCTAACCCTAACCCTAACCCTAACCCTAACCCTAACCCTAACCCTAACCCTAACCCTAACCCTAACCCTAACCCTAACCCTAACCCTAACCCTAACCCTAACCCTAACCCTAACCCTAACCCTAACCCTAACCCTAACCCTAACCCTAACCCTAACCCTAACCCTAACCCTAACCCTAACCCTAACCCTAACCCTAACCCTAACCCTAACCCTAACCCTAACCCTAACCCTAACCCTAACCCTAACCCTAACCCTAACCCTAACCCTAACCCTAACCCTAACCCTAACCCTAACCCTAACCCTAACCCTAACCCTAACCCTAACCCTAACCCTAACCCTAACCCTAACCCTAACCCTAACCCTAACCCTAACCCTAACCCTAACCCTAACCCTAACCCTAACCCTAACCCTAACCCTAACCCTAACCCTAACCCTAACCCTAACCCTAACCCTAACCCTAACCCTAACCCTAACCCTAACCCTAACCCTAACCCTAACCCTAACCCTAACCCTAACCCTAACCCTAACCCTAACCCTAACCCTAACCCTAACCCTAACCCATAACCCATAACCCTAACCCATAACCCTAACCCTAACCCTAACCCTTGATCCCAACAGGAGCCAAAACATCCGAACAGCCTACCAACCTAAGAATCCCTTCTCCCAGATTGTTAGAGGTCCTCCATCGGGGAATGGGCACGGCGGGTTTGCAATGAACGAAGCTGAAGTCGAAAGGGGTCACGCCGAGTGTAAGTACCTTGTCAGGGGGCTCGCATACGCACAGCACGTAATCCTTGGACCTTGACCGTTAGACCTTGGCCGCAGGTCGTTGTGGAAGCTCAGATGTGTCCCCTTCGATTGCAGTGATGCAGCCCGAGACCATTGCTCTCTCAATGACGAATTGGGAGATAAATGGAACTGAGAAATGGGACAGCTGAGTGAGTCGGGGATGGCCGTCGTCGCTTGATACACCAGGAAGTGATGTTCTTTGAGGAGCTGTGGTCTTCTTGGAGCGCTTCCAGGTTAGTGAAACAAGTCCACCTGGCCAGGTTGGGACTACGAGTACAAGTTTGTCGTGAGATTTAGACGTTACCAGAGTTTGGCTCCATTTTAGTTTTGAGCCTCACGCAGGTCCACTTAGCCATTGTTGCATACCAATTAGGTACATATTCATAACTGGTATCCTCTTCATGAGTTCCAGAACGCTGCAGCAGTACACAGGCAAAGTAGAGGCTGCGGTACTTCTACCTGCTACGCTTAATCCAGAGTAGGATGCACTAGACCGAGAGCAGCAAACGCGCCTAGGGCTAGTCGTGGACTACTTCTGACCCTGCTCTACTCTGCTTGTAATGCGGAGCGCTTGAATGTGATGTACCTCGAGCTCTCTCTGCTAAGTTTCTTACCGCGATTACTACGAACAACTTCTTCGTATTTTGGTCCGCACTTGAGAAATACGCTCGCGAAATCGTGGCTCAGTGCTTCACGAAAAAATAAGAAACTCGGTGTAAGAAATTAAGCTCAACCTGACCAACAAGAGAGGGAAGTAGACATAGATGAAGCACCAGTGATCGACATCCACACGGGATAAGGAGCACTCTCAGCGCATGGAAAAACAGCCGAGGAAATAGCTTTTGAGGGCGCCGAGAGACTAGAAAATGTCCTCTAAAACATGCTGTGGTTGATGAGAGCCCAGAACATAAGAAACCACCGTGTAAGAAATGCACCGGTTGTTCAGAATCCGGAAAGAAAGAAACCTTCTATTTTAAGACATACTGGTACCAGGTATCGGTGTTGTGCGCACATACTCTAAGGCATTGAGCCTCGACGCCAGATGTGACGACGATGTGGTTCTATGAGGTGCTATGGAAGTTTCCCTACGCACAAACGGACGCGGTTCTCCGATCGGAGTGCAATCGTCGTGTTCATCATGCGTCCCATAAGCGTTGTTGGCAGCATGGAGAAATCCCTACGTAACACATCATACGATTTTGTTGTATCTATTTATTCAGGTTCGTAAAGTCGCGAAGTGGTCTGTCACCAAGTCTTCCTTCCGCTTCTGCGAGCAGAACGATGCATTTGACGGGCTAATGGACCGAGGAAGGGCTACGGAGGGTGACCACCAGGTGGAACTCTACACAACGTGTTTGCCCGATTTTTAATGTGGAGCTTGCAAAGTGCTCCCTTGGTCGAATTAGGTTTAGAGCCTATTTTTTCATGTTTCAACGTTTGTTTGTCTTTGGGGAGGTGAACAAAAGAGGGCTACTGTTTTTCTCCTTCCCATTTCGTCCCCTTTCGCCCCCTTCCCCCCCCCCCCCCCCTCCCGACAACTACGCTTTATTACCAAATAAACACACCCTGTTTTTGCCACGTCGCGTTAAGCAGGGTCAAGAGCCCTGGGGCTTGACAAGGTAAATTCTGTTCGTAGAGGGTCAGCGGGCTGTTGAACGCAACAGCCGAGTTGGCGGCAAGTATTACGGGGCCAGCGTGGAAGTTCAGCCGTGGGGTTCTGATCTCTACACCTTACATGCCGCAGTGGTAGATACCCTCTACAAGGCCGGGGAGGAAGAGGTGAGAAGTACGTAGGGTGCCCGTTGAACAGCAGGGCTGTGAATGCTTTCTTACACTATATTCATTACATGCCGGGGGTTTGGCTAAGTTCTAATCTTGTTGCCGCTTTTGGGGTATTGTTTCTGGACTTTCAGCTGGTCTCCGCAGTGGATCGTTGACGCCGGCAATTGAATAGGCGCGTCACGCGGCCTTGTTTTTAGCTATTGTGATTGCGTTCGCCATCCGACAATGCGCGGCAGAACCTTTAACGTTGAAAACTGAGAGACATAACATTCCCCGGAAGAAGAAAACCAAGGGGAACCAAAACAAAATGGAAACCTATGCACGTAGTCTAACTCCCTTTTGTACTACTTCTGCTTAACCTTTATATAATCCGTCTACTGTCGTTGCTCCTTCCTTCTCATTACAGTTTTGTTTGCGATCGATAAACTGGACAAGGACTTCATGCTCCTGGGGTTCATGCCGCATGCTTCGGGATTTTTTTTCTTGTTATGGACGGAACGCTCTGTGTAGGTGCAAGAGCTATAGATAAGCGGCAGGATGCACCGCAGTCGAGGCTGAGATGACGGGAGTGGGAGCGGGGGCAGGATCGGGTACGGGGGCGGAAGCAGGGGTGGCGCTGAGAGTGGCATTTCCAGTCAGTCGAAACCCTTGCAGAGGGTAGTGTGGGGAGAAGCGCGGCGGGGGCAAGGGCGGGGGTGGTTGCGGGAGCGGAGGTTTTGCAATCCAGCCTACCCAAGCTCACGGAACGGATGGTCTCGGGGGTAGCAAGGGAGGAAGCACCGGGTAGTGTAGAGGGTTTCAGTTCCATCTGAACTTTGCAGGCGATGTCAGTTGGGTATGGGCTGCTAGAATGCTGTACATATGAAACTAAACTCATCCCGGTACTACTACGTATATGCCCAATGAGCGTGTTGCGTTGCGTTTTGAACAGCGTGTTTGTGGGTATGTTCTGTATAGGAAGGGACGCGGCATGTTGTTTCTGTTTTGATTCGTTCGTCCTTGCGGGTATTTTTTGCGGGTGTTGATACTGGTTGGATGATACCTGGCACGTTCTTTTGTCGATTTGGCGTGTTTTAATGTATTCGTTGTTCTGGGTGTTTAGCGTTCACTCTTACGCCCTGCTTTCTTGTGATGATTAATGTGCGATCTTGTACACGTGGGTCTTACCCTGCTACGACTATGTTCACTACTGTTGTGCAGAGTGTGTTCATATGTGTGTACGCGCGTTGCATGTTGCAGGAAGTACAATCCCGTGAGAGAATAGTGGTACTGTGTGTTCCATTGAAGTAGGATCTGCGTTTTGTCGGACGGCGAACGGACCACCTGGTGACACTAATAAACTGATGTGACGAGACAACGCCGAGGAGGAGTAGCGACCGAGGCCGTTTATAGCCTTTGGCTTACGCCTCTTCATAGCGGGGTGCGTGAGGCTTTCACTATTTAGTTATTAACTGTTGCTGTGTGTCTGTCAGAGTGCTCGTTTGCCGTGTGCCGGAAGATAGATTGTCTCTATGCCTTATCTTCATGCACATTGCGAGACCTGCAGAGCACCGGTTCCAACGAACGCCGGTTGCACAAACGCAGACATGCACACGGTAGCCCGTGGGCCTGGTTTCGTTCCAACGTCTCCCGGGTTGGCCACCGTGTCCAGTTTATATCACAGTTCAATCGATCATGTAATGTGGCTACAATGCAATTCAGCGCAGCAGCTTTTCTGCGGGGTGGAGAGGGGAGGCATTATTGTCATTTTGATCGTATTAATAGTGTCTTTTAGTACTATTAATATGATGATACTAAGACCTACTTTGCTAATACTTTACGCTTTTGCTGTACATACGAAAGGTGCTCATGTGTAATACTCGCGGAGAATAGTACGAAGTGTTAGAAATGCTACCACTACCCTTGTTACTGCGACTATACGCGTACCTACCGTACTATTTTTCACTTTGACTACTACTGCTGTAATACCACTACCAGGTATAGTGTACCACCACTACTACTACCACTACCGTTGCTACTGCTGTACCTACGACTACTGGCCAAAAGAGGGCGATGATGGACCCTGTTTGGCAATATTTCCCCGCGTACAACACCCTGGCAAACATACAGCAGAAGAGTACAGTGTTGCAGCAGTACTGCTACTGCTGTACGACGTTGTAACCAGCCCCGAGGCGCATTCAGAAAAGCCCAGCATGCTTCGTAAACTGTTTCGAGAGTTAGTCGTGTCTTGTTTCGTGCAAACGGTGCTGTTGCACAGCAACACCACATAATACACGCAGGCACAAGTCTGAACACAGGTCTGCACACAACTGGGCCACTTTGGCCCAGCGAAGGACACGAGGTCAGGCCACAGGCAAGCACCCATGAAGTGTGGCAGTTGAGAGTTTTTTTGGGCCCTGTATCATACGACGATATCCAGTGTGTGATAGGCATTTCAATTTTTACTAATACTCAGCGATTACAAAAAACAATCGCTGCAGAAATTGTTAGTATCACATCAAACTCAAATGGGCAGATGGGCATGTGCCCATCGGTGCCCATGGAGTGCCCATTGCAGAGTATTCTCGGAAGAATGAGAGAATGTGAGTTTTGTACGTACGTGAGAAGTTTAGCCAATGAGATGAATGCGATGTTTCACGGTAGCCTGAATCGTAGCCCTTGGTGCATACACCTTGTCTGGTACGTAGCCGCAGCCTACACGTAACAGCGCAGTGAAGCAGAGGCAACGCTACAGGTTCAAGGTGTGATACAGACTAGTTTGAGTTCGGGATGTCCGACGAGAGCAAGTCGCCGGAGGCCGGTGCCAACGCGGCTACTGCGGCGCGAGGTGTGCAGGTTGCGTTGTTTGCTGCGCAAACACAAGCCGAGGCGAATGCTCATGCTTCTGTAGCTGCTGTGCAAGCGGAGGTCGACGCACGCCGTGCTGGACGAGCCGAAGCCGAGGCTCGCCAGGCCACCGACGCTGCTGTGGCCTCTCGCCAGGCCAACGATGCTGCTGCTACTGCTGCTGCGGCAGCTACTCCTGCTGCTACGGCTAGTCGTCGATCTATGCCGGCAGCCTCGGGGGGGGTGGTATCGACAGCTGACGTGCGGCATTGGCAAAACCAGGTGTCCTCCGAGTTTTCCCGCATGGATACGGAGATCCTCGGCGTCAAGTCATCTCTGGACAACGTGCTCCTGTCTGTTGCGAGCCTTCGGGACGCCGTCGCCGGCGGCGCATCCAAGACCGCCGACGTCGAGGTCCTGATTCAGCAGTTTTTGGACAACTTTGCCGACCGTGAGCCTTCCGTGCGAGACGGCGGGGATGCGAGGGAGCGGCACGTCCAGAAATCACAGTTGACTGACGACACGGCCCTTTGGAAAAAAATGTCGTCACGCAAACACTGGCTGCTTCGGGGACGCTTGCCTCCGAACCTCGGCGAGTCGGCCGCAGATATTCAGTCATTCGTGGGTGAGAGCGTCGACGTTACGGCGGGGGTGGCGGCTCAGCTTCGCGCTGTCAGCAACTTTGACGTGAGTGTATGGGCCACGTGTCGACCGCCCTGTCGACCACCTGGTGTTTGTCGCTGACCGCCTGGACCTTTTGCGGCAGGCTCTTATGGCGGTTCTTACAGTTGGACTCTCGGCTGACGTCGGCGACGACCGCGCGTGCCTGGACCGGCTGGCACCCGTCGACGTCTCGTTCACATCCGCGGTGGCCGGTCTTCGCCGGCATACTCTAAGCAACATCCTTTTGCTTTCCGGCTCCGCGTCGCGGGCTGTTATGAGCGACATGGTGAACGACGACCTGAGCCTGTGGGTGAACGACCTCATGAGGTTTGCCCAGCAAGTTCGTCCGTTGACTGTTCCCCCTCAGTTCAACGTTGTGTTTAACGCGCCGCCTGTCCCAGCGTTTGGTCGTACACGCAAAATTTGCTCGACCGGTGGCGACGTCCTGAAGCTCGTGGAAGGTCTCCAAGTTCTACGCGACAGCAGGGATGGGGCACCCAAGCGGGGCCAAAGCCTCGCCCCTGCCAAGACGGGTCCGGCCAGATAGAAGAGCGCCACGCTGTGCTGGATGTTCGCTTCCACGGGCCTATGCCGGTATTCAGACTGCAAATTCGTGCATGCGAATACCCCGGCCAACTCTTCCTCTCCTGCAGCTCTTCTCGGCGGCGGATCGGCGTCTCCACCTGGGGGAACGCGAGGTGGAGCGGCGGCGCAAGCAAGCGGATTGCGGACTCTGGTGCTCCGCCCAGATGGTGGTCGCGGGGGGGGCGGGGGTGGTGGTGGCTCGGGTTCGGGATGAAAACACGGGCCCTTCCTGTCGGTTGGGCCAACACCTGGGGGGGCGGCGGCGGTGCGGGCCGGTGGCGGAGCGGCGACGGCGCACGTCGCCAGTTGTGGAACGGGCACTCGGCCGGCCACCCGCGAAGGAGCGGGGGGTTGCGTAGGCGTGCGTTAGGAGCTCTGGCTGGCGATGGCGGCGTCGGGCGTGATAGCGTCGCTGTGACTCCGGGTTCGGTTCCCTTTTCAGAGAAAGGTACGGGTGTGGGCGTGCGTGCGAGTTATTTGCCAGTTGACACGGCGTACATGCAAGGTGAGGTCGGCGACGTGCGTCTGGATGCGTTGCGAGTAGATGAGGTAGATGCGTGGCTTGCCGCTCGGGAGGTAGTGGTGCAAGCGGTGTCCGCGCGAGGCTCAGCGAGCCTCGATCAGGTCGCGTCACTCAGCTCCTCACTCTTGCGACAGTGTCGAGGCAGTGTTCACCTTTTTCTGTCCACCATCGGCTCCTCAATTTTCTCTCCGCATATTAACGTTGCTGCCGTACAGCACTGGGTTGGTGAGATCAAGAAATTCCCTCGTATTTCTCTGTTGCTTCGTGTGCTGGCGCCGGGCGCGCCTGTCGGCGTCGCACGGGGGGGGGATTTTACCACGGAACTCGCGTATGGTAATCACCCGGTCGTCGCCACGCATGCGGGGGATATCCACAATAAGATATGCGCAGACGTGGTGCACGGCCGAGCGGTGGTGTTTGATTTGCGACATGCAGACGAGATTCAGGGTCTTCGCCTTTCACCGCTGAGTGTCGTCCTCGAACCCAAATTAAGGATTATTCACGATCTTACGTTTGCGCGCGAGGGCGGTCGGACCAGGGTTAATGGTGACACTGACTTTGACTCCGCCCCATCGTGCGAGCTCGGCCATGTGCTTCGTGATGTGCTGTTACGGGTGCCGTTTTTGCGACAGACGTATGGTAGTCGCGCTCGAATCTGGTTGTGCCGTGTGGATGTCAAATACGCTTTTCGGCAGGTTTTGGTTGATCCGGCAGGCGCGCCGAATTTTGGATACGTTTTCGGTGATCACGTTGTCGAGGATTTGCGCTTGCAGTTTGGTTGGCGCAATAGTCCTGGGTTTTGGGGGTTAATGGCATCTGCGCTCGAGCATGCTCATACCCACTCTACCTTTCAAGGCGCAGACGTTTCCCAACAAGGGGCTGCCGCCGTTGCGCACGTTGAACTCTCCCCGCCGCGGGGAGTTCGGGTCGTTGCTATCCCGCGTGATTGTGGGCCCGTTCCTGGTTCAGGGGGCAACACCGGGAGCAATTTGTTTGTGAGGTACTACGTGGACGATGGCATTTTTGTCGAGTGGCTGCGCTCGAGCATGCTCATACCCACTCTACTTTTCAAGGCGCAGACGTTTCCCAACAAGGGGCTGCCGCCGTTGCGCACGTTGAACTCTCCCCGCCGCGGGTAGTTCGGGTCGTTGCTATCCCGCGTGATTGTGGGCCCGTTCCTGGTTCAGGGGGCAACACCGGGAGCAATTTGTTTGTGAGGTACTACGTGGACGATGGCATTCTTGTCGCGTTGCAATGGTGGCCGGACGGCCGCCGTTGCTTCCGTGCTGTACAGTCACTGGCGTCGGACCACGTTCGCTTGTTGGGCGAACGTGGTGTTTCCGATCCGCCCCTCCTGTCAGCCAAGAAAATTACAAATTGGGACACGCAACGGGAAGTTTTGGGATGGATCATTGATACTAAGGCGCTTGCGGTCACGTTGCCGCCCCATAAGCGCCTCAAGCTGCACAATATCCTCAAGGAGTGGCCCTCGTCTCGTGCATTTGCTTCTGCGAAGCAGGTGTCGCAGCTCGTTGGCTTTCTCACGCATGTTTCCTATGCTGTACGTCCGGGGCGTTTTTTCGTTAACCGCTTGTTAGCTCCAGTTGGTATGCCGCGCATTGCCGCCGGAGCTAATTTTGATCGCCGTATGGCAAACCCTGGGCGGCGTCTCGCCCTGGGACCCGAGTTCCATGGTGACCTCGAGTTCTGGCGGTGGTTCGTTGAGGAAGGGTGGGACGCGCGCGGAGGAACCTTGTCGGCTCCGATGTATAATTTGCTTGAGCGCCCCCCTAGACGTACTCTTTTTTCGGACGCATCTAAAACCGCAGTCGGGGGTTTTTACTTGGAAACTGGGGTGTATTGGCGATACGAGCTTGACGCAGGAGAGCGGTCTCGATTCTGTGGATCGAGTTCCGTTCGCCATGGGGGACTGTGTGTTGTTACGTGGCGACAACGAAGCAGCCGTCGAGTGGGTGCGGCGTTGTCCAGGGGGAAAGGAGCCGAGATCTGGCGCATTAATGCGTCACCTCGGGGTGCTCGAGTTGTCCTCTGGTTGGCACTTTGACGCAAAACACGTACGTGGAATTTTGAACGTGGCCGCTGATGGTATCTCACGGTGGGATTGTGCCTCCGTCCTCGTTAATTTGCGTCCTATTCGACCCGACATTCCGTGGCAGGAGCAGGACCTGGGGGGTGCGGGCACATCCCTCTGTACTTCGGTGTTGGTCTCGAACTCATGCGAAACGCCATTGCGACCTCGTCTAAACGCACATATCAGGGGCATTTTGGCGCATGGGTAGACTTTCGGGTACGTTGTGACATGCCTGTATTCCTAGAGCGTGGCGGAGACAGCATGACTAACGTTTGGCATTTGTTGGAGTACGTAGCGTACGCCTTTGCCACTAAGAAATTGCGGTCGGCAACTATCGAGAGCCATTTGTCAGCGATCAAGTTTTTCCATCGAATTTCACGAGGGTTCGAAGTGGACACTACCCATCCTGTTTTGGGTAATGCCCTCAAAGGAGCCGCTCGTTCGAATGCCGACGCTGGTAACCAAGCAACCGTTCGTCGGCCTGTTTCGTGGGAAATGTTGATCGCGGGCGAAAAATTGATCTCCACATGGCAGACGGGGGGTCGTGTCTTGTGGCTTGCCCTCTGCGCTTCCTTTTGTTTTTTGACTCGCGCTTCAGAAATGTTTGCGGAAACTCGGTCGCGTGTGCACGAAACTTATTGCTTGCGACGGGCTGATGTAGCGTTTTTTCGCGAGAATATTCAGCTTACCGCGTCGCAGTGGTCTCCTGCAGACCGCGTTGAGGTAAGGTTTCGTGGCTCGAAAGGGGACCAACTGCGGAAAGGGGCGGTTTTGACGCGCGTACGTTGTGGTCCGGCGTTGCGCGTGGGCGACGGTGGCGGTGCTGTCGATCTCATGATCGAATTGATGTCTTGCTATTTGTTTCTTCCCTCGTCGGCCCCACTAGCCGCTTTTGGTGTTAGTAGTTGCAGATGGTCCATGTGGACACAGCAGCAAGCGACGGCAGCTCTGCGAAAAGTGGTTGCGTTGGCGGGCGGGCGTGCGGAGGAGTACGCTTTGCACTTTCTGAGGATTGGAGGCGCAACTCACTTGTCGGCGGGGGGGCAACACCAGAGGTGTTGCAGCGTGAGGGCCGATGGGCGTCCGATGCGTACAAGACGTATGTTCGCAGTCATGGAAAGGATGCCAGTTGGGTAGCCGACGTGATGGCCCAGGCAGGAATTAGCGGTGGGATTCAGCCGGGCCAGGGCACAGAGTGGGGGCGGGTTAACTCACTCTTAGTTTTGACTAGGCAGAAGTGAAACTATGAAGAAGTGTGTTATTACATGCGTTCCCTATGATATTGCAAGTCAGGGGGAAAGGGGCCGTCAGAGTACATCCGTAAATAGGGTCGACTCTCATTTGGGTCGATGGAAGCTGGCGTCGAGAGTTCTATGCCGCCAGTTGGGTTGGGAGTTGACTCGAGTATACGGATGTTAGCGTGGGGTTGCTGTTGGGGCAGCCCCGGGGGATGACCCCTTCTCTGAGGGCGGGGGGTTGCGCATTAATATAATACAACTTCGAAAGCAAAGTACAGAGCAGAGTATTCTCGGAAGAATGAGAGAATGTGAGTTTTGTACGTACGTAAGAAGTTTAGCCAATCGGATGAATGCGATGTTTCACGGTAGCATGAATCGTAGCCCTTGGTGCATCCACCTTGTCTGGTACGTAGCCGCAGCCTACACGCAACAGCGCAGTGAAGCAGAGGCAACGCTACAGGTTCAAGGTGTGATACAGACTAGTTTGAGTTCCCACCCACCCTTCCGTGCTTTTGAGGGAGCCAGTCGGGGGGGAGTGAAATAGTCGCAGTAACTTGTGTGTTTGTTGCTGTTTGTTAGACGTACCCGTTATGTTCGCTGGTGGTGCGACCGGGTGTCGTAGATTGCGCAAGTGGCGGCGGCGGCTAGTCGCATTGTTTGGCGTTTGTTTGTTCGATGCAAGTGGGGTTTCTTTTTATCATAATATGATGGCGTTTTTTTTCATATCATAATATGAAAGTGATAAAAACGTGGTGGTGCATTGGCTCGGATTTGCGCGCAATCTGAAAGTTTAGGAGAAGGGGGTTATCCGTATATTAACATTGAGGTACATTGTGAGTTAAATGTATTTGTGTTGTTTGTGTATGCCTGGTACGAGTTGTGTGTAAATTTATATGCACGTGGTCGTGAGGTTACCATGTACCTGGTATGTTTTCTCGAGTTATGTGTCAGGAACTGTTTGTCTGACTGGTGTGGAAGCTGGCGTCAAGAGTTCTATCCCGCCAGTTGGGTTGGGAGTTGACTCGAGTATACGGATGTTAGCGTGGGGTTGCTGTTGGGGCAGCCCCGGGGGATCACCCCTTCTCCAACCCCCTTCTCCGGGCGGGGGGTTGCGCATTAATATAATACAACTTCGAAAGCAAAGTACAGAGCAGAGTATTCTCGGAAGAATGAGAGAATGTGAGTTTTGTACGTACGTAAGAAGTTTAGCCAATCGGATGAATGCGATGTTTCACGGTAGCATGAATCGTAGCCCTTGGTGCATCCACCTTGTCTGGTACGTAGCCGCAGCCTACACGCAACAGCGCAGTGAAGCAGAGGCAACGCTACAGGTTCAAGGTGTGATACAGACTAGTTTGAGTTCCCACCCACCCTTCCGTGCTTTTGAGGGAGCCAGTCGGGGGGGAGTGAAATAGTCACAGTAACTTGTGTATTTGTTGCTGTTGGTTAGACGTACCCGTTATGTTCGCTGGTGGTGCGACCGGGTGTCGTAGATTGCGCAAGTGGCGGCGGCGGCTAGTCGCATTGTTTGGCGTTTGTTTGTTCGGTGCAAGTGGGGTTTCTTTTTATCATAATATGATGGTGTTTTTTTTCATATCATAATATGAAAGTGATAAAAACGTGGTGGTGCATTGGCTCGGATTTGCGCGCAATCTGAAAGTTTAGGAGAAGGGGGTTATCCGTATATTAACATTGAGGTACATTGTGAGTTAAATGTATTTGTGTTGTTTGTGTATGCCTGGTACGAGTTGTGTGTAAATTTATATGCACGTGGTCGTGAGGTTACCATGTACCTGGTATGTTTTCTCGAGTTATGTGTCAGGAACTGTTTGTCTGACTGGTGTGGAAGCTGGCGTCGAGAGTTCTATGCCGCCAGTTGGGTTGGGAGTTGACTCGAGTATACGGATGTTAGCGTGGGGTTGCTGTTGGGGCTGCCCCGGGGGATCACCCCTTCTCCAACCCCCTTCTCCGGGCGGGGGGTTGCGCATTAATATAATACAACTTCGAAAGCAAAGTACAAAGCCCGTTTTTTACCTAAAAAAAAGAATTTTCGTTTTTTTCAGTAACCAAATCATCCCCTCCCTGAGCTCCTAATTGTCGATGATCTCCTAGCCCAAAAGAAATAATAGACGGTTGTGATTTCCGGGCTTCAAAGTGCATGGCTGAAAAATACAAAAAATTGCTGAAAAAGACTCAAATAATAACGTCCCAAAGAAATGTGCTATAAAAGTTGATCTATAGAAATCGAGTGACACTCGGCAGTGCCTTTTCCCTGCATCCCTTGGCAGTGCCCTGATCCCGTTCGTAACAAGATCGAATGGTACATTTATGTCAACTTCCCTTAAAAAAGTAATCACACAACTTGGCACTGGGGTATATTTTCCTATGTATCCGGAGCATGGGTGCGAGCCCTTGTATATACCAATTTACCTGACATAAACTGTGGACGGGTGCGGGGTGGAATCCTGTCACGGTGAGGGTATCGATTCATCAGCGCCGTCAATTTTGTTTTGTCCCATTAAAATATTTAGTTTAATTTTCGGAGCAGCCAATCAGTTTTCCCTGGGAGGGTCGAAAATAAGGCTGTCTATCAGAACTGGGGCCATAAATATTGGATCTTTGAAGATTTTTGTGGAAAAGTCATGATGTATATCCTCTGTATATGTCCTCAGGACTGGCCATAACTACTGCTGAACGACGTACGGGTATACAGGTAGGTTCTTACCGGTATTATACCCGAATCAAATCGATACTAAGGGAGGGTATTTATTTATTTTTTCTTAGGGTTAGGGAGAACAAATTGTGAAAAATCATGATGTATATATATGTCCTCAGGCCGGATCTTATGCAATTTTTTTTGAGGTGATTATATGACTGTTTACGGAGGCTTCGGGGTATCTGGTTCCATATCTGATCAAATTTTATCAAAATCACGTCTTAAGGGGCCTGTTTGGTGGAAAAAATGTTCCTCCGAGATTTTATCACTCCTGAAATTCCATGAAATGATTTTTTTTGGCAGCCCTTTCTGATCAACTCTGAAAGTGATAAAATTTGGCTTTGCACTAGACCTCGGTGGCATTATACAATTTTGTCTAGGTTATAGACTGGGTTCATGACGGGTCACGACGCTACATGCTTGGTTACGCTTGTACACAGCTCGGCTCCAACACTTGTGCGTCGGCCACCACGGAGAGGGAGGGCATCAGCACCTTGGCCACCATCGTGTCCCTTGCGGCTGCCCAACTGCAGCTGCTCTAGGCGAAACAACTTTGGCAACGAATAGGACGAGACTACAGCAGCAGTATCAAAACAATCAAACGGTATTTTTCTGACTACGACCGCCGCAAGCAGCTCATGCTCCGCGAAGGCGAGAGCTCCTTGCTGGTCCAGCGACTAGCAAACCCCTTACGCAGCTCCCCAGGGGCTTCCACATTCCTTTGCTTCCTTCGAGGAACTGGTGGTGAAGGTTGATCGCCCAACCCGGCGTGAGCGACTCTCGTTCGAGTCGTGGTCCACGTGGAGTTCAAAATGTCGGTTGTGTTCTGTTTTTTTAGTTCTCCCATGAAATAAAACCAAAATCACGATAAGACGGCACATGGCGCACCGATCTGGTGTGGCTTTTTGCCGGTGGAAAATCCGACTTCCTGCCTTTTTCAATCACTCAAAAAAAATTGCATAAGACCCAGCCTCAGGACTGGCAATAACTACTTACTGCTGTACGACGTACGGGTATACAGGTGCTTACCGGTATATCCGAATCAAACCGATAAGGGAGGGTATTTATTTATTTTTCGGATTCAGGGAGAACAAATTAAACAGTGCGATCTACCAAACTATATGTTTCTTCGATATCTATTTGTGCGTTTTGAAGAGAAGGGGTGAGTTTGAATGGAGTTTAATGTGGTGGTGTTGAAAAAATAGCGCTACCGTTGGGTCATGAAGGTAGTCGCCGTTGACGGTTCATATTGTTTGCGCAGAAATATATCGAGGTCCCAGCACAATCTGGGAGAAGGGATTTATAGGTTGGTAGGCTGTTCATGCATTTTGGTACCGTGTTTGTATAGAACCAGGAAATTTCTTAATTGCGGACGACGATCCCAAGGTAGGTGCAGACCGCGCTGCGCAATAATTGTCAAGTCAAAAACACCCCTAAAGATCCCTTTTCCGAGATGATTGCTAAACCTAATAATAATGAGGAATATATTATTACGACACGACGATCTTGTTGTGGCGCACCAAGAAGAATACGAACATGAAATAGGAGCACACCATAGGAACACCCATCCGCCGAGTAACCGAGCTCATTTCATCGAGCGATGTGTCTAATGATGCTGTATGTGATGTAGATATATATCGCAATACTGACTCGGACCCGTAGTTTTAAGCCCGTTTTGCACCAATTGACTTCGGTGATCACGTATCCAACACAAAAATACCCCCAAGGGTGTCGTGCATTGCGCCCCGTGCGGTATCATTCTAAACAAAATATTTCCACCACTTTTAGCGTCGAGGTAGTTCATGTGATTTCGTGTTTCCTCTTTCTTCTTCGTTGTGTTCGTTGTGGATCGCGACGAGATCTTTGTCGTAAGACGAAGATGATCGCGGCTTTCAAAGATATTCGCCTAAAAGCAGGCGAGGAACTGACATACCGACGCTATAGCTGGTGCACGGTGGAAAGGTGTGCCGGGCGTTAAATAATGAGGGGATTGATCGAAGAGGGGGGGGTGGGGAGGAGCGTGCAAACCGAAAGGGGGTGGTAAACAGAGATCCAGTGCTTGCTCTATGCGAGCCCCCCCCCTCCCCATAACCCTGAACAACGACCTATCACTGCCAGAGCTGTCGACAGCTTTCAACGCGCGGAAAGCAACAAATAATCCGGGCAGTACCGTTGCAGTTTCGATGGCTCACACACAATGTATGAGTCATGAGCAAACAATCTGGCCAATTCCTGAACGAAAAAAGCTTTTCTTGCACCACGCCTGACAGTTAGTTCCGAAACCCGTGTATCTACCCGAGCCGGTAGCCTATTAATAGTGGGGAAGGACCAGAATCGTGACATGCGATCGTCAAGCCATAAAGGGTATACTTTGCCATGTAGTTACTCCTGTTATGGGTGCCAGGTATATGCCAAGTACCTGTGATACAAATAACGAAGATCGTAAGCTGACAACCAGCGTTGTATCCGTGATATATATGGCGACGGCCGTACCTAAGTCATCCGATTTGCCGTGGTCTTGTTGTGCGGACAGGGACTACTCTAAAACCTGCCACGGCATCCACTAGATTCTGGCGTCCGCATCAACAGATTACTGCAGCTACTGACATATGTGGTGAGAAGGGGCGTCATGACTCGCTGTATTGCATTGAGTCGGAGTCACCCCATGCAATGCCCCCGTCCCAGCGTTGGCATCCCTACCTGTTACAACGAGCAAAATCGTGCGATGATGCCCAACCCAGATCCGAAGTCTGGTTGCAGATGCCCTACAAACAATGTTTGATTTTAAATACAAACTTTCGTGGGTGGATATAAACCATTGGTCCGTCAACAAGAAACACCTCGTAATCTGCGCAGGACTTACTTGTTCTTTGTTGTGTGACAATCCTTGGGCCAACACCATGAACATGGGACACTTTTGTTATGTATCCTGCATTTAATTTTGGTTATGTTACCCTAGCCGCTGAACACAGTTATTTTAGTTAATGTTTTTATCGTTTCTAAAAACTGAGCCGTACCAGTATGTTCTTATTAGGTCATTTCTCGTTCATGGGCCTTCACTGTATATTATACCTGGTACCTGGTATGCTGGTACCCGTCAACATTTCGTTTTATAGGACAACAACAGCACCCGCCGGAGACTACGTAGTTGTTCGACCGTTCACACCAAATTAATACCTGTATGGGAGAGTGGGGTAGCCGTGACAACTCTTCTTTCGCACCACCATGACATGTGTAATCCCTCCCTCGGTTGCCTGATTTGGGTGTGTCAGCACTCGAAGCCTGCGGCGTGTTCAACGTTACACAATGTGGCAGGTTACTAAACACAAACTTACGGGAAGCAGCCGGCAGCCTACACTAAATGCCTTGTATGTTATGGGTCTCTCTGCCACTGTTCATGCACTTGCAGGGGTCTGTCAAGGTCAGGGTCACCGAGGCATTTTGCCTGCATTGCTACGCTATGGCTATTCTCAGCAAACCTTGTTTATTCCCACGATCACCTGAG
This sequence comes from Nereocystis luetkeana, assembly GCA_031213475.1. Lineage (NCBI taxonomy): Eukaryota > Phaeophyceae > Laminariales > Laminariaceae > Nereocystis > Nereocystis luetkeana. The sequence goes on from JARUPZ010000021.1 coordinate 19,809, forward strand.
TACCCTAGGCCAAGACCGAGATGTGATCAATTCCACACTGACTGGAGCGCCCCCTGTCTCGGAAGGTAGGTGCGGCCCGTTTACCGGTATCTATTCTTTCATTTGGCAGTAGGTTTGTGCCGAGGCTAGAACACCCTTTTACTTAGGTTTCGTTGCACAGCAGAGGTGCTCGCCGAACTATCCGGAGAGCAGTCGAGTACTCCTACATACGATAAATCATCGGTATGTGGAGCGTTACTCGAGCGAGTTGCGCCACATTGAACCCGCCTTTTGCTCGAGCACTGCTGCCGGACCTTTATCCCATAAATATGAACACACCTTCGGCGGAAACAAAGCATCTGCACCATTATAGCACAAACTTGTCTAACGTAGGAGAACACCCTCGCACACGCGTCGCCCATAACATAGTCAGCACCACGGTCGAAGCAGAATACGTGTATAGCTATTCTGGTACGCAGGAAGCTCCTCGACGGAGTTTCTTTTGCGGTTGAATTTGATGGGATTTCGGCTTGACATCCGATATCAAAATCACCTGCTACTGGCGATAACTCTACATACATACTCTGTACCTATCAAATAAATGTCCGACCCCGACTCTCTTACAGTAAGTAGGACTATCTCGTACAGAATGATGTCGTGCTCGTACGCTATCCTCGGAACCACAAGTTGCAGTATACTACTCAGTTTGTGTGCCGGGGTTCGCCTGGACGCATTCTTCGCGAAGGGGAGAGGGGCGATACTGCATACTACTGGAAGCCACTACGAGTCCCTTGCATGTCGATACTGCGTATATATATCAGAGAGCCGTAAAACTGATATATATATGTGGTTTCGTAGCCGCATGCAATGGCATTTTCCATGCTACAGAACGAATGACGGTTTTCATGTTCTTGTACCCAATCTTAGGGTTAGGGTTATTTTATGTTTGCTGTGGTGGTACCTAGAAATAACCCAAGGGTTGTAACGTGAAAGCCACACGCACTCCTCCTTTTTTAATACTAATTTAGAGGAAAACAGCAGACGACTCGCCGCCGCCCTGTGATGTAGTATCAATAATAGTAAGAAACCTAACCCCAAGGTTACCCATTTATTTAGTGTGGCCTGTGTTGTTGGTACAGCAGGTGTAGTAATAGCGCACGAACTTAGGGTTACTTGTACGTGTACGTACGCGAAAAACATGTACCCTTCTCATCATATATATGTCTTGTTGATGCCCAATGAAATAGTACTTGCCAGCTACGCGTAGTTTCCAAACCAGAGACCCAGTGTTTGTTGTCGACCAATATGTCCAAGTACTATGGGCATCGGGCAGGTAGCTGCGTACCTGATGCCGATAGCTTTATACGTCATCGAGTATGAGTATTACGGATGCCGCCTGTCGTAGGTCGTAAATCTACTCGGATGATACTCCTGGGAAACGCTTAAATCCCAATAGTTTTATGTCGAGTATAAGAATTATTGCGGACGCCGCCTGTCGTAGATATATCTGCTTGGATGATACTGACCTGGGAAATAAATGCGAAGAGTCTTCGTTCTTGTCTTTGGATATAAATGGTACCATTAAATTTTCCATCATTTGTTCACAGCAGGTTGGGCAAATAAATAACGAAAGGGGATTCCGAGAATACATTTCTTCAACAATACTGCTGCGTTATTCGATCTTCACTTAATATGTCAGTTAGATATTCACCATAATCAACTGATAAGTTATCAGTCAACGCTGACAGGTACAACAGTGTGGCTCTTGCGAGTCCAACATGTATGTGGGTTTCAAGGCCCCCAAAAAAAACGAGAACCTGTAGCGATATATATTTTAGGAAGAAACACTCAGTGTCACACTCTCAACTACTATTATTACGGGGGACCAAAGTAAATAGGACCTGTGGTACACACGAAGGCCTATATATTTCCCTCTTTTTAGTAATAATATTTCTTCCTGATTACTATGGTCCCCCGTTATAGTTTGTTTGTAGGCCTCAATAATAATAATAATAGTCAAAATGAGGGAAAGAAGATCGCTGGCCTCATTTCATGTAGGTGTTTCACTTAGGGCCATTAGACCTATCTATGCAGATTGAAACGCAAAGGACCCATAAACAAAATGAATGCCAAAGATGCGCATGCCGAGCCGGTCGCCCCTGTGGTTCAAGTGGTTAACCTCGAATTCTACTTACTTGTTTGAGTCCTGGGTTCGAGCCCCAGGTGGGTTGGACTTTGACTTTATTTGCAAAAAGAAAAAAAATGATTCAATTGTTGAGAGCGCCTTGCAGCGTGGGTAGGCACAATTCGATGCGAGTCGACGAGGGAAGAAAAGGCTGAAATCTTCTCGCGGCAAAAATGAAGGCACGTACCGTAGCGGGAAGGGGGGAGAAGAGCCTGCTATGTGACCCCGGATCTGAGTTACGAGTTGGAAGGAGAGAGAGAAGAAGATGTGCGAAGATAATGAATAGGATGAGAAAAAAACAAAAAAAACAAAAACAAAATACCAGATTTTTCCAGATACAGCTTGGTAGCACCACGATTTCTGAATAAAAGTTACACCATCTCGAAAACCCGGAACAAAACAAAGGTGGGGCAGTTGTTTGACCAAGATCGTCTTGAAAAAAAATCAGGGCGATGATTAGTTTGTGAAGCGGCGAGACTCCGACTCCTCGACAGACATCCAACAACCCAACCAACGACTGCGACAATAATGCTGAACGGAGTGCGCTCGTGAGGGGCTCCGACCCACCCTGCAGTCAGTCGCCGTCTTCACACAATGGCCTTTAATACGTGGCGGGCGCTGGCCAGACGTATCATAAAAAAAATGGCTGTGTGGACGGAACAGGTGAAAAAACATGTCGATGCGTCTTGGGTGGGCAAAAAACTCGACAATCGGTCAGGTGTGAGAGAAGACCGCCGGACGCCGCCGGCAAGTAATCGCCTCGTAGACCATGGATCCAGCTGATATGTTTGATGCCGTCATCTCTACTCGTTGGCCGTGCCTTGCATCAAGCCGGTTGGGCGTAGAGCTACGCCGAGATCGGAGGTCTATCGTTGCACGAGCTGGTTTACGTAAGCCTTTTGACCATTTGCAAAGATAAAGAACAAAATGCACCGTCTGCCGCCGTTTGGACATAAACAACAAGAACATCAAACTTGTTCGCCCTGTTTCCTCATAGCGGCGATACGGGAATATATCCGGCTGTTTCTCAACAGTAACCAACTATTATGGGAAATTTTTGAAGGGGCCTCATAACTGGTTTTTTTTTCTGCCAAAAATCGTCGATTTACTCGACTGGACTGTCAAAAACACCGGTAGACTCGTCAGGATGCTCCCGTTAGTTTTCCGAGAGCTTTCTCGAGCACTTTTCCGTTTCTCCAGAGTCGTTGTAGGCCTGTTCGTCCATATTTCCAGTTCTTCTGAGGACATCATGGTTTTTTTATCAAAACTCCTCCAAGGTCCGTTATTTTTGGCCCCAGCTCTGACCAACAATCTTATTTCTGAGCCTCCACAGAAAACTGATTGGCTGCTCCAAAACCAAAACTACGACTCCGGAGAAACGGAAAATTGTTTCTGAAAGCTGGCGAAAAACTACGGGGAGCATTTTGAGGAGTCTATCGGTGTTTTTGGCTTTCCCGCCGAGTAAAACGCGTATATTCGGCCTAAAAACTTAGTGAGACCTATCTATGCCACCAATAAAAACGCGAAGTTCAAAAGTTTTTTTTCAAATATATGGCTTTAAAAAAACGACCGAAAATTTTCTCGTACCGCCGCTGTGGGGAAAAAAGAGAAAAATGTTTTATTTTTATTTATTTTTCCCCAACGGCTGCAGGCGGCGCAATTTGTGTTTTTCTGGTCGCAAATTGTCAACACGGTGATCGAAACCAGCTCGGGCGATGATCGACGCTCGATCTCGACATGGACTCAGCCCACGGCCAACCCACTCGGTATCTGGCAAGCCCAGCGAGTATAATAGATGACGGCCTCGAAGATATCAGGCGGATCCATGGTCTAGGGGGCGAGAGCTTGCCGGCGGCGTCCTACGGTATCCTCCCAAACCTGAAAAAAAGTCTATTTTTTGCCATTCGAGACGGATGGAGAAGTTTTGTCTTCTGTTTCGTGCAAACCAGCGGCCAAATGTTTTTTTATCACACGCCTGGTCAGCTCCCGCCACATGACACCGGCCATGGTGTGAAGACGGTGACCCTAGGGTGGGTCGGAGCCCCTAACGAGCGCACTCCGTTCAGAAGTCATGACGCAATCGTTGGTTTTGTTGATCGATGTCTGTCGAGGACTCGGAATCTCGCCGCTTCGAACCAAAGATCGGCCTGAGTTTTTCTCAAGCCGATGTTGGCCCAACATCGGCCCCAGATTTGCTTTTTTCGGGCTTTTCCAAAAGTTAGGAACTTTTTTTTTGTTTTAGGTGGCCCATAGGAAGCGTGTTCTGATTTTTTTTGGCGGGTATCTTTGAAATTCAAACTTTTTATTGCAACTTCGCTGTACCATTGGCATAGATAGGTCTGAGAGCTCAGAAATAATTTCCCCTAATTAATAAATAGCTTTTTTTTACTTTCTATGCGGTTCGATTTCGAGCTTCAGATTTGTATTTTGCGATCTCGAAAACTAATGACCCTGCTTATTTATGCAGTCGAAACATGCAAAATCTGACCGGAATTTTTTCGATTTAAGAATCCGATGACCCAAGTCGTCGGATTTTGGCCCAAAATCCGACGACCTGGGTCGTCAGATTTTCAAATCGAAATATGGGATGCTCTCTAAATTCAAGATGTTATCCATGACAGCGAACAGCAGCAGAACGATCGATGAGTTGGAAGGTTACACAGCTGTATAGCGGCGTCGCTTCGCGCCCGACGCTCGGGCGGCGGGCGGCGCGACCCTCCGTGGCCAGACGTCAGTCGCCTGGCGCGGGCTCGGGCCTAGAGACCAAGAGAAGCGCACTCGGCACGCACCTCTCCGTGGATACGTACGAGTACTTGTACGTACACTGCTGTACAGCAGCAGCAGCAGCAGTCAGTCAAAACATGGAACCCAAAATACCAAGACAGGTGGCTCTAGCGCACTCGCCACGTCCCTTCGCCGCCAGACCAGAGATGGTCAGCCTTGGCTCTGACGCTTGGGGCCTACGCACAGTGCAGCGCACCCAGCGCGTCTCTTCGCGGCGCCAAACCACAAAAACAGCAGTTAGTTGGTCTCGGCGTTTGCTCAAATCTCTACACACACAATAAATCTGTTTTTTCCGCATATAGTAGGAAGGCTGTTTCGATTTGTCAACTTCACATACATCTGAAAAGGCGATCAGGCCAAAATCTGAAGCTCAAAAATCGAACCGCATAGGAAACGGCCTAACCTTTTGGATAAAAACATCAGGGTTTGGGTTCCCATTGTCATAGGTCTTTCTACAGCTAGCTATTTGTTTTAGAGTCGAAAGTTGAAAACTAAACTATTATCATTGAGGATGAACATTCAAACGACAGCTACGAACCCGTGGCCTATGGGGTCTTGCCGCTGTACATATATGCAAACTGATGTTGTAGCACAAATAATGCTTCTGGACCATTCCCCGTACTGTATCCAGCGCCAATCTAGCGCTTTAGAGAATCCGGGTGCCATCGCAACCGCAGAATACGTCCGACCAGCCGTGCGGGAAGACTTTCGTATTTTTGTAAAGAGTCGCCTCTACCGCATCTCGATTCTGCGTCAGATCTGGTGCTTCGCCTCAATCGTTGACATGTATGTTTTCATTGTTGTTGTTGTTGTTCTCACATTAACTCACAATACAATGCAGTCCGTGGTCGCAGGACAGGCTCCAATAACTCTGGAGTGGAAGAAATACCTCACGTGAAACAGAGGCAAAAACAAAAAACAAGCATACGCACTCCACCACTGCGGACACCAGGGAAGCAAAAAGGAGACTATTAATAGCAGAAAAAATCCTAAAAAAAAGATGAAGCGAAGCAAAAAAGCAAAACAAAACAAAAACAAAAGCAGATAGCAAAACGCAAAAAAAGGCAAAACGGACCATACCAACAAAGACACAAAGAGGTACAAACGGGAAAAAAAGAAAAATGAAAAAAAGAAAGGACAAAACAAGCGATAATCACGGGCGGGGGGGAAGAAAAATTCGAAAGGCAGGCACTGGAGCATGCAGACACGCAAAGTTGCCCACGTGGCACCATGCTAGTTACTTGGGTCCCAAAGAAGGGAGTGCATCATGACGATGATGGCCATAACCAGGCTTCAGTCTGTTGTGCAGACCGCCTCCCCCCCCTCCCCCTCCCGTTCCCCCTCGTCCCCCTTTCGCCCCCCCCCTCTTCCCTGCCATTCTGCGCACTCGCGTTGGCGTCAACGGCTGTGGTCGTTGTTGCAGCTATTCTTTGCCGTTCTGCCGGTGCCTCCTTCTCATCTGTATGCCATTTCCGCATGAAGGCCTCCGCCCCTTCCTCGACCCGTCGGAACCATCTGCCGGCTTTCTGTGCTGCCTCGCGCCACCCTTCGAGCTTGATGCCAAACTCCTTGAGGTCCTCCTCAAGGTACCTCATCCAGCCCCACTCCTGTCCTCCGGAGTAACCCTTACCCCCAACCATCTCCCCAAACACCACCCTCTTCGGCAGACGCCCCTCTCCCATGCGTGTCACAAAGCCCGCAAACAAGAGCCTACGTCTGCGTACCGTCGTCTTTACGCTTTCAGATTTTGTCATATATATTTGGTCCTAAGGGTTGATTTTCACGCTTATTTTGCCTTCTTTCCCCTATCATGCCTCGTTTCGCTCGATTATAGCCGAATAGATACTTGTTTTCGCCTTGGGTGTTCGATCTCGGTGTGTTCGTTTGCAATGACCCCTTGGGCGTGAAACAAGCACAAACCACGTACATGGAGTTTGTCTGGCATCCAATTATTTTGATCGTATACGTTACCCACGAACTGCAATCTTGGTAGTCAGTACTGTTCCGTACAGAGCGTTTCTTCTGGCCTGGAAGTGTACACCAAGATCTACAAGTGTGCACGTCCGGATTTTGCAGTCCCTAACTCTAACCCTAACCCTAAGCCTAACCCTAATCCTAACCCTAACCCTGAACAGAACGATACGATTAAGAAGGAGATGCACAATTACTACTCTAGCTGAAATTGTAACCAGCTCTGATTGTGCCATCCTCAGTTAGAATGGTGTATACCTGACTACCCAGCGTTTCGGTACTACTGCTATCATTGTCCGTTTCAGCTTTTTTCTATTTGAAGACCAAATCGCAGGTATACATTGGAAAAAATATTCTACGCAACTCCCGTTAACATTGATCCCGTCTGCACGACGCAGTGATAACTAACGGGATTGGAACCCTGAGCAATGCCCTGGTAAAGGTGGCTTTTTCACTAGGCCCTCACGTGAGGAACTCAATTCCTCTCACCGAAAATATAAACACGAATAATTTCGTCCGTTCAACCCGACCGAGATTCCCATGTGCTAGTCCGACTGCAATACAAACGAATTACTTACTAGGTTCCCCTCCGGGAAGTGCCTACGGGAGTGGCGCAAGAAAGAGCGAACTAACGCTCGCATGAAATACCTGTACACCTGTTGTTGAGAACTAACTGCCTGTTGAGCACTAACTGCATCCACCCATCATGAATGTGAGTAACACACACATTGTTTATAGGACACACTACATAGTACTGTTTTTCAGTAGAAATGGTGAGGGATCATATTTATTTACTACTACAATCAATAATATCAAAGAGGGTATACCGGTAAGTGGGTATTGATCCTGAACAGATGACTCACGGCGATCATTTCGTTGTTTGGGGCGTAAATGAAATTAGAAAACGTTGCGTGAGGTCGAGGTTGCGTTATATTACTTCGTGACCGGCTGACTGGTGAAGATATGTAATATAATGGATGTTATGGTACCGGAGCTGAGTCATGGAGGAGAAGCACGAGAAGAAAGCGTGAATTTCGTTAAACAGGTGGAAACAGTACAAACGACAGCAACTCGAAAAGTACGGAAATGCCCTAGTACAACGAGTAATACAGCGTTTACCGTATAACTGGGAATGTACTAACTCAAGACAGACCGAGAAAGGAGAAAGTCGGAATGACAATATCAAGTGAGAAACACGTCGAAACAGAGTTTGCCAGCCTTAGGGTGATATGATTGGGTGGGAATGCAATAAAAACGAGTTTTGAAATATAGTGTATAGCGTACGTAGGAAAGTGTGGGAGTATCTACTGTAGGAGGGAATCAAGAAGTAAGTGGTGATGTCCGCAGAGATGATAGATGTGTGAGAGGTACAAGGCAGAAATAGAAGAAAGGATAGAAAGAAGGCAATGGCGAGCGCCAACTAAGAAGGTGAAATCGGAGAAATACTTAAGAGATATACGGGGGATTGAGGGAAGGGATAGGAATGAAAACGTGTTTGCACGGCCCGATAGGCTTCACGAAATTTCTGAAACAGCGATTTCGTGTAGGGGATCTTGACCTGCTATGAAGAAGCAAGAGGTAAATCAGTAGCCGGGAGGAGAAAGTAGATGCACGGATGTGCCCGTGTGGGAAAACCATACGGAGTAGAACTCACATGTCTTGAGAATGTGAAGGTGCACTAGGAGGAACGGGTTGTGTCATAAATAGGAGATGAAGGAACGAGACGAATCAGGTATGTAGAAGTTTTTGTACACTGGGTAGCAGCGGGAAAACGATCACTATCCTAGGCGATAGATTACGACCACGAGCAGCCTACCAGGGAGATGATGATATTTTGCAAACCGTTTCTATGTAGTATATGGAAACAACGCAATGAGCAGACATATGTTGGAGGTGTCTCAAATAGGAGTAGGAGCCGCGCTCCGTCTCGAAAAGGATGCGTGATCAATGGTCAAATGACTAAGGCAAGAAGCAAATGAGTCGCCCCCCCCCCCGATCTCCTCCCGTCCCTACCCGTAGATCATGCGACTGCGGTCATGCATGATATCGAATACACCAACCCCCCCATCGTATCTCGCTCAACAAGAAATGTGTCTTTGACGACAACATGCTTGGGATGGGATGACGGTCAACCCCCTTATTGAAAGATAAATACAAAAAAAACACGAACCGCGCACCGCAATGAATGGCACAAGTTTTTGGTCCTATCACACGACGTCGCAGTCACCTCCTCATACCTTCACGTTTTTGTTCTGGGATACAACTTTCGCATATAATTCAGTTGGCACCTGCCCGTTCGCTTTCACGTTTAACTTTGCGACGAGAGATATGTAATACTCTGATCGCACGCCGAGAACGCGCCAGGTACAGCAACACTAGGGTTTTCGTACGACCCCCCCCCCCCCCCCCCCGTCCGACATTGGACTAGCCCTTGCAAAACGTAGAGGTCAGCCACGTGGGCCACCGTTTCAGAATCGCACGGCTGTGACAGGCGACACCTTTCCCCATACGAAGGCTGTCATACGTACCTGGTACATCACAGCAACAGTGTTTTAGTGCTGTAGCACAAAGACTGGATTGCATAGCTTACGCCTTGTTTGTGCGAACCTCAACACAGAATGGTTTGGCCTGTGATATGTAATAATCAAGAGAGCAAGTTGGTCGGTATTTCTGGTTATCTCGCAGATAAGCGTCGGTCCTAGAACAAGTGACTTAGACTGCGTTGAAGATAACGAAACACTTCAAATTTCCAAGCCACCTGATTTGAGGAGAGCTCCTCCATGAAAACCACCCCACACGATATACGACTGGGACAAACTTTGGAAGCTGCAATGTATCAAGTCTGATGCTGGAAGCTGCTGGATAAAAATCAGGTCGAAACATACCGGGTGCTCCGAAGTAGAGCTAGGGACATAACTCCTTGAGCACCATTTCGACGGTTCCAGAGCTCACCTCTAAATAAATGTCAAAACAGCCCCACATAAATACGTTGCTTCATAGAGTGGAACATAAGCGGTACACGTACAGCAGCGATTATAACATTTACTCATGCTAGGTGAATTTACAGTGTAACACCCCTATTCCCCCGTTTCAACCTCTCACGCCCCCAGGAGTTGAAGTGAATCATATCCCGTGGAGGAACTTCGCATGTAAACGTATAAAGTGCTAATGGATTTGCACATTGTTGCTATATTCTGGTGGCTTTGTTTGCTCTTTCGCGTTGTCATATGGACGGAACGGTGTTAGCCGGCGCACATGCTTCGTTGGAAGATTTTCCTGGCCCCGATCGGGCTCCTTGACGAGTCCTCTTGGCTGTCATGGTCGCCCTAGCCAGGTCGCCTTGCGTTGCGCCCCGCGGAGCCAAGCAGGGGCAAGAACGCCCGATTGTGTACATAGGTTCTTGAATTGTACCCTCTGCTGCTGCACCTGATGTCGTGTGTGTGACGTCACTCGTAAATATTAATACTTTGAATCAGCCGTGTCAAACGCTGCCTCGCTTGGAGCTTCTTTGTCGCGGTAACGACGAACAACGGTTGGTGTCTATGTGCGTGCACGGGCCCATGTACTGTAGGACTCTACACAGGAGTCTAAAAATAGGAATTCGTACCTTACTCAAGGTTCAGGAGAGCACTGCGATTTCTGTCGGCAACACTCCTTGTTTGACCCTGCTGCATCTGTCACTGTTTTTCCTGTATGTGTCACTCCGTTTTCTAAGATCCACAATGGTACATTGTAGCAGCCAGGTAGCAATACCTGCCTCGCTGCGCAGCATCCCCGTCGTAAAAAGCTACGAAACCATCTGCGTCTATAAGCGTGCAAGTGACATATCTCACGGAACACAACCCCTCGTCTTTCACATCAACCGCGTCCCGTGACTGCTTATCGTACTTGTGAAACGTGTACTCCGATACAAGCGTGCTCGTACTTCTTCCGTTGAAAAACAAACGTCAAAAAAATTACAAAAATTGTATGTTGTCTAAATCTCGATAGTCGCCATTACATGTGATCTGCAGCACAACGAAGAGTGCTTCAGAGATCTCGATATCGATGTGTTTGGCTTGGAAAAGTTACAACCCTTTATGAACCACACAAGTTCTGGCAGTCGAAACACCAGGTACAAAATATTCAAAGAAAACGTTGGTCCTTTTGTATCTATCGGTTGTTGCCACTCCTCCTGCAGTTGGACTATGCATGAACCAAGTACTGCTCACCGCTGCCACTCACGGACAACGTATGCTATAGTATCCGCCGTACGAGTGCTGGTTCCATGTTATCGGTTTCTCTTTAGTACGTGTTTCATGTTATACACCTTCTCATAGTTCGTACCCTTGGTATATTCGACTAAACCTAGCTCTTGAGTCGTATTTCGTACATGCGCCCTTGCCCGCTTTCAAACATCGGTTTACGACACACAAACCACTACACCCGGGCCGGTGGTCACACTCCTTGCACCGAACCCGCCCTTTTTCGGGAAATGCATTCGTGCCTGAACTCGAATCCTAGTCTTAAGTCCAGTTCCCTCAAACGGTACCCCGATACGTCCATCATATTCCCCATCCAGCACTAAAGCTATGTTAATGTACGGGTACACCAGTAATATGTTGAGAGTTCAGGTTTACTTAAGTTCCTTTCCCCCTATTCCACCGTGTCATTTATTTCCCGCTGACAGATGAGCAGCACCAGGTGTTTACCCCAAGCCCCTATCAGAAGAAGTCAGTACATATTCAACTTGACGCAGCCGATCGACCACCACCGGTAGCAGCACAAGACGCACCATCGAACGAAAATGTCCCGTCAGCACGCTGCGCCCGTCGCGAGGAGTGGCAAGGGACGTGCCGATTGTGGTCAGGCAAGCCTCACAACCGCTATCTTGTGTTCGACAGAGTTGAGTCGCGCGAAGGGATTGGTGCGAACCTTGCGAGGATCGCGTGGGTACTGAGACGTGCGATTTCGTTCGATCTGGAACCAGTAATAATTGGCCCACTCCTCGCAGGCCACGGTGCAGGCGACTTCGGCGATTGGATGGGCCTCACAAACAACCCGTTGCTGATGGTTCAGGATCCGGTAGCTTTCCGAACCGCGACACTACAGAGTGTCCCCTTTCCCGACGCGAACGGTGATGCTTGGTTCCTCGAACAAGACAACCGCACGTCCGTGGTCTACGAGCCCGACCCGATGAAAGTAGACAAGCTGAAGGACTGGGGTATACCTGTTTCACCACCTAGTTCAGACGCTCGGGTCTGCCAGTACGCACGTCAATCGTTGCGGAACATATACTGGAGCGTACCTCAAAATCGTGGACGGTGTCATGGCTTGCTGCCAGACATGCATGGTAGTCCACTGAAAGCTGTTGGGTCGGCGTCACCGGGAGACGAACTTCAACTGGGAAGGCCTTGGGTAGTTGCGGTGCATGTGCGACGAGGAGACACGATCACGTTTAGGGATGGGGTTAGAAGTCTACCCCATACATATTATCAAGCGACTGTTTATTCAGTTCTTCGGGCTATCGCCGCTACTGAACCTGCGGCGCGTATATCCGTATTGGTGTTCAGCGAAGGGCCCGATACGTTGACAGGACTGCAATTGGTGGACGAGCACGGTGATTCCGTCACCTGGAATATTGAAGAAGAGTCCTGCTTGGAGCTTGGGCTCACTTGCAGCCAGGTATGATGAATAGGAGCTCAAGGTGGAGGGCCGACGCGTGTATGTCATTGTTCTAACCCTATGGGGCTTGTCCCGTGCGCACAGACAGTCATTCATGGGGTGCGTTTCTCGTATGATTACGTGCTGACCCGCTCGTGCTCGAACGAGCTGATGTTTTCGAGGCATGATACGCCTATGTTCTATGTTTTGTACACCTTCATACCTATGTTTTCGAGGCATGATATGGCTGGTTCCGCCACACGGTTACCATCCGAGCTCCAATCTCGATCGCCCTATATGTATAGCCGTGGGCCCCATGGATATTGATTCTCACATTTCTATGCAGAACTAACCAACCGACTATCGTTCCCACTTGCGACAGAGAGTACACATGAACACAACGGCGTTCGAGACCTTTGACTGCTTAGCAGCCGCAGACGTGCTTGTGGGTAGCCGTAGCTCGTTCTCGGACACTTCTGGAGCGGTTTCGACCAACATCAAAGTTTTGACACGTGACCATCAGACTGAGCAAGACCGTGTAACTCTGAAATCCGATGCGATGGAGTCATCAGGGGCCGTTAGCGTGGATGAGCAGCTGCAGATGGACAATGCTATCTCGGATTGGTGGCATTGCTCTCGAGAGACTCGTGGGTTGAAAGGATCTACTGCTAAACGCCGTGCTGCAAGTCAGTTTTATCAGACGGTTGACGGCAGTTTGCCCTAATCGACGGTGGGCAGTTGTCGAGACGAGGACACACTCGTCAGCTACAAGTTTTGGAATACATCCACGAGCACTAGGTTCTGTGAATAGGGTGACATCCAGTCTTTGTGTTTGCTCAGGGCCAGTGTTTGCTTATGGCATGATCAACGAACATGCGCGTTTTAAACAAGGCCTGTCGAAGATGTAGTAAGAAACGATTTCGTGGCTAGTTCAGCGAGCGTTTATATATACCAGGTGCCCGGTATACATTCGCGTGGTTGGTACGTTTGAAACGCTAAAATGCACGATGCACAGCCTGCTCGCGCCTCTCTGCCAAGAAACACCTATCCCAACTTAGGGTGTTATGCACTTACCCACAATAGGAGCCATGTCGTTTAGTTTCCCCAAAACATATTCCGGTTGTACTATGAGCGGTGAGACACTGGCCCTCCCAACTACCGCCGGGTTTCCCGTGTGCCCACGGCGATCCCAGCCCCCTTGACACGGCAGCCGTCGGTGCGCGTAGGAAACGATGTTGGCTCCGAATTCGACGAGTGGGAGGGACGCGCGGTGCTTTCCCGGGGACTGGTTTTTCTATCCCCGGGTTGGAGGGAGTTTATTCCACCATATTCAGAGGAGTTTCGCATGTTTCGTGTTCCTTGGTTTGGGTTTCCATTTATTTGTATGGCAGCAGTTTCCCCGGGAATAGAACACCAGCACTGACGCGTGCTACGATAGATGTAGCACATTTCCGTTCGAATGGTTTGTGAATGACGGGGCTCCTCAACTCGGAGTCGTCGGAAGGCTAATCCCCTTTTTGTATACTTCGGCCATGGAATTATTCATCGGGATGCAAATTTAACTTTGCTGAAGTAAGTTTTCAGGTGAAGTACGGAATTGCTTAAGTGGAGAGCATAACCAAAACGTGGAACACCTCTACAGTAGCATGCGTCCACTCTCCACAAGAGTTTAGCTGAACAGGAGATCGCCTGTCTGTGAACGCGAAATTCCGAGGTTCGAGCCTCACTTTTCGAGTTGTGTATGCGTTGCTTCATAGTATGGTCGTCATTCTGACCTTGTATTTCGTTTTTGCTCTGATGCAATCTAGTGCTGTTATAGTAAAACCTGTTTGATTGTTTTACACACTAAACCCGATGCCCTTCTCGAGTAAGTACGGTACGTGGGCGTGTGGGAGTAGAGGTGCGTGGGAAACATACGTATTGCTGTACTGCCTCCACGGTAGATGGGAGGGGTGCGTTCTGAATAGGTGGATGAAGGTGGGTGGGTTCAACACCGGCCCCGCTGGCTTTGCAGTGCTAGTTCCACCCGAAAGGAAACTGTAGACTGGTACTGAAAACTTCCTCCTGATCACTGTTCACCTTCTCAGCCATGCACCTTTCCCTTGAAGGTGTGTTCATGGCTGATGTCGTTAAGATCGAACTTGATCACACCCGCTTGACAATCTTCAAAGGTGTTGCCTGCGAAGACTTTGAACGGTCCAATGCCTTCAACGATTTATTGCGTTAAAAAAACACCGCTCGTCGCGGAGGCACTGAAAGTGGATCCTTTGGAGGACTGCGTAACGCCGGACTGGCGCCAATGAAAACTTGCACCGAGGAAACACCCCCGCCTCACGAAATGTTTGCAGCTCGTGGAAGTTCAGGTTTTCGCCGCGCACTACCGACTCAGACTCAAACCTATTGCATGCCACACGGCCATTTTGTTATGTATAATACCAAATCCATGCCACTTCAACCTGCTGACTGGATGGCTTCATCGCTGGATCTGTTGGCGTTGGAAGGTGTATCGATTATAACTGCGTTAGCTTTGTTGGAGTCGGTGCCTCTCATGCACCACTTAGACTACTGCCGTAGGTTTTCCATCGTTCGATATATCCACACACCTGCACATATGCATGCAGTGTTTGCGTCGCGGACTATATTCCGAGTAAGTTGAAAGACAAATTGTCTCTATGGCGCCGACCGAAGGGGGGATAGCTTCGAAAAATGGGGTGGGGTTTGTAGGTGTATCGACCGGGCGAGAGGGAAACTTGTTGCGAGACATTTATTCTTGAATGAACGGAATTATTATTTCTTACACCATAAATTTCCAGCACGAGAAGCAAGGGTTATGCCAGAATTACTTTTCTTTAAAGGAGCTATGTTTTTGACAGAAAATGTAACCTCCTTTCGCGGGGAGCTAATAGTTTCGTTTTAGAAGATCGTACGTAGTGTATTCTTTGTACGAAGGCGAACACGGTCCGGTAAGTCATACTGTCTGAGCGGCAATGGGTGGTTTAACTCCGGCGCGAATTATACTTTCAACAGAAAGGTGTGGGGAAGTGCAACATATCATGTGACCCTTGGTTTCGATATATACACTGAAAGCAATCTTCTAACGAATTTATCGCTGTGGTTCTCGCCCACTTGAACCTTTTGGATCGGGAACTAAGGCCCCATCCTTAAATACAAGTTGGTTTTCCCCCAACTAATTATTTCGATTACCCTTGCTGACAGGATAGGTTTAGGGTACCAGTTTGTTATGTCTAGACTCTTGATATAGCGTTGAAAATGCTTTGCTGCACACGGGGGCAGTACAGCGAGGCCTGAAAAAATGGAAAACCTACTCAAGGCACGCCTATTTCTACCTGAAACCCCTTCACAACTTTCGTCGCCGTTCTGATCACTATCTCACGTTGTTAAAAAGAAAGCACTTCTGTTATCTGCGTTATATATCAATCACCCAAACACGGTCGGCCTATTATCGACGTAATCAAGTACAAATCGAAATGACGTTGTAGGCGGTGCACGTTTATGGTGGTGCTATCAATGTCCCAGCCACTGCTAGTGCCTGTGCTATCTAAATCACTGTTTCGCTAAGTGGGGCAGAAGATGAATCTCTACCCCTGTCTCTCTGAGCTTGAAACTGTCATCGGGTTCGGGGGAGGGTGCACTCGATAGGAGAGATGTACTCTATCTCATGCATAGCCGTAGTCGTATGACCATAGACCCTCGCATCCCTACAATGCCGGGACGGAGCATGTCGGGTTTTCACCGACCAGGCAGACAGTGCTTGCACCAAGCGCGAAGCGCCGTGAGGTGTCTGGCGAGTCGCATGAAGGGTGAGCTGCATCCTGCTAAGAACCGCTTGTGAGGCGGACTTGCATACAGACGACAGCTTCAATGAGTTGATTTAATTTCCGGTGTAGGCATTTCCAGAGACAGCAATGGGAGTACTATGTAACTGCCTCTTGGGTGCCTTACCTTGAACACTACGTGATGCGACCTTCCACTTGTGCCGAGTAAAGGTTATTTACCTCGCACAAGTGATCTAAGTCGACAACCGGCTGTGGGTGACCGCCAAAACAAAACAAAAAAAACGGTACCCTGGTTGTCTAGCTCACGTAGTGAGCGGCATGTTTTACAGTGTCGTTGTCAACCGACGCCAACCCAACCTATATAAAATAGGGGGGGGAGGGGGGGGTCTCTTTGCAATCGCATATTCAAAACGGGCGGCCCTTTCGCTCCGTTCACAGCGCGGACAGTACATGGTATGGGGGGGGAAATCAACTGAAAAGAGAAACAATCGAGGCTCGTGGCGGATGATCGTGGCGAAAGGTTCCAGAATACGAGTATAGGTTGGGAAAAAGGAACCCCATCTGGTGTTTATAGCCTCTGGAAGAGGGCGAAAAACGTTTCTAGTACGTGGCACAGAAGTAAGACGTAGGGGTGGGTGGCATGCTATTGCCACGAGCTGCGGGCTTGGTGCCGATCGACCACGGCAATCTCCTTCACGCGCCTCCTCCCCGTCCTTCCTCTACTCAACCCCTATCATGCGTTCTTCGTCGTTGCCGTGCACCAATCACCACCCAGCTCGACGTTGCCCGTCCTATCCATATTGTGCATCGTGTACGTTTTTTCGTCCTTGCCTTACATCCTACTCAGATCGTGTTGATGTACTTTTGATACCTTCTCGCCGCCATTCCCTTGCCAGCCGAAGACTTGGTGCAAGACATGGTGCGCACGGTGGCCCTGCACATTTGGCGGTTAGGTGTCCTCCTCCATATTCGTCTTTGCCATCGCCCATCGTGGCCGGTCGCCCCGGTGGTTCAAGTGGTTAACCTCGAATTCTACTTGTTTGAGTCCTGGGTTCGAGCCCCAGGTGGGTCGGGCTTTGGCTTTATTTGGAAAAATAAAAAATGATTCAATTGGTGAGAGCGCCTTGCAGCGGGGGTAGGCACAATTCGATGCGAGTCGACGAGGGAAGAAAAGCCTCAAATCTTCTCGCGATAAAAATGAAGGCACGTACCGTAGCGGGAAGGGGGGAGAAGAGCCTGCTATGTGACCCCGGATCTGAGTTACGAGTGGGGAGGACAGAGAGAAGAAGATGTGCGAAGATAATGAATGGTATGAGAAAGAAATAAAATAAAATAAAAATCGTGAGGTTGCAATTTTTCGGTTTCTAGCCCAATCGTCCAACGTGGTAACCGTTTTTATATTGCGCATTTTGCGAGGTCGTGCGGCATCGGCAATCAACGGCTGGTTTGAGTGAATAGTGCACCTTGTTCCCAAACGGTGTTGCGGCGAGTGGATGCCCACCCCATGCTGCTTCATGGCATGTACAGGCACCCTAGCTTTACTCCCCGAGCTGTGCTCCACCACCGCGACAACTTTGTAGCATAGTGGATGTCCACCCCATGCTGCTTCATGGCATATACAGGCACCCTAGCTTTACCACCTGAACTGTGCTCCACCACCACGACAACTTTGTAGCATCTTGCTATGGGTTGAGGGTTAAATTGATGATGAAGTCTGGGCCCTCTCCCTATTGTCACCTTTTTTCTATCGTCGGAAGCTTTGCCGTTGTTTAGCTTGCAGTCGAACATGAGCTATTGCAGGTGTTCGGAATCATTCATGGCGGGAAAGGGGTCCCAAAGGAGAATCAACTGACATCAAAACCAAGTACAAAATCCGTGAACTGCAAATAGGTCGCGCCTTGCAAATCTATACACACGTTCAAATCTGATCGCGATAATTAACTCAAGGAAACACGTGTTGTGTTGATGGCCATGCGTACTTCGGTGTCGTGCAAATTTTCGAGCACACATATCAGCACCATGCCAGCAGTATGCCAACGTCTGAAATATATACAACATATTAAACAACCTTCAGATCATTTTAGACGTCCCGGCAAAATTTGGTATCTGCGGCGTCTTTGAAGTTGATGTTAAATATGGAAAAAAAATGGAAATGGTACAGTAGAACTAACGAGCACCATCATGTTGGCTCTTGCTCAATATAATACGGTTGCCTCCAACCTCTTGACATAGATCCACGCTGTGCGCTGTACGTCCGCACGAACTGTCGCTAAGTTTTTCTACCGCTGGGGCCCCTCTCCCCCTCCTCCCACCCCCCCTTGCCGTGCAGTTCGAAGTATCCCTTTCTGAATGTATTGTGGTAAACGGAAGGTGAGTCTTGGCGAGAGGGATGGCTGATGGGAACGGTCACTCTTTCGGGCCTGCTAAGAAAACGTATGTGTGTTCGCGCACCTCGCGGTGATACGTCCAACATACCACATGTGTTTGCTCTTGAAGGATGGCCATTCCAACAGTGCGTGTCGTGTGCCTATTTTGAGAGGCATTGCCGAACAAAGTGTGTCTAACGTGTTTGAGCTAATATTGAGCCATACCATGTACCAGGTAGCAGGGAAAAGTGGCTTACATATGAAATGGCGTGCTTTTATTATCATCGCACGTCAGATCGACTTAAATAGCAAAGGACTGAGCCCGTGGCAAGTACCAGGTATTTTCCAATGCCTACCTCGTTCCTTCCTTTTACCTGAAATTACGTTGTTCCGTGGGATGAAATTTTTACCTGTACGTACACGTCTGGTTTCGTGCCTTTCCCTTGTTTACTGAAGTAGATATACTCCAGCTATCTCGTGGGAATGTGTAACGACCAGCCCCGAATTGGTCGGCGGGTCCCACTTCGGTGCATACGGTGCAACCCATTTACGTCTTCAAATGAAGGCGCCAGGATTCTTAGTATACGATGCCGCAAGCGCTTGGCCATGTGCAGTCCTAGTCTATGGACTTTCTTTACATGTCACGACGTCCATACGAACATCCAGTATTGAATTTAACTATTCGTTGTTCAATATATGTATCCTCCATTTCTTGTCAGTGTGTCGGCCGCTTGCACCTGTGATTTAGAGCCCATACCATGAACGATTTCCACCAAAAGCGTACGGACTTGTGTGTGCTATTAATAGCTCATGGAATGTTTGTCGTCTCCAGCCGTGTTAACTTGGTCCGGACGTACTATTGTAGTGGTTTCGTGGAGTGACAACGGACTTGAAACGGGGGTAAGGTACGTGGATTTATGTATTTTGTCCATGGATTATATATTCTGAAACCCAGAAGAGCAGTGGAGTACACGACGGAATACACCAGCTACGTTGCTCATAGATGAACCGTTGCTGAGGACTCCCTACCTATACATATACCATGAACTTGCATCGCCACTACTGCCGGATACGGCATCATATTCCAGGTGGCATAAAACCTGCACAGCAGTACGACCACCTGCGGATATTGCGGATTTTCGACATCAAGTACCGCTGAAAATTCTCACTTCGTCTAGGTTTTAAGAGATTTCCAGGGCAGCGACCAAAATTATCCCTTGACAACCACAGCAGTTAGGAGCATACTTCGAAGTATGCAGCAACGCGAGTGCTGACATAGTCCAGACGCCAGCTTGGATTCTGATGGTGCTTTTGTAGGCTAGTGACACTACGGCAACGATCCCACGAACCAATGACATACATACTGCTTCAACTTTCAAAGTATTTTAAGTAAAAGTGTCTTCTTTTTTATCGGAGTGCGAATGACTAAAAAAATGGTACACAACCAAAGGATAAAATATCTTCGGCATCGCTGGAAACTGTGTTACCGTGCGTACCACTGGCATGCACCCTATGGTACAGACGTGGCGGCGGTACGGTGATTCCTTGTTGTGATGGCAGTCCCCCCCTTCTCATAGACCTGCATGGAAGCTGGTGGGTAACCTGTGTGTCGTTCGAAGCGTCCCATTCACCATAGTAGAGGTAATTGTGTTCTTCCCAGTTTGAAGAACTGAGTCTCTGTTTTGGGAAACGCAAATCTGTCCGTCTGTCTCTTTGTCTGTCTGTTTGTCCGGAAGGCTTATATTTTCGAACACTTTCTAGTGGCTGATATATGAGCTCGTTACAGATGATGTTCGTACGACATATTCAACCCTTACGGACATTATGAACTGAAATATATCATACCACCAGGCAATTCAGCCATATGAGACATCCACGACATCGTACCATGGTACCATACCGCAAACATACCATACCATACATTTCCCGTCCCATACCGTCAACACATACGATGCCACATACGGTGGTTTTCTCATATACTCCTATACCTTATCGCCAACACATCCCATATCCCATACTGTGTTTGTTCCATATAGTGTATATCAAGCCGCGTAGTATCATCAAACCATGCACCAACATAGAACTTCATACTTAGACCACAACCCCTAAGCGTGCTCGGTTGGTGCATCTCTGGCCTCTCAGAGCTCTCACTTCCAAACCGCCTCCTTTCATTACTTGCCGGACCTTTCCAGCAGTTCTTTGTTTTCTCGGCCATTTCTTCCTTTTTTCGTCTTTCGTTTCGTGTGCGTGCGTGTTCTCCGAGCACGGCATCACGGGAGAACCCGGCACCGTCGCGGGCGCCAGCGGGTGCTGGCGGGTAGAGCGGGGGGTGCAAGGAGCGCGGTCGCCGCTTTCGTGCCTAGGCATCGCGTGTGCCTCGAGACACGAGGGATGCATGAAAGGGCTTTGTCTGGCTTCGATTTATGATTGTTGATATAGCATGTACGAGTTATTAAGGTCGTCGGGAGGGCAAGATAATATTCAAGCGATGCTTATTTTTGCGACCACGCTGAAGTTGAAAGAGGGAGGTGTGCCGTTTGAACACCAACGTTATCGAGCTGGCGAATGACGGCCACGGTGAGCACCGGGCTCCACGCGAGGCGGCCGACGGGGCTGATTGTGGCAGAGAGTGATAAAAGCTTTACCCGGACCAAATCGGTAGCAAGGTGGTCGCGAGAGGGGCGGGCGGCGTACGAGGCTGAGAGAAAAGCTATTCTGTGCGATTGTTTCTTTTCTTCTTTTCGACCGGGTGTAAGGTGTTGCAATCAGGCAGAAAAATATTACACGAGAGGGGACGGAGAATTTTTTCCATTCCGAGTTTTCGGTTTCATTTTCATTGTTTTTGCTGCTGTGCCGTGCTGTGCTCTCGCTTTCTTCGTGCATACCGTATACAGACATAGAGCATATCGAAATAAGAACATAAGTAGAGACAGTAGTACCCTACCTGGGGTATGTACGTACGTACGACATCCGCGATGCGAAGCGTATATGTGGCATCCAAGCTGACGTCGGAGCTGTTTTTTCCTGAGGCATGGCGGCGGGACTCTTGGTATTATCAAGTCGTCGGTTTGCAATTACTGGTACGCCAAGATCTGCTGCAACATGTCCAGGTAGTATATTGAACAATTTTCATGGTGCAAGTGTGCCCGTCTGTGTTGTTTACCAACTTTCGATTATATTTTGTACCCCGACCTTCGCGTGTTGATCTGCCGTTTCAGTGTACGAAATGGTACAAGTATTATCGTCTCGTCGACCCTGATAGCATTCAGGGGAGTCACCGGCCAGTAGTCAATCGCTAGGGAAATAATGGAAAACGCGCGATCGGTTCACGCAGCTTGCAAAGTTGAGTATCGATCGATCTGCCGATCGGTTGAACTCACAGCTGACGTACTCTTTTAGTTTCTTATAAAAAAAAAATTACGATCCTTGAAAAAATTAAACTCAATCGTGGACCTCTGTTCGCTTGGCATAATAATTTGATGTACTTTTTTCCTTCCTGAGCGAGCGCAGCGGGCGGCGTAGGCCGCCTGCGGAGCGAAGAGCCTTGTGTATATTATGATATCACAACAGGTAGGTACACAAGAAGAGCAAGCTCTCTGAATCCGAGATGTTCTCCACGACAACGAGCAGCAGCAGAACGATCGATGAGATGGATGGTGACACAACTGTGTAGCGTCGTTGCTAAACGCCCGACGCGCGGTCAGCGGGAGGTGCACCTCTCCGTGGCCACTGCAACAGTCGGCTGGAGCGGGTTTGGGTACCAAGAGAAGCGCACGCGGCGCGCACCTCTCGGTGGATACGTACTCGTAGACTACAGCCGCAGCGGCACAGCAGCATCATCACCAGCAGAAGCAGCAGCAATCAGTCATATTGTGAAGTACAAAATACAAAGACGAGTTGACTCGGCACGTCTCTCCCTAGCAGTATATAGTTGTAGTAGCAGTAGTTGTTGTGTAGCAGTACGAGCGCTGATATAAATGGAATTGCACTGGAAATAGAGAAAGTAATTCGGGGAGATTGATGAAAATATTATCTTCATCCGCCTCGAATGTCGAAGGAAAGTATTGTTTCCAGGTTTGGGAGGATACCGTAGGACGCCGCCGGCAAGCTCTTGCCCCCAAGAGCAACGATCTACCTGATTTCTTCGGACCCGTCATCAATACTAGTTGCCCTTGGCCGCCACGAAGCGGACTGGGCGTGGGCTGAGTCTATCTATGTCGAGATCAAGTGTCTATTGCCGCATGAGCTCATCTTTACGTGTTGACAATTTACGATGAGAAAAAACAAATTGCACCGCCTGCAGCCGGAAAAAACGGCGGTACGGGGACAGCAGCAGTGAAATACTTTTTACTTCGCTCTTGCGATCCTCGCCGTGCGTATGTTTCGGTGAGGACCTTTAACAATCTGAGAGAAGGGATCTTCAGGTTGGTAGGCTGTTCGGGTGTTTTGGTTCCTGTTGGGATCAAGATACGGGCGAAGACCCAACCCCACCCCTGACTCTAACCCTAACCCTAACCCTAACCCTAACCCTGACCCCAAACCGCAGCCAAAACGGGCCAAAACTCGCCATAAACGCGGCTGCGCCGAGTTTGCATCGAACCAGGAAATTTCTCAGTTGCGGACGACGATTCCGAAGTGCAGACCACGCTACCCATTTTTCAAGTAAAAAACATCCCTAAAGATCCCTTCTCCCAACCTGCTAAACCTGCTCGTTTCGGTACTCGTAATGAAAATTAGTCGACCTCGGTTTCAATTTAATTATTTCGTACTGGTAATAAAGGTAATTGTTTATTTCCCGTCTTCGGGCACACGAAACAATCCGGCAGTTGAAAAATCATGCCAATCTGTCGAATGATGATGTGTGAACGACCCACCACATGTTGTTTATTGACCAACTATAGTCTAATCCCCATTAACTTCAAGCAAAAAGTATAATGTTGCGATCCTCGGGACATATTTCGGTACGCTTTTTTTGGCTTGCAGCAGCACAAAGGTAGAGATATCTTGTCAATCTGACTTTTTACTTCGCTTTCATGCTGCGATCCTCGTAACAAAAACTTCGCCGTATGTATGAGAATCTCCTACTACTACTACTACTACTACTACTACTACTACTACTACTACTACTACTACTACTACTACTTCTACTACTACTAATACTACTACTACTACTACTACTACTACTACTACTCCTACTACTGCTACTACTACTACTACTACTACTACTACTACTGCTACTACTACTACTACTACTACTGCTGCTGCTACTACTACTACTACTACTACTACTACTACTACTACTACTACTGAGTAGGTTTAGCAGTCTGGGAGAAGGGATCTTTAGGGATGTTGTTTACTTGAAAAATGTGTAGCGTGGTCTGCAATTCGGAATCGTCGTCCGCATCTGAGAAATTTCCTGGTTCGATGCGAACTCGGCGTAGCAGCGTTTATGGCGAGTTTTGGCCCGTTTTGGCTGCGGTTTGGGGTCAGGGTTAGGGTTAGGGTTAGAGTCTGGGGTTGGGTTGGGTCTTCGTCCGTACCTTGATCCCAACAGGAACCAAAACATCCGAACACCCTACCAACCTAAAGATCCCTTCTCCCAGATTGTTAAAGGTCCTCCTTGTTTCAGCATGTTCAGCACAACAACAACAAGAGCAGCAAGATATGCAACCGCGTGGCACGGGCAACAACAAAATAAGGGTAGCCGCAAGAAAAGCAACCTGTGCCAGCAACAACAGTAGTAGCAGCTATACCTCGACTGATTGTGTGCATTAGCAGTAGCGGCAGCAACAACTGGAGCAGCAGAAGAATAAGCAAACTGCGTGACATGGATGGGTACATTGTACAAAGGGCAGCGGGCTCAGGGACTATGGGTAGGGGTCGATAAGTATAAAAAAATATATAGGCGTTGTTCTCGGGCGAGCTACAATACGAAACACTTAATAATAGTGAGAAAAAATAAGAAGCAGGAATGCTGGTTCAGCCCGAATTTCTTATTTGGGAAAGGTACGTTCTATACTGACTTCAGTACACCCGCTCTGAAATTTCTTATTTTCCTGCCATTGTTGACTATTACAGGGGGCTCCTTTAAGTGTGTTCTGGTAGAGGGCAAGATTATTATTTTGTTTAATGTTTAAAGTCGGCTTCAAGTTATAGCGCATATTATCTACTCGACGAGACAAAATCCGATTGCAAAACGGTTTTTCACGTTGGATTGCCTGGCACTTTTCGGATAGACCGGCAACGCCAGTATATTTGATGCATATGAAGGGTTGTGGGGGTGTCGTCACAAAGATAGGCAACGAAAAAATCGAAAATACATTCTGTACGACTGAAGCTAGCTGCTCTAGATTTTGATCTCTGAGGGCCGGTCCTAGCGGAGGCAAAAAAAACAGAAACAAAACGGAATAAACGAACAGACTTTCGTTTTTCGCAAAAAACAGCACATTGAGTCCTAACGAGAAAAAAAAACGAAAAACAAACGAGGCAAAAAGAAGAAGCCGAGTCGAATATTTATGCGGTACAATGTTTTAGAGTGACTCAACCGCCACAGCACGTGATTACCGGCGATAGCGATCGACAGCAACGGTGGGTAGACACAAGTCGCACGCGTGAGGCACCCTACACAGCAGGCAGTTCTCGTGGTCCAACCCGCTCCCTCCGGAGTGCTCTAGAGCTTGTGTATCGGCCATCGCTGTTGGATGGCAAGCGTTTGAATTTTGAGTGGGACTCATGTCGAAAAAATTACCGCCACAGCCACTTCCTGACCCCCCGGTTTCTTGCGAGGGCAGCCCATGGTGGTTCCCTACCCCATAATATGTTCTCGCGCCGTCAGCAGGCAAGCCGCGTGGCAGCCACATGCATTACCTCGGCCATCGTGCGCTTGCCAACCGGTCGTAGAAACTTTATCGGAACTTCATCCCAACGCTCCGAGCTCCTCCTATGTTCCTCTTCGATCCTGGGTATCCTATGTTGCGTTTATTTGGCACCCACTTCGTTTTTTTCAAGTCCTCTGGGACTTAAAAAAACGAATGGTGAAAACGGAGGTATCGGGATCTCTACTTCTATTTTTTTATTCGACCAATGAAATTCACGTGCTCTTTAGTTCTGTTCTTCATTTTTTATTTCGTTTATTTTGCCCCCGTTAGGACCGGCCCTGACAACACAGAACGACCACACATACAGGAGACACTCACCGCAACGTGTCCGAAAGATGTGGTATCTCGTAAAATATACCACTGCGTTAAAAACATGGATACATGGAGAATTGTCTAGGAGTGTATTGACGAAGTTCACTGCATCATAGACAACACACACAACGCAGAGTTACGTCGCCCTCGGCTTTCTCCAAGAAGGCATATTGCAATACACGGAAAAAGCCGAGACGTATCCTAAGAGATAGACGATTTTAATAGAAAAACGTATCTTCAGCAGCAGCCAGGGCTACACTAAATCCTAAACGTCAGCCCATGCTTAACGTCAGTGGCAACTAAAGGCAATCGCCTCTGCGACCACGCCAGCCATATTTAGATTCCTCGTGCGACCCAAGGTCCAATGGGAACATCCAAGGAGGAAATTCGATTTTCCTCTGCGTTCGTTTCCCGTCCGTGGGCGAGGGTCAGCAGGCACGATACGTCCTTGATCGTCCACATATGGGTCCAGGGTCGAGCTGAGACCATCAACCCTTGCGTTGTGCGCACTCCTGGCAACCTCCGGTCATCGGTGTACGACCGCCATTCCCTCCGCCCACCCCCCCCGGGCGATACCCACCCGCAATGCGAGGACTCCCATCTCCGCCCCTGCCCCCACCGTCCCGGCCGCGACCATGGGTGGCGCCAACGAATCCCGCATTAAGGGGTTGGGGCTAAACATTCCAGGCGTGGCCTCGGCAGTGCTTAAACTCTTCGGCGGTGCTTGCTGCATCATCCCCCTGACGACTCCCCGGCGATTTCCATGATCGGGAGCCATGCGCGTTTCGCAGACACCGAAGCATAGCTCTGCAGTTGGCTGGCCATCTTCCTGTTGACGGAAAAGACGAGGGTGCAAAGATACCGGCGGTAGCCCTGAATATGAGGGACGCAACAAGAAGGCAAGAATAGTGTTGCCGCGACAGCGGTGATTTGTTGTGCCCCCAAGACGACTTCGAAGCGTTTCCGCCGATTTAAGTGAGCAGTCAATCTTGTTCATCCGAAAGGTACGCGCATATAACCCAGTTTACATATCACATTAGAGAAGCTATATTTCTACATTAGTGCCGCTATCTATTTGTTCAAGAAAGCTAGCTAGCCATTTCCCGGGCAACAAGGGTACTCCCCATGCCTTAGCACGATACGTAACCGCGAGCAGACTGCCAACACACGCACCGAAGTTAACAAGCCTCTCCATGTTGTTTCGATAGTTATACAAGCATCTACACCCGCCGCTCACCTGTATATGCCTGTCGCCTGGTCGCATTAGACCCGCGACGTTGTCGTTCAGGCCAAGGGCGAGACTGATCCACTCGGTGCCTGCTCTGGCTCCACCTGCAGCGTCGTCACCTCCGACATCAGCATTTTCTGGCAATTGATTAGGAAATTATGCAGCCCACGCCAGATGAGCGTCTGTGACAGTGAAACCGATGTCTCAATCACACGCAAGGGCTACACCATATCGTTCGCTTGCATCAGAAGTGTCAGACTCCATCATACGCAAGAAAATGTAGAACGTTTACTCGCATGCCGCCATCCTTACGCTAGAGCCCCAGCAAACGACCAATGACTCACCTGCTCCCGTTGCGGTGTTCCCGGTAGAAAGGTCCTCGTTGTTGAAGTCGCCTGTGCCACCGCACCATCGTCCCGCGGTGGCTTGTAAGATTCCGTCTGCGGATGATATATACACCCTGCAACGCTATATCATCGAAAGAGGCGGGTTCAGCAGACTCCGGCCATGTTTTGTCTTGGCCTACACCTCCCCCCCTCTCCCTCAACAAACTCTCCACTTTCCTGGGCAGCACGCTCGCCTCCGCGGCTGCATCAAACCCCTCGGCACCGCCTGCTGCGATTTCCTGCAGGTGGGAGGTAGGGCGCCGGTTCGGCGCGCTGCGCCTTGGCCAGCGGCAGTGTATACCGTATGTCGTTCCGTGCAACACTTGCTCGTCGCTTGCCCGGCCTTTCATCACACAGACGTTGGCAACGACCAGGCGTAACGGACGAAAGCACCCAGTAATGTTTCCCTCATGCTCTTGACCGCTCCCCACAGCCCGACCAGCTGCGTCCGGGCTTCCCCGTGACAGAGAACTTCACGCGCAGAGAATAGCTGATGCTCAGGCATACCTGTTTCGTGGACAGGTCGTAGATGCTATCTGTTTCGCGGAGAGGGGCGTGGACGAGGGCGGGAAGGACGAGGGTACTTCTGAGTGTAGCACTTGAGGAGCGCTGGGCGTTACGGTTACGTATTGCAGTACCAACATATTCGATGATAGAGCTTTGGCCGGCCACCGTATTTCCTCGATACATTTCGAACCAGGCGCCAGGCCCTCAGTTTAAGGGAACGCAGAGGCGAGGAGATGGCACACTTCGAGTCGACCGTCGCTTTGCACAGAACGATCGAGGTGGAGATATCATATAACCGTAGTCCGGTTGTGTGTCGTTGAGACGAGCGCTCGAGCGCTCGGGAGAACGGAATGGCGCTGTTCGGCCACTGCTTCCCCCGCAGGCATGCCGTCATAGCGGCGTCTTATCGAGACGAGTATATGCTACCAATTTCAACTTAGCGAGCGGGTGCAAGTACAAGGTATTCGCCGCTTCTACGCCGCAGTTGTTGGAAACCTGCGCAACGTCCGTTTTGATGGCGGTACTAGTCAGCGCAGGGGGTCCATCGAGCAGAAAGGCGGTCACCGTGCAAGTTGGTGCAAATACAAAAGAGTGCAGGTATTCCTGCCACAAAAACAAGACACAGGATAAAACGTACCCAGATGTTATTAGTCATGGCACTCGTGGTTGGCTACGCTCACCTCAGTCGACCCTCGAGAGCAGCAGGGAACGTCGCTTTTGTGAACCCAGAAGGGGCCCTCTGCAAGTGGAAGAGGAAGGGCGTGCCGTGCTGGGGAGGTGCGTTAATGGCCGCCTGTTTTTACTCCCCGAATCCACCGTCTTCCACCCGCGTCTACACCAGGAACCTCCACCCGGCTGGTCGCTCTTACGAAGGGCATGAAGCAGCGGCGGCGGGGGGAAAGAACACGATACTCGGCAGGGACTCCATCTCCAGCTTTTGGAGAAGAAGGGCCGACTGGATCACGACGGTCAGCTCGTTCCCCATGCACGATTAATAGCTGATCTCCGTTGCCTCCTGAAGCATTGGGCGGTCAGCACAGGAGTCATCTGGGGATGGGTTCTGTCAGCATATGGACGTTGACATCCATATCTATTGTGATGTGCAGTCACTTCACACGAGCTTACTAAGAGTATCTTGTGATAGATGCGGAGAAATACGATATGCGGCGAAACTTGAGTTTGTTCCTTCTTGCCGACGCACTGTATTCAACTTATATCTATCATACTGATCGTAACGCAGGGTAGCTAGTCTACCACCATAGGTAGCAGGTAACGTTCCATAGAACGTTACGAGTACGCTACATAGAACGTTGCAGGGACATTGCTAGGAACGGTTCACGGAACCTTGACGGGCTGCTGTAGAATAAACCTGCCCGTAGCATGGGCATTGTCTCGTGATCAGGTGATGGCATGCCCCACCTTGCTCACTCCTCTCTTCCATTTCCTTTCAATTCTTCTCTTTTCCTCTTCTCCTCTTGATCTCTGAGATCAAGATTCCTTCTATAATGGCCAATTGAGCGCCAATTTCAAACCATCTTCTTTCTTCATCACAAGTGATCTTCACAGACACTTCGGTGCCGCCTCTGCAAATCTTCTCATAAACGACAGAGCCTCAACATGCATTATTCCATCAGGTCATGACCCTCGAGGTTATGAGCCTTCCTTCAGGTTATGAGCTTCGACTTCTAGTCGACACATCGACCGGCACCAAGGAACGGAACGACATCTCTATCGGTTCGTCAAGTTCTACAGGACCTACGAAGAACGTTTTTTCGGTTTTCAAGTGCGGAGGAAAAACTATTTTTTTGTTCTCCAACAACCACAGGACCAGCACCGACCTGGCGACATCTACATCGAATTTCGTCAAGTGTGTTCTACAGGGTTACCTCAAGGAGGACTGCTTTCACGCTCCCATGCGCGAAGCAGGTAAGGGGACTACTGGTGCGCATTCACGCGCGCAGCACGTACGAGTAAGGAATCCGGTTTCACGCTTTATCGCGCGAAACTCGTATTCGTACGTACAACATTGTTTTCACGCTGTAAGCGCAAAATAAGTCACGCGACCATTTTTGTGCCATCACACACAAAACTTTGTTTTCAATGTTGCTTTGGAGGTGTAAGCGTGGAACACGTCACACAACTATTTCTGCTCATCACACGCGAAGCTAGTTTTTGACACTGCTTCCACGCTGTAAAGTACGAAGAACGTTACAAGACTGTTTCTACGCCATCACAAGCAAAGTTAGTTTCAAGCCAGTTTTCACGCCATCGAGCGCGAAGTACGGTAAAGCCACTTCTTCAAGTGCATTGTTCAAGACCTACACGCGCTGTAATACACGCAGCCAGGTCTTTGACGAATCAGCTACTCAGCGTAGTATCGGGAGAACCACCTCCTGCCTATACGGGGCTTTCACGCCTATACGGGGCATCCATTTCCAGCAACGGCTTTCACGCTCCAAGCGGGGGGCACGAATTTAGACTCGGAAATAATACTCGAAAAATACTCTTGCGTAACGGGTTTTCGCTTATAGCGAAAAGGCGTCTACGCATGCGTGTACGAGTAGCAGTAGTGATCTGCTCACACTGCACAAAGCCACGTCATCGAGTTCAAAATTGCTCTGCACGCATGAACTAGATGAGGAAATTACTTTTCTTTGCACACAAGCACTCTTTGTGTAACCTGCACCGGACGAATCCACACGTCAATAGTGCGTACATCGTTCAACAGCTGGGGAGCAAACATGGCACTAGCCATCACTTCAGCTACGGTCAACTAAACGGCCGATTTCAAGGCGCAGACTACACGTCATCCACAGCGATGGAGGTACACCGCCCAGCTGCATCTACTCCACCAGCTTCTTCGACTACTGCTGCGACTACCACGACTACTTCGCGATATAGGTCTACTACTCGTACGACCACTTCCGCTTCATATCTACGGCCTCTAGGTGGCATATCGGCGTCCTGTTCTTCGCAGCGACTTCGAGCTCAACATCACTAGATACGTACCTGCAGCATTGGCCCCTGGGATTTCTACTTCTACGACAGCCAGTTTCTGCGGCTTTTACAGCAGCAGCTGTACCTACAACATTTCTTCCTGTACTACAACATCAACACTACCCGGAGCAAACATCTGGCAGCATCAACGTGGTCTACGCAACGCACGAGGCAACATCCCCATGATCGAACCAACGCCCGCTTTGTCTATCGACGAACGTACGGGGGGATCAGAGATCGAGATTTCCGACGGCGACTTCTTCACAGCAAATAAATTCCATTATTGCTTTTCAAAACGTACCACCACAGGACCTGACACCACGTCCAGCCGAGCCATCTCTTCATTATCATCGGAGCTATATGGACTATCACCAGCAGCATAACTTCACAACCATTTCTCCAAGCTACTTCGTTCTGCTCTCTTCTACTTCCTGAACATGAAGATCATCACGAGCAGCAACACCAACTACGACGCAGCATTGCGCCACGAAGCAGAAGAGCCTCCAGCAATACGCGCCAGGTTATTTCTTACTGTTTTTCTTTTTTTGCTTTTGTGGGGAAGGTTTACGTTTGCATAGCTTTACTTCGAGTACGTATCATACATACACGCTCAAAACATGCTGAATGTACTAAACAATCCAGTACGTTTACGTCTGGTCTACAGTTTCCTACTTTTCTGCTTTAGGCATCCGTTCAGGGGGCGCGTTGGACACAGCAGAGTCTCGACGGGTATAAACTTTATTTTCTAGGGAATACATCGCTGGTATTCACACCACGATTTGTTTTATCCCTTGATTTTCGCCTACACTGGCCCCGCAGCAAGAAGCACGAGAAAAGACCGGCGGCCTAACGAGAAAAGTGAACTGTTCCGATAAAAACGGCCATTGGTACAATTTAATATTCAAGTGGTCCCATATAAGAAAGGTAGCCGAGACGGTGGCCACACGGGGAAGGCCTAACTCCATAGGGGAGCATCCCCGATAACAAAATGAAACCCCCAAATACCGTTACATACATGTATCCGACGATCGAGTACGAGAGCACCCTCTACACCCTACCTAATATACAGGCGCTATTATTGTCGTTGCATACCCCTTCCAGTCGTGGGTCCATCACGTGTATTGATTACTGGATGCCTGAAGGTCGTACTGCAGCAGTTGCCGCACGCACGAGTACATACAGCAAACAGCAGCACTTCCTACCAGGTTTCATACCTGATACCTGGTATAAGATTAGTGGTGTAAACACGAGACATTTTACGCAGCTTGCAAAGTTGAGGATCAGCTGCTACTGTATATCATCAGTCGAACTCACAGCTGACGTATTTCATTTATTTTTTTTATTGTGGTATTATAAAACACTCATATCTGGTCATTTTACAGCAGAAGTATCTTCAAAGACCCAAATTCATAGGCAGCGATCCTCCGTGCATGTAGCTTCTTCGTACATCATACAAACGCCATATTATCCGAATGACCCGCTACATACAACCCCAAGCACCTGCTGCGGTACCGCCGCCTTCGTTATCCCCCCCCCCCCTGTTCATCATCCTTGTCCTTTTGATTCCCCTCCTCCACCGCGCTCGAACCTCCAACAACAGCCGCAGCACCTCCCCCACCTCTCCTGCCTACAAATAAATTCCAACTCAGGTGAGCGTCCCCGCGCGCCAAAGCTATCATTCAGACGCACAAGAGAACTGTTGCTCCCGATCGTTCTCACTGGCCCAACGCCACCCCCCAACACCACGAGTCCGGCATGCTGCAGCTCTCCATAGCCTTGGCGATGGTCTCGGCTCGGCGGGGTGCAAGTGTGAAGCGCAAGTATTGCGCTCGCTGTTGGTGTGGTTCCATGCCCCTTGCTGCGTGCACGCGAGGAAAAACATATTTCTTTTCGTCGACAGGAAACTCTATAGGAGTTCAGGGCAGAGCTGTAGATGGGTAGTACACACACAGAAAGAAATGTCTCCTGCAGTGCCGGCCAGCCCCCACGTTGAAGCGGTGTTGTCGTCGTGGCACACTACTGCTGCTGTGGGTTGTTTTCAGCACCCGAGATGAGAGATGCCAAGGTTGGGAGATGGGGATGGCCTGGGTGCGGTCTGTTCGCAGCAGTTCATTCTCACTTGGTCGAAAAAACAGAGGCTGTGAAAGTATCTCTCGTGATATTTTTTCGACGTGGTACGACCTCTGCCAATGGAAACGCGAAGTCCAAAAGTCTTTTTCAAACGTATTGCTTTCGAAGAATACCCGAAAAGTTGCTCATACCTCCGCTGTGGGAAAAAAAGAGAAACAATGGTTGATTTTTTTACTTTGTTTCCCAACGGCTGCAGGCGGCGCAATGTGTTTTTTCCGGTAGCAAATTGTAAATTCGCTGACAGAAACCAGCTCGTGAGACGATCGACGCTCGATCTCAACATAGACTCAGTCCACGGCCAACCCGCTGAAGGAAGGCTCATAACCTCGAGGGTCATGACCTGAAGGAATAATGCATGTTGAGGCTCTGTCTTCTATGAGAAGAGAATCTGATGCAGAGGCGGCACCGGAGTGTCTGTGATGAAGAAAGAAGATGGTTTGAAATTGGCGCTTAATTGGCCATTATAGAAGGAATCTTGATCTCAGAGATCAAGAGGAGAAGAGGAAAGGAGAAGAAGAGAGGAAATGGAAAGGAATGGAAAGAAGAGGAAATGGAATGATCGAGGTGGGCGCTGCCATCACCTGATCACGAGACAATGCCCATGCTACGGGCAGGTTTATTCTACAGCAGCCCGTCAAGGTTCCGTGAACCGTTCCTAGCAGTGTCCCAGCAACGTTCTATGTAGCGTACTCGTATCGTTCTATGGAACGTTACCTGCTACCTATTGTGGTAGACTAGCTACCCTGCGTTACGATCAGTATGATAGAGATAAGTCGAATACAGTAGTGCGTCTGCAAGAAAGAACAAACTCAAGTTTCGCCGCATATCGTATTTCTCCGCATCTAAAGCTCCTATCATAAGATACTCTTAGTAAGCTCGTGTGAAGTGACTGCACATCACAAAAGATATGGATGTCAACGTCCATATTATGCTGACACGCCCCCGTGATGTCAGTCAGTAGCTTACGCTTACGGTGTCGAAACCAGATACTCAGAAAATCATACTGCAAAATAGTACGAGATATTGAGAAAACTGGGACGTGTTGTCCAGTAGATACGTGTGTACGTATTTATTTCTCGTATTTAACTCGTATGACTACAGAGTAGTACCTAGTGTAGGCGAAAATCAGGGAATAAAACAAATAAATCGTGGTGTGCTTACCAGCGATGTATACCCTAGAAAATAAAGTGTTAACCCATCTGCTGTGTCCAACGCGCCCCCTGAACGG
This sequence comes from Nereocystis luetkeana, assembly GCA_031213475.1. NCBI lineage: Eukaryota > Phaeophyceae > Laminariales > Laminariaceae > Nereocystis > Nereocystis luetkeana. The sequence goes on from JARUPZ010000021.1 coordinate 54,200, forward strand.
ATGCCTAAAGCAGAAAAGTAGAAAACTGTAGACCAGACGTAAACGTACTGGATTGTTTAGTACATTCAGCATATTTTGAGCGTGTATGTATGATACGTACTCGAAATAAAGCTACGCAAACGTAAACCTTCACAACAAAAGCAAAATAAGAAAAACAGTAAGAAATAACCTGGCGCGTATTGCTGGAGGCTCTTCTGCTTCGTGGCGCAATGCTGCGTCGTAGTTGGTGTTGCTGCTCGTGATGATCTTCATGTTCAGGAAGTAGAAGAGAGCAGAACGAAGTAGCTTGGAGAAATGGTTGTGAAGTTATGCTGCTGATGATAGTCCATATAGCTCCGATGATAATGAAGAGATGGCTCGGCTGGACGTGGTGTCAGGTCCTGTGGTGGTACGTTTTGAAAAGCAATAATGGAATTTATTTGCTGTGAAGAAGTCGCCGTCGGAAGTCTCGATCTCTGATCCCCCCGTACGTTCGTCGATAGACAAAGCGGGCGTTGGTTCGATCATGGGGACGTTGCCTCGTGCGTTGCGTAGACCACGTTGATGCTGCCAGATGTTTGCTCCGGGTAGTGTTGATGTTGTAGTACAGGAAGAAATGTTGTAGGTACAGCTGCTGCTGTAGAAGCCGCAGAAACTGGCTGTCGTAGAAGTAGAAATCCCAGGGGCCAATGCTGCAGGTGCTATTTAAGGTACGTATCTAGTGATGTTGAACTCGAAGTCGCTGCGAAGAACAGGACGCCGATATGCCACCTAGAGGCCGTAGATATGAAGCGGAAGTGGTCGTACGAGTAGTAGACCTATATCGCGAAGTAGTCGTGGTAGTCACAGCAGTAGTCAAAGAAGCTGATGGAGTAGATGCAGCTGGGCGGTGTACCTCCATCGCTGTGGATGGCGTGTAGTCTGCGACGTTGAATCGGATGTTTAGTTGACCGTAGCTGAAGTGATGGCTAGTGCCATATTTGCTCCCCAGCTGTTGAACGATGTACGCACTATTGACGTACGTGTGGATTCGTCCGGTGCAGGTTACACAAAGAGTGCTTGTGTGCAAAGAAAAGTAGTTTCCTCATCGAGTTCATGCGTGCAGAGCAATTTTGAACTCGATGACCTGGCTTTGTGCAGTGTGAGCAGATCACTACTGCTACTCGTACACGCATGCGTAGACGCCCTTTCGCTATGAGCGAAAACCCGTTACGCAAGAGTATTGTTCGAGTATTATTTCCGAGTCTAAATTCGTGCCCCCCGCTTGGAGCGTGAAAGCCGTTGCTGGAAATGGATGCCCCGTATAGGCGTGAAAGCCCCGTATAGGCAGGAGGTGGTTCTCCCGATACTACGCTGAGTAGCTGATTCGTCAAAGACCTGGCTGCGTGTATTACAGCGCGTGTAGGTCTTGAACAATGCACTTGAAGAAGTGGCTTTACCGTACTTCGCGCTCGATGGCGTGAAAACTGGCTTGAAACTAACTTTGCTTGTGATAGCGTAGAAACAGTCTTGTAACGTTCTTCGTACTTTACAGCGTGGAAGCAGTGTCAAAAACTAGCTTCGCGTGTGATGAGCAGAAATAGTTGTGTGACTTGTTCCACGCTTACACCTCCAAAGCAGCATTGAAAACAAAGTTTTGTGTGTGATGGCACAAAAATGGTCGCGTGACTTATTTTGCGCTTACAGCGTGAAAACAATGTTGTACGTACGAATACGAGTTTCGCGCGATAAAGCGTGAAACCGGATTCCTTACTCGTACGTGCTGCGCGCGTGAATGCGCACCAGTAGTCCCCTTACCTGCTTCGCGCATGGGAGCGTGAAAGCAGTCCTCCTTGAGGTAACCCTGTAGAACACACTTGACGAAATTCGATGTAGATGTCGCCAGGTCGGTGCTGGTCCTGTGGTTGTTGGAGAACAAAAAAATAGTTTTTCCTCCGCACTTGAAAACCGAAAAAACGTTCTTCGTAGTTCCTGTAGAACTTGACGAACCGATGGAGATGTCGTCCCGTTTCTTGGTGCCGGTCGATGTGTCGACTAGAAGTCGAGGCTCAGAACCTGAAGGAAGGCTCATAACCTTGAGGGTCATGACCTGAAGGAATAATGCATGTTGAGGCTCTGTCTTCTATGAGAAGAGAATCTGATGCAGAGGCGGCACCGAAGTGTCTGTGAAGATCACTTGTGATGAAGAAGAAGATGGTTTGAAATTGGCGCTTAATTGGCCATTATAGAAGGAATCTTGATCTCAGAGATCAAGAGGAGAAGAGGAAAGGAGAAGAAGAGAGGAAAGGAAAGGAGAAGAAGAGAGGAAAGGAAAGGAATGGAAAGAAGAGGAAATGGAATGATCGAGGTGGGCGCTGCCATCACCTGATCACGAGACAATGCCCATGCTACGGGCAGGTTTATTCTACAGCAGCCCGTCAAGGTTCCGTGAACCGTTCATAGCAATGTCCCAGCAACGTTCTATGTAGCGTACTCGTAACATTCTATGGAACGTTACCTGCTACCTATTGTGGTAGACTATTACGGGGGACCATAGTTAATAGGACCTATGGTATACATGAAAACCGATATATTTGAACATTTTTACTAACACTATTTGGTCCTATTAAGTATGTTCCCCCGTAATAGCTACCCTGCGTTACGATCAGTATGATAGAGATAAGTCGAATACAGTAGTGCGTCTGCAAGAAAGAACAAACTCAAGTTTCGCCGCATATCGTATTTCTCCGCATCTGAAGCTCCTATCATAAGATACTCTTAGTAAGCTCGTGTGAAGTGACTGCACATCACAATAGATATGGATGTCAACGTCCATATTATGCTGACACCCGCTTGGTGGCCGGCGGCGGCCAACGAACATAGATGTCGCCCTCGAAGATATCAGGTGGATGCATGGTCTCATGGACGAGAGCTTGCCGGCGGTGTCTTACGGTATCCTCCCAAACATGAAAAAAATACTTTGTTTGACATTCGAGACGGATGAAGAAGTTTTGTCTTCTGTTTGGTGTATACCAGCGGCCAATTGTTTTATCATTATACGCCTGGTCCGCTCCCGCCACATGACACCGGCCATGGTATGAAGACGGTGACCTTAGGGTGGGTCGGAGCCCCGAACGAGCGCACTCTGTTCAGAATTCATGACGCTGTCGTTGGTTTGGTCGATCGATGTCTGTCGAGGACTCGGAATCTCGCCGCTTCGAAGCAAAGATCGACCTGAGTTTTTCTCAAGCCGATGTTGTCCCAACATAGGCCGACATTGGTTGGGCCAACATCGGTTGGGCCAACATCGGCCCCAGGCATGTTTTTTCCGGGCTTTGCACTTTGTTTTAGAAGTTGTACTATGTTAATGCTCAACCCCCCGCCCGAAGAAGGCGGGTTGGAGAGGGGGGAATCCCCCGGGGCTGTCCCAACAGCAACCCCACGCTAACATCCGTGTACTCGAGTCACCCAAATGGCGACATAGAACTGTCGACACGAGCAATTAGCCAACTGCTATCAGACAATCAGTTTAAGACAAATTACTCAATAATATATATATGCCAGGTACATGATACCCTCACGACCACGTGTGCATATAGATTTATGAACAAATGCACCAGCATACACAAATAACACAAATACATTTAACTCACAATATACTTCACTGTTAATAAACGGATAGCCCTTTTCTCCTAAACTTTCAGATTGCGAGCAAACTCTGAGCTGATGCACCACCTCCATTGAGTTTATCACCATCATATTATGATATAAAGAAACCCCACTTGCATCAAATAATAACAAAACGTCAAGCAAGGCGGTTAGCCCCCGCCGCCACTTGCCCAATCTAGGACATCCGGTCGCACCACCAGCGAATATAGTGGGTATGTCTAACAAACAGCAACAAACACACAAGCTACTGAGACTATTTCACCCCCCCCCCACTGGCTCCCTCAAAAGCACGGAAGGGTGGGTGGGAACTCAAACTACTGTAGTCTGTATCTCACCTTGGACCTGTAACTTTGCCTCTGCTTCACTGCGCTGTTACGTGCAGGTTGCCGTTACGTACATGAACCGATGTGTGTACCAAGGGCTACGATTCATGCTACCGTGAAAACCTGCATTAATATGATTGGCTAAACTTTATACGTACGTACAAAATTCACATTCTCTGATTCTCCCGAGAATACTCTGCTTTGCACTTTTCTTTCAAAGTTGTATTGTATTAATGCCCAACCCACCGCCCGGAGATAGGGGGTTGGAGAGGGGGGGATTTTCCCGGGGCTGCCAGAACAACTCCACGCTAATATCCGCATACTCAAGTCAACTCCTAACCCAACTGGCCACATAGAACTGTTGACGCCAGCCTCCATCGACCCAAATGGGAGTTGACCCTCTTTACGGATATAATCTTACAACCCCCTCCCCCCCCACTTGCAATATCATAGGGAACGCATGTGATAACACACTTCTCCATATTGTCCCGTTTGCCTAGTCAAATCCAAGAGTGAGTTAACTCGCCCCCACTCTGGGCCCTGGCCCGGCTAAATACCACCGCTAATTAATTCCTGCGCCATAACATCTGCTACCGAACTGGCATCCTTTCTGTGACGGCGAACATACATCTTACACGCATCGGACGCCCATCGGCCCTCATGCTCCAACATCTATGATGTCGCCACCCCCGCTGACAAGTGAGTTGCGCCTCCAATCCTCAGAGAGTGCAACGCATACTCCTCCGCCCGCCCGCCCGCCCGCCCGCCAACGCAACCACTTTTCGCAAAGCTGTCATCGTTAGCTGCTGTATCCACATGGACCATCTGCCGTTTAGAAATCATTTTCTCGCCCGCGATAAACCTTTCCCACGACACAGGCCAACGGACGGTTGCTTGGTTACCAGCGTCGGCATGCGAACGAGCGGCTCCTTTGAGGGCCTTACCCAAAACAGGATGAGTTGTATTCAGCTCGAACCCTCGTGAAACACGATGGAAAAACTTGATCGCTGACATTTGGCTCTCGATAGTAGCCGACCGCAATTTCTTGGTGGCAAAGGCATACGCTACGTACTCGAACAAATGCCATACTTTGGTCGTGTTGTCTCCGCAACGCTCAAGGAATACAGGCATGCGGCAACGTACCCGAATGTCTACCCATGCGCCAAAATTCCCCTGATAAGTGCGTTCAGACAAGGTCGCAATGGCATTTCGCATGAGTTCGAGGCCAACACCGAAGTACAGAGGAATGTGCCCGCATCTCCCAGGTCCTGCTCCTGCCACGGAATGTCGGGTCGACAGCACGCAAATGAACGAGAACGGAAGCACAATCCCACCGTGAGATACTATCAGCGGCCACGTTAACAATTCCACGTACGGGTTTTGCGTCAAAGTGCCAACCAGAGGATAATTCGAGCACACCAACGAGGCGCAATAAAGCGCCAGATCTCGGTTATTTCCCCCCTCGACATCGCCGGACCCGCTCGATGTCTGCTTAATTGTCGCCACGCAACAACACGCTGTCACCCATGGCGAACGGACGTTCATCACACGCAGAAACGAGAACCCAAGCAGAAACGACCATGTCCAGCTGTTCTCGAACGTTGGTTGACATGTCGTTGTCATCTGCAACGGACTTACTCGATCCACAAAATCGAGACCGCTCCCCTGCATCAAGCTCGTATCGCAAATATACCCCAGTTTCAAGCCAAAACCCCCGACAACGGTTTCGATGCGTCCGAAACCAGAATACGTCTACGGGGGCGCTCAAGAAAATGATACATCGGAGCCGACGAGGTTCCTCCGCGCGTGTCCAACCCTCAACGAACCACCGCCAAAACTCGAGGTCACCCTGGAACGCAGGACCCAAGGCGAGACGCCGCCCAGGGTTTGCCATACGGCAATCAAAATCAGCTCCGGCGACAATACGCGGCATTCCAACTGAAGCTAACAAGCGGTTAACGAAAAAACGCCCCGGAAGTACAGCAAAAAAAAACATGCGTAAGGTACGAGCTGCGCCACCTGCTTCGCAGAAGCAGACGCACAACACGAGGGCCACTCCGCGATGATATTGTGGAGCTTCAGGCGTTTTTGAGACGGCAACGTGACCGTAAGCGCATGCGTATCAATTATCCATCCCAACATCTCGAGTTGCGAGCCCCAGATAGTAGTTTCCTTGGCCGACGAGCGGGGTGGATCGCAAAAACCGCGTTCGCCCAACAGGCCAAAATGGTCGGACGCCAGCGACTGTACAGCACGCAAGCAACGGCGGCCGTCTGGCCACCATTGCAACTCGACGAGAATGCCATCGTCTACGTAGTGCCTCACTGACAAAACGCTCCCGGTGTTGCCGCCTGAACCAGGAACGGGAATAGCAACGACCCGAATCCCCCGCGGCGGGGAGAGTTCGACAAGCCCAACGGCGGCAGCCCCTTGTTGGGAAACGTCTGCGCCTTGAAACGTAGGGTGGGTGTGAGCATGCTCGAGCGCAGATGCCATCAACCCCCAAATCCCAGGGCTATTACACCAACCAAACTGCAAGCGAAAATCCAGGACAACGCGATCACCAGGAACGTATCCAAAGTTCGGTGTGCCTGACTTATCAACGAAATCCTGTCGAAACGCGCCTTTGACGTCCACACGGCACAAGAGGATGCGAGCACGACGACCGTGCGTCTGTACCAAAAACAACACCCGAAAACAGCGAAGCACATGGCCTAGACCATAGCGAAAATTCAAAGTCAGTCTCGCCGTTAACGCTGGTCCGACCGCCCTCGCGCACGAACGTGAGATCGTGAAGAATCCTCAGTTTGGGTTCAAGAACGACGCTCAGCGGTGAAACGCGAACACCCCCAATCTCATGTGCAAATCACAAATCAAATGCCACCGCTCGGCCGTGCACCACGTCTGCGCAAATCGTATTGTGTATAGCCCCAGTATGCGTGGCGACGACCGGGTGATTACCATACGCGAGGTCTTTGGTCAACCCCCTCCCCCGTGCTACGCAGACAGGCGCGCCCGACGCCAGCACACGAAGCAACAAAGAAATACGGGGGAATTCCTTAATCTCACTGAACCAGTGCTGTGCGATGGCAACGTTAATATGCGGAGAGAAAAATGAGGAGCCGAAGGTGGACAGAAAAAAGGTAACACTGCCTTGGTACTATCGCAAGAATGAGGGGCTGAGTGGTGGACAGAAAAAGGGTAACACTGCCTTGACACTGTCGCAAGAGTGAGGAGCTGAGTGAAGCGACCTGATCGAGGCTAGCTGAGCCTCGCTCAAACACCACCTGCACCACTACCTCCCGAGCGTCAATCCATGCATCTACCTCATCTACTCGCAGCATCAAGACGCCCGTTCACAACCGCACCTTGAATGCACACCGTGTCAACCAGCAAGCAACTCGGACGCACGCCCACATCCGTACCTCTCTCTGAGAAGGAAACCGAACCCGGAGTCACAGCAACGCGATCGCGGCTGACGCCGCCATCGCCAGCCAGAGCTCCTAACGCACGCCTACGCAACTCCCGGCTCCTTCGCTGGCAACGCACGCCTACCACCGAGTCCCCGCTCCACCGCTGGCAACCGACGCCGTCGCTGCTCGGCCACTGGCCCGCACCGCCGCCGCCCCCCTAGGTGTTGGCCCAATCGACAGGAAGGGCCCATGTCTTTATCCCGAACCGGAGCCATCACCACCCCCGGCCTCCAAGCGACCACCATCTGGGCGGAACACCAGAGCCCGTGATCCGCTAGCCTGCACCGCCACGCCACCTCGCATTCCGCCAGCTGGTGCCGCCGATCCACCGTCGAGGAGAGCTGCAGGAGTGAGGGAGTCGGCCGGGTATTCGCGTGCACGAATTTACAATCGGAGTACCGGCATTGGCCCGTTGACGCGAACATCCTGCACAGCGCGGCGCTCTACTTTCTGGTCGGACCCGTCTTGGCGGGGGCGAGGTTTTGGCTCCGCTTGAATGCCCCATCCCTGCTGTTGCGTGGAACCTGGAGACCTTCGACGAGATTCAGAACGTCGCCACCGGGCGAGCAAACGTTGCGTGTACGGTTGAACGCGGGGGTAGGCGGCGCGTCAAACACGGCGTTAAGCTGAGGAGGAACAGGCGACGGACGAATTTGCTGGACGAACCACGTGAGGTCTTTCACCCGCAGGCGAAGGGTGTCGTTCCCCATTTCGCTCATAACCGCCCGCAACGCGGAGCCGGAACGCAAACCGATGTTGATTAGAGTGTGACGCCTAAGACCGGCAGCCGCGAATGTGAAAGAGGCGTCGACGGGTGCCAGCGGGTCCAGGCGCGCGTGGTCGTCGGCGACGTCAGCCGAGAGTCCAACTGTAAGAACCGACATAAGATCCTGGCGCAAGACGTCCAGACGGTCGGCGACCATCACCGGGTGGTCGACAAGGTGGTCTGCACGTGGCCCATACACGACCACGCCAAAGTTGCTGATGGCACGAAGCTGAGCCGCCAACACCGCGGTAACGTTGGCGCTCTCCCCAACAATCGACTGAATATCCGCGGCCGACTCGGCGAGGCTCGGGGGCAAGTGTCCCCGAAGCAGCCAGTGTTTGCGTGACGACATTTTCTTCCAAAGGGCCGTGTCGTCAGTGAGCTGCGATTCTGGACGTGATGCTCCCTCGCATCCCCGCTGTACCGCATGGAAGGCTCACGGTCGGTAAGGTTGCCAATAAACTGCAGATAGAGGGCCTCGACGTGGGCGGTCTTGGATGCACCGCCGGTGACGGCATCCCGAAGGTCAGCCACAGAAAGAAGCACGTTGTCGAGTGATGATTTGACGCCGAGGATCTCCGCATCTATGCGGGAAGCTCGGAGGCCACCTGGTTCTGCCAATGGAGCACGTTAGCCGTTGATACCGCTCCTCCCGAGGCTGCCCGCATGGATGGACGACCAGCCGCACCTGCAGTGGTAGTAGCAGTAGCAACAGCAGCCTTGGCCTGGCGCACAGCCACAGCAGCGTCGGTGACTTGGCGAGCCTCTGCCTCGGCTCGCCCAGCACTGCGTGAGTCGACCTCCGCTTACACAGCAGCTACAGCAGCATGAGCATTCGCCTCCGCTTGAGTTTGCACAGCAAACAACGCAGTCTGCCCCTCTCGCGCAGCAGTAGCGGCGATGGCCGCGACCTACGGCGACTTACTTCCTCTCGTCGGACAATCTGAACTCAAACTAGTCTGTCTCACACCTTGGATCTGTAGCTTTGCCTCCGCTTCACTGCGCTGTTGCGTGCAGGTTGCGGCTATGTACCAGACACGGTGTGTGTACCAAGGGCTACGATTCATGCGTCCGTGAGACACTGCATTCATCTGATTGGCTCAACTTCTTACGTACGTACAAAACTCACATTCTCTCATTCTTCCGAGAATACTGTGCTTTCCGAAAAGTTTGGAACTTTTTTTTCTGAACTTGAACAAAGGAAGCGTGTCCTAAACACTTCTGGAGGGTACGTTTGAAATTCAAATTTTCAATTGACAACTCGCTTTCTCATTGCCACAGGTCTATAAAAGTTCTTGGGTTTCTGTATTTTTAAGTACAATTTAGCGGCGTAACCTCGAGTCGTCTTTTTTTTTTGCGAGACGTACTCGTTCGTGTCTTTCTTTTTTTACGGGGAAACCCTAGGTTATGGTACGCCTCGGATTACCAAGCTCAGCTTGAGGCCAGCATTTGGCTGTACCACTCGAGTAACTCAGCTACTCTGGGCGATGCCTTTTAAGATATGTGAACTATAATTAGAACATTAAGAAGAGACAAGAGAAAGAGACTGCTGTGGGCAATATTTCCCAGCAACTAGTACGCAACATCCGTTATACCCCAAGATCCATACCTCTATAGAAAACCCGGGGATATCCCACGAACGTCCCTGACGACCACAGGTGTCCCCAAGACATACTGCAGGCAGCATTGTCAGGCCCACCCTCCTACTGATGAGGGGACGGAAAAGCAGGCGAAATTCTGCTGGAACTGTCGTACAGCAGCAGTATCAGTACTATTAGTAGTCGTGCCACCTGTTACGAGAAGCTCTGCGTTGGATTTGTCTACATACAGATTTTTCGTCTTCAAATTACGCTCAATTTCTAGGTGGGGAACAAGGAAATACAACCAAAGTCGAGTACGAGTACGAATGATTCAAGGGATGGATTGACAAGCCGAGCCTACAGCGATGCTGACTGTAGCCTCATGCCTCCTACTGCTGCTGCTGCTTCTTCTGCTGCTACTGCTTGCAGAGAGTGTTCTTGGTTTTCCAGGGAGGAAACGCCTCTCCGAAACGAGTCGTACGAGAGTATGGTGCCTCGTTCCTAGTTTTTCTGTAAGGGTGTGTGTCACTGTGTCATCCTGTATGAATCAAGATATTTTTGGGTCACGTTTGTCAACTGCGCTCAACGCATCCGGCACCAATGCCAGTATCGCCGGGCTCTGTGTACGCACATACGCAAACAAAGCCCGGGTGCTGTGCGGTGGTAAGTCGTAAAATATCAAACGATTTTTGTTTCTTCACTTCTACCTAGCGGAGCCCACCTCTACAAACAAGTACTAGTAAGCTGACTGTGCCTGTTCACAGCAACATGCGGGCCGTGTCCCTAAGACATGCTGCCGATGATGTTGTGGGGCCCACCCTCCTACTGATGAGGGGACGAGGGCGCAGGAGAAGATCTGCTATAGATGTCGTAAAGCATGCTGCAGTAGTATTTAAAGTTGTGGCACCTCTCATAACGGTTGTGGTTCTTTGAGTTCTGCCGAAACCTGAACTCAACGAGTACTCGTAGGCAGAATATGCCTGTCCACAGCAATTTTCGAGCGGTGTCCCTAAGACGGGCAGCATGTGTTGCTGTCAGGCCTGCCCTCGTACTGAGGAGGGGACGGAGATGAAGGAGACGGTCTGCTGGAAATGTCGTACACCAGTAGTAGTGGTTGTTTCGAATAGCAGTTCTGGTAGTGAAATAAATGTGGAAGACACAAAAAATATACCTTAAAAAGTTACCTCGGGAGCATCGTTAGAGGAAAGTATAAATAAACAATCGTAAACACTCTAATAACACACATGAGAGTGCAATCCGTATTCACACCCCACCGGAGACAATACTACAGTACAGCAGTAGTAAACGACACACGAGAGAAAACGCACAAGATGCTCTGGAACGTCGGTGGTGTGGGTACATACGTACACCGCCCCCCGGAAAAACGACAGTAGAGCAGGGAGCATGGGAACGTCGGTGAGTTAGTCGACGGATTGGTCAATCTGAAAATGCCCTACAGTAGCTACTGTATGGAAGAAGAAAATATGGATAGTACGGCACATTTTCCGTCAGCGGCAATCCTCTCCCGAGTCGTTGTGCGCGCCGCGGTACCCTTGTTCTGAACGGCAGTTATGGTGGAGGAAAACCCTGCAACAGCAGCAATCCTCTCCCGAGCAGCAGATCTGGTGGTGGAACGTACCAGAGACAGAACGAACAGAGGAAGATTTACGTGAGCTAAAGAACACACGGTCTGGTTGTGGTAACTATGGAGGGAGATTTACGGGGACTCGACCTCGAAGAGACGAGAGGAAGAGCGAATCACAAAATTTCGCGCGGCTGTTGTAAATCCCTCACAACTACAGTTGTTAATTATGGAACGGCTATACAGGTAAGGTAACCGTTGCTCGTCGCGTTTGTCACACCTTCTCGCAGCAGCAGCCTCCTTCCTTTGGGCACGAGCATCGGTCCGGCGTTACTCTGAAGTCTGACGGGATTCCACCCTTCCAAGCCTTTCCGATCGAGCAACAACAATTGAATAATTGGTTGTTGTCGTATTGCACGGGGTATGGCGCCTTCCCATACCTGTGACATCTAGCCGAGCTAACGCAGAAGCAACGCTGCTGGTGTCATCCGGTCGCGATAGGCCGTGGAAACGAGGAACCCAGTAGTTAAACGCGAATCGCCGGTCAACCCCGCATACTTGAACGAGCTGACGGTGTTGGTGGTGGGGGCTTGGCGCCATTGATGTCGTGGGCCCACGGGTGGCCATTTGGGAACGTTGCGGGACGTTGTGGAGAAACCACAACCCTAGCACCTTGCAACAACAGAAAACACGTACCAGGGTATACCACAACGCTTGTGTGACGTACCAAAAGCAGCTCGGTTGTGAGACATCCTGTCGTGAAGTTTGCATAACGTCTGTTTTTTCGACTTGAAAATCTGATGACCCAAGCAGTCGGATTTTGACCCAAGATCCGACGACTGAGGTCATAGGATTCTCAAACTGTTTTTTTCCGGGTCGGATTTCCGTAAGTTTACCTAGGGATTCTGCCGGAATTCGAAATTTGTCTGTCTGTCTGTCTGTCTGTCTGTCTGTCTCCCCTCACTAGGAAACTCCAATGCTCGCAAAATCTAGTCCTAAACCACCTCCGACATTGACGCGTACACCACCCGAATCGATAGCGGACACACACAACCAGTCTGGGCTAACTTTCTAATTCAAGGGAGACCTGTGTTCTTCAGCTACGCGCCCCAGCCCCACCCGTGGGGCGAACGCTTATAGGTAATCGCTTGTGCCAGAGTCGGTACAAGCAGCAAAATATTTCGCGAATGGGCTACAGCGCATCGACCGTAACAAAAGTGAGATCACCGTGTAGATGCATGAGTCGCTTAACGGGATTGACTAACGACTTTCATGACGTCGTTGCACGCCGCTTGCAAACGGCCGTGCAAGGTCGCTTCTAACTGCAAGGTGTTGACCCCCATGGGGTCTGTGACATATTATGTGGTGCTTAATGGCAGGGTCACTTCCCGATCTACAGTAAATCGGAGTACTTATCAAACGCAACATACAAAAACTGCTAATAAACAGCAGTAAATCAGCCGCAGCTCTCGAATACAGCAAAGCAACAACAGTTCTTGAGGCCGTGCAAGGTCCCAGAGCAGTATTGCTCCGCAGTATACCGCCTCAGCAGAGGCGAGCAACATCACTCAAGCTATAACATGAGCCACAGATGATATCAGGCGCCGCTGGTCTCGTTCTACCAACTCTCCTTGTCGTGCCTATAGCGGCACAGGTGGCCACTGGAGATAGCATGCTCTCTAAATGTAAGTTGTTATCCACGACAGCAAACATTAGCAGAACGATCGATGAGTTGGAGAGTGACAGCTGTATAGCGACGTTGCTTCGCGTCCGACGCGCGGTCGGCGTGCCTCTCCGTGGCCAGACTACGGTCGGCTTGCGCGGGCTCGGGTCTAGAGACCAAGAGCAGCGCACTTGGCGCGCACCTCTCCGCGAATACGTACTCGTACACTACACTGCTGCAACATAAGCAGCATCGGCAGCAGTCAGCCACATTGTGAAACACAAAATACCAAGACAGGTTGAGTCTAGCGCACTCGGCACGTCTCTTTGCCGCCAGACCTGAGGCAGGCAGCCTTGGTTGGGACGCTTGGATCCTATGCGCAGTGCAGCGCACCCAGCGCGCCTCTTCGCGGCGCCAGACCACATCAACAGCCGTTGGTCTCGGCGTTTGCTCGATTCTCGAATCTCTGCACACACACTAAATATGATTTGTCCGCAACGGAAGACCGGTTCTACTTTTCAAGTCAAAATGTGAAAAAGCGATCGGGTCAAAATATGAAGCTCAAAAATCGAACCGCGGTAGAAACAGCCTGATTCCTCCGATATGAACTGCACACGTGCGAGACACGAGGCCCCCACCAGCCTCCGATTTAACACGGCAATATTTCAAGCAGGTGACGCTACCACGATGACCCCGACAGAGTATGCACGCTCACTCACTCAAACACCTAAAATTCGAAAACGTTGGCCCTGAACGCCGAATATCTCCGATGCACGACACCCTGTTGTATGGTACTGAAAACGGCAGGCATACAACCAACTTAATCTTTTAACACCCAGATAGAGAAGCAACATACATGCTCCTGTACTTACAGACCCACAGCCTATTAATAATAGACAAGAACACATATAGAAAGAGAAACAGACAGACAGACAGCCAGACAGGCGCACAAACGGACAGACAGATAGACAGACATCCGATCATGGAGACATGTACTCCTGTGATAGACGGGTAACTGAGCCAATGATGACTCAAACAAATGAAAAGCCTAACCGCGTTGGAATAAACCAAACGGAAGCCAAAACACAAAGCAGGCCGCATTTCAAAAACACGACCGAAACAACAGAAGCCCCGTGCCCGCGACCATTTTGAGACGGAAATGTCCGAAAAACGTTCCGCACGTTACGAGCCCAAGGTCGCTCGCTTTTGTCGACGTCGGTTGTGTGGAACTCGATCACCAACAGCTCACGCAATCATATATGCATAACACGGGGCGCTTGCACGAAATCAGTACACAGGACAACCAGTCCAGCTAAATTTTGGGAGCCTGTCAATTACCCCGGTAGGAAGACGCCTTTCTACTTAAAAGCAAAACAACAAATACTGTAAGCCTGCAAAGCACCCCGCGATTGAACGCGACAAGCACCATTATTTGTCTAAGGCAAAAAAGGGCCTGGCGTTGAATGCTAGTATTTCCCTCGCTTCATGTACGTACGACGGATCAAGGTGAAAGCTGACTGTTGTCGGCAACCACGAACTGTACCCATTGGCGAACAACCAGACACCTACGGCGGAACGTTTCCCAACGGAACCCTGGAGCTCGACGCACTGTCCCAGCGATCCACATCTAGTTCCGAAGAAGTGCACTCTTCCATTCCGGCTATACCCGAGTATTGCAGCATCTCTAAGCGCTCGTTGTCGGTAAACTCCGTCGACTCGTACACCTTATACATTGGTGCTTCAGGTTGGAGCGTCACGCCTTGCACCTGGCATGGTTGCGGCCACGACATTGAGCGCAAAAGCCATGGGTTGGTTCTTTTTTTCAGTTTCTACACATGTATGCTAGAGTGCGTCATATAGCGGGCAGTGGAAGCATCGTGCACATTATTGCTTTCAAAGTACAGAGGTAATACTATTAGGCCGCACAACTCAGAGCTACGCAGACTGGCATTTATTTAGGGAGGTTTCTGTGGGATGACTATTAATAGTCTATACTCCTCAGGTTGATCCAAGCCCAGGTTCGGAAAACCAACCCACATACGAAAAATGGAATCAATGGCAGTACCGGCTCCCGAATATTGAGACCTACCTCGAACGACTCATCTCGCCAGGACCTCGCCGCAATGAGACGCCCTGAAGTATGGCCGAACGTGCTCCCGTATCCATCACATGTGCTAGGCATAAAAATTGTCTTTGCCCGCGTGTGATACATGGTGAGCTCTCCAATCGTCGATCTCGACGCTGCCAAAGCATCCGCGCACAGCATTGCCTGCAGATCAACCTCAATACTGCGGTCCTGTCCATTTATGCAGCGAAAATATAGGAGGGGTGGTCGCGTTTGGTGCAAATATGAACTTTGTATGCTTGCTCCACCCGGTACGTACGACCCAATATCCCGGGCAAACGTCTAGGGCCCCAAGGAATATACGAACAGAAGTCGTCTGTAAACGTTCAGCAGTCAACAAGGTTGCTCACCACATGAATGTTGATATTCGTATTTGGCCAAGTCCCGATGTTCTTCATCATCCTTAGCGCGGGCACCACAGGATTCTCGTCCCGCTTGTCGGCCCCGTACGTAACAACATCCACTCGATCCCAATCGCGATTATTTATCACCCCGATATAGTAGCTTAGCGGCGGCTGTGGCAAAGTAGTTTTTTTGCAAATCAGCCAGGGCGTAAAAGGCAGCGTGAAACCCGTGGAACAAAGAGTATGTGGTTAGGGGGGCGGGCGGGCGGTTGGTCTTACAAAGTAGTGCACGATACAGACGTACCTGGTACTATTTTGTTGGAAAACATACAATACTATTTTTTTGCAGCGGGTGTTTAGTGCGAGCGGATGAGAGTTTCTGATTCTGACGACACTAAACCAGGTAGGGTACCCGAAACAATGTCTGAAGCCCCCAATGTGACGTCCGGTAGTATATGGTGAGACGATGGCTGATAACACACATGGGGTTTTGTGTCCCCAGCTTGGAAAGACCAAAGACGAAACAAAAGAAAACAAGAGCAAGCACGGGGCAGCTATCGATGAAACGAGAACCATCTAACCAGCGCCGCCGCCGCTGCGCGCCCAGAGCAACGAATGGGAATCACCGGAACTGTGTTTCTGGGTTCCGTCCTGTTGATGTACTGAAGGTTAGGCTTACAGGAGTACCAGGTAGTAGTGTATTGGAGCCGAATCCGATGGCTTCTGTCTTGTGATAACCACAAATGTTTTTCCAGTGCTTTAGAAATGAAAGTGTGGACGAGGCAATAACGACGACTACTACCACCGTCTACCGTCTACAATAGCAACGCGAATGTGATGATGGCATATGTAAATATACTGTAGCGTGAGTTTTGAGCGACAACTACACAATCTTCAAAAAGGCTTGAATACGAGCCTCTCGTCTCGGCACGCACTCTTTGCGACGCTGTGTCCCAGTTAATCTGTGGATTGGCGTACACAGCCGTCTACAGGCATCTGACTATGCAACCTCGACTCAGACGACACGGCGTGTGTTTTGCTGCCGTGGAAGCTATCCCTTTGTTCAATGGTCACAGCGAAGGACGGAGTTTTGCATGTATTTTTCCGCCCTTGTCCTCGCTAAACTAGGGGACGGCTGCAATTGAGAAGTACAACTGACGTCGCCGTTCTACGTTCTAAGTCAAATGAGCTGGATACTACCAGCATGCACCACTATAGAGCATCAGTTGTGCTACCAAGATGTATACGAGTACTAGGTTCCCCTCCGGGAAGTGCCTAGGGGAGTGGCGCAAGAGCGAGCTAATGCGAAATACCGACACACCTGTCGAGAACTAATTGCATCCACCCATCATGTGAAGAACACACACACTTTTTTTTTAGGGCCGACTATACATAGTGCTGTGAGTGGAAATATTGTGCGATCATATTAATATACTATTGATACTATATACATTAAAACAAAAGAGGGTATACCGGTAAGTGGATATTGATCCAGAACAGATGACTCGCGGCGATCATTTCGTTGCTTGCGGCGTAAATTTAATTACAAAAAGCGGCATGAGGTCGAGGTTGCTTTATATTACTTTGTGACCGGCTGAGTAAAATCCAGCACATATTAATTTGTACCAACTGGCCTTTTTTCCGGAATAGTTCACTGTTCTCGTTTGGCCGCAGGTCTTTTCTCGTGCTTCTTGCTGCGGGGCCCGCAGGGGGCGGCGTGGACAGTACGGTGCAAGCGTTGGCTCTGGCCGGGCTCCGTGGCCCATGCTCTACATGGTCAAAGTCACGTGACCCAGCAGGCAACTCAGGGGATTGGGTCCTACTTCCGGAAAGCGACCCAGGGGCTTGAAAACCTACCCGAATCTTCTTTTTTTTTGCTCCAAAGATTTTGTTTTTCCCAGTTCTTGCTGCAACTTCAACGACACACAGCAGTGCAGCTCGAGCAGTACGCAGCAGTAGAACAACATCAACAGCAGGCGTACGAGTGCGGCTCGAGTCGAGTGTTGCTCGAGTGCCGCTGGATACTACTGCTGCTGCTGCTGCTGCTGTTGCTGAGTGCTCGTGTGCCCGTTATTGCTTGGCCGCGCCATGCTTGTGTTTGTCTGGTGCTCGTTGCGCTCGAACAATCGAGTGATCGTGGTCCCGTGTCCGTTTTGTTTTGCGGTGCAATAGGCAATGCTTGGAAACCTACTCATTCATGCTCGTGCGCTCGAGTGCTGCTCGAGCTGTACGCAGCACAGGACAACAACAGCAACAACACGCGTATGAGTGCTCCTCGAAGCGAGTGTTGCTCGAGTGAGTGCTGCTGAGTGTTGCTGCTGCTGCTGCTGAGTGCTCGTGTTCTCGTGACCGCTTGGCCACGAGACATGAGAACACGCTGTATCCACCACGTACATCCGTGGTAGATTTTGTTTTTGTATCTCGTTGCGATTCAACATTTTACATAGGATCTGTGTACAGCGTATTGCGTTGCCTGCGATATTAGTCGAGCTCATGGCCGAGAAGCACGCAGCAGTAAAACAACCGCAACAACAGGCGTACGAATGCTGCTCGAGGCGAGTGTTGCTAGAGTGCCGCTGGGTGGCGCTGCCGCTGCGGCTGCTGCTGTTGCTGCTCCTCCTGCTGGGTGCTCGTGTGCCCGTGACAGCTTGGCCACGCCGTACTCGTGTTTGTCTCTACAGTAGTTCTCGTTGCGCTTGAGCAATCATGTGATCGTGGTCCCGTGTCCGTTTTTTGCGGTGCCATAGGCCATACTTGGAAACCTACTCATGCTCGTGCGCTCGAGTGCTGCTCGAGCAGTACGCAGCAGACCAACAGCAGCAACAACAGCCGTGCGAGTGCTGCTCGAATCGAGTGTTGCTCGAGTGCTGCTGATTCTTGCTGCTGCTGCAGCTGAGTGCTCGTGTGCTCGTGACCGCATGGCCACTAGACATGAGAACACGTTTTATCAACCACGTACATACATGGCAGTTTTTTAGTTTTTTAGTAGGATCTCGGTGCGATTCATCATTTATTTGTCATCTTCGTACCACGTATGGCGTTGCGTGTAAGTAGTAGCCGAGTGTTCACTGCCCTTTGCACAATGTGCCCATGTCACGCAGTTTGTTATCATTCTGCTGTTCCAGTTGTTGCTGCCGCTACTCCTACTACACACAATCGCGGTATAGCTGCAACTAGTTGCTGGCACAGGTTGCTTTTCTTGCGGCTACCGATTTGTTTTTTTTTGCCCGTGCCACGCGGTTGCTTATATTGCTGCTCCTGTTGTTGCTTAACATGCTGAAACATGTGTGAAGCATCCAGCTTTTACATATCCTCCAGACCATACAGAAATCCTGCAGATAATATAGATCCCGCAAATCGTACAGACCGCATCTCGGTTAAGGTGTACAGATCATCCAGATCACACTTATTCCACTAAGGTAGATCATACCGATCCTACAGACCATACACATCCAACCCGGTAAAAATGTACAGATCACACAGGTCCCACTCAAGTACACACGTGTGAAATATCCGCCTCATACAGACCCATCCCGGCCAAACATGATGCAAACAAGTGTCAAGTATCCAGATTTTACAGATCCTCCAGACCATCCAAAATTCCTGCAGATCATACAGATAGGTCCTGCAGATCATGCAGCACCCACCGATAAAAATGTGCATATCGTGCAGATCGTACATACCCCATTCCGGTGAACAGATAATACAGATCACACAGATTCGACTTAGGTAGATCATACGGACCCTGCAGAATATTCAGAACCTGCAGATCGATGACACCCACCGATAAACATGTGCAGATCATGGAGATCGTACAGACCCTATCTCGCTAAAGATGTACAGATCTGCAGATCGAACAGATCCCACCCTGGTCGGACTGTACTGATTGTACAGATAAAACAGAATATACTCAGGTACACATCTATCAAATTGTTTTCAGACAGACCCCCCTCCGGCTAAACATTTAAAATGTCACTGAGATCAACCAGATCCCACCTGGCACACGTATGGAAATGATACGGAACATACCTTTCTCTCCAGGCAAACTCGTTGGAGTGTGTAGACAATCGATCCCTCGGATCGTTCATGCAGATCCTCCACATCATGCACACATGGCGTTCAGATCATCCCACCCGGCACGCAAGTGCAATCATGAAAGACCAAGCAGATCTCACCGCCAAAAAAAGAGTGATACATCTACATTCTACAGACTGTGCAGATTGTACAGATCCTTCAGATCATGGGGACCCCCACCCACGCACAGCTATTCATCAGTTAATCACGGCACATGTATGTTCGATTAACATGAGTGTGTGTAGTTCATGCAGATCGTGCAGACCCCACCCAGTAAAGGTGTTCAGATCATCAAGGATCAACATCTAGATTCTATCGATGATACAGATCCCACCCAGGCAATAAATGACTGGAAGATACAAACTCCGTCACTTTCCTTCTGAGTGCTAGGCTTTCCTTAGAGCAATACACCTAGTAAAGGTGTTCAGATCACCAAGGATCAACATCTAGATTCTATCGATGATGCAGACCCCACCCAGGCAATAAATGACTGGACGATACAAACTCCGTCACTTTCCTTCTGAGTGCTAGGCTTTCCTTAGAGCAATACAGTACCATGTCTCCTATCAGGTACCAGGTATAATACGCCAAGACATGCGAGAGCATCGAAGACTAGACTACTACTTTTCACTTTTAGCATAAAATCAGTAGCCCATGACTCTAAGTTCACTCCGAGATCATTTATACTCAAAAAAGAGGTGCAAGGGTTTTATATGCGTCTCCTTTTTCAACTTGCGACACCCCCCAGATGCCATGCCACCCACATTCCGAAGGGGAACCTTGCAATACATACAAAATATTTCCATTCCTCCCTAAAAAAATATGTTTTTCGGCGCTCTGGGTAAGAACAAATCTTCACGGACACAGAGTAGAAGATGCTTGAGAATAACTCGTAGCCCGAGTACTGAGAGTATTGATGTACTGGAGGCTCATATATAGTGAGTACTGAGAAGATCCAACTACTGAGAGTGTACTGAGAGTATGAACAGTACGGAGGCCAATATATAGTAGTGTGAGAAGGCCCAACTACTGAGAGTATACCGAGAGTATGGGTAGTACGGAAGCTCGAGAATACAGGCAAAAATATGTACCCTCAGTAGTTAGTATTGAAACACCAAATACTTTGGGTACAGAAAATATCTGAAGTAAGTAAGTGCAGAACCTTGAATGGAATCCCGAATTAGTGCGAGCCCGAAAGTATCCGCAGAGTAGGATCTTCAGTACATCGTAGCAGTACAGAACCTCGAAATACTACCCAGTAATACTGCGAGTACTCGCAGTATCTATATTATATTATTATTATGCTGCTGCTGCAGTGAAAACCAGGAATACTGCGAGTGCACGAAGTAGTAGTACCTAAAGTATTTTTCTCGAACATTCTTCGATTTAGTCCCGTATTGGGAGCAACTAACTAAACTGTGAAAGGTTGAGGTGTATGAACGCACGCCAAGCGTATACGCGCCCAAACTCCGTGGCATTGCTTGAAAACACACAACTTGTCCGCTAAGTGTATCATACGCGTAAAGAGCACGTCAGAAAAGCAAGGTGGGCGTGGACAGCGGGTTTTGTAAGATGGTTCTCAGGGGTGAGTGGTTGCTTTTCTGGTGGAACAGATGGAGGGATGTTGGTTGTGGTAGTAGTCTTGATGCGCATCAAATCGGTTTATCAGTCGTATGATACTACTACGAGTGAGTATTATAATAATGTACTACTGGTGGAAATTTGAAGAAAAAAAAGAGCAAGGATCGTCCGAGTAGAACCTCGGTACAGAAGTAACGAAAAAAAATAATGTTCAAGTGCAGTTTGTCATCCATCACATATACGCTACATATATCAGTACTCACACACTGACACGTTGCGTGTTTTCACGCAATCTAAAGCACATCGCAGGATATAACAACATGTATGTACACCAGTACTGCTTTAAAATGCCATGTGATATGATCCGACATCATAAGATACGCGTACTGCGACAAAGAAATGTGTACTGGTGCTCTTTCGGCTGGCTCTAGGATCAGTCAGCAGTGTAGGGTAAACGGCAGACCGAAACCTAGAGTAGGTTTGTACGAATGCTGCTGTACGCGATGCCTTGTAGGAATGATTTGCTACGATCCGGGGATGATCGGTACGCGGTAAAAAATGCCGGTCACACACTGCATGCAGCAGGTACGTACATAATAGGCCAATATGACGAAGACAACAACAAACACCACTGCTTGCTGTAGTACTGAGAGTACAGCGCAAATCTGCCACATGTGCATAGCACGCTACCTGCTGCTGTTGGCGCACTGTCTGTGTCGAGCACGGCTGGCGCAGTGACAGTGTTGGATCACACAAAACAATACGTAGAAGAAGCAGAGAGAGAGGTGTGTTGCTGCGGGATGATCGATCTGGGGTAATAAAAAACAGATAGCCACAGCAATAATAGAGCAGCATGTAGACCTGCCACATGCGCCCGTGACTGATCACTGTGCTGCTGCTGCTGCTGCTGCTGGAAGACAGGGGTGCAGCGCTGTATTCAGCCGGGGTTAACCACGCTCTCTTCTTCGCTGCTATATTGGGTTGTCTGTTGTCTGTGTTGTGTGTTGTGTTCAGACGAAAAAAAACGGGCCGGTAGGTACGGAGTGCATGAAGGAAAACCCCCCCCCGACATTTCAGAGGTACGAACGTACGAAATAAGCCCTCTCGTATCGAAACCAGGGAAATCGTCTTATCCACTCCCGCCGGAAAAAAAACTTTCAGCGCCTGTCACGCGCTCAAGAGTGCACGGATCGCGCCGAGACCTGGGCCAATGTGTCCGGCCGGGCTTCATGTGCCCGAGCATTTATTTATTTGGTGTTTTTTGTCCGAAAAGTGCCTTGTACGAAGAGAAAAGCTGGCAAATTTACGAAAATTTGACAAACATACGTATACAAATACACCTTCACTAAATAAAGAAAACGCCGATAACTGAAGTATTAGATTCCGCGTTCCCAACATGAATACTCCTTCCCGTAACGCACATTCAATTTGACTCAGGGTATTGTATCACCTGTCCGTAAGTCCCGTGGGCGTTCCCGTAGCGAAATACATCCCCTGATCGTACGTGGATGACGAGGTTGCCAGCCGTCTCGATGTTTGACTCCGATACACTTGAGGGTGTGTCCAACCGGCCAGAGGACGAGTCCGGAGGTCCACAGACGTCCAAGGATACAGGGAAATAGTACGCAGCTTCGCACTGCAGCAGGCGAACGCTCCTTATACATAGCGCCAACTCCTTCTGTCGCATGTTACCGTACGGGCGTCCGCCTAGATTTCGTGGTGCGCGAGTCAAACCGATTATCACCACCCGGGGGACGCAAGAGGACATCAAGCGAACGAATTATCAACACCGTGCAATGGTCGAGGACAGCGGCCAGACAGCCAAGGGACCCTTCCTTGTTGACTATGATGGTGCTAGTACGGACACAGAACGGCGGGAAGGGCAATAGGCGAGACAATCACAGGGTTGCAATCGTCCACAAATTAAATGCTCTTTTTCCGTGTCGATAGCTAACGTAATTTTCAAGCACTGCACTGTCACTGGTGTCAAAAGGTTTCACTTGATGTTCGTCGGTGTCCAAGAGAGTAGGAACACGATCAATGTAACGGAAAAAAAACTACTCCAGATATCGCAGCCCCATATGGATACGGGTACATAAGCTTCAACTTCTATTTTTTTTCCAAGCCACTACTACTTACCGGTAGCGTGAAAATTGAGCCTCAAACAATCCAGACAAGAACAAAAAAAACGCGACAAAAACGTGTAATGAAATCAACAACTAACTACACCTTTTTAACCAATTCTCTTTGAGATGTTTCTAACCGAATCTCATCCCTACTAACCACTGCTCGATGTCTACGTATTTCATCGGTGGGACTTACTAAAATTCCACTCTCAGCCTCACTCGAACTATTTCGCAAACGATCACGTCATTTTTATCTACGTCGCCTTAGCTTCTGTGGCCCAAACTGTGTTGATACAGGCGTGAATGTTATGTTCAATTCACTTTACTGCTGCTGCGGAGATAAACCCAGATTTGGTACTTCGAACAATACATGTGGCCGTAACAAAGGCGCTGAGATACAGGGGTGTCATGCGCAAAGATGTATCATGAATACCCACAGTATACTGTAGGAGTTCTGGAACGGCTGCTTCATCATGAAGCCTAATCAACATGGCACTAATCAAACTCTAACAAAGACATTACAAAAACATAAGTAGAGGTTATTTTTTAACCTACTCAGGGAAATCCAAGACAAAACAAGACTAAAGAAGGGACACCGTTATTGTTCTCAAGCTCGAACAAATTTCTCAAGCATAGACTCCGACGTATCAGGTATGAGAGGAATCTGAAGTCGCACTGAACCGGCATTAATGTTCGGTGGGTATTAATAGTGGAAGTTTCAATGGTTTTGTTCCAAAAAACAACTACACAAGTATACATACATATTAATTGCAGTGGTGGACAAACATTTGTTTGGGCGAAATACGAGGTATGTTTAAGCCGCACGTTGTAAGTGGCTATTGATCACGTTTTATTGAACCCCAAATTGATTACAGGTTGGTTCGAAAACATATACCAGGTACCCAATTTGCTGTGTATGAGATCGTATCCAAGTATTTGTGAAATACATATAGTTTTTCTCTCTTATCAAGGTTTGTTATTCAAGACGCCCCATTGGAATAGACCTCGGAGAAGTCCCCCAAAACAGATGGTATAACAACCCACGACTAAATCTGATTTAGGGCTAAAGTCAAGTTAAGCATGACGACTTCTTCGCAACACTAAAAAATGCGACAAAACATATATTTTTTGCCAATGGTCGGCAATCATTGTTGAATCAAGAATAAACTCAAAGCCTTCGTACACGTAGTTGGTTTCTTACCGATATCGACCAGGTACTTTGAGGGAAAGGTGAAACAGGTCTTCCGACAGCACGCTCGCAGTCAGTCATGAAGGCGGCATACGCTACACAAACCATGCACGAACAGCGTATCAAAACACTGATGGCTTGATAATATTTATTTGAATCATTGTAATGTGGGGAAAATATGACGTCTAGCGAGCTTGGATAGCAACGGCAGCCCGGTACTGGCGACCGGCATCCCATTTTTTCGTCCGTGACCACTGAGGGATGTGACGGTCATTTGCCATTAATGACGCACCCATCCACCACTGTCGTGGCAAGTATAGGTCCATCGTCTGCGACTCACTTCGTGCCAAGAACGCCATGTATGCCCAGTAGTCTCCCAAGGTGTAGTCTGCAGCGCACTCCGAGGATGAGTTGAAGCCCGGCACGTCGGGGGCGTCGGAAAAATCAAAGTGACGTGGGCCAGACTCTCCTTCGCCGAACATTCCAGGCGCCAGTATGGGGTCTTTGGGTGGCAAGGTTACCTGTGGGATGGGGTTGCAAATGTCGAAGGCAGTCAAGTTCGGGGTCGAAAGGGCTGTCCAGCGCAGCCAGAGGGTGACGTTGGGAGTTGTGGTGAGGGTCTTGGTCGTGATTATCGAAACAGTTCACCTGTCGTATGTTGACCGCAACTGATACCTCCCCGAATATATACCAACTCCGAAGTAAAAACACACAGAGGTGCTACAAGTTCAATACCTCCGCGGAGGCCTGTTCGAACTGTATATAAAACACATATGATTCACGACGTGTCACGCGTGTCGATAACATAATCTGCGACCACAGCTTAACTGCAGACCTGCTTTAGCAAATAGACCTTCTGTCCAATGAGAGTTACGCAGTAATTCGTTGACGCCATTACGACCTTTGACTGTGCTTACCATTGTCCTCGGCACTTCAAGTCGATGTAACGGGTTTCACCGAACCCCATATGCCAATTGTCTGAACATAGCGACGTCAATTGCTCATTTGTCTCTTTGATGCGTGGCGTTGGCGCTGAGGAGTGCCTTCACTCACTATCCGTATTTCATCAACATTCGTCGCGCGGATACTTCGAGACGAGTACTCTACAACTGTGAACACCGCCATGAAGCGAGACCGTAGTCGCTAGAACCGCCAGATCGGCCCAAGGAATGACGACTTTACGCGGCTGTCCTACAGTAAAGAACATCCCATAACGGTACCCTGACGGGGCACGCCTATCGCGGCATACTCACGTAGCAATCTACAGGTTCGTTATTCGTAAAGTCGACTCGTTGCATCTGATAATGTTGCAAGACATAATAACCCGTAAACATACATAGGTCCACCTTTACATTTTGTTGAACGACATGTGGGCTAATCGTCCTTCATGGTCTCACCAGCTTCGCCTTGCAGCAGTAGCCCAGGGACAGGAACCGTGACACAATTGTGAAGTGGTTGCCAAGTCGTCCTGTTCGCGACGAGTCACACGTGGCAAGCCATTTGGACACAATACTTTTTTAAACCGACACTCAGCAAGGCATTGCAGGGCAGAGCGAGTAAGGCTTGTACCAATTGTAGAACATATCGATTCCAATGGTTCCATGAACCATTCATCCGAATTGATTCTGGGGTAGGAACCCTTGTTCCCCGCTTAAGTTCACAGTTTTCGCCACGTCATGATTTGCAGCATTAGTGACCTGCGTGCATATATTTTCAGTATCGCGCGGCCAGCTTGTCTAGACTATACCGTAAATCCTAGAGGAGGCTATAAGCGGTTGCCACAACTAAACCGTGGCAGGAGGGCGATTTGAATTTGTGAGAGGAGATTGATGGGACTTTAGGGCAACGATCAAGCCGGGAAACAGGGTAGCCCGGCGCGATTTGGCGTAGCCCCGTTTGAGTGTGGAGAGGTCGACTTCATTGGAAGTGAACCGTCATCCATTTTCAAACACTCATATAAGGCGGCACACCTTCCCT
Organism: Nereocystis luetkeana; assembly: GCA_031213475.1. NCBI lineage: Eukaryota > Phaeophyceae > Laminariales > Laminariaceae > Nereocystis > Nereocystis luetkeana. Next base: position 80,630 of record JARUPZ010000021.1, read on the forward strand.
ACAAGGACCAGCTCACCAGAAATTAGGTTTGTGACGTTGACCGTGGTCCCTGGAATAGATGGGTCTTGCCCCCTGGCTAAGGCTTCCTCCTCGTACTCGACGGCATACTGGCACAACCCTCTCTCGCTGTCGGATGTCCTGCTGGTGATTTCTTGTAGACCTATCACGCAAGGAAAACGAGGGGCGCGCTGCTACGCGTCGATAAAGTATCTTGCTTGAGTAGCTATTTAGTGATAGCATCGCAGATCCTACGGTCGTTTTTGCTGCACCCTCCTTCTAAATGTGCTCGTCCCAGCATATATTCCGGACAATACATCATAGGGTTGGGAGCATACCAATTCAATCAAAGAAAAACCGACCTTTGCAAACATAACATCTTACAAGTAAATTTGACGACAAAAACAGCTGATCCCAAGATTGCAGTTGGCTCGACGTGAGGCCGTACACGTACGCAGAACATGCGATGGCCTTCCTAACGCGTATCGAGCAAGGACTACAGTAGATCTGATGAACGAGGCCTCAGGTATCTAGCATTTTGTACCCCGTTACCCGTTGGTCACAAGGCGGAAACTAGGCAGAATAAAAAATCACGACATGTTGCGTGCTAGGACAGGAAAAAACGTTTCTGTCCTGCTGTTGGCTGCTGCCATCGACCTCCCCGATGCATGCCGAGGTGTGATCTATATCGGGCGCATCGACATTTAGGCCACGTGTACACTATGTGAAATGTCATAATCGGAAGGCATTCTACTGGGCGGAAGGACCTGTACCTTTACTGGGGCAGAAGAAATGGTGCCTGGCACCACACACAACACATAGGCGCAGCACACGCTTGCGCGATGCAGCCTCGACAGGTGTCTGGGAAACGACCTGTGCAACTAGAAGCAGAGAAATTCGAAATTCTATAACTCTACACAGCCAGTCATTCTCTTGACTCTCTCCTGGCCTTGCTCTGACTGCTGTGCCACCCCTGTTCACACCCGGCACATACATGCCCACGTCACAACCCCGAGTCGCGTTAGTATGTATCTGGTATGCTCTATCAATCCGGCTCGTACCTCTTGCGATTTGCCCTGGTGCGTCATGCGCCAACGTCGAAGCTAACGTTGTGTGTCCAACTGCCAGCACCACGGCAACCCACGCGACCTTCTTTCTGGCCGACATCCTGATCGCAAACAAACGGTCAAATATGTAAATACGCGGGTTGTACTTGTCTATCGTGGTTATGGTTAGGGATACTGTCGCTCTGTGCATACTACGCATAGTCGCCTCAAAAGCGCTACCGCCGCGGAGCACGTCTATAAACTGCCACTGAAACATATATTTCTTGGTAGCTCTAGATATATATGTGTTGTGCTAGACCTGTCGATGGACGAATTCATGGAGTCACTAAGCCCAAAGGTGAAACGCCTTATCACAATGCGACAAACCCGTTGACGGGTATTCACCAAAAACGCGAGGTGATGACAAACTCAGTAAATAATCGTTTGTTGTGAACACGATGAGTCGAACTATATTCTTGATACGTGACGTGATTGATATCGACACGGGCCAGTAATAGTCTGCTAGCCGGTTGTGATTTCTCAGGTAGAAATAACACTTTGTAATGTTGGCTGAATGTACGTGCGGTATGCGGAAATCGTGTCGACTGTTGGTATCCCATATTTGACGAGAATTACTCTTGACCGTGTGTGACTTGCGCGTACTTGGTGGGCTGCATTTTAACGTAAAATATCGTCGCCCTTACCCCGACATTTTAAATGTCGATCGCGTTGCCATGGTGCGCGGCGTCGAATGTTTCGCTAAATTAAACAGATACACAAACTACCCAATATAACGTAGCAAATACGACCCTAATACATTCGACGGCATGCAAGGGATGAGAGGGGACGAAAGCCCGCGAAGCGGTCCAAGATCAGGCCTCATCCAGCGTTAACGTGAAAAACGGAGATAATATCAGCGTGGGGTCATTATGGACTGTTGGTACGTCTGTTGTTAAGTCTTTAGTTATTGATTGGTTGTTGTAGTTGAATGTTACTATAATACCGTAGTTCCGTTAGGTTTCAAACATTGATGCTGATATTGTCGTTATTGCGGGCTGCCGTTGTTGCTGGTATTGTGGTCTGTGCTCTTCGTGAAAGTCTGGCCTCGAGTAGTCATCGACAAAACAGCCGCAGTTCTCATGAAAACAGTCTAAATTGACAAAACAGCCGCAGTCCTCATAACGTCAATCTCAGGTATGACACACAAACCTCAACCATAATATCGAAAATACACGAGTTTCATGGATAAATAGCGTTTTCCGGCCTACTATGACTGTTTGGCCACGACCGATAGAACCCTACAAGGGAATTCATTGCGACGTTTGTTTCAAATCCAGGTTTAAAGAATTTTGGCTTTCGAGATCAAACCATTCAGTGCCCACTGGCGAGCGTGAATGAGCGTGTGTGGCAAGGCTGCAACCCGGATACAGATTGAGCTGTATACGTCTCATCGTGTTAGAGGTAACATGAGCTTGATCGACCACGAACAACCTTGTTGCGAGGCCGTCGAAGACCTCTCGATACCTGTTGCACCGGAAAAATGATCGGGTTTGTTCACTCCATACATGCCATGTATGAAGCACATTTTTCCGCGATCTGTTGAGGTTTTGTTTCGAAAACAGAGTCAAGGTCAGGGGCACCGAGGGTTTACGGGGATTGGCATGTGCCACAAATAACCGTGGGGAGTGGCGTAACACACTCCCCACGTACCGTGTAACTACAGCAAACACGAGAAAAACGATTGGTGCTGTTTCGCGTGTTCAGAAGAAGTCTACCGCAATTGATACGAGAACTACTGTACAATGGTTGGTTCAGCACACATCTGACACTTCTGTTTGTTTTTCTGTTTTCGAACGACGCGTCCCTTCCAAGGCTTTCAGGCCATGCACGATCCAAACGGCGACTGCCGGGCGTGCAAGTGCGCCCTTCAGTGAGACGGCACGTGGGGAGTGTGTCGAGTGCGTCGGCCCACTTCCGACGGTATTGGTGGTGTATGCCTTCTCCCCAATATCCTTGGCTCGCCTCACCTCGACTTTGGCTTCGGAAAATGGTCTCAGTTTCGTGGAAACAAATAATTACGTATGCATTTTCTAGTGTGGATTATACAGCTCCGGGATACGAGGAGTTTGTTTTCGATGCAACGAATCTGAACGCATCTTCGACGGCCTCGCGACAAGGCTTTTCGTCAACGATCAAGCACGTGTGTTCGCTCACAGGATGGGAGATGATGTACTATCTCCGTTCTCCGCCGCTTGCCGAGCCTTCTGTCTCGTGTGCTGTTGTGTTTACCTCCAGCAGGTAGGCTGCAAAATAGCGGTTTTTGTTGGAAAAATTGTACAGTCAATCCTTAACAGGCTCGCTGCAACGCCGATCATGTCCGATGAAGCTGATTTGGTTGCTCCCACGATGTGCATGTCGGTACGTTCTCTGAATTAGCTGCACCCCCGACATGCAGGCGCATTCATTTGATTATCTTCGCGACTAGTGCTCGATCTGGTCAAACAAGAAGTCAAAACTACCGGCGCGGCAGGGTTAGGTACCTCAATTGAAATCGGAACAGTGTAACGTAGTGGTTTCGTCTAAGAGTTGTCCCTTGCTTCCTGATGTTCTTTCTTTGCAACAAATATTGAGGGATCTTCGGCGCCCTCGCTACAAAGCTGTTCGTGGCCACTCAAGCTCATTTGTCTGCTCACAGGATGTGATAGGCATGGCCCACGTGGATACGCACTCGTAGACCACAGCAGCAGCAACAGTAGCAGAAGCAGTAGCCGTTCACGTTGTACAAAACAAACTACCAACACAGGTGGACCCTACGGTACGTAGTGCACTCATCTGCGCCATCAGACCAGAGGCAAAAAAACGTGGGTTCGGACGCTTGGGCCCTGCGTGCAGTGCAGCGCACTCGCCGCGTCTGTTCGCGGCGCCAGTCCACGACAACAGCAGTTGGTGTCGGCGTACTTCAATCTCTGTACGCACAATGTATCCGGTATTAACGCTTAGATAGGAAGACTGTTTCTATTTGCGAACTGCACACAGCTCAAGATCCGATCTGGTCAAAAGCTGAGGCTCAAAATCGAAACCGCGCAGGGCACAGGCTGTGGGATCGTTTTCTTTCACTTTTCAGGTCGATACAGGGAAAAACTCATTTTTTTCCGTACTTTTTTTTTGGTTGAGTCCAAACAAACACCCACAGTCGCGGATGGCGCTGCTGTATATATATATATATCTGTACTCGGGAATGAGCGGTTCTCCCGTCCTCACAGCGGCAGGTCCACATGAATGATGTAAGTGGGGGTATTGCGTATAGAATTTGACCATTCGTATGCCTTATATCCTTTGCTCAGTAGTACGTGGAACATGCGATTTCGTGTCGGAAGGACATTTATTGTTAAAATATTGGTATGAAGTAGTGAAGCAGGAATAATAGCAATATAGCAATGACGTTGTGTATATAGTAGTTCATAGTACTATAACATTGTGAAGGTGTTACCTACTTACTGAGCTATTATAGGGGTAAACGACCGATCGACTACCCAGTCCAGGGTAATCGTTATAACCCTAAGTAATCGTTATAATAACCCTAAGTAATCGTTATAACACTCTCCTCAGTGTAATCGTTATAACCCTAAGTAATCGTTATAACACTCTCCTCCCCTCTGAACGGCGGGATCCTTGGGGCGTCATAACCTTTCACGCCTGTACACTGACCTACCCGCTTCGTGTCCTTGCCTGGGTAACTAGGGAGAGCATTTTACTTTTCAGGCGCGCGCAAGCGTTTCTGTAAAAGAAACGTTTGCAGTGAGGTTCGCACCCGAGACCTGGAAGACGTCAAATAAATAAGAAGGAGTTACCTACCAGGTACTGAGCTATCGGGGAAAAATAAAGATCGATTACCCATCCCAGGGTAAGCCTTGCAACGATCTTGAGTAGCACCTGTACCTGAAAAAACGTCAAATATAATTGTTGTCTTTGATTTGTAGCCTTTTTCATGAATCTTGGAGGAGCTTACCTCGTAGTATACGCCATTAGCTCAACTACCCTATACCTTTAGTCAATTAAGCCAGAGACGAACGTTTTATTCAGTGAAACCTATTGTAAGCGTATCGGACAGCATGAGATGCGCACCGAGGAGATGGAGATGGTGACAAAGAACTCGACCAAATCCTCGATCTGACCGCTTTTTTGTTTTCGAAAAAAAGAATATAAAAAATCCGCATCACACACGATATTATCATACCTACCTGGTATACAGCATAAAGAAATGAGGTTAGACGATACACTCGCTCTCGCAGCTGATTGGGCATATATATATATATATATCAATAATACTGTGTGCCCCCCCCTGCCTGGTCGGTGAAAATCCGACATGCTCCGTCCGGGCAATATAGGAATGCGAGTTAGTTATACGACTACGGCCATACATGAAATCGAGTACATCATGTATCCTATCGAATACACCCGCCACCGCCCCCCCTTGTTTCGAAGGAAAAAACGCGATGTATATATTTTTTTCAACAAAACTGAAATTTATTCCCCAACTAACTAACTGTTACCCGCCTGCCTCGTATATAAAACAGGTGGTACGCACGATTCTAATATCGCACACGGCTTGCAAATATGAGGTTCGACGAAATTGATAGTATTATCGAGGCACGAGAGAATGCGAGTTTTACACGTACGTACGTACGCAAGAAGTTTGGGCAACCGATCAGATCAACGGGGGTTAGATACAGATTAGTTTGAGTTGAACAGGCTCTGTGTTGAGCGTTCGATCTGATCGGTTTGAATGCTGAGCAAGCAGGGGTTTCGCCAGCCGGTATCATTTTTTGAAAAAATAAGTTCTTGATCGAGAGACCTTCCTTGGCGAGACTCGTTCGTGGCGTCTTGTGACCACGTGGACGATAACACCTAGTTAGTAGCTAGTTGCGTGTATGGACGGAAAGCCTTTGGGGGCATGTCGGAGGGCATGGCAAGCGTGGCCAGACAAGCCAACAGAGGAGCGAATCGCCAAGATCGGTACGTCTGGTATGTCGTAGCACAGTATGACGTTACCGGGGATTTGTCGCACAGTGTGACGATACCCGGGATGCGGCACCCTCGGCGGAGTCATTATATTCGCAGCTTGCAAACACCTGCGAACAGCAGTGGGTCGGTAGCGTGTGCTTGCGGGAATCTTATACCTGACGCGAATACAGCAGTAAGTAGTATCAATATCGGGTCCACTGTTTGCTGAAAAAATATGAAGCAAATTAATTAAAGGTCTCAAATAAACTAACAATAATAGTAATATGAATGTCTCCATCCCCTCGTGAGTGAGTGGAATTAGGTCCTCGCACGCCACATCCGATTTTTTCTCTCTAACCCTAACCCTAACCATAAATAAATGTCGACACACATTCGCATTGTTATTCGATGCTGCTCAAATACGCTCGTTAGTAGTTATGATGACGGTGTCCAAATATATTCATAGAGTAGTAACACAGTTGTAAAATACACACCGGAAAAAAAACGCTACTCGTGGCAAGCTACGTGCAACCTCGGAAGACTACTTGTGTTTTTTTCCAAACAATGTGACATATATATAAACACACACACTCCCTGAATCCTGCAGGTTCATATTTCGTATTTCTCATTCTCCCTCACAATGTCATACATACGGATGCCTGAGGTCAAACAAAACACGTAGTGTGCGCAATTTCAGTATCACACACACCTACCTTGCAAATAATATGAGTGTCGACCGAATCCTCGATATCAGACCTATCTATGCCAATTTCAATGGGAACGCGAAGTATCAATAAAATGTTTGATTTTCAAAGGTACCCTCCATACGTTTTTAAAACACGCTTTCTATGGGCACGTTATGAAAAAAACAGTTCCAGACTTTCGGAAAAACCCGAACAAAGCGAATCTGGGGCCGATGTTGGGCCAACATCGGCGTGGGCTTGAGAAAAACTCAGGCCGATCATTAGTTCGCCATGGACCCACCTGATATCTTCGATGCCGGCATCTATATTCGTTGACCTTGCCGAACACCAAGCGGGTTGGGCGTGGGTTTTATGTTGGGATCGAGCGTCGATCGTCGCACGAGCTCGTTTTTATCACCTTGTTAACAATAATTAATTTGCAACCAGAAAAAACAAATTGCACCGCCTGCAGCCGTTGGGAAAAAAAGAGAAAAAAATCTACATTTTTTCTCTTTCTTTTCCCACAGCCGCGGTACATGGAAATTTTCGGCTGTTCTTGAAGGCATTGTGTTTTGAAAAAACTTGTTTCGGTTGGCAAACATCTCACAGCTGTTTTTGTTTTCAAGATGCCCACGAACGGTAGTAGAATGGAAAGTGTTCTGCCGCCACACCTACAGTACAGTAGATGAAATGGAAAAGAGTTCAAAAGATACTCGTCAACCTACGCAGTGCTTGGCGTATTCGCCGTACTTTGGGGAATGGCCTCTTAGTCGAGCGCGCAACAGGGTACATGGCCGGAAAAAGGGGAAGAATATGTGGAGGGTGTAAGGTCTGAGGTTGTGTGCCAATAATATGGAGGAACACGAAAGTAGACAGGGTAGGTGCGGTACATTTTACGAGGTACACCAATTGGGTGGTAGGTGTAGTAGGGCTTAATAACTCTCGCGCATAAACCTGAAGTAATCGACGGCATCCTTGCTGGCCTTTGTTTTCGTAGTTACATTCGGAGAGCACGTTTGAATACGAAGCGAAGTGAAGGTGGTCATACATCTGAGAGGAATGGATCGCACACGCGGCGTGATCATGTAGACCGGGTTTGGTCTGAAACACAAAACGCGGTTAGATTGTGAGTACAGTAGTAGTAGTAGTAGATCGCTCGAGAGATACACAAACTACTTGACAGTAGTAGGGTACGTGTTTGTTTGGGATATAACCGTGCGGATGTGTGAGTACTGCTTGATTAACAGAAGGATGTACTCGTGGGAACTACCGGTGCCCTGGTGTGTGGTACTTAGATTGCGGATGTATGTAATGTGCGGATACGGCTGATTGGTAGAATGACGGACTTGTAGGAACTACCGGTATGTGCTATTATTATTGAGAGTTGTAGTGGAAAGCAACGGCATCGAGGAAGACTGGTGTTCGTGCTGTCATCTGCCGTACGTTTATGGACAAGGAAACGTGCGGTATCGTCGTTGTTCTACCGATGTATGTGCAAGATTCGCATGTTTTTTGTTCGTAGACACGCGTTCGTGTAGCCGTGTAAGCACCGCTAGGTGTGGGTCTGTGTTCGTGTGTGCAACACTGTATTTTAGGAGATAAAATGCATATTGTTTGTAGTAACAACAAGCGCAAAAAGGTGAATGACGCAGAATGGCGTTTGGCTGTCGTCCGCGGTAGGTGTACGGGCCGCGAAAAGTGTAGTGCCGTCGTCTCTCGGAACTGACGCGTAAGGGTCGTTCTTAACCCTCGCAGGATTGCAGTCGCGTTTTGGGGACAATTGGGGACAAACTACTTGGAATTTGAGTGGTTTGTCCCCAAAACGGGAATGGAGTTCTAAAAGGCTTAACAGGGTGCTTTTTCTCGTTTCGCGGAAAATTCACGGAAGCGCGAAAGACGTGCGGTGGGTCTTATTATCGCCTGGTATCATGTTTCGTGAGGTTGCAACGTTCGTACATCTAATCGAATCGTCGAAACCAGCGGCGCGCGCGTAGGCCGTCCGCTGGATCGTGCCGCTAAAGGTGCCCCGACTCCTAGAGAGGCGACCATGTCTCGCCGTACCTCGCGAGTCTAACTTCTGGCGCGACAAAGCCTCCACGACATGAAAATAGCTGGCGATTCGAGTTGATCTCGGCTATATCGGTGAGTCGGCTCTGTCGGCTGCACGAATATAGAGCTCTCGTTGTGCACGGCGCGTTCTGCGGCGAAGCACGACCTGATAATGACCCTGGGTATGACCCTGATCTATTATGTGCAGTGTCGGGTGGTGACACAGGGCACACGGGTCAGACGATGCGCCTACCCAATGTTCTGCGACGATGCGGGACTTTTCCGCGAGAAGGGAACATATTTTTGAGGAGTTTTGCCCGGGTTAAACAAATTCCGTGAAACGCGAAAAGCCCCCCGGATATCCGGGAATTTTCCTCGGAAAGCAAACCAAAACGCCCGGTTAATAACGACCCTAGGATGCCCAAGTCTCTCGTAGAAGCTATGCGTTCGTGTGTCCAGCTGCTGTATGGGTGCTACCAAGAGGTAGAAACGTATGTTCCATAAGGAAACAAAGACCATGTTCGATAAGCTGCGTTGAATATTTCATAGGTCATAACAACACTATAGTCTAGCTAGAGGGAAGCCTGCCAAGGTGGAGGACATCAATGACGACGCAGGGTGGTGTTTCCTCGTATCGTTCGACTGGTTTATGCTTTGCAGCCGTCTTCAGAGTAGATAGATGAATGTTTGTGTGGTCGTCGTCGCTGATTACGCCGCTATATATCGGGGTCAATGTGTACCGTCGGCTTCGTCGTGCAGATCCTGGCGAAAAGGAGGGCTTGAAAGGGTCGACCTAGGCGTTGCACTGAACACGAGATGTACCCCGGATGATCGAAACCCGAGTGCCCCGTGGGTACGAATCGTTACGGCAAAACTCGTGACGGGTGCGGGTTTGACTTGACACTGAGGCTAACCATAGCCAGGGTACTCGGCGAGTTCGAGTACCCGGGTACCCGTGAAATTGTCATGTCCTCCGCTTATTAATAGTGGGCGTGGCAATATTTTGAGAAACTTTCCCAAACGAAAGAAAACCAGGTCCCTCTGTACTTCTGTCCCTCTGATCCTGACACTATCCCCAGGGCTGAATATGCATGCGTTTGGTAGACTCGCTCTATGTGGGGGTCTGGTCGGCAGAAACAATTTGTGCATGGTGCGGGTCTTACTGGTCGAGGTTGGCCTTTTGGCTGCCCGGGGTTTTTGTGGAAGGACGCCACCCGACTGCCCCCGCCGATCTCGAGCCCCCCGAAGAGTGAGTGTTAGTGTTAGGTCTGGTGCTAGGGTAAGAGCTGGAGTCAGATTGGTTTGGGCCGACGTACAAGGTTGAAAATTGACCACACACGCCCAGCACAATATTAGTGCCGACCTGCACATACCACATAGCGAAAGCCCCTTTTGTACCGTTTTCCCGGGGAGCCTTAATTCTTTGTTTCAGATACGCGTGCCTGTTATGTTGGTATCTTCGATGCATACGAAGTATGGGCATAATTTGTTCCAACTACAGCCATGACACCTGCCCGACATGGAGACCTGGGAACGCCACCTAACATGGCGCACGCAACGTGTTTCTGTCTTGATCTGCCTAGGTGTGTTCAATACGGGGACATAGGTGCGAGTGTCTGCTTGTTCGAGTGAAACCATACATATATCGCAAGCCAGTACTCGTACGTGTCTGTGTATGTCTGTACATACATTCCATGATGCGCAGCTGTTCAAACAAATGCCAGGTACCTGGAAGCACATACCAGGTATCAGGTAAAAGCACGTAGCAGCATGCGCACAAAAACTAAGCAACCCGACTGCATATATTTCTAGCTTTTGTAATGTTTTTCACTACTCGGAGCCCCTATAGTCTTGTTGTTTCGATGGTTATAGAGTTCTCGTTTCGACGTAACATGGTTGTAGGCACTCTCATCAACCTGCGATACCCCCTGATCAAAGGGGTTGTCCAATTACAGTGTTTTACCCGAGGACTCGCTGAAACCGTTTGATTTCGTCTCAAAAGGCGGGTTACCGGCGACGGGTTCAGATTTTACTTCCGGCACTTTCCGAGCACGCCTTTGTGGCGGGTATTCGATGAGATACACGTCTACACTCGACAGGCGGTGTAGCAAATGCAGTGGCTCCGCGGGGGATTTTATTCTTTATTTTCGTGGATACAATGTCCCAGGAACCAAAACACCTACCTGGCACACCCATAGTGTAGAAGACCCACGATTCTTCGAGGAACCTGTTCCAGAAGATTTACTCGGGGGGCTCGGGAGATCGTCGTTATGTCTTGAGCTGCCTGGATGTGCTCAATACGGGAGCATAGGTGCGAGTGTCTGCTCGTTCGCGTGGAACCAAACACATATCGCACGCCCGTACTCGTACGTGTCTCTGTGTGTGGCTGTGCGTACCTTCCATGCTGTTCAGCTGTGCGAACAAATGTCATGTACTTGGTAGCATATTATACCAGGTATCAGGTAAAAATTTGCAGCATGCACACAAAAACAGAGCAACCCGACTGCATATATATATGTGTAGCTTTTGTAAGGTTTCATCCTGTCATCGGATTACTGTGCCTGCCTGAGTTGTCAAGTACTGTAGCCTTCATGCTTTAACAACAACAGCAAGAACACCATGCTAACACAGTGAGACGTGGAATCACGACCCGCCGGCGGCCACGATTACAAATCTTAGGGCCGTTCATAACGAAATAAATTAAACACGGTCGGTGAGAATTAAATACGATTCGTGAGATTTTGGTCTTGAATCCAGATGTTTTTGTCGTGAATCAGAGTAATAAAAATCTCAATTCATGACAACATAAAGCTTTTCCCGAAATAGAGCAAAATCACGATTCGTGACTTCTGTCGTGTCTTGAAATACGTCCGATCAAGGCAGTAAGCAACCCACTCGCACCAACGGTCTGAAGGCCGGTACAGGGGGGATGGCAGACTCTGCTTCGCACACCTTTTGTGGACAGCGGGCGGCTACCCAAAGCGACGGCTGGGCGCGGTCTAACTAGCACGTTGTGGCCTCGTAATTTCAAGGAGGAACTACAGCTCGAAGACCGGAGCCAAAATAATCCGACAAAGCCACAGGCCAAGCCGGGCAGACGGTTATTCATAGTGGAACCTCGGAGACTGGGTCAGGCTCGGGCACGTGCTTCGAATATATCAAGGCCCGGGCTAAGCGGGGTCGGCCCGGCCCGGCCTGGCCGTGCCCCACCCGCGAGAGTTAGCCCCACCCGCTAAATCCGTTCGATTTGAAAGACTGGATTTTTTACAACTTGAAAATATCACGAAACGTGACGTTTTTCAGTTTTTTTCAATAGGACCGGTCCTAACCAGAAAAAAACATACAAAGCATACATATAACGAGGGCAAAACACGAAACCATAAAATCGAACTGCAGAATTGAAGAGTGCGTGAGCTAAATTCGTCTAGTAAATACAGAAGCTGTATTTACTAGAGGTTAGGGTGAATCAAGATCCCAAAACCTCCGTTTGGACATGTCGATTTTTTCAAGTCCCAGAGCACTCACGTTTTACGAAATGGGTGTCAAATAAACGAAGTACCTGGTATGGGTTATACCCAGGGGCTAGGAGGAACATAGGTCAAGCTTGGAGCGTTTGGGTGTAGTTCCGAAAACGTTTCTACGACCGGTTGTCAAGTAAGTGCGCGATCGCCGAAGTAGTGCATGTGGCTACGACCCGGCCTGCCTGCTAACAGCGCGAGTATGCATGGTTACGGTATCACCAAGGGTTGCCCTCGCGAGAAACGGGGGGGTAAGGAAGTGTCTGTGGCGGTGCATTCCTCGACATATCTGCCTCTCAATTTTCAAACGTTTGTCGTCGAACCGATATGCAACTCCTAGAGCAATCTGGAGGGACGGGGTTGGACCACGACAACCGCCTGCTGTGACGGGTGCCTCGTGGAGCACAAGTTATTCCGGTTCACCGTCGTTGTAGAGCTCTATCGCAGAGAATCACGTGCTGTGGCGGTTGAGTAACTTAAAAAATTTGCACCTCGTTCGAATTAGACTCGGATTCACATCTTTTTTTGCGTTTTGTACTTCGTTTATTTGCTCGTTAGAACGCAACTAGCCGTTTTGAACGCAAAATAAAAATCCCGTTAGATAATTTCGTTTGTATTATATATTTTCCTCCTGTTTGACCTATCTATGACAATGCGAAAGCAACGTATCAATGAAAAGTTTGAATTTCAAAGATACCCTCCCAAAAAAAAGAAAACACGCTTCCTTTGGGTACGTTTAGAAAAACAAAAGATCCTAACTTTTGGAAAAGCCCGAAAAAAACAAATATGGGGTCGATGTCGGACAAACATCGGCTTGAGAAAAACTCAGGCCGATCTTTGGTTCGAAGCGGCGAGATTCCGAGTCCTCGACAGACATCGATCAACAAAACTAACGATTGCGTCATGAATTCTGAACAAAGTGCGCTCGTTAGGGGCACCGGCCCACCCTAGGGTCACCGTCTTCACACCATGGCCGGTGTCATGTGGCGGGATCTGACCAGGCGTATATATATATACTATGATACAAAACATTTGGTCGTTGGTTTGCACAAAACAGAAGACGAAACTTCTCCATCCGTCTCGAATGGCAAAAAATAGTTTTTTTTTCAGGTTTGGGAGGATACCGCAGGACGCCGCCAGCAAGCACTCGCCCCCTAGACCATGGATCCACCTGATATCTTCGAGGCCGTCATATATATTCGTTGGCCTTGCCACATACTGAGCGGGTTGGCCGTGGGCTGAGTCTATGTCGAGACCGAGCGTCGATCATCGAACGAGCTGGTTTCTATCAACTTTGTTGACAATTTGCAACCAGCAAAAAAAAAGTTTGCTACGCCTGCAGCCCTTGGGGGGAAAAAAAAACAAAACACGTTTCTCGTTTTTTCCCACAGCGGCGTTGCAAGGAATTTTTTGGCTTTTTTTATTTAAGCAGTAGTAGAGTGTTTGCGACAGAGAGAGGTAAAAACAAAAAAAACTTTCCTTGAGCTGAAAAAAGTGAATTTCCTTCCCTTCCTGATTTCGGTGTGTTTGCGAGTGAGGTAAACCAAATCCTGCAGGCGACGCCTCCGAAAATAAGAAGGGAAGGGGGGAGGTGAGTCAAACGCGGCAAAAAAAAAAACGAAAAACAAAAACACCTTGGGAGTAGCAGCGGCAGCCTAGCAACGTTCCGGCGGCAGAGTTGACAGCGGTGCCGCCACTGCCATCCCACGACTGCAAGCAGCAGCACAGCAAGCGGTAGCTAGCAAGCGCTAGCCGCAGCCAGGGGCAGGTTGAGCAACAAAAGCCAGCACCAGCACCACCAAGCACCACCAGCAACAGCCAGCTTCCGTTTTTGGATTGCCTGCTGCTGCTGCTCCTGCTTCTGCTGCTCCTTCTGCGCCCAGCCTACGCACGCCATAGTGCCGGCGGGCTCCGCTCCACCGCCACTCACTGCCGCGGCCGCTGCTGCCGCTGCTGCTGCTGCTGCTGCTGCTGTGTGGTGGAATAGAAATGATACACGAGCTGTCGCGCTCTGTGCGAGAACGAGTACGAGTTCGAGTGTGATTGCGAGCCTATTATTTGGAACAAAGCATCCTCCACGTCGTCACCAAGTTGGCGAAATCGTGTACCCTACCATGTACGTAGCAATGCCGGCGCGCCGCTGGCAAAATCCAACGCCGCTCGTGCGCGTTATACTCAAGCTACACCTCTCGAACCTCTGTGCTCCCAGCGGTTGTCGTGATGCGTACAGCAAGCAGCATGGTGGCGTGGAAGATGCTAGGTGTTTTGATCCTTCGATATTTGAGTTGATGCGTTCGGCGTCGGGATAATGCTCGGTGTGTGTAGGCCAATGAAACAGAGAGCCAAAAGTTACCGCAACTTTTGACGAAATCCTGACTTCGCTGAAGTACTTTTTCGCGTTTTTTTCAGAAATTTACCTCAAAAAGTTACCCCGGGAGAACTTTTGGAGAAGAAGTAAAGGAAGAAAAAAACGAAACCGCAAACACTCCAATATGTTTGTACTAAAAAAAGTGAACTTCGCGTTTCCATTATTATTGGCATAGCTCTTTCTTAGGAACAGCCCTAACAATTGAAATGTCACGAATCGTGATATTATGTCATTTATCATGCCAAAAAGTCACGAATCAAGCATTTTGTGGAGTGTTAGGAACGGCCTTAAGGGCCGGTCTCAACGACGGAAGAACAATCAAACAAAAAAAACAAATAAACTTACAGACTTCCGCTTTATCGTGAAAAACAACAGCTTGAACTCAAACGAGAACAAACAGATATAATCAAAGACAAAAAATCAGAGTCCGATTTGTACGGGGTGCCACGTTTCAGGATGACTCAACCACCACAGCATGTTATTCCACGCAACCGCGCTGAACAACCACGGTGGATAGACACAACTCGCACACGCGAGGCACCCTCAAAAGCACGTGGTTCTCGCGGTCCTACCCGCTCCCTCCGAAGTACTCTAGAGGTTGTGTATAGACTATCGCTGTTCGACGTCAGACGCAGCAATGTTGAAAGGCCCGCACGTCGAACAATATACCGCCACAGCCACTTAACTTCCTGATCCCCCGGTTTTTGCCAGGGCAACCCTTGGTGATTCCCTACCCACATATGCCCGCGCCGTCAGCGGGAAAACCGCGTGGCAGCCTCGGCGATCGTGCGCTTGCCAACCGGTCGTATAATTTCGTCGGAACTTCATCCTAACGCTTCGACCTCGTCTTATGTTCCTCTCCGTCCCTGGGTAACCCATATTTTGTTTATTTGGCACCCATTTCGTTTTTTCTAAGTCCTGTGAGACTTAATAAAACGGAATGTGAAAGCGGAAGTATCGGGACTCTTCTTTAAAACATTTGGATGTAACCAATAGAACCCACGTGTTCTTTAGTTCTGCTCATTTTTATATATTTTATTTTCGTTTCTTTACTTCGTGTTTTCTCTCCTTAGAACCGGCCCTTAGGCTGACTCCATTGGGACCAGAAACCAGAAAACTCATCACTAGTAACTACTGATGTACTCGTTCAGTGTCTCGGACACGGAATACCGGGATAGGCTGGTAGCTAGAGACTCCAAGCTCCGGTGACGGCGAACAACCGACTATACCACATGCTCTCGGCGGTTGTCGTTGTTGTGTCCTTACCTTTTTCCAATATATGTATATATATAACTACAAGGCGCTTCGCTCAGGAAGGAAAAAAGTATATCAAATTTTGCGAAGCGAACAGAGGTCCACGATTAAATTTAGTTTTTTTAAGGATTGTAATTGCAAACCGGCGACTTGATAATGCCAAGAGTCCCGCCGCCATGTTTCAGGGAAAAACACCTCCGACGTCAGCTCGGACGCCACATCATACGATTCGCGTCGCGGATGTCGTACGTGCGTACATACCCCAGGTAGGGTACTACTGCAGCATGCTGTTCTTATTTTCTCTTTTTGATATGCTCTATGTCTGTACTCGTATGCACGAAGAAAGCGAAAGCACAGCACGGCACAGCAGCAAAAACAATGAAAATGAAACCGAAAATTCGGAAACGAAAAACATCCCCATCCCCTCTCGTGCAATAATGTTCTGCCTGATTGGAACACCTTACACCCGGTCGAAAAGAAGAAAAGAAAAAAATCGCACAGAAGAGCTTCTCTCTCAGCCTCGTACGCCGCCCGCCCCTCTCGCGACCACCTCGCCACCGATTCGGTCCAGGTAAAAAAATTATCACTCTCAGCCAAAATAAATCAGCCCCATCGCCCGCCTCGCGTGAAGTCCGGTCCTCACCGTGGCCTTCGTTCGCCAGCTCGATAACGTTGGTGTTCAAACTGCACAACTCCTTCTTTCAACTTCAGCGTGGTCGCAAAAAAAGGCACCGCTTGAACATTATCTTGCCATCCCGAACGACCTATATAACTCGGACATACTCTTCTTATCGAAAATATTAAACGGAAGCCAGACATAGCCCGTTCATGCATCCCTCGTGTCTCGAGGCACACGCGACGCCTAGGCCCGAAAGCGGCGACCGCGCTCCTTGCAACCCCTCTTCTACCCGCCAGCACACACTGACACCCGCGACGGTGCCGGGCTCTCACGCGGTGCCGTGCTCGGAGTACACGCACGCACATAAAACGAAAGAAGAAAAAAGGAAGAAAGGACCGAGGGTGCCAAGAGAAATAATGGGGAAAACAAAGAACCGCTGGAAAGATCCGGCAAGTAATGAAAGGAGGCGGTTTGGAAGTGGGAGCTCTGAGAGGCCAGGGATGCACCAACCGAGCACGCTCAGGGGTTGTGATCTAAGTATGTAGTTCTATATTTATGCCAACGCACGGCTTCTTGATGCTACAGCAGACCGCCAACATTGAGGTCCCTTCGTCGAAGGAAGTCAACCCAGTCCAACCAATCCAAGTCTGCCGAAGAAAACCCCGTGTTACCCGGCGGGTACCAAGCAGGATACGTGGGTGTTGTGTACTTGTACTGCTGTGTGCTACTTGTACTGCTGTGTGTTACTTGTACTGCTGAGTGTCACTTGTACTGCTATGTGTTCTACGAATTCAATTGAAGTATTGCGATAACTCCTTCCTCCAACGTCCTCCCAACTCAAACGAAAACCCGGCATACTCACGCAAAACACCACAAGATAGGAAAATAAATACAAAACTCGATATACCAGTCTGGGCCATACTAAAAACAGAAGTGCACGACAGTTCTGTTTTCGGGCGTCTGGTCTCATATGAGTCAGCTTTAGGGTGTGTCCGAATAAAAGCGTGAATCGAATCGAATAACGGCAGGAAAGCAAAGAAGGCGCTGATTGGTCCCTTGCCCGAAAACGCTTCCCTTCGTTTTTTAGATTCCAATAAAATAAACGATCTACAACCCATTGCCAACCTACGACGTTTGACCCGTTGTAAATCGAAACTACTCCAACAACAACTCAGCAGGTCCTGCTGGTCAGCGCAGCGACGTCGATTTATTTTATCAGGACCGCCGTACTCGACAAACAGTCGACCCACGGCAAGCACGGCAACACAGCCACACAGATCACCCGTGTAAAACCAGGAGGCGAACCACAACAACACCAGCGCCGACGCTATCGGGACTTTGTTCCCAAGCGTTCGATAGATTGAGGGAAATTCAGGAAGAAGCCTTCGAGAACGAGAGCGGCAGTTTGTTCTTAGTATAGTTCAAAGTTTGATCTCGGGGTGGGTGTCAACGTTGGATGCGCCACCACCTGCAAGGGAGGTCCAACGCCATCCCGAGATTGAACTGTCGTCGCGTGTGCCTTCTGTTGTGGTGGGATTTGTGCTGCCGAGCGCTAGATTGCCGGCATGTATGTGTGCAGCAATGAACGGCCCTCTCGGTTTTTTTTTCGCCTGGATTTAAATTTTCACAGTTCGATTCTGTTTGGACACCACGGTCTAAAATCCTCTCGAAAACGGAAGAATTTCGAGTTTGGATTTCGATTTTCAATACTATTCGGACACGCCCTTGAAAAACGAAAGTGAACACGAAGGTATCGGGATCTCTTCTTCAACCTTTTCAATTTGACCAATCCAATTCACGTGCCCTGTAGTTCTGCTCTTCGTTTTTCATTTTGGTTTAATATTTCTCGTTAGGACCGGCCTGTATATTCTGCGAAATAAAAGTCTGAGCACAGCAGTAGACTGGACCAGTTGGTGGTATTGGCATGCAGTCCTACTATGTACAGCAATCAGGAGGTCTCAAACAGACGCACTTTCTCTACAGTAGTCTACAGCAGGAGTACAGTACTGGCTGATACTGCTGTAGAGTGTTCACAGCAATTGTACCGTATCGTACATTCTAAACCATATGTGCGACGTAACCATAATATCGGTTCTGCACGCCAGCAAGACACTGCAGCACGACTTCGTGCATGTCTGGGGAAGTTCTACATCACATCGTAACCCATATTATATTATGCAAGTGCTCGCTGTAGAGGTGTACCCCGGATGATCGAAACCCAGGTACCCGGCGGGTACAACCCAAATGGAAGGAAGCGTGACGGGTTCCAGTTTGACTGGAATCCCGCGGGTTCGGGAGGTGACCAAAATCCGGGTACTCGGCTGGTTCGAGCATTTATTTGGGTACCCTGTTTTTTTTCGTGTCACCCGTTGAGAACGTTCCACAACATCTTTGATATCATGAAGATCGACAGAAAACGGGGTCCTTGACCTGTCCAAAGAGATTTCCCACTTTTATTTTTATACACGCGTGCCTGTGATTTATATGTCTTTGGTATGTATATACTTGGGGTCAACAGAGTAGAGGTGTACCACGGATGATCGAAACCCGGGTACCCGGCGGGTACAACCCGCATGGCATGGATGGGGAAAACCCGTGACCGTTTCGGGTTGACTTAAAACCCGCGGGTTCTGGGGGTGACCAAAACCCGGGTACTCGACGGGTTCGGGTACTCGAAGGGTTCGAGTACCCGGGTACCCGTATGCTTGGCATGCCCCCCCCGTTTAGAATGCCTTTCAATATAATATCTAGAAACCTTGAAAATCGACACATAACGGGGTCCGTATCCCTGACTTGTCCATAGAGATTTTCCACTCGTTCTTTTATACGCATGCCTGTCACGTTGATCTCTTCGATATCCTTGGGGTCAATAGAATATATATATGATGCCTTTCATTTTCTCAAGCCATGACGTCTGCCCAGCATAGGGACCTGGGAACTCCACCAACTATGGCGTGCATCAAATCAATCTGTCTTTCGTCATATATATACCTGAATGGGCTCAATTCAGGCGCGTCAGATTGAGTATCTACATACATGTATTTCCGGGTGCAGCCATTGGCTAGATATACCGCACGCTACTTACTGTTGATTGCTACCAGTATTAATAGTGCGGCAGTCTCTTTGCGTTCGTCCATAGTAATATGCTCATCAAGCTGTGGAGGTGGATAATAACACACCAGATACTCTGTATAGTTTAAAAGGTTCCTCTTCGGGATGTGGGTGGCGTGAAATCTGGGGGGTGTCGCAAGTTGAAAAGGGAGACGCAGGTAAAACCCTTGCACCTATTTTTAGTTTGGAGTAAATATGATTTTAAGTAAAATCAGTCATGTGCTACTGTATTATTGCAAGAAAGCGAAGAGTAGTATTCATGGTCTAGTCGTCGATGGTCTCACAAGTCCTGGTATGAGGCATGGACTGCTGTATTGCTCAAACAAAAGCGTAGCACTCACCAGCAACGTAGTGTGATCTGTGCAATGCTCGTGTTAGAGACTATATGTCCTACGGGATCTGTATGAGTTAGATCTCACACGAGTATGCCTAAGTATGATATGTACAATCCAGATGCTTCACATTTGTTTGCATGGGTGGGATCTGTATGATCTGTAGGATCTGCAGGATCTGTAGGATCTGTATGATCAGCGGAATTGTGTGTTATCAGTGTGATCTGTATAATAGTCTAGATGCTTCACACCTGTTTGCACGATGTTTAGTCCGGATGGGGTCTGTATGAGGTAGATATTTCACAGGTGGTGTGTACCTGAGTGGGATCTGTGTGATCTGTGCATCTTTACCGGGTGGGGCCTGTATTATCTGCAGGATGTATGTGTATTATCTGCAGGATGTGTATGATCCGCAGGATCTGTATGAACGTCCTGAGTGTAATCTGTGCGACCTCTATTATTATTATCTGTATACCTTGAGCGAGATGGAGTCTGTACGATTTGCAGGATCTGTTTAATCTGCAGGGTCTGTCTGATATATATATATGCCTAAATGGAATCAGTGCGGTCTGAATGATCTGTACATCTCAACCGTGATAGGGGTCTGTACGATCTGCAGGATCTGCAGGATTTCTGCATAGCCTCCAGGATTTGTAAAGGGGATTTGTATGATGACGTACGTAGATATTTCACAGTGTGTACTTGGGATCTGGCAGGATTTCTTGATGATCTGTAGGATTTGCAAAAGCTAGATACTCAACACTTGTTTACATCATATTTAGCCGGGATGGGGTCTGTATGAGGAGCTATTTCACACGTGTGTACTTGAGTGGGAACTTGAGCTGTGTAATCTATACATACTTGTCATTTGCAGGATCTGTTTGAACTACCTCCCTCTGTGGCATCTGCGTGATTTGCATGATATGTTCATCTTGACCGGGATGGGGTCTGTACGATGTGCATGATCTGCATAAATAATACCAGGTATATATATTATATGTTTAATGGTGAGTTTGTCAGCCCCATGTTTATCGGTGGGTTTGCATGACCTGCAGGATCTGTATTAATTACGTGTATGGTCTGCAGGATTTATTTGTAATATTTGATAGGTGTGTACCCGAGTGTGATATTTATTAGTGTTATCTGTACATCTTTACCGGAGGGGGTCGGTATGATCTGCATAAACTGCACATGTTTTGTCGGGTAAATCAAAGAATCAATGATCAGATCGAGCCAAAAAAAAAGTAGATGGGTAACCCTATACACGCGCCATGTGACGAACACCTGGTACAACGTATACTACTGGCAAACCATATAAAAGCCTAGGTGTGATCAACTCATCAGTCGTAAGGACGCAAAAGTACACTACTGTAAGGGTAGCAGCAAGGAAAGGAACGTGCGCCAGCAGCAACAGCAGCTATACCACCGTGATAGTGTGCAGCAGCAGCGGCATCATCAACCGGAGCAGCAAGATAAACAACTAACTGTGTGACACGGGAAAACAAAAAACTACGGGTAGCAGCAAGACAAGCCTCTCCGAGCCAGCAAGAACAGTAGTAGTAGTAGTAACAGTTTTACTATGTATAATGATTGTGCGCAGCAGCAGCGGCAGCAGCAGGAGCAGCAAGATAAGCAACCGCGTGGCACGGGCAAAACAAAAGGGTAGCAGAGAGAAAATAAACATACGACAGCAACAACAGCAGTTTTACCGTAATTAATTGTGTGCAGCAGCAGCAGCGGCAGCAACAGGAGTAGTAGCGAAACAATAAGAAAACCGCGTGGCAGGGGCACAATTTACAAGGGCAGTGAACACTCGGCTATTACACACAACAACGCAACTACGGCACTGTACAAAAATCCGATAGATAGTGATGAATCGTAGACCACGATCACTCCATTATTAAAGTAAAAAACACCCCTAAACATCCGAGCTCACATATTATATTGTAAAACCTACTGCGATTGCGCGAGCGTGATGAGCACAAGACAAACATGAGCACGATGTGGCCAAGCAGTCACGAGCACACGAGCAACCGACTCGACCAGCATTCGTACGCCTGTTGTTGTCGTTGTTTTTGTTTTGTTGTTGTTGCTGTTGTCGTCGTCGTTGTCGTTGTGCTCCTGTGTAGTGCTCGAGCAGCACTCGAGCGCACGAGCTCGGGCAGCACTGCTGATAACTACTACTACTACTGCAGCGAGAAGCGAGAAGCGAGAAAACAATATTATTTGTAGCTAAAATTACGAAGATCCGGGTAGGTTTCCAAGCCCATTGCAACGAGACAAGAGAACAATCGTTCGAGACCACGATCACCCAACTGCTCGAGCGCGACGACCACGACACCAGCTCGAACACGACGTGGTCAAGAAGTCACGAGCACACGAGTACTCAGCAGCAGCAGCAGCAGCAGCAGCAGCAGCAGCAGCAAGCAGCAGCAGCACTCAGCAGCACTCAGCAGCACTTACTTGAGCAACACTCGCCTCGAGCAGCACTCGTAAGCTGGGGGCAAAAAAAAATCCCTAACTTTTAGAAAAGCCCGAAAAGCAAATCTGGGGCGGATGTTGGGCCAACATCGGCTTGAAAAAGACTCAGGCCGATCTTTGATTCGAAGCGTCGAGATTCCGAGTCCTTGACAGACATCGATCGACAACACCAACGACTACGTCATAAATTCTCAACAGAGTGCGCTCGGTAGGGGCTCCGGCCCACTCTAGAATCGCCGTCATCACACCATGGCCGGTGTCATGTGGCGGGAGCTGACCAGCCGTATGAAAATGATACAATTTACCGTTGGTGTGCACGAAACGGAAGACAAAACGTCTCCATTCGTCTCGAATGTAATGGCAAAAAATACCTGGTACTTTTTTTTTCAGGTTTGGGAGGATACCGTAGGAGGCCGCCGGCAAGCACTCGCCCCATAGACCATGGATCCATCTGATATCTTCAAGGCCGTCATCTATATTCATTGGCCTCGCCGGACACCGAGCGGGCTGGCCGTGGGCTCATGTTGAGATCGAGCATCGATCGTCGCACGAGCTGGTTTGTATCGATCAGCGTGATAAGAATTTTCAACCAGAAAAAAACAAATATTGCCGCCTGCAGTCGTTCGGAAACAAATAAGAAGAAAAATGTTTTTTTTCTCTTTTTTCCGACAGCGGCTGTGCAAGGAAAGTTTCCGTTTATCTTTGAAAGCAGCATCTTCGAAAGAAAACGTTCGGAATTCGCGTTTCCGTCGGCATAGATAGGTTCAAGTGTGGGTACAAAAGCTTTTACGCGTGAGACCGTAGAAGTACTTATCAGGTATACTATATATATCTAACTCTCTGAGCGTGCTCGGTACATCCCTGGCCTCTCAGAGCTCCCACTTCGAAATCCTTTCATTGCTTGAAGGAAATTTCCAGCGGTTCTTTGTTTTCTCTATTATCTCAACACTTTCGGCCCTTTTGTTTTTTTTTACTTATTTGTGTCGTGTGCGTGCGTGTTCTCCGAGTACGGCACCGCGGGCGAGCCCGGCGCCGTCGCGGATATCAGCGGGTGCTGGCGGGTAGGGGGGGGGCTGCAAGGAGCGCGGTCGCCTCTTTCGTGCCTAGGCCTTACGTGTGCCTCGAGACACGAGGGATGCATGAACGGGCGCTCTCTGGCCTTCACTATTAATATTGGTTTTAGACGGAGTATGTACGAGTTATATGAGTGGGTCTAAACAGAATCCAAATTGAAAATCGAAAATTGAAATGACACTAAACAAAATTGGGTTGTAAATCGTTCATTTTCTCGGAACCCGAAAAACGAAGGAGAACATGTTTTGACCAGGGACCAATTAGGCTCTTTCCTATGCTATGCGGTTCGATTTCGAGCTTCAGAATTGTATTTTCCGAACTCCAAAACGAACGACCCTGCTTAGGGTTAGCCCGACTGTGCAAATCCGTCCGAAAAAAAAACGATTTGAGAATCCGATGACCCAAGTCGTCAGGTTCTGGCACGAAATCCGACGACCTGGGTCATCAGATTTTCAAACAAAAAAATGTCATGCTCTCTAAATTCAAGATGTTATTGATGACAGCAAACAGCGGCAGAACGATCGATGAGTTGAATGGCGACACTGTTAAACTTTAGCGACGTTGCTTCGCGCCCGACGCTCAGGCGGCGGGCGGGGCGTCCCTCCGTGGCCAGAATACAGTCGCCTGGCGCGGGCTCGGCCCTAGAGACCAAGAGAAGCGCACTCGGCACGCACCTCTCCGTGGATACGTACAAGTACTCGTAATAACTACACTGCTGCTGTACAGCGGCTGCAGCAGTCATTCAAAAATTTTACACAAAATACCAAGAAGACAGGTTGGCTCTAGCGCGCTCGCCACGTCTTTTCGCCGCCAGGCCAGAGGCAATCACCCTTATCCGGACCCTTGGGTCCTACACGAAGGGCAGCGCACCCAGTGCGTCCCTTTGCGGCGCCAAACTGCAACGACAACAGTTGTTGGTCTCAGCGTCGAATCTTTACACACACAATACATCTGTTTTTTCCGCATAGGAAGACGGTTTCGATTTGCCAAGTCCACATCAGAAAAGGCCATCGGATTAAAATCTGAAGCTCGAAAATCGAACCGCATAGGAAACGGCCCCAGCAACAATTCAGCGCGTCATCCTGGTCAGCGCAGCCACGTCAAAATATCATATCAGGACCGCCGTACACAGCATCCAACCCACGGCTAGCACGGCAAAAAACCGAATACCCTCCCCGAAAACAGCCGGCAGGTGAACTACAATACCAGCCCCGACGCTCTTGGGCCTTTCTTTCCCGACGTTCGAGCCAGAGCGAACATAGTTTGAGAAAAATTCAGAACCATAACCTCGAGAACGAGGTCGGAAGTTCGTTCTCAGCATACTTTCATTTTTTTCTCGAGCGTCAACGCGCCACCACCTCCATGGGAGGCCCAATGACCTCATGGAATCGAATTGTCGTTGCGTTTGCCTGCTTCTGTGGTGGATCTGTGTTACCGAGCGCTAGATAGCCGGCACTTGTGCGCAGCTGCGAACGGCCCAGTATGTTGTGCTCTCCGTTGCTTTTCGCCTGGATTTCAATTTCCATGTTTCGATTCTGTTCCGACACCCCGGCCAATTATTATCAAAATCGAAACGAATTCGATTTTCGATTGAGTTTTTTATATTGTGTTAAGATACACCCTAAAGGCCGTTCGGGATTGCAAGATAAGATTTAAGCAGTGCTTATTTTTGCGACCACGCTGAAGTTGAAAGAAGAAGCTGCGCAGTCTGAGCACCAACGTTGTGGAGCTGGCGAACGACGCTCACGGTGAGCACCGGGCATCACGCCAGGCGGGCGACGGGGCTGACTGTCGTGGATTGTGATCCACTATTTACCCGGTGGCGAGGTGATCGCGGGAGGGGCGGGCGGCGTACAAGACTGAGAGAGAAGCTCCTTTTTTTTTACCACGTAGGGAATGTAGACTAAAAAATGATACGTAACAAACGCTACTCGAATTAAAGGCTTATAAAGTCGCTTTCCACCACATTTTCCCTCACTCATCTCTCCTTGCGAGTAATTCAGGTACTCCGATGAGGCTCTGAGTATCCATGTTTTACCTCCAACTTTTTGGTACCGGACTCAGTAGGCCATAATCGCATTCGTCTCATCGTTCCTTCCTGGGTGTTTTATAAATAAATGAGTGAGTTTTACTGGTTCGTTCTTGAACATGAGATATCCCCTTCTTCTTTTTTCCTTTTTTTCGGGGGATGAAGGCGAGAATCGAACCACGGACCTCGCTCTTCAGAATCTCACACCCTGCCTGCGACGCCATTCATTGTAGGGAATGTAGACTAAAAATGTTACGTAACAGTCGCTACTCGAACTTATTATGGCTTATAAACTCGCTTTTCACCACAACCAGTCCAAGGTGTTCCAATCGAGCAGAACATATACTATTACACGAGGGGACAGTGTTTTTTTTTCTTGCCGGCATTTCGGTTTCATTTTCATAGTTTTTGCGGTGCTGCTCCTGTGCCGTACTACTACTACTACTACTACTGTGCTTTCTCTTTCGTGCATACCAGGTACTACAGCAGTTACTCGAAATAAGAAAATATGTACCCAATGCACTACTGTACACTGTACGTTGGGTATGTACGCACGCACGACATGTGAGGGAACCGCCCGCGTCGCGAAGCGTATGTGTGTATGTGTCATCCGACCTGTTTTCTCCTGAATCATGGCGGCGGGAATCTTGGCGTTATCAAGTCGCCAGTTCGCAACTACAACAAATCATAGAAAACTACTATTAATACCTGGTATCTACAAATAATCATGGACCTCTGTTCGCTTCGCACTTAGGGTTAGGGTTAGGGTTAGGGTTTGGGTTAGGGTTAGGCATAGGCCGCCCGCGGAGCGAAGCATTATTTGTGTACATATGCTAATCATCATTAAATATGGCACCCGGAACCGTCGGTACCGGTATCGTCCCGGTTCCATTTTACTACCCGCGGTACTGGGTATGCCGGGTACCCGGGTTCCCGGGTTCCCGGGTTCCCGGGTACCCGGGGGTGCCCGTTAGTTACGCTCCACGGAGCCCACGATACCCGATAGACAGCGCACAGCGCACAGGATACCCTACCTACCTTCCCACAACACGCCATAGACACACACGAGACCCCTACTAGCTACCAGCGGAAGCTGCCCATTTTATGGAGCAACCGACAGAGGCTGTTGTAGCCTACTTCCTCTGCCTATTATGTATATTATATATGCCCGCTGTTTCTGGGTGTGGGCTTATCTCGCAGGGCTTGATTGGTGGATGCAAACAAAAATTCGAAGGATTTTCCTGATGGAGTTGATTCACGAGCGAAATAAGGGTAAATTAGATTGATACCTGGTAGTTTTTTATCTCTACTTGTTGACTTTGATTGTATGATTGCTTTTATTTCACCTCCCCACGCCCAACCTCCTCGATTGCACCGAGAATACGCACAGCCTTATCTCTTTCTCATTTTTATTTATCGAGAGAGACGACCTGAAGGATTGTCCTCTCCCACCCCCCGCCTCACCACGCCTCACCACCCCGCCCGAGGACCGGTCACGCCGCTCAAACACAAGAAGAGTGTACAAAAATGTACCAGGTACATGTAACCCCGGGTACGCGGGTGCCCGCGGTACTGGAGAATACGCGCAACCTCCTCTCTTTCGCACTTTTATCCATCGAGAGAGATGAGATGAAGTCTTGTCCCGCCTCACCACGCCTGACCACCCCGCCAGAGGACCATTCACGCCGCTCAAACACAAGAGTGAAGCAAACTGTACACGTAACCCCGGGTACCCGGGAAGGGGGAACCCGGGTACCCGGGATACCCGGTACCGCGGGAACCCGGGACGGTACTGGTCAAATCCCACCGAAGGCGGTACTGGTCCCGGTTCCGATTTTTGAATCCGGGTGCCATCTCTAATCATCATTTTTCCTGCATCAGCTGTGAATAGAGTGTCTGCACATACTCGTATATATTTTTTGTCTCAAGTATGCGCTCGTAAAAATAATCATGATAGAGAAAACGGTCTGGCATGCGCATAATATCAAGGACGAAACATAGCTAAAAAATTGAATTATTTTTTACTTTTGAAAAAAAACGCAAGCAGCAGCGGCAGCACTTTTATTTTGCAGGGCCCAACGAGCAGAAGAAGAGAAGAAGTCGTGCAAGCACCAACAGGCAGCAATGCGATCTCACTTGTGCTCCTCGATACTCGCTGTGCAAGCAACGCCGCCACAACGAGAAGATCGCCCTCCTTCTTCTCCGTTGTCCTCGGAGCCCGAAAGGGGGTCGTAGCTGCGAAGATCAGGAGCGTGGCGGTAAGGGTGCGCGCGCTTGAAGCAGCAGCAGCAACAACAGCAGGAGCAGCATCCGCAAGCAGCAGCAGCGCCTTTCAGCAGCATCTCTTGCTTGCAGCAGCACTATCTTGCAGCAGCGCTTGCACGCAGCAGCGCTTGCCCACAGCAGAGGTTGCCTGTGCAGCAGCGCTCGCTTGCAGCAGCGCTTGTTTGCAGCAACGCTTGCTTACTTGAGTCTTGCTTGCCGCAGCGCTTATAGCAACAGCACTGCACAGCCAGCAGCACACTTACTTGCAGCGCAGCAGAACACCACATGCAGTGGTAGGAGTAGTCCGTGACGTGCAGCAGCAGCTGCAGTAGGACCTATCTGCTGCAGCAGCGGACAGCGGAGTAGTCATGCAGCAGCAGCGGCAGCAATTCTCGCAAAACCCCGCCGGTAGCAGACATGGCCCCATGCTACTCTCGGGGCAAGCTTCGCCAATCCAAAGCGTCCGGGAAGTTTTCGGCCAACATAATAATGCAGCGGTCGAATGTCTTTCAAAAATATCATAAAATTTTGAAAATTCAGTAAAAATTGGAAACAGACGAGACATAGATAGAACTACGTACTTGGATCACAACCCCTGAGTGTGCTCGGTTGGTGCATCCCTGGCCTCTCAGAGCTTCCACTTCCAAACCGCCTCCTTTCATTACTTGCCGAACCTTTCCAGCAGTTCTTTGTTTTCTCGGTCCTTTCTTCATTTTTTCTTCTTTCGTTTCGTGTGCGTGCGTGTTCTCCGAGCACGGCATCGCGGGGGGATCCGGCACCGTCGCGGGTGTCAGCGGGTTCTGTCGGGTAGAGGGGGGGTTGCAAGGAGCGCGGTTGCCGCTTTCGTGCCTAGGCGTCGCGTGTGCCTCGAGACACGAGGGGTTCATAAACGGGCTTTATCTGGCTTCGATTTATGATTGTTGATAGAGTATGTACTAGTTATCAAGGTCGTTCGGGAGGGCATGATAATGTTCAAGCGGTGCTTATTTTTGCGACCACGCTGAAGCTGAAAGAGGGAGGTGTGCAGTTTGAACACTAACGTTATCGAGCTGGCGAACCACGGCCACGGTGAGCACCGGGCTTCACGCGAGGCGGGCGACGGGGCTGATTGTGGCAGAGAGAGATAAAAGCTTCACCTGGACCGAATCGGTAGCGAGGTGGTGCCGAGAGGGGCGGGCGGCGTACGAGGCTGAGAGAGAAGCTCCTCTGTGCGATTTTTTCTCTTCTTGTTTTCGACCGGGTGTAATTTCCCATAATAGTTGATCTTACTTAAAACCAACTATTTTATGGGAAATTATTTCTGAGCTCTCATCAGAGCTTGGTTTTTAGGGCAAATATACGCTTTTTACTCGGCGGGAAAGCCAAAAACACCGATGGACTCCTCAAAATGCTCCCCATAGTTTTTTGCCAGCTTTCTGGAACAATTTTCCGTTTCTCCGGAGTCCTACTCTATATTTTGGAGCAGCCAATCAGTTTTCTCTGGAGTAGAGCCAGGTATCAGTATAGGGCTACCCTATACATACCCCCTGTCTATACGATATGCTATTTCCATACCTACCTGGTAGTACTTAGTCGTGTTTTTTTTCGCCGGAACAATGTCATGCGAAATATGTCATATTGTATTACATCGCTATATATATATAGGTTTTCAGCACGATATGACTAAAATGTGATATGATATTTGGTATATGATATATACGCCCGCTATGAAGCGATATATCGGCCTATATATAATAAGGTGATATAAGATTATATATCGGCCTATAATAGGAGGTGAAATACGTGTCTAGCTATCCGATATGTGGCATAATACGTCGACTTTTGCTGTCTTGTCGATATGTCTTGCATCTTTCGGGCGTACATTTTGGGCGGAATACACGTGCAGTATATACCTGGTACGTATGTACGAGTACGAGTACGAAGCGTGACGCACACACTAGGGGACGCACCAGGGGTCTGTGTCCGCTGCTGTGTCCCTGTGGTGCGGTTTTGATCCGCGATGAGCGAGTCGAACGCGCCATCGCCTGCGGCCACAAGCATGCCACAGCTACAGCAAGCAGTCTCCCTCGAAATCGATATATATATATATGTGCCTACCTTGTACCGGGTACAAATAAATACTACCGGCAGTGAGTGTACACAATGTTGTGGTCATCGCAATACACAAACTAACTGTTGCCTGCATTACACCAGAAATCTACAAGGCATATAACCTCGCGGAGAAGGGGTTGTTGTATAATAATTAATGTATCGGGTCGTATGCAGCGGGCACAGATCGGCAAGTACCGAGCAAGTGCTCTGCCATCAGTGTGGCACATGTCAGGCCCCAATCACGAGCGAGTAAGTACCGATGTAAAATGGCGGTGATGTACATATATTATGCGGAGTAGGTTGTAATAGCTCAATCAAGAAAGCACGATATATAGGGCAGATATGAAGTGGTATATCACAATAATATACAAGGTATATGATGTACCAGGTATAACATTATTTGCGTATGATATATCACGATATATATATATGATATATCACACGATATATGACATGATATGTCATATACCCTGCATGTATATATCACATCTCATAGCGATATATCGAAAAATACCCGTGATACGGACATGATTAAGAAATATCAACTTTTATGTTGGTCATGTTTTTTGGGGGGGTATGTATATATATGTAGATACCATATACCCCCCCGAGTTTTAGGTGATACCCGGCTCTACTCTGGAGGCTCAGAAATAATATATTAATAAAGGCTGTTGTTGGTCAGAACTGGGGCAAAAAAATAACGGAGGATTTATATATAAAAAAACATGATGTCCTCAGAAGAACTGGATATATATAATATATGGACGAACAGTCCTACTAATACTCTGGAGAAACGGAAAAGTGCTCGAGAAAGCTCTCGGAAAACTAACGGGAGCATCCTGACGAGTCTACCGGTGTTTTTGACAGTCCAGTCGAGTAAATCGCCGATTATCGGCAGAAAAAGCCAGTTCTGAGGCCCCTTCAAAAATTTCCCGTAATAGTTGGTCTTAAAAAGGTAGAAAAATATTACACGAGAGGGGATGGGGATTTTTTTTCCTTTCCGAGTTTTCGGTTTCATTCTCATTGTTTTTGCTGCTGTGCCGTGCTGTGCTGTGCTGTGCTTTCGCTTTCTTCGTACATACAGCAGTACACAGACATAGAGCATATCGAAAGAAGAAAATAAGTACAGACAGTAGTACCCTACCTGGGGTGTATGTAAGTACGTACGACATCCGCGACGCGAAGCGTATATGTGACATCCAAGCTGACGTCGGAGCTGTTTTTTCCTGAAGCATGGCGGCGGGACTCTTGGCATTATCAAGTCGCCGGTTTGCAATTACGATCCTTGAAAAAACTAAACTCAATCGTGGACCTCTGTTCGCTTCGCATAATTTGATGTATTTTTTCCCTTCCTGAGCGAGCGTAGCGGGCGGTGTAGGCCGCCCGCGGAGCGAAGCGCCTTGTATTATTACGCAGCTTGCTAAGTTGAGTAGTATCAACTACCAGGTACCACAGCTGACGAATTTTATATCGTAAATAAATAAATAAATGAAAATATGAAAATCCATTTTTAGCTCATCATACACTCTGTACGCACTGCTAGCAGCTGTGTTGTGTGTATCATGAAATAAGACACAAAAACTGAGGCGAAATGATTGCATTTGGATGCAGTTTCTTGTTATTTTTTACCAGTAAATATACCCGACGCTCAGTTCTTGACGTTTGATGGTAGTTCGTTGTAGTCCTCTCACTTCGAAATAAATTCGTAGTACGCCCTGTCCTCCGCTTGTGGTACCCCTTGATGACCGCAAACAAAAACGGGTTGTCGAAGTACCCGGCCGGGTTTATTCGAGTACTCGTTGAACCCGTTCGATTCCGTCTGAAAATTCGGGATACCCGTGACGGGTTCGGGTTGTGACGGGTTCGGGTTCGCTTTCAAAATTACCCGGGTACACCTCTATCAATAGCTTGATGTACCGCAGTCCGTACAACCAGTACCTGGTAGACTTTACCCGGTACCCGGTACGTACGTACGAGCGGCATGTGCGCGTTTGATTGGCAATGCCCACACCACGTCTCCGCTTATCGTCACCTGCCACGCAATCGTGCCGTGTCGCTTCGGTGTTGCTTCACCCATCCCTCCCATCGTTGAGAGCAGTGAGGCGTAAACTCTTCATTCAACCTTACACGGGGTGAACACGGGTAAAACCTTCAAGAAGGGTCTGGAATCAGCGACAACAGCAGTAGGACGTCCAGCGGTAGTTGAAAGTGTTGTTGCTGTTGAATGCCGTTGTTATTATTGCTATTATTCTTGCCATTCGACAATGTTGCTGCTGTTTGTTGTTGTGCGAGACTAGAGAGAGCTCCGACAACAGCAGCAGCAACCCGACGGGTGAAATATATCTAGGATTTGGTACTTTTATTGTATGGTCCGAACTGCGACGAACTTACGTACGTAGACGTATCACGTATCACATACTTACCCGTTGTCTCGTTCATTGATCTTGAGGAGGGTGATTATGTTCATTGATCTAGCCATCTATCTATCATCGGGGGGGCAAAAAGGATTGGGCAGGTAGACCCTCTTGGCGATGACTGGCTCTCTGTGCCTCAGGGAGAATGCAATAGCCCGAACTTGAAAAATGGGCACAAAACTATTGGCTCCATCTATCTCGGTCCATTTGGAAAAAGAATGTAAAAGTTTCGAGCCTGCTCTTGCGCGTGCGTCAGAAGCACAAGCCTGGAGCTGTCACCTCAAGTGGCGGTGTGCATTCGTGGCGGTGTTGCTTTTAGTTCAACTGGGGTTGGGGTAACCACATCAAGAAGGCAGGCCGGCAGGCCGGCAGGCAGGCAGGCAGGCAGGCAGGTAGGCACGCAGACAGGCAGACAGGCAGGCAGGCAGGCAGGCAGGCAGGCAGGCAGGCAGGCAGGCAGGCAGGCAGGAAGGCAGGCAGACAGGCAGGCAGACAGGCAGGCAGGAGCCTAGAATATTATGTCTAGCCGCAGCTTTTCTTCTCTTGCCGCACAAAATCGGTGATGACGCCTGAAGCTAGCGGTACGAGTACTGCTTACTGAGACCAAATAAGGTTCCAGCCCATGCGGCATACCTGTGAGTCTTGGCAGAGAAGCAGAGCAGGTAGCGCAGCCGTTCCGTTCTCTCGCTTGAGCTCCGCAACGTACTGGTTATATCTCATCCGTGGTGCTGTTTTGGTCGGTCTGTCTTTCTGTCGTCTGCAGCAAAGATGCCAGGAGCCATACCTGGTACCAGTTATCAAGCAACGCAAAACGTAGGCAAGAGTGTACGAGGGCAAACAAATGAAGGATTCCAACATCTCCAAAGTTCTACGAGTACGTGATAGGCAGATAGGCAGCAAAAGTTTCTCCGAACAAGTAATAATTAATTGCGTGTTTTGTGGGTTGTGGGTTGTGGATTTCGGTGGTTGGTTGTCGATTATCTATGAACCGCAGGGAATTCTCCCGATCCCAAACAAAAGTCAACTTCCCAATATATATCAGGACTCACAGTAGTAGACTCATATGGCCCATATCGGGTTGGGTTTGGCTTCTTAGGTTTCGATTAGGATTATCAAGTTATTGGCCAGGACAACCCGGATCGCCGCGGACGAATGAAAACGTCGTATTTGGATGTGTACCCCGACCTTCGCGTGTCGACGTGTTGTTTCAGTGTACGAAAATGGTACAAGTATTATCGTCTCGTCGACCCTAGAAGCATCCAGGGGAGTCACCGGCCAGTAGTCAATCGCAAGAGAAAATAATGGAAACGAGCGACCGACCGGTTCACGCACAGCTTGCAAAGTTGAGTATATCGATCGATCTGCCGATCGGTTTAACTCGCAGCTGACGTACCAGGTACTCTTTTGTTTTTTTTTATATCAAAATTGTCTTCGTCATGTTCTCAATGCACAGCGTACAGCAGCAGCCAGGAAGAGTGAGGCATGATACTTTCCACCAAACAAAGATCTCAGTAGACAGCACTTGCCCACCTTCCACCTCCGCCTCCTCCGTTAGTTCCTGCTGCTTCTACTGTACTTGCTGCTGCCACTCGAATTGCTGCCAACTTCCGCCCTGCATAATAACATATCATCATAATATATACCTGGTATATGATCTATGCCAATGGAAACGCGAAGTTCAAAAGTTTTTTTCAAAGTTTTAATATTGAACAATTTTCATGGTGTCGGTGTGCCCGTCTCTGTGTTGTCAACCAACTTTCGATTATATTATGTACCTCGACCTTCGCGTCTCGATCATCTGCTGTTTCAGTGTACGAAAGGGTACAAGTATTATCGTCTCGTCGACCCTGGTAGCATCCAGGGGAGTCACCGGCCAGTAGTTAGTAGTTAATCGCTAGGGAAATAATGGAAAACGCGCGATCGGTTCACGCAGCTTGCAAAGTTGAGTATCGATCGATCTGCCCATCGGTTGAACTCACAGCTGTGAAAGAGACCTATCTATGCCAATGGTACAGCGAAGTTTCAATAAAAAGTTTGAATTGCAAAGATACCCACAAAAAAAAATCAGAACACGCTTCCTATGGGCCACGAAAAAAAAATAATAATCCTAACTTTTGGAAAAGCCCGAAAAAAGCAAATCTGGGGCCTATGTTGGGTCAACATCGGCTTCAGAAAAACTCAAGCCGATCTTTGGTTCGAAGCGGCGAGATTCCGTGTCCTCGACAGATATCGATCAACAAAACCAACGATTGCGTCATGAATTCTGAACGGAGTGCGCTCGTTAGGGGCTCCGACCCACCCTAGGGTCACCGTCTTCACATCATGGGTGGTGTCCTGTGGTGGGAGCTGACCAGGCCTGTGATAAAAAACATTTAGTCGCTGCTTTGCACAAAACAGAAGACAAAACTTCTCCATCCGTCTCGAATGGCAAAAAAAAAAACTTTTTTTCAGGTTTGGGAGGATACCGTAGGACGCCGCCGGCAAGCTCTCTCGCCCCCTAGACCATGGATCCACCTGATATCTTCGAGGCCGTCATCTATATTCGTTGGGCTTGCCAGATACCGAGTGGGTTGGCCGTGGGCTGAGTCTATGTGGAGATCGAGCGTCGATCGCCGCACGAGCTGGTTTCGATCACCGTGTTGACAATTTGCGACCAGAAAAACACAAATTGCGCCGCCTGCAACGGTTGGGGGAAAAAAAGAAAAAATCAAACATTTTTCTCTTTTTTCCCACAGCGGCGGTACGAGAAAATGTTCGGCTGTTTTTTTAAAGCGATATATTGGAAAAAAAACTTTCGAACTTCGCGTTTCCATTGGCATACGTACTCTTTGAGTTTCTTATAAAAATACTTTGCTTAAAAAAACAGCCGAAAAAAAACACGTACCACCGCTGTGGGGGGAAAAATATGTTTGATTTTTTTTTTTTTTTCCCCAACGGCTGCAGGCGGCGCAATTTGTGTGTGTTTCTGGTTGCAAATTGTCAACACGGTGATCGAAACCAGCTCGTGCGACGATCGATGCTCAATCTCGACAAAGACTCAGCCCACGGCCAACCCGCTCGGTATCTGGCAAGGCCAACGAGTATAGATGACGGCCTCGAAGATATCAGGTGGATCCATGGTCTAGGGGGCGAGAGCTTGCCGGCGGCGTTCTACGGTATCCTCCCAAACCTGAAAAAAAAAACTACTTTTTGCCATTCGAGACGGATGGAGAAGTTTTGTCTTCTGTTTTGTGCACACCAGCGGCCGAAGGTTTTTCTATCATGCGCCTGATCAGCTCCCGCCACAGGACACCACCCATGGTGTGAAGACGGTGACCCTAGCGTGGGTTAGAGCCCGTCACGAGCGCACTCCGTTCAGAATTCATGACACAATCGTTGGTTTGGTTGATCGATGTCTGTCGAGGACTCGGAATCTCGCCGCTTCGAACCAAAGATCGGCCTGGGTTTTTCTCAAGCCGATGTTGGCCCAACATCGGCCCCTGATAAACTTTTTTTCGTGCTTTTCCAAAAGTTAGGAACTTTTTTTCTTTACGTGGCCCATAGGAAGCGTGTTTTGATAATGTTTGGCGTGTATCTTTAAAATTCAAATTTTTTATTGAAACTTCGCTGTCCCATTCGCATTCTATAGGTCACCAGAAAAAGTAGGACGGATTTCGAATCTCAATCGAAGGAACCCGATAGATCGAGCGTCACGTATCGCATGCACATACTGTACTCCTCCTGCTATGTTGTTGCCAGGGAATAGCTGGCAAAATATCAGGAGCAGTACAGTAGTAGTAAAAAAGGTCTAACCCAAGCAGCACTCGTTATGTGCAGCTAGCTGGCTGTTGACCACTCGTATGCATTCCAACGGAGGCCGTGTTGTGATAATATAATATGCAAAGTATTCTCGGAAGAATGAGAGAATGCGAGTTTTGTACGTACGTAGGAAGTTGAGCCGTTCAGATGGATGCGGTGTTTCACAGCAGTAGCATTTATATTTCGAACTATTTTACTAATACAGTACGCCACATCACTCATGAAGACCTTTCTATTTTAACTCAGTCTCGCGTCGTATTTCCTCTCCAATTCCAGCAGAAATGCTTAAAATCCAAATTCGTATGGGGCCAAGGTGCAAAACGCCAAATTCTTAAATTTCAAATTCTTATTTTTCAAAGGCGTTCAATACGACCTTTGTTTTTCTTGAGCGGATATCAAAAAAACAAATTCCCATACATGGCATCGATCACTCATGATTCACAGGATACCTGGTATTTATCAGGAACGATGCTCGTCTGGACTGCAGGCCTCAAAGTTCATCTTGGCCACCTTCAACGACTCTGCTGTATGTAGCACTACTCACACATAGGGGTTATAGCCACTCGATCGATCTGGTCTGTCTACTTTACGCACGTTCGGCGTCAATGCTCTCCCCCTGCTTCTGATTGCCGTTTTTTCTCCGCCTGCTTGTGAATCTCCCAGCTGACTGTTCGGCCGGCCCACTCCGAATACCCCCCCCGTCTGCTCTTTGTCGATACGCTCTAGTAAAACCCACGCACCCACCGCCGCGCTTGTCTCCGTGCTGTATGCGCATAACGGTAGCTTCATGCTCCTCACGCGTTGGCCTTCTTCAAGATGCACACGGTAGTCGTACACTTTTTTTCGTGCGCTCCTGACTCTTGCGAGTGATCAGGCCACTAAACCACCCCATGCTTTATCTGACTATTAACAACACACCACGTTTCACTGAAGAGTTGGCTAGAGCAGGTGGTCTCGGCTCTTGAAGACGAAACCCATCCGGAATAACCATCCCGATGGCCTCATCCTCCGGTAACATGCCGTCTTCGTCGTCCACCAGAGTCAGCGGTTCTTTCCCGTTGTCAGAGACATCTGCATGCCATACGACGAGAGTGTGGGGGCAAACGTTTATGAACAGAGGGTCGTATTTCACATTGTTCAAGGGTCAAACTCTGGGACTATTCCCGAGAAGAGAACCACACAGTACAACACGTACTGTATGTAAGTCACAAGCCAGGAAACGTCTCCTCAAGTACCCACTAAACACTGGAAATAAATACTGTATCTAGTTACCTGTACAGTGGACCACCTTAAAGAGCTGAACCAAACGAGACTAGATGCAACAAAAACAAAACTTGAAACCCGTATACCATCACCTTCTTCCAAGCTGTCCTCGTTTTCCTCCCCGCTGTCCTCGTCCTCGTCCTCACTGTGCTAGTCCACCTTATCGCTGTCCTCGTCCTCGCTCCCGTCCCCACAGCAGCCCTCGTCCTGCTCCCCTTCTCCTTGATTTTGCTCCTCACCCCCTGACCCATCCGCTTCCTCTCCACTCTCATCACCATCCCCCCCCCCCCCCCTCACGCGGCCATTCCCGTCACGTTCTCTATCAGCTCCTTGCCCGTCGGTCTCCTCCCCACTGCTCCCCCCCCCCCCCCCCCGACACACACACACCCGTCTCCTATCACCTCGTCGTCGCTTGCATCGTCCATGAACGCCAAAGGCTCCGTCAGCCCCTCCAGGTCGATTCGCTCGTCACCTGTCCCGTCCGCCGTCATCATTCTCCCTGTCTTCTCGAACAGGCGAAACCTCTAGCCAGCGGTTGCCCACGGTGTCCACGGCTGCGTTTCGACCTACTTGGTGAGCAAGACGCCTCGATGGGATGATGTCAGCGCGTTGCTCTCCCACCGTCCCAGACTGTCCCCGTTCTCAAGCCATAGGTCGAGTTCCTTCCCAACTTCGACCTTGATGAATGCCCCAAGGCTTGCATCGATGGGCTGCAGTGCGTCCGTGCACCCTACAGGGTAAAACCACACCAGCGAGTTGCACCCCTTCTTGATGTATGCCTTAAACTTGTCCGTTGTCTATCCGTTCAAGCACTTACGTGCTCCAAGGGTCCGCAGATACTCTAGGTATAGGGTTCAAAGAAGAAAAGAAAAATAGTTTTGCAAAATATATATTTGCATGCATGCAGAGGGGAAAGGACTTTGTTTATTGAACTAAAAAATATAAAATAAAACGCCACATCACATACATGACAAATGTGAGAACGGTATTATTGAGGCAAAGGCAGTCTGTGGCGCAGGGGCTGATGTGGTGTTGGGGCATGTTTGGACATATTTGTTTTTTTCCAGGGGTGCAGTGCATTCAGCCAATTTTGTACCCGCCGACCCCCTGGCACTTTCCAGATTATAAGTTTTTTTTTCTCCTCGAGTCCAGCACGTATGCTTACCCGTAAATTCGAAAATTTCCGAAATTCCCAGCCTGACATTCCTAACTGCCAGATTCTGAAGTGCTGTGTCGCGTGCTGTATGGCCTCGCCGGGTTGACATTTCTTTGTTTTGCAGTGCACCTTTCGAGCTTTCAGGCTGTGCACGAACACCGACCGTCTGAGGAGGTCTCTGGCGAGAACTATACGATGGTTGTGGGTGTATCTGCCTTGCCCAATGTCGATTGCTCTCCCAGTGCGTCAGAGTTATATTCCCCGGTCATAGTGTTGATAAATTAATTGGCAAGCGTTTGGATTTTGGATATAATATTATACTGTATACCTGGTACGCAGTGTATTCTCGGAAGAATGAGAGAATGTGGGTTTTTGTACGTACGTAAGAAGTTTAGCCAATCAGATGAATGCGATGTTTCACGGTGGCATTAATCGTAGCCCTTGGAAAATACACCTTGTCTGGTGCGTAGCCGCAACCTACACGCAATAGCGCAGTGAAGCAGAGGCAACGCTACAGGTCCAAAGTGTGATACAGACTAGTTTGAGTTCCCACCCTCCCGCCCGTGCTTTTGAGGGAGCCCGTGGGGGGGAGGGAGTTAAATGGTCGCAGTAACTTGTGTATTTGTTGCTGTTTGCTATTAATAGACGTACCCGTTATGTTCGCTGGTGGTGCGACCGAATGTCGTAGATTGCGCAAGTGGCGGCGGGGGCTAGCCGCATTGTTCGGCGTTTGTTTTGTTCAATGCAAGTGGGGTTTCTACAAATCAGAATATGATAGTGGTAAAAGTAACCGTGGTGGTGCATTGGCTTGGATTTGCGCGCAATCTGAAAGTTTAGGAGAGGGGGGTTATCCGTATGTTAACATTGATTGAGGTGCATTGTGAGTTAAATACATTTGTGTTTACTCGTGTATGCCTGGTACGAGTTGTGTGTAAATTTGTATAGCACGTGGTCGTGAGGTTACCATGTACCTACCATGTTTTCTCGAGTTATGTTCCAGGAACTGTTTATCTGACTGTTGTCGAGAGGTATATGTCGCCAGTTGGGTCGGGAGTTGGCTCGAGCATACGGATGTTAGCGTGAGGTTTGTGTTGGGGCAGCCCCGGGGGGTCACCCCCTCTCAAGCCCCCCTTCTCCGGGCGGAGAGTTGCGCATTAATATAATACAACTTCGAAACCGAAGTACAGTCAGGACAAATTCCAGCTTGGACGGAAAACAAGCATTAATTAAACCGGGATAATGCCATTGGACCGCGAGGGCGAACCGGCATCCATTTTTTCTTCTTTTTCGAAAAAGAGCATTTTATATAAATTATAAAGACGAATGATTCCGGCTATTTTCTGTGGTGGGGGAAGATAAAATCCGAGTGCATTTTCAGGGAGGATAATCGATCGGCGATTAGCTATCCTGAACATAATCAGACAGTCTCGGAGCGCGCTGACCAATGACGATGAGACACACCGTGTGGCGGCGTGATGTTGTGGCGGTGACCGACCTCGGTCCACCTCCTTGACAACGTCAAGGCACAGCAAATACCGATCGAAGGAGTCGGCAAAAACAAGGATCCAACAAATAGCCAGGGGGAGACACTCCGCTCTTCATGTGCTTTGTCGACCTCACCAAAGCCTACGACTCCGTCGACCGAACCCTCCTGTGGGCTGTCTTGGCTCGCTTTGGAGTGCCACCTAGAATGCTCACCGTTATCCGCCAATGCCACGACGGCATGCGAGCATGCGTGCGGCTTGATGACGGCGAGTGCTCAGATATGTTCGACGTGAAACAGGGCCTACGGCAAGGGTGTGTGCTCGCGCCATTGTTGTTCAACATGTTTTTTACAGCGGTGCTGCGTGTGGCGGAGAAACGTTTCGCTGCTGATAAAGCCATCACGGACAGCTTGGTGCAACTCCAACAAAAGCAGGAGAAGAAGAAAAAGAAGAGGGGGAAGGCACGGGTCGGGCACGCCGACGGGCAGGGGAATGATAAAGAGGCCCAGACACTGTGGGCTATGCTCTATGCCGACGATGCAGGCATAGTATCGAGATCACCCAACGGCCTGGAGAGGATGATGACGGTGATCGTGTCTGCATGTGCCGCTTTCGGCCTGACGGTCTCGGCGGCCAAGACGGAGATAATGTGTCTGCAAACGAAAGATGGGGGGAACGTGCCGTTCACCGTCACCGCCGCCGGCCAAGTGTACAAACAAACGACCGAGTTTGTGTATCTGGGCGGGGCTATCAGCGCAGATTGGACGGGCAGAAGTGTCGAGGTAACGCGTCGACTCCAGAGGGCATGGGCATGCTTCGGACGGTATAAGATGGAAATTTATGACCGCCCGGGTGTCCGCCTACGCCTGAAGGTGCGAATGCTGAGAGCCGAGGTGATCGAAACGTTGCTTTACGGTTGCGTTGCTTGGAGCCCGAGCAAGACTGATTACGGTAGGCTACGGGAGGTCCACCACAAGATGCTCCTCCGATGCATCGGGTGGCGAAAACGAAAGCGCGAAGACCGCATTCTATCCTATGCTAGCGCGCTTCTCAAAACAACATCTGAAAGCGTTGAGACGACGGTACGCAGACGTAGGCTCTTGTTTGCGGGCTTTGTGACACGAATGGGAGAGGAGCGTCTGCCGAAGAGGGTGATGTTTGGGGAGATGGTGTGGGGGTAAGGGTTACTCCGGAGGACAGGAGTGGGACTGGATGAGGTACCTTGAGGAGGACCTCAAGGAGTTCGGCATCAAGCTCGAAGGATGGCGCGAGGCAGCACAGAAAGCCGGCAGATGGTTCCGACGGGTCGATGAAGGGGCGGAGGCCTTCATGCGGAAATGGCATACAGATGAGAAGGAGGCATCGGCAGAACGGCATAGAATAGCTGCAACTACGACCACAGCCGTTGACGCCAACGCGAGTGTGCAGAATGGCAGGGAAGAGGGGGGGGGCGAAAGGGGGACGAGGGGGAATGGCGGGGGGGGGGGAGGGGAGGCGGTCTGCCCAACAGACTGAAGCCTGGTTATGGCCATCATCGTCATGATGCACTCCTTTTTTTGGGACCCAAGTAACTAGCATGGTGCCATCTGGGCAACTTAGCGTGTCTGTATCCTCCAGTGCCTGCCTTTGGTATTTTCTTTCCCCCCCGCCCGTGATTATCGCTTTTTTGTCCCTTCTTTTTTTTCATTTTTCTTTCATTCCCGTTTTTACCTCTTTGTGTCTTTGTTAGTATGGTCCGTTTTGCCTTTTTTTCCGTTTTGCTATCTGCGTCTGTTTTAGTTTTGTTTTTGTTTTTCTTTTGCTTAGCTTCATCTTCTTTTTTTAGTTTTTTGTCTGCTATTAATAGTCTCCTTTTTGCTTCCCTGGTGTCCGCAGTGGTGGAGTGCGTATGCTTGTTTTTTGTTTTTTGCCTCTGTTTTTACTTGAGGTATTTCTTCCACTCCAGAGTTATTGGACCCTGTCCTGCGACCACGGACTGCATTGGATTGTGAGTTAATGTGAGAACAACAACAACAACAACAACGATGGACGATGTGCTGCACGTATTATGGGCCGCCACTTTATCATTAAATAAATTTAGAAATTCAGTAAAAAAATGGGATTTAGACAAGACATATTACGCAGCTTGCAAAGTTGAGTATCAACTATATAATCAGTCGAACTCACAGCTGACGTACTTCATAATCTTATAAAAACATCTTGAAAAGCTGAGTATTCTACCAGGTAAGTATCAAGTATTATTTCAGCTGTCGAACCCACCGCTGACAACACAATTTTTAGAATAAAAACTGTCTGTGGGTACACGAAGCGGGAGGTTACTGCTTGATTGACAAGGGATGCCGGTCCGGCTGCGATTGGTGAGGCCGCATTGTTGCAAGGTGGCTTTGAGATCAAACGTGTCCCCCCGACGGCTACTACTGCGCCCTTTATTCGATGATGTATGCTACTGTACGTACTACTGGTGGGGTTGTACGCCTACATGCGATGACGCTGCTGTCAGCGGCACGTTCTCGTGCTGTTGTGCCATCATGTGTTTGTAGACACTGTATCACCGCAGGTCTTTCAGGCGGGGACCCTCGTAGTGCAGCACTGCGGGCAACGGAAATATAAGGGGCGCTGAAATATTTTTACAATGACCAAACACTGCCTAAGACTTATATTTATGTCCAATTTTTCATGTGTTGCAGACAGCCAGTAGTTGTGTTTGCAGGCATACTCGAGTGGTGCGTACTGCGTCACGTACTACTGGTGTGGTGGTACGCTTACATGCGATCACATTGCTATCGGCGGCACGTACCACCGTTTTCTGCACGCCAGTGGTATTGTTGTAGAAATAAATGTGTATAGGTCTTTCAAACGAATACCC
Organism: Nereocystis luetkeana; assembly: GCA_031213475.1. Taxonomy (NCBI): domain Eukaryota; class Phaeophyceae; order Laminariales; family Laminariaceae; genus Nereocystis; species Nereocystis luetkeana. The sequence continues at coordinate 123,532 of JARUPZ010000021.1, forward strand.
TCGTACTGCGGTACTTGCTACTGCTTGGGACGGTAATTTAAGGATCGCTGGTACATAGTGGAATGATTAATAGAGCAAACCCTCATATAATGGAAATATTTCAACATGTCGCAAAGTCATATTATTACCCTCCTTTATCAGAGTTATCTGTAGTATCAGTGAGCAGAATGATTATGTAAATTGTCCTGCTGGCCCGGGTAGCATCCAGGGGAGTCACTGACCCATAATATCCTTGACAAGGAAAATTTCTAAATGCATATCGATTACGCGCGAATGGCGTATCATAGTATTATTATTATTTCTTGTGCCATCCGACAATGTGCAGCATGATCTTCAACATGGACCACTCATAATTTTCCCTGAAGATTTGTAAATACAGTAAAAAATGAGATATATAACAGATATATTACGCAGCTTGCAAAGTTGAGTATCAACTACTATTTAATAAGCCGAACTCACAGGAGGAGTATATCCTAATTTTATAAAACCCTCATTATATTTCCGTCCAGTTATTCGCAGGTTTGTTTGCAGGCATATATTTGTGTGGTGCGTACTGTTGTACGTACTACAGTACAGCAGTGGTGTGATTACACGCGTACATGCGATGTCGCTTCTGTTAGCGGCCCGTACTCATGATGTTGTGCTATCATTAGTCGCGTATGTCTGCGTCGAAACGTGTACCAGGTACCCTGTACCTGGATTAAAATAGGTCTTTCAGACGGATATATATGCCTTACGGTGCGGTACTACTACAGTAACTGCTGAGGACGGAAATATAAGGATAGCTGGTATCTTTGAATAAGTACCATACCCGCCTTCTGTTTCCGTCCAGTCCTGTACCATCGGCCCTTTCAGCTAAGCTGTGTTTAGAGGCATACTTAGGGTGGAGCTTGTATCTACTACTGGTTGGTGTGGTTGTATGGTTGGATTTGATGACGATGTTGTCCAGCGTCACGTACTCATTATGGTGTAATTGTAGCCGAAGATATGCGAATTGTGATTTGAGGAGGTATACAAGCTGTTTCTGTTGCTGTCTCAGTGCCCGTAAGAGTCAGACCATCCACCCAATGGAGCGTAAGCACAAAAAAGTACAAATAGACTAACACTACCCCCCCCTCGGCCAAGCCGGAATATCCAGACATAGACATAGAAACAGATACCAGGTATACAGTAGATATATTTCCAATAATAACTAAAACCGTATTTGGGTTGATTTTGAAGCCTTATCAACCCGTTTTCATCGATACAGCCATACAACCATACAAGCATACATGCCACATCTAAACCGTACCGACGTGTGCTTTCGCTGTTATGTTATCTAAATCTGCGCTCCAACTTGAGCAAACCAGCGCGCACATCAAACACACATGTATGTACACATGTATCCAGTGTGTGTGTCCTAACATCGCCAGAAAACGTCGGTGGAAAAGCATGCTTGACAAAACGTGGTGGTCGAATTCGATGTGCATTGCAATGTGTATGGTGCATAGACTACAAGCAAGACACATTCAGAGTTGATTCTTGAGTACATGAGTAATGGTGTTGTTAATGTAGATGTGCGGCGGCGGTAAGTTTGAATGTGATTAATTCCTGTATTTGGTAGGGGAGCTGGAACCCTCCATTCGACAACCCACGCTACTTGAATTGACGCTGAAACGGCAGAGGACACATACATAGCTATGTAAACCTCCGAACCTTTCCTCCGGACCCCCCCTCGGCCAAGTTCCATCCGTTGTAATTATCCTCCCCTGCCCCGTTCTTGGCAGGGCGCCGCCTCTTGCCCCTGCGCCCCCTATGAGTCCTCCCTACACTTCCTGTTCGCCAACACTGTCCGGCCTCTGCTACTTGCAGACACACCTTTCACTTTGTTTTAAGACGTCGTGCCGTCGCTATCCCCCCCACCCGTCCCCGCCCCCTCCCGACAGCCCCTTCTTCTTCTTCTTCTTCTTCTTGTTCTTCTTTTTCTTCTTCTTCTTCTCCTCCTTATCCACCTCTTCTTCTTGTGTCCTTTCTTTTTATCCCATTCTTCGTCTTCGTCTTCCTCGTCGTCCTTCACCTCGTCCTCTTCTTCCTCGCTCTCGACGTCGCTGACAAACTCACTGTCATATTCGTTTTCAGATTTTATTGCCCTTCCGGTCTTTGGTCAAGGCCTTCTCCCGTACTCTTGCCACGTGCAGGCACCTGAGTTGTGCGTGCACCTTCTGCTCCACTCCTTCGTATAAGTTCCTTTTTGAACAATGCGTCCACACCTTTCTTTTCAACGTCGCTGACAACAATACTCCCTAGAAAATCTTGACCGTCCGAGTCCTTGCTCTTCAGCTTCGCGGCTGTGGCGTGCGTGGTGCCCACGTGGCTCTCCACAGAGTACCGCTATTCCAAATGGTCAGGACATAGCAAGCACTTCAGCGGCGCTTTTGTACACGGTGAACGTGAAGAAGGCGTCTGTGCTGAACACAGCGATATTATTTTATATGGAGACAAACGTATATTCATTTTTTGCCGTTCTCGGCGCGAAACGGCATCTCGAGTAAATCCGCTCTGCTCCCTTTCCCCTCTGCGGCTTGTACACCCAAGGCTTGCAACCGTCGTCTCCCCCACACAAGCCGCGTATGCCGCTCCCCGTGAAGCCCTACGTGATTTTCAGTTTTGAAACTCGAGGGAGTGACTAGCAAAGAATGCTCACGTTGCACACGCGAACATATGTAGATTTCGACGGCATGTTTTGCGCACCTCCCACCTTGTCAAGGATGCGCCCCGCAACAAGGAGCCCCACTATTTCCATCGTGACCTCCCTGAGATAGATAGCCCAAACCGCCGTCCCATTGATACACGACAAGCACCCCGCCCCTGACGCTTTAGCTTCACGCGATGCGTGGATGAGTTCGGCGTGTAAAGGGAGAGGGGGGACCTCGCCAAGTACAGTCTTGCCTAGGGTGGGCAAGGCGTCCCACGCTTGAGCCTCCTACGCCGTCAAAACCTGAGTTTGTTGTCTGGTTGCTCTTGCCCGCATTTGCCCCGAAGACGGAAATGATCAGGGCGTTCGATTTATTCTCTTTAAGCCCACCTTGTCCCTGCAATGTTTGGAAAATGGGTGACGTCGGGCGTAAATCAAATAACATGCAGCCCCAACTATTGCGGGGGGCCATAGTTATTAGGACTAACCCTATGTATTTAACCATTTTTAAAACAAGATTTGGCCCTGTTAACTATGGTCCCCCGTAATAGCACGTACATACTACAGTAGTGCCCGAGTTATGGCAACATGCAATTGTTCCACCGTATACTTCCAGGTGGCCCCGTGGCTTCCCGTGCTGCTCGATCTGTTGCGCGCTCCAATATTTACATTTGCCCCATTTCTTCCCACAATCGCGGATCCATTCGCCCTTATTATGTGTTGTTGTTTTTTTGCAACATGGACAAGCGTGAGGTGGGCGTCTTGCCCTAATCATTCCCTGAACATTTGCACACGGAGAACGTCGGTCCGAGCAAAGAGTCAACACTCTGGAAACCAAGCAACCAGACCCGAGCATCGCATTTATAGTAAACGTGCCCTACCCCATTGTTTGCCATGAACACCGCAGGTGTCAGAAGACAAACCGGACCAGCAAGTGTTGCACTCACTTGTGCCTCGCTGAGGTTGCGTGCTTCCCGGTTTGCTGCTCGCTCCAACGTTTCGCCTCGTCCAAGGTCTGCCCGCACTTGCAGGTCCAGTCACGAGGCATTTTACGATAGAGGCTCACCCTGATTTTCCTAAGGCTCCTCACATAAGGAGCTCCATGCCTCACCCGGAAACTGACTTCAGCAAAAACAAAAATGTATCCCGATGAATAATCCCTTGGCCCAGGTATTCAAGGAAGTCCTTTTGCGAAACAAGATTGGTATTCCGATGATTTTGGGTTAAATAGCCCTGTCGTTCAGAAGATATTTTAGCGGAAACGTGCTACCTCTATCGTAGAACGCGTCTCCTCTCACAGCGGTATTTTTGTCTGCTATTGTTTCCGCCCAGAGTTGAGACTCTCGCTGTACTTATCTGTTTGTTATCGCAAATACAGGAGATACCTTAAGAGAAAGTTGTGAATAATTCACTTACACCTGCGTTTCATCAGTGTCGGCGAACCTCACTAATGCACGCACTACCCGTGCGGGGGTTCCCTGAGGCAGCAGCGCAATTTACCGTCCGACGTTTCGGCGACCACTGCTCATTGTTGGGCAGTACGTATCGCTGCCAAGTTTCTAGTATAAAAGCAACAGCAACAAACTTCACCCTCTGCGCGTACGAACCCACGATGTGTGCTGCTCTGATTCTTCGTGCGCTTTTGCCTCGTCGGCATTGATACTCGAGCCGTCGCCGAAGTGTTTCCACGCCCGCAAACCCGCACCACATCTTCACTGCCTCCTTGGCTCGGCTTCCCGCAAGGAAACGCCAGCCAGTCCTGCTGATTGATTGATGATGCTGCTGTACCAACCGCTCTCGCCAAGTCCTTGCAGAGCTGACTTTCTCCATGCGTCTCTCATCACTACGTTCGCGTTCAAGTTGCTTAGGAACATTTTCCAGTCTCCCCCCCCTGGTTCCGCTGTCACCAGTCGATTTCCTTCGTCTAATGCGTTTCGGACGTCCCTCGAGCGCTCTCCAGTCGCGGTCGGTGGTCAACTTGACTGCCAGGAGACTAATCCCCAACATACGGCCCTCTTCCCCTCCGCAGCAGAGCACCACGGCCGCTGGGTGCTCGTTTGGTGCAGTCGTTATGGCGGCTCTCTCAGCGTCTGCGCCGACGGCTCTGTCTGGTATAAACGCTACGCTCGGCGCAACCGCCGCATTCTCCGCTGTTTGCTTTTTGCCCCCGTCCACCCCCCATTCGTTGACAACACGCCATCGAGCACCGGCCTCCTGGGGCCCCCGACTCGTATGGAGGTATCATCTACAATCTATCCTTGATGTCCGTATCGGGCGCCTAGCTCGGCGGTAATTTTGAGCGGGCGTTTGGCAGCTGGTGGTTTACCCCCAATCGCCACCGGAGGTCAATGTCGTACTAGATCAACCTGAGCGCTCACCGATGGAGCTTCAGATAGAGAACCAGGTTCTTGAACAGCTATGTGGGCGCGGAGCAGTCCGTAAGCATTTCTATCCTTTCTCCCCACAAGCACGGCCTCAAATGCTGAATAGTCCATAACGGCTCGAATACCCCGCGCTCAGAAACGGACGGTTTGGCATCCGTGCTAGACTACTGGTGGCTCGCGTATCCAACAACACGTTTTTTCCCCCTGGTGTGCGGCGTGTGCGTCGCTCCCGCGCCCAGTCCGGTGGTGTCGTGAGCAGCGGAAATTTGACCTCCCACTCCGGCAATCCCACCATCAATGAAGATGTGAGGAGAGCCCGATCAGCCCCTTCACAGCCTTGTCCTGCTCCGTTCCCCACGTTATCGGCGGCTCCCTTGCCTTTTGACGTGAACTGGTCGTCCCTAAGCAGGGCCGAAAAAAGCGATACGAGCAAGCCGTATCCGCGTACAAGCCTTGTGAGATAGCTGACCACGCCCACACGTGACCTGACCTCTCCCCCAGTGTTGGCTCGAGAGCGTTTAGCCACGACTTCTATCTTCGCTCATGACCGCTACAAGACCAATCTCCTTACCACCATGCCGACAAACGATTGCTGCGGGGCGCACTAAATCGGGTTGGACTGGTTCGCAAATAACTCGAACGGGTGGAGCCGTGCCAGTACTCGTGTGCATTCTGCTCGACGTGCAGGGTGTGGATACCGGTGTCGCCGAGCCGATTCTGAATGCCATTAAATTTCAAAGACCCAGCGCATACTCCACAGATCACAACGCCCGAAGGGAGTGACTTCAGCCCACACTCACATCGGTTGTCCTCGTAGGAATTTTCCAGCTGGGTAAAACACGACGCTAGATCCATGGGCGTGAAGCACGTGACGCCCTTCATGTTATCGACGTTACCTGTGACACCCCCCAGCCTTCCGCAGTTGAACTCCAGAAACGCCTTCAGCCCTGTATAGTCCTGACAGACCCTCGCCGCGATACCCGTTTCCGCCACCACGACGCAGTTTGCTCCCCATGCGGACTTCAACCGGCGAATGCTCCTTGTTGTCTGTAGTTTCGCCGCCTGGCTTTGGATCATGAATGTTTCCTATATCAAACACCGTCCTGGTTTTTCCGCGTGGGTCGTCCAACTGCTGGCAATCAGCGGAAGTTTCAAAATAGCGCGGTTGCAGGCCAGGATAATCTTCGAGCTCGCCGGGAACACGTCGTGGTACATCTCCAGTAGAGCCTGGTATCACCTAAAACTCGGAGGGGTGTATATGATATCTATATATAACCCCCCAAAAAACATGACTAAGTCATAAAAGTTGACATTTCTTTGTCAGTATCCATATCACGGGTGTTTTTCGATATATCGCTATGAGATGTGATATATGCAGCGTATATGACATATCATGTCATATATCATGTCATATATGATATATATTGCGATATATCATACCTGGTATGCAAATAATGTTATACATCATATACCTTGTATCTTGTGATAAATCACTTCATATCTGCCCTATATATCGTGCTTTCTTGAGCTATTACCACCTATATATATGTACGTCACCGCCGTTTCACATCGGTACTTGGTCGTGATTGGGGCCTGACATGTGCCACACTGATGGCAGAGCACTTGCTCGGTACTTGGCGATCTGTGCCCGCTGCATACGACCCGATACACAAAATGCATTACTGATTATACAACAACCCCTTCTCCGCGAGGTTATATGCCTTGTAGATGTGTGGTGTAATGCAGGCAATAGTTAGTTTGTGTATTGCGATGACCACAATATTGTGTACATACACTTACTGCCGGTCGTGTTTGTACCAGGTACAAGGTAGGCAGCACATATACATATAATACCAGGTATATATATATATATATATATATATCGATGTCGAAGGCGACTGCTTGCTGTAGCTGTGGTTCGATTGTGGCCGCAGGCGATGGCGCGTTCGACCCGCTCATCGCAGATTAAAAACCGCACGACAGGAAGACAGCAGCGGACACAGGCCCCTAGGCCTGGTGCGTCCCCTTGTGTGTGCTTCACGCTGCGCACTCGTACTCGTGCATACGTACAAGGTATATACTGCACGTATGTTCCGCGCAAAATGTACGCCCAGAAGATGGACATATCGTCAAGACAGCATGCACCTTATTTAGGCCGATATATCGCTTCACAGCGGGCGTATATATTATACACCAAATAACATATCACATTTTAATTATATCGTGCTGAAAACCCCATATATAGCGATGTAAAACGATATTATATATTTCGCATGTCTCGGCGAAAAAAAACAGGACTAAATACTTTGGAAATATCATATCGTACGGTATATTTATATAAATATGTAGGTTAGCCCTATACTGATACCATGCTCTAATCTCCAGCACTCAAATAGTGCATAATTTGACGAGGACACTCATCTCAGAAGTGTTGACTGACTCCAAGCTCATCACGTTTCATCCGCGCCCTTACTCATAACGTTCTCCGACGCCACAAGTGCCGCTCCTTTCACTCCCATGGGCCGTCTGCTGGCCCGACAGGACCCATCAGGCATCTGCATGCGATCTTTCTCGCTCGTATTGACAGCGTTACTCTGAGCAACGACCCCGCCCTGCTTGAGTGGTAAGGGTCCGTTCAAATGGTTCACCACCTTGCACTCGAGCGGCGTTCCGAAGTACCACCACCGCGCTCCGTATGCAACTAGCAAATCAGCTCCTGTCACCATGTCGTACGATGGCCTCGGTTCATTACCACCAGCTGATTGTCCTGTCGTTAGACTTCCTTGGGAGGAGCGTTCACTTGCACATTCACGAAACCCGGCTCAAGTGTTTGTCGGGCTGATCGCATCTCCCACTGCAGGGTCCTACCGTCTTCCCTGGCCGCCAACCCCTCGCCAGGTTGTGTGGGCGAGTCTGCTATTTCCGCCGGTTCTTTCTCTCCACGGGGCGGCTTGACGGCGTAAACAGCTCCCAGGCTTGACTGGCACTGGCCGCTACTGGCCCCTGGGTAGACCGATGCCTGCCAGCCCATCGCGTTACGCTCTGCCACGTTCAAGGAGGAGGCTCTTGTTGACGGAATTCATGGTAATCACAGTGGCGTTGCTGGTTTGGGACCTCTGGCGACCCGCGAAGCTGATCAGGCCACCGTGCTTTCTCACGAACGCTAACCCTAAGATAAGGCAGTGCGGGAGATCCTTCATCGCCGAAACAGGCACCGTGCACACCGTGTTGGGCTAAACACTAGCTGGAGCTCGCACGACCTTGACATGTTCATGGACGGACTCCACCGTCGGTGGGATTGGCTACCCTCGACCTCCGCTGTCCCCTCGGGCTCATCACCGATATCGCTCCTCCTCTGCTGCGTGCGACAGGACCATAGAATGCTGCAAAGTAGTAATTCCCAACCCCTGCCCCTGACTCGACTAACACCTTTACCGGAGGCACCAGGCCTTGGTGCACACGAACACGGGCACCCATATCTGCTCAGCCCACACTCCGATGCCAACCGCACTGCTTGGAACATCGACACCTAGGGCAGCTAACGCGCGGTTGCTGTACAGCTGTGCGGGGATGTTGAAGGCATCTTCTTCTCCCCTCGCTGTTCACACACCCCCTCTTGGTCGATGCGGCGCGATGGGTGCTTCCTCTCTCCTCTACGTTCCACTGATCGCGCGGTAGTTACACCATTTTGCTGCAATCGCTCAAGAAGGAGCACACCTTCAGGCCCGTGAGACACCCGACACACCCAAGCTGGCCCGACCCTTCTTTATCGTGTAGGGGCCCACCATCTCGAGCGCCTCGAGCGCCGTGAGCATATCCAGCTCAAACTGCAAAGTTTGCTGAAATGTTCCTGCGGGAGTAAAGTACGAAAGGAACGACGTCCTCGTCGCGCGAGAGCGGCGCCCTCCTTTATAGGCGGCTCTTCTGTGAGGGCATTCGCACTCCCTCCCATGGAAAAAAGGAAAATCTTGGTTGGCGTGAGGCGTCGATAATAACCTTGTCTTTATCTGTGCTCGGTAGATTCTTCAACTATTTCCTGCCGTCAGATGTTTCTCTGCTCTTACTGTTCGCGCGGTGGTTTCGCTCGCGCTTGCGACTTACAAACGGGGTTACGCGTGCACTCGGGATGGAGGCAGTTACGTAGCAGAAGGTCGCCATGTGTTGGCGGCCGTTTGGATGCTTGCCCGGGTCTCTCTACTCCTCTTCCTTCCCGCCTTTTGAAACTAATTCTTCTTATACCGCAAACAATGCCGAGAACACGCTATCCCGAGCTAGCTGGTGATAGTGGTCTTGACCCATTTTTACGAATAATTTTTTCCGTCGAACTCACAGCTGGCGTAAGCCATAATTTTAGAAACTCAGTCCCAATACTCATATTTATTCAGAAGTCGGTATGGCTTGTCATCGAATCGCAGATACTCCGAACAAGATACACCGATATATTCAGCGCATTTTGTGCATTTGTTTCCTTTTGGTAAACCTGAAATATGCGAGTCATACGTTGACAAGCAGGACATGTCTCATCCATCTGCAGTGGCGGTGCCGGCCAACCGTCGCCATTCAGGAAGACGGCGTTGTTGCGAAACTTGCTGATATCGCCATTATCTCGGAAGTATGTGGTAATGGAAAAACCCTCAATAGTGCTGATCGATGTGTGTGTTGTGTCTTCACATCAAGCCGTTCATTTCTGCCCAATGACGCCCGAGACACCCAGTGTCAGTGCTGACAGAACGACCTTGTTAGATACACGATATCTGACGACGAAGCCAGGACACCAAGATACTGTTAATACATTGCAAAGCGGCAAATAAAGTAGACAACGCAACTCCATGTCTACAGGTGCTACTATTTAACAGCTCGGTTTTGTGTGCCATACTTGGGCTACAATAATGCCAAATAGGGTGCTATGATGAAGGGGGGGGGATACAATGGGTGGAGACGGGGAAAGGAGTTCGTCAAGATAGAAGGGATAAAAAAGGAGTGATTCCAAGTGAAAGAGAAGCTGAGTGCATTACGGACTGTCCTACACGCGGCGCATGAGTTGTTTTTGTTGTAAACATCTGTGTGCGGCTGTCGTGCTATACAGCAGCGGATCTACAGCAAGCAGAAGACTTCTGAGGCTTTAGTGCATTCTGTACTCTAATACAAGTGCCAATATTTGCAGAGCCTGGCGTGTTCGTGTTTCCTTCACGTTGTTTTATGCACGTCGATAAGCATATAAACTGTATACCAGGTATTGAACTGTAACAGCCGAATGCCTTCGTGGGACGAACTGCTGTTCTGCTCGGACCGAAATTACCTCCTTTCGTGATCCCGAGCTAACGCCAACAGTATCCCCACAAACAAACGAAATATATTAAATAACACTGAGATTCCATACTCCCCTCCCCCCGTCATGTCCTTTGTGTGGCTGGATCTTTTCCCCTCTCTCATCCAAAACAAGCTGGGAAACAACCCTCAAGGATAGAGTCCTCGAAACCGACACTATTCAGAATGAATGAAAAAATGAGGAGATTACCCGGCATTATTGAGGATTCCGGTCGTTCGTGTCGAGCGTTTCGACGAGATCGCAAATTGCTCCCAGACCCCGCGTGAGAGCCCCCAGGAATGCGCTGCTACCGTAGAAAGCCCCACCGAAGCACCAGAGGCCGACTAGGCGCTTGAAAATGGTATATATGGTGTACTGCAGAACACTAAAGGACATCAGTGTGCAAAGTGGACCTGTGGTGGCCCTGCGGGGCTTTCACATATTTGTCTACAGGGCCGTTTATTCGGGGTTTGAGTGCCAAATGGGAAAGAGCCACGGCGGCCTCCAAAATACTAAACCGAGAATAAGGCGCGAGTTGCTTCCTAATAGCATAGTATATATATTCGTGGGTGCCTGACGTTGCTGCACAGGTGGTTGCCCCCCCCCTTGCTCAATACGGACGGGAAAATACCCTTCGTGCTGTATGTAGAAACATCATCGAACGGCGTAGCGCCCCATTATTTTTTGGCGTACCGATTTGTAGACACGCTGAGCGCTCTGCTACGTCATTGTGTACCTGGTACACCCTACTTACTACTTCCTACATACCATACAGTGTCGTGGAGGCACTACATTATTGGGGAGACAAATTCTCGTCTCAGCAGGTGTATCATGCATCGTACGGTTACGTTCGCTTTCGCTCCGGGAAAATGAGTTGATGGGAGTATCACACGAGAGGGGATGTCTCCGCACGCGTTAGGTTTCCGTGCCGTACTGTAAGAAGGTGGATAAATGTTGGTTCTGACCACAAGCGGAGAGCTGCGGGAGACTGATAAAGGTATAATTCAAGAAAACCGGTCACGTTAGGCAAGTTGTTGTTCGGCGGAACTAAATACCTTTTTCTGCCGTGAGGTCTGATCATGTGTGATAATGTCTGTTTATAGATTGTGCTTGATAAAAACCCGAATGTAACCCGTCAGGGGTCGTTAGGGCAGTATGATGCTGTTTTTGCTTTGGAGCCATTATGAATTTTCACTCTTACACGGTATACCGTAGACTATCTCCGATTCTGTGCACCAAAGTTTCATACGTTTTTCGGGGTTAGACCGACTCTTGTAGGCGCCGAATCCGGAAAAAAGAGCAGGATCTGCAGAGATATCCTGGAACAAACTCGTGCCAGATCCGATTTACCGAACCTTGTCGATGGACAAAATACTGAAATCTCTAAAATATTTGCTGTATTCCGATCGGATCTGGCCTGGCCAGACGAAACCAGACACCAGTTAGTTGTGTCCTGTCCCGGGGTTGGGCAAAACTCTGAGGTTTCATACCCCACACAGAAGGTAAAACCTGGCGGGCCTAGTACTTGTGCAAATAATCGCTGCTACTGGTGTCTCTCCCTGCATTTCTGACATACATGGTATCCCGGCAGATAGCAGTAGCTGGAGACTCTAAGCTCCGATGCTGCCCAAGAACCGACTACACCGCATGCTCTCCGCGATTGTCGTTGTGTGCTCGAGGTTTTTGCGATGCCAACGAACTGCTTGCTCCTTGATGCTGCAGAAGACTGCCAAGCTTGAAGAACCCTCGTCGAAGGGTCCCGCCCGGTCCAGAAAGCTTGAATCCCTTCAAGCAAGTCCCACTTTACCCGACGGGTACCAAACAAGATGCGTGGATGCCATGTACTGCTGTATGTCTGCCGAATTGAAATGCTGCGGTAACTCCTCCCTGCAATTCCCTCCCAACTCCAACGAACCCCCGGCATACGAGCACAAAACACTACACGATGGGAAAATAGAGAACTCGATATACAGACATTGATTGTACGAGAAACGGAAGTGCGTGCCATTTCTGTTTTCCGTTTTCAGCTCGCATAATATTCAATCTTACACCCTTCCAAAACGTGGAATTGAACGTAAAATGGCGTGAAAACGTCGGTATACCGCTTTATTACATACCAGTTACCTGGTAGTGATAATTAAATTATTTTGGAGCTATGGTTGCAGGAAATCATACTGTTCGAACTTGAACCTAGGAAATTCCTACCTACGTCACGGAACAAGGGGGTCTGCGCCGCGGTCCGCGGTGGCCCGACCACCCCGCTGCTCCGTGGATGCCCGGAATGGGCGATGCTTGTAGGTAAAATAAAATAACCGAGGCTGCTAGAGCTAAAGTACTACCAACGGGTGTATGGCGACCATGTCTTCGGGTTGTACTGTAGATCTATAGGCGACATCCTGTCTGTGGAGAGATCATATTATTAATAAACAGTCAGTACGAAGAAAAGCCGAGAATCACATACAAACGGTGGCCGTAACACTACGCGGTGTGTGGGAAAATGGAGTCATTTTTGAGTGATGGACCTTTTCCGCTTTGGGCCGTGTAGAAAGGCACGATTGATCTTAACGGACAGGTCGTTTTGCAGTATTTGGGGTATATATATTTTATATGTATAAATATATACCTGGTATAGAGAACTACATACTTAGATTACAACCTCTGAGCGTGCTCGGTTGGTGCATCCCTGGCCTCTCAGAGCTTCCACTTCCAAACCGCCTCCTTTCATTGCTTAAGTCTTGCCGGACCTTCCCAGCTGTTCTTAGTTTTCTCCATTTCTCTTGGCACTCTCGGTCCTTTCTTCCTGTTTTCTTGTTTTGTTTCATGTGCGTGCGTGTCCTCCGAGTACGGCACCGCGGGAGAGCCCGGCACCGTCGCGGGTGTCAGTGGGTGCTGGCGGGTAGAAGGGGGGTTGCAAGGAGCGCGGTCGCCGCTTTCGTGCCTAGGCGTCGCGTGTGCCTCGAGACACGAGGGATGCATGAACGGGCTTTGTCTGGCTTCCGTTTATGATTTTTGGTAGAGTATGTACGAGTTATCAAGGTCGTTCGGGATGGCAAGATAATGTTCAAGCGGTGCTTATTTTTGCGACCACGCTGAAGTTGAAAGAAGGAGATGTGCAGTTTGAACACCAACGTTATCGAGCTGGCGAACGGAGGCCACGGTGAGCATCGGACTTCACGCGAGGCGGGCGACGGGGCTGATTGTGGCAGAGAGTGATAAAAGCTTTACCCGGACCGAATCGGTGGCGAGGTGGTCGCGAGAGGGGCGGGCGGCGTACGAGGCCGAGAGAGAAGCTCTTCTGTGGAATTTTGTTTCTTCTTTTCGATCGGGTGTAAGGTGTTCCAATCAGGCAGAAAAGTATTGCACGAGAGGGGATAGGGATGTTTTTTGTTTCCGAATGTTCGGTTTCATTTTCATTGTTTTTGCTGCTGTGCGCTGCTGTGCTTTCGCTTTCTTCGTACATACGAGTACAGACATAGAGCATATCGAAATAAGAAAATGAGTATAGCAGTAGCACCCTACCTGGGGTATGTACGTACCTACGACATCCGCGATGCGAATCCTATCATGTGGCGTCCGAGCTGACGTCGGAGCTGTTATTTCCTGAAGCATGGCGGCGGGACTCTTGGCATTATCAAGTCGCCGGTTTGCAGTTACGATCCTTAAAAAAGCTAAATTCAATCGTGGACCTCTGTTCGCTTCGCATAATAATTTGATGTATTTGTTTCCTTCCTGAGCGAGCGTAGCGGGCAAAGTAGGCCGCCCGCGGAGCGAAGCGCCTTGTATATATATATATATATAATATATATTTGTCGATTAGGGGTCGCACAAAGTGTGGCCCCCAGGGACATTATCCGGAGTGGAAGGCGAATATCAGCCTACAGTATCAGTCCGTAAGGGAACCAGTACTAATGAGCTTTTGAATACCATTTAGTGCCAGCTGCCACCAAATAACACCAGGAGCATACCATGTGATTATAGGTACACTCGAAAAAAAAACATATAAAACACGACAAGCGAACTCAACAAGAAACACAGGTGAAGGGAGGGAAATAACAGGAGATAGATGGGAAAACGAAGCAAATACCTGGTATGCGCTTAGGGTTAGGGTTAGGTTTAGTCAGGACGTTACACGAAGACCAGACGGAAGGAAAGAAGACAAGAAATGTTACAGGCAGAAATCTAATAACAAATAAAAACGAGCCCTACATCTAGCTAGTTGTTCAAGGACGGTACAGCCGACGCTAAGAGGACAGAAACAGACAGATCAAGGGGGGGCTGAAAACCATTCTGAAAAATGGCATAGTGGCAAAGGGTCCCACAAATAAAGAAGTATGGTGTCGCATCCGACGCAGAATGGTCGGGTACGGGGGGATACCATCGACACGGCAGGGAATACGGCATCACAACAAGCTAAAACAAAAATACACAAATCAAATAGGGATTGTAACAAAGCATTATGCAGTAGTCATATGGCGTGTCAAGTAGAGATACGGCCAGTTCCAAGTTTTGTCGGGTGCGTTCACTTTCTCAACCGCCATAGCTGCTGTTGCCACGCCTTGTCCAACGTGACTCCTCTTGTCCCCCCAACAGGCCTTGGGCCCTACGGTGTCTTGATGAAGTTGCTGCCAGTATTACAGGTCAAACACTAGTCACTTTGCTACGTTTTCTCCCTTCTCATCAAGCCAGCGCTTCATATCCTGTTCTGGTTCGTCTTCAGCACGTCGGGACCACGTGCCCGATTTACTCACGGCCAGCTTCCAGTGCGTCTCTTCGACGACCGAATTAACAAACGATGAATGGCGTTCGAGATGATCTACCCGGTTTTTCTCTTGCGACCCCAACCGAACCATTCCTCCCCTCAGTTCCTCAAACATCACTCGTTTGGGTAGTCCCTCGTGATGGACACGAGCCACAAGCCCCGCGAAACGTATTCGCCGCTTCCGCGCCGTCGTCTCGATGTCTCCCAGCCAGTCTTGGCCAGCGCGTCCGCGTATGAAATCATATGGTTGCCATCTGGAGGTTTTCTCTTCCTGCCGATGCAGTGGAAGACCGATCGGTGGTGAGCTGTCCGCAGGATGTCGATATGTGCCACGGTGGGGCTTGATGTGACAAATCAATATAGCGTGGGCTCCATTTTCCCTGCTTTGAGCACCCGTATTTCGCGCCGGAGTGGTGCAGAGGGCTAGTCGTACAGTGGAACTCCACACGGTCTGAAGCGTAGGTTGGCCGAGAGTACGTGCCGTTTGGTTCCAGCAGTAACGTATGCGTTCTGACACACGGTTGCCCTAGGGTAAACAAACGTGTTGGTTTGTTTGAAGACCAGGCCGGCTAACTCAGTAACCAAAGTGACCCTGCCCATACCTTTCATCACCAGGTACAAGAAGTCAACTGCCCTCTGCGCCCTTGACGTATCGAGAGCAGCACGGTTTCTTTCTCTCGAAATCCATCGCCATAGGGCGCTTGCAAAAACCATATTAGTCGTCATCTTGATACGGAACTCAGGGTGACTGACAACTTCCTCCGAAGAATCTCAGCACCGCCTCGATGCTCAGGCGCTTTGGGCCTTTCCCAGTTGTGTTCGGGGACTTCCTGAGGTTGCTGTTGCTTGGATCCGCGCGCAATAGCTCTTTCGCGGGTTCCCTCTCACGCCACGCCAAAAGCATTTACCCCCTCGTTTCCTCACTAGCACACCCACCCGCCGGTCCTTGACTGCGCTTTGAACGTGGCGCGATGATACCGGTAGTCGACAACATCGCTTCAGCGAACACCATTGGCATACCATCCTCATCCGTGCCAGGGGGTAGCGATGTGAGTCTCGAGGTAAAGGCTCTCCGGAGTTGGAGGCTTGCCATCAGTTGTTCCAGGTCGACTGCGTGTCTGTCTGCCTTTCATCTCTCGCTTGTGGCAGTATACCGCAATGCGTCTAAACAGGCAGATGCTTTCCATAACCAGGCTGTGATCCGATTCAGGTTTTACCAGAGGAAGTCGACGCACAGTGACATAACGTACGTCTAGTATGTGTGGATCCGGCGTGAATAAATCAATCAATCAATCAGGTGGTAGCGACCTTTCCAACAAATAGCACATTGGAAGACGTATGAGATTCGACGTCCAAGGGCCCTGAAAAACGTTTTGACAAGGGCAAGTTGGTTTTCTGCTGAGAAAGCCAGCACTTTGTCATCTACGCAACCTTCCCTCTCTGCACCAGCGTCTGCGTTAGCATTCAGCATGACAAAGAGGTGTTTTCCGATAGGCACTTCAGCAACAACTGTGCTGCGTAGTGTGGCCCAAACAAGGTCTTTGTCGCGGACTGAATAATTGTGAACATCGGTTAGAGCGTACGCAATCTCAAAGGGATTCCCATTCCATTTTTCCCTTCAAGTTTAGTCAAACCTCTGTGAGTCGAGCACTGATGCGACTCCACAGCCAGTCCACCCTTCTCGACATCCTGCAAGATCGACTCCTTGGTGGCTATCTTTACGTCGTGTTGACCCTTGGCTTCGGTACCACATCCCCTAGCTCCGCTGCAGTACGCAGTGAAACCCGCGGCTGTGCACCCATTCTGCCCACATGTATGTCTCGTCTCCCCCAACCCAACAATATCGTACTAACTTTGCTTGCAGACCTCCATGATGTCCTCGGCTTGCCCAATACCGTCTTTGATGTTGATGGCCCGTACACGGACGTTTAATTTGTGCACGAAAAACTTGTCCTCTAGAATATTTCCTTTCGTCACCCTTTGTACCGTTCGATTACCTTGTCGCGTTAATCTGCCACCCTTTTTTTCCAAGCATACCTAAACCATACCAGGTACCTGGTATATAATTTTGCCTGCTCTGGTTCTGACCTTGCTTTCAAGGTGTCGGGTGCAGCACTTCCAACCCCGCAAAATCCGCCTGCATCCTGTCCTGTTCATTAGTTACTCACGTGGGATCTCCTGTCAATTCTACTCTCCTTGCTATGGAGCTCGCGCTTCCAGTAGCGAAGCCCACTTGTTGCCGCAGACCTGAAATGCCGCGGGGAACCTAGTCCACGATCATTGGGGTGCAATCCCCTTCAGCGAGACCACGCCACCTACAACTAGCAAGGCAGTACACAGAAGAGGTCAGCGCCGACGCATATGCCAGGTACCGGTACCGGGAATAGGGCACCCGCCTCCTCTTGTCTGGTCGAGAAGAGTAACGAATAGGAGGTACATATCCCTGTCAATGTCTCGCCCAAAACAGTTTTTGCCATCAATGAAAAATATGTAGACATTTTGAGATTGAGCGGGCATCAACGTGCCAACGGTTTAAGTTTCTGTATCTACATATTTTGCGTGCACGCCGTCCGCACGAGCACTCGCACTTTCCACTGGACAGGATTCTTCCGGGCGAGGTGCTGTCAAGAGGAAACAGGAGCGGAAGACGCGAACTAATTTTTTCCTCGCGTCGAGAACAATACTTCCAACTTTCAACCGTGCAGAGGACTAGCAATTCGCATGCTTCGTCGAGAGGCATCTGGGTACATTATGCACGGTGCTTCATACGGCGGACGGCTTCCGCCGCTTCCCTACGCTAGCTTAGGAAGGAATAATAGATCACAACAACATGAAGGGGACAGAGGTCCATGATGATATTAGTTGCAAACTGTAGACTTGCAATTGCCAAGTGCCCCGCCGCCTTGCTCCACGAGCACAACTCGGTCACCATATGCATGAGCATTAGTAGTCCTTCTTATCAGAGGGCTGCGTCCTTAGAATGTTCCACCTACCAGCCCGTCGAGGTGCGTGGGAATATTATTTTGAGTTTCCGCTTGTGGTAGTGATAAATAAATTGCTGTCCCCATTGTTTTTTCCCGAAAACGTACGAGGATCAACGCATAACAACAACAAAAAGGGAAAGGGAGAGAGTGGAAACTGTGCGTACTGTTGTACAACCATTTCTGGGAATCTACTGTTTCAGATACCCTTACTGAGAAGAACTGTAATGTTGCCGTTCAGGACCGTTTCAGGAGTTACGACGACGCGCGTTTTCGCATTGGCAGGGACCGTGTCATTTACGGCCCCTCTCTAATTTGTGGATAGTCATCTGTTTAGGCGAATCCACCTTATTACCCCCTCTGGTCTCCGCTCTTGACCTGTGGTACAAAGCACTCATTCTACCATCTACATAATTTGGGGGCCTCCTCCCTAGTACTAGAAAGACGCCCTAACCCTCGGGGGTTCGTGGAGCGCACCTCTCGACTCGGTCGAATATTCGACAAACGTGAGGTTGGTATGATTATTATCTATTTTGTGCATCATGCAAGCATGGGACAATCCTACATTAAATCCTTTAGATGCAGTACCCGCAACCAAATGGATAGAGTGCCGCATGAATAATATATAGCCTAGTTTGCATTTCCTCATCCAGACCCTAAATCCCCTGGTTTGTATGCTCACGGCCCATGCCATGGTGTCCAATCCGAGGCACGCGCTTGCACGCACTGGGGATCGTTCTACCCCGCTTGTGCTTATTTTCTGTTGTTCAGACGGGACGTTCGGTCTCACTCCTGCTGCAGTTTTCTTTTCTTTTCTCCGATCTTGTGATGTTTTTCTTTTTGTTCGCGCGCGCCTGGTGCTTCACACCACCTATATCGTCTTGATTTCGCGCGGAAGTGCCTTCGGCGCGGGCTGTAAGTTGACGATGATATTGCATACGCCCTCTTCGTGTAGTCACCCATGTCTGGGTTGCCTCCGCCGGGCAACCGTACGGTTCACATGATGTTGGCTATGCCGGTGTCTTGCAGTAACACCTGACGGCTGGGTTTTTTTTCTGGATATTTGATTTTTTGGTTTGTGGAAGGCACACCCAGGAGCATACCGTGCCCCCGCCGTGTGTCAATCTAGCTTCTGTTACGCCATCGGCCTTCAGTTCTGCTTGCCCTTTGTTTTACCTTGTAGCACAGGTGGAAGTCCGAAAAGTTGGAAAACCTTGTTAGGCCCCCGCCCTTTCTTTCCACCGGCAGCGAGAAAAAGAAATGAACAGCAGAAGCCCGAAGTGATGTGGCATGTGGTTTGTGCGGCGCGCACGAGCGTGCTCGCTTTAATGACTCCTATACCGATATCGGTTGCCCCGCGCGCTTGTGCCTGCTGTCGTTGTCGTGTACTGCAAGCCGCTGTTATCGCCGCAAGCCACTCTGACTGTGCTGTTGGCGCCACTGCCAGCGGCAACCCCTCGACGACACCCTCCGTTATGCTGTGGTCTTCACAACATTCTCTTGTTTTTGTTCCCAGCAACAGGTCTGTGCCTCGTGGAGTCATGGCTACTCCTGTTTCCACCGCTGGAGACAGAGCTAGTGGTCATAGCTTCACCACGCGGCCTGAGCCTGTTGTTTGATCGTGTTGTTCGCTTTCTAACGTGTTATATACCTTGCGCCCACACGCTACATCCTGTACGTGTGTACCTGGGATGCTTTCATTTTTGTTTGCCTTTTCACTGTGCCTGTTGTTGCCACTGCTATATCCTGCGTGGTATACCTACTGCTGTACGTAGTACTCGACGAAAGGGTGTTTTGTTTCTGGGGCCTGTTGCGTATATTTTTGTTTGCTTTAATAGAGATGTGGTATAGCGTGTTTACCAGCGCGTAGTTCTGTTGGTGTATACGCACTCAGACCCACTTGCCGATGACCGGTGAAGATACAGCCTGATTTTGAGGTGAACGCTTAAGTCGCTGAGAGGAAAACTTGTATGAACGCTTCAATAGAAGAGACAAGATAGTGTTGGCAACTCCGGGCGAATGTTGATTAATGTATGAGCTCGAAAGCGAGGCTGATGATTATGCCGAGAAGAAGAGTGCGAGAGGGGGCGTGCAAGCGCTTCTGTTCGCTCCTCCGGTTCCTTTGACGATCTTCAGGATTGCAGCAACATGCACTACGATCTTGCATCTCAAACCAGCAACATGTACCTCCTACGATACCCCGCGACACCAGGTACCACAATCCATTACTTGTCCTGCATACCCTTACTGGCTTGGTAATGAACTCTGATTGGCCACTACTGGATATTCCGAGGATTCAACTCTTGAATCATACTGCCAGATAATTCCTCCATGTTATCCAGTGACGACAAATGATTCTACCAAGAAACATCATTCAACAAGCTTTTCGATGTGGAATGTACGTTGTTCCCACCGCTGCCGTTTCCTACGCTGCTGGTGAATTGACGACATCCCCCCACCGCTGCCGTATCGTACGTTGGTGAATTGACGAGACTCTCTATCCCTCGAAAAAAAAAAAACTTCTTCTTTTTTGGTGTTGTTTCTGCTTTTGTATTATGAATTTTATACGGGATGTGTACTACCGTAGCACGGCTGCATCGCCGTTTTTTATCAATGCTGAACTAACTGTGCCGACGTGTCGATACCTGTCCGGGATGTTTGCGTGTACGTATTACAGCAGTACTATCGTCGGTGGTTGGTCACTTCCTGTCCTACCGCCTAATATACTTGGCTGTGGTCTCCTCCTGTTGCAACTCGTTCTGCTGCCATCGTCCTGTGACAGGCGGCGTATTAAATCCCGTTTTACTACTATGGTGGATGAATGGGTCCGTGCCTAGTGGGGCCGTTGTTGTTGTCTCCCATGCGTAAGGGAGACGACAACCAGGCCCCTCTAGGTCCGTGCCTTTTTTGGTGGCGCTACTGTCTTTTACTTACTCTGATACGCTCACAATTCATTTTTTTCACCGCATGAATGCGGAACACAACTACCGCTGTAGTAAACTACCCGCAGGCATATGCGTACACATACAAGCAAAGATTCATGTCCGAATCGGTACTCCAAAAAGCCGACAGCTTTTCCTGCGTACCTGCTGGATACTATACATAAACAACGTCGACCGAAAATTATTAATATAAATGTAGATTCGTAAGATACCCGTGGGATGTGATACAGCACGTACCGTGTCGTCTGTCAGGCCACATGCCGCCCACAACATACGTATTTCCGCAATCTGAAGGTGCACGGAAGAATCCCGGCATCAGCAACCACCAGCCACCGTACCATCGGTGCATAGGTTGTCCCCCGTCCTAACACTAGCAACGCGGACCCCACCCATAACCCAGGTTCGAGGATATGGCATCAAGACCTCATGGGCCCAAAGGGATGTGAACCGCAGTCTAGGCAATTCGAAATTAACGACTGTGAGACTGTCAAAATACCAATCAATGGAACTTGCAAGTACATAGCGTAGTCCCTCTGTTGAGTAGGCCCGTCCTTTCAGCACCTTTGAATCCTAAAACACGTCAAGCATGGTACCCTAAAATACACCTACTGTGCCCCGGCATTGGTCTAAGTGAACCAGGGACATGTGCGCCACATAGCACAAAATACCTGGAATAGCACGCAGCACCATCGGGCAAAAAGTACCAAATGATTGTACATATTGCCGTCTATTTAGAGTGCCTCCGAATAATTTACAGCTGAACTTGTTTTCCAAAGACAACATGTGGACACCTCATAGCCGCAGGTGTCAAATCTTCTCCTCCTCCTGCAGTTGCCTTCGAGTATATTTATGCAAACGATTCAACACTCCGACTATTCTTCGATTTTCAATCGATGTTGACCAGCGTTCAGAGATGACGGGAACTTCAGCAAACGTCGGTTTCGCAAGACAACACATCAACCGGGATGATAGCCCGACCGCAAACAGGAACAGTGTTAACAACGTACTAATAAACCGCCGTCAGGTCACCTGACGCTGGCGCTCCAGAATAGAGAGTATTTCATGCAGCACAGCTACGTCTGCACTACCGTCGCTATAGAAGGGCACCATATACCTTCACCGTTGCGCGGGGATATACTTTATGAACGACCTGGCAACCCCTTGCGTGCCGACTACTACTGTTGTAGCACCAAATCCAGGTAGTAAAGCGGTACTGGTGCTCCAGGAGTAATGCCGGTACAAGGCACAACAGATACTCAACGAGCTCGTTTGGAACATAGAGTACATGGACGGCCCCAGTATCTCTGCGATACCGATGAATACCAACCGCCAAACCCAGCTTCAACACAGTAGTTGCCAACCGCGCGTTAGGCCAGTACGAAACAGTCGTCTTCAAGGAGTAGCTCGGTCTCCACGTTGAGCTGGATTAGGACGTCATTGCCATCGGAGCCCTACATACATGGTGAGATGAGATTCAGCGATCAGGGGATGCCGAACATGCCGGGCAAGGAACGGGAGCGGCGTCGAGAGTTGGCGTCGGTATTGACTCCGCGATGGTTCGGCGAGGTGGTAAGTACAGGAACCGGACACAGTGCAGCAATATGTTTCCGATACACAGCTGGGGTAATATCACCACGTTTGTGTATTGTAAGATTGTCACCGTGATAAATTAAGGACTCGTGACGTGATACATGGACGATGGCTGGAGATATGTTTAGGTAAGGTTTGGGTGCCCTCGCATTTGTATGAGGTTCCTCGAGCGAAGAGTTTCGTGTCTTGCATCACGCAATCAAACACAGTCCTTGACACGTAATGCACACTCAACTCAATCATATCAACATATATATCTAGCATGCTCTGGCCAAGGTCTGTACTGAGACACAAACAACAGATAGACAGGCAATAGAGGGGGAAATCTCAGGCGAGAAGGAAGCGACATCAGTCCGAACTCATGTAACTACAAGGTGCCATCTCCATCGCAGAGCGCGTCGCTCACAGACGACGCTGACAACCTCATATCGCGTTACCACCTTACCCACCTGGGGGAATTGTATGATGCAGTCTCCAGATGTGCCGCCGTGAATAGTGACCGCATCGATGGTGAAAGGATTCGAATTCTCGAGGACGATGCGAGGCTCTACCGCACAAATCGGACGCGAAGGACAGGACGAGGGCCGTTGAGACATAGTAATCAGACAGAAATATAAACCCAGTTTGAATTGATCCCATCATATTTCCCACAGCAGACTCGTTTCTTCCAAACGGCCTTCACTGATGATGTGCAGGATACATACTAATACAAAAAAATGGAACATGGTTAGGGAAGGCATGCATCGTGTTATGCGACCACCGTCGGACACGTTTGTAATATACTCGCGATACGTCAATTGTATCGCTCGTAACTGGTTGCATGCTCGTAGAATAATATTCACGTCGTGCATGGTCTAAATACTACATATATATCAATACCTGGAACATATCCCACACCATGCGACATGCATGGCTCTCACCCGGCATAGTGAGCTATTAATAGACAATACGCACCACGGCATGGGGGGTCTGTTTGTTCTGTACTGTCTACTTCAGCGGAGAACAGATGATCTGCCCAATGTATGTGTGAAAAAATAACGAATTTTTGCAGAAGGTGCCCTTCGAAAAACACGCAAGCCCCACAAAGACACGCGCAGCTCCCAGCAACAAAGCCTTCATCAGAACCAACGACTCACCAGCACCCGAACCGAGACTGATATCCTTGAGGGTAACCCCACTCGTAGTCCCAGACACGATGAGGTTAGACGACTGATTTCCGCCCTCCGGCACATCAATGGACCCGTTCAAGTCGCCGTCGTCTATACGGCCCTCGAACAAGATGTTGGCGGAGTCTGTTATCGTAGCACCGTCCAGTCGCTGCAGCGTTGCAGTCATCACGGGTTGGGAGCAATGAGTTAGAATTGACGAGGTCTGAGCACCTCAAATTGAGAACACGCTAACGTTTCCCGTTGATATTACGTTGTCGTTCGTTAGATGAGCATGGGACTTTATGAAGGTTGTGGAACACAACTGTGCACGTCGCAGCATAAGGGAGAGCTATCAACGCGCTGTATACGTACCTTGTGGCGTATGTTCCAGTCGCATATAGCCACATTCTAGGAGTTTTTGGAGTCTTATTATCTGCATGTATCCATAGGTCGCTAACAGAAACAAAAATCTACAGGTATCCAGTATGCATCGTGGCATGGTTTATATCACTATTAATAGAGGCCATGGTACTCGGAGAACCCACGATGGGTCCAAATACCATGTATCCCATATAGTGTCCTGACTCCTACGTTTCTCTGTAATAGCTTCCTGCTGCGAAGCCTGCAGCGAGGCCACTCTTCCCCACAGCGCTAAGCCTTCTTGCCGGCCACACGGGCCATGCGCCTGCAAACGGTCAGGTCACGCAAGGGGGGTTGCGACTGCTTCATGCAACACGTCAGGGTGAAACTCCTGCAGACGGCTTACCGTCTCCGTCAGGGTGAAGTCTGTCACTCCGTCAAGAACAAGCTCGGGGCCTTCGGCTGGTTCGCCGACGTAAAACTCGTTTCCTCTGCAAGTTTGGGTCAGCAGTGGGTTGGTGCGGCATTAGAAGTAGCAAGAACAGTAACCAACAATTAATGTCGCATGAAACCGATTGCTTAAAGCTGAAGCTGCAGCTCGCCCCAGTTCGCTGCTCAGGCAAGGTCCTCCTGCTGCTTCCAGTTTCTCTGTTGGGTGTTGGATGGTGAGACTGATGAATTTTAAATAATATAGCCAATGCTAAGCTACATCCGGTCACGGTATGAAAACGCGTGAGCACAGCAGACGCGGTCACAACCGACATGCGTTACTCAGCTTACGCACGTATGGTATCATCATGTCATATTCATGGCGATCGGTCTAAAACAAAACGATATGTGGCGAAGTATTATGCGCACGCCGCTGGGTGTGACGGTCCAATCGAGCTCGTCCGGTGGTCCTTACATGATGCCTTCGGAATCGACAAAACGAGTGCTGGCCACGGGGCAGTCAGTCCAGGCCATCAGATCGATATTGATATCCTGACGCAGTAGGACGACATACGGTGAAACGGGAAGGGCACACAACACAGTGGATACTTTATGTCGTAAATGCGTAAAAAGGCTCCTGGTTCATATGTTGTCTGCAAACACAATCCAACACGTCGCTCATCCACACCGCTGCGCGCGGTTTGCGTCAGGCACTAACCCATATGATCTGAGCAACAACTGGATGTTACATTGTTGTCCGCAGCCAGGGAGCTTGGTTCCTCCAAGCGTACAACTATCCCTGTAAGTGGCACACGAAGTATTTCTTCATGTTTTCGTGACAGTCGACTCCGAGGGGATATGTTTGACACGCACGTTTAAAGCAGGGTAGGCCGACAGTTGGCTCACCTGAGAGTTTTTTACGTCAAGACAGACGTTTCCCACGGTACCAGCAGGGCCTGAAGACTCCAGGTTCGACCTTACGTGTATGCTGTCCACCTGCGGACACCACGAAGCGCGAAAAATAACAAGAATACTTGATAAGCGGACTATACCGATCGGCATGATTTTCGGGCAGGTCAAGTAGGGTGTAGCCAGTGCAATGAGCAAAAAGCGCTTTGGAATATATATACCGGCAGCACCGTGTCTGATTTTGGAGTTACATTGGTCGGTCCGACAATTTGGGGTATCGGCATTACAAGCATTTGCGATTATCCTGAAAACCAAATATATAAGATTGGGTATACTTCATATCAATGTACCAGGCTTCTGGGACGACACGCGCTACTATTCGGGCAAAGATTTAAAGCCAATTTGTTTCTGACTGATAACATTTGTTTCTGACTGATAAATAAACAGCCTCCTCAACTGAAGAAAAATCCAATATCGATAGAATTTATCAAGTCTTTTGAGAAAAAACAGATCGATACACAAGTACTGTAATATGCCATGGCATTTCATAGTTCCTCCGTTTGCTCTTTCGGTTATAATGTCTATCTCAAGGCCTTTCGTTGTGTGATCTACACAAGTAATTACTTGAGGATAGTACCAATGGCGTAGTACCTGGTATGAACATTCAAAAGCGAGGAGCCTCAGAAAATTAGTGGGCGTATCCTCATCGTATTGTAGAATGAGCTTAAAGGTTAGCGTGGTCTAATATGCGTGCATGTATGTACATACTCACGATGACACCCAAAACACCGTCGGCGTTGATGACCCCGTCTGCGCCGGTGCCGCTCCCGTGCATGTGAA
This sequence comes from Nereocystis luetkeana, assembly GCA_031213475.1. Lineage (NCBI taxonomy): Eukaryota > Phaeophyceae > Laminariales > Laminariaceae > Nereocystis > Nereocystis luetkeana. Next base: position 149,856 of record JARUPZ010000021.1, read on the forward strand.
ATTGCGTCTCGTAAGGGGAATCATCCTCGCTCCATCTACCGTTTAGGTGTATGCCGGTCTTGAGGAACACCGGGCCGTCCAGATAGTAGTCTCCCATTTTCAGATTCACGTCGGGTGCCTGAGACGGAAACGAGGGGTAAAGTGCCATTCATCATCTCCTCCACATAAACAAGACATTTTCCTCGTTTGAGCCGCCTGGAGAACAGTTGAACGAACTATGTGCTTCAAGGTGATGCTCCTCGCATTTGTGGGGGACTCCGTAAGAGCTGCGGGGAGGTGATGTAGGAAGATCAGCCATTTGTGTGGACTCCTGGTGTTGTCCGATAATCTCGATTATCTCCAAACAGTTTTGCAAAGGGGGGTACCTGTTGAAGGGGCCAAATAAATCAGCACTCATAATAATGAAAACATAACATAATCTTCATTTCTACTATCAATATTTGGCTCTGAATAGAATGGTCGCCCAAAAGGTGTTTTCCACGGGTCCCTCTGACGAGGGGGTCTCTTGGATACGCATAGCCGGCAACTGCCGGTTAAACCTGCGCGCGACCCGCCAGACAGCCCCAACGGCTGCGCACACGAAAACATATGTAGGCATAAATCGATAGAGAGATTGCGACTATGGTGGACAGTCGGTTTCCAACTATGGACGCGTTCTACGATAGAGGTAGCACATTTCCGAATAAAAAAAGCTGTCTTAATGACGGGGCTCCAGAAGCCCATATCGTCGGAAGGCCTATCTTGTTTCGAAAAATGACGTAATTGTATACTTAAGCCATGGGATTATTCATCGGTATGAAATTTATTTTTGCTGACGTTTTTGGGTGAGACATGGAGCTGCTCCTAAAGTAAGTGAGGACCCTCAGAAAATGGGTTAGGGTGAACCTCTATCGTAGAACGCCTCTATGGTGGACAGTCGGTTTCTAATTCAGGAGCTACACCTACTGAGGCCGGTCAGTGCCCCCTCAGCCGCACTGTAGATGATTACTACCATACCGTACAGCGGCGTGGTACGGCAGTGTAGCGGCATGCTGGCGCAATGTAGCGGCGTCCTATCGCACAATAGAGAAATACCTCTCAATCACACGCGGATCGGAGCCAAACACGCATCGGGTTGGATGATGCTTTTACGTGACTCGGGCTATGGGTTAAAGTGGCCGTGCCCAGGGCGGGCACAGGCTAGGCCTATCTCCACTTCACCTGGTCGTTGCCTGTGGCAACGCCGTTGCAGTCCGTGCCGTCGAAACCTTCTCCGATCCCATGGCATATGGCCTGCATAATCTCCTCTTGGTCTCCGCTGCCGTCGCCAATGTAGTCTGGAACGACGAACCATTCCTCAATTGTGGTCGCCACCACCTTTCCAATCAAACCAGTACCAGAACATTACAAACACGCACACAGTTAGGCATGGGAATGAAGTTCGTTTAGACGTATTAAAAGGTTCAGTTTTGTCGACGAACCGTTCCACGAATTAGAAAAAAAAGAAGTGAAAATCGTCTGCCCCCCTCTTGATTAGGGCCCATGTTAACGGGGAATGCCATTTGGAAATTAATTTTGAATTAAAAAAAAATGAAGTTGATTTGGAACAAAAAAGCGTGTATGGTTCCTATACAAAATCGGAATAAAATCACCGTGTCACACAACGCCCAGGCGACAAAAAGCGAGCAGCCTAGACCATAGCGAAGGTTTGCGTGGTCGCGTGCGCGCCGACGCCAGCCGTTTCTCTTTTTGCTCGCGCAGGATAGGAATGTATCACTCTCAGGGTGTCTTGGGTGGCCGGAGGTAGTCCTCAAGCGCCACGTGCGGAACCGCAGCGGTGATGCAGCTATCGAGGTCTCGGGCGTATCCTCCGTTTTATTGCTCGTGTGCTAGGTTTTCGTGATTGTTGGTCGATCGAGCAGGCCGAATGAGTGGGCTTGTGGCCGCCATGAATATTTTTGAGGCGCCACCGCCGGGGTACGATGTTCTTTGGTCTGTGGGCGTGGGCGCGGCTATTGCTCCCGTTACTTCTCGTTGAGGTTCGCGTTTTATCGCCTCGATCGTGGTCACCGAAGTGGCCCATAATCACCCTAGACTAAATCGAGGGTGTTGACCCACCATGATCATGCTACATCAAGCCCGAGGAACTCCCACATTCCAAGTTGAAATAAAAACAAAATCACCCGAAAGAGCCCGAAAAGACTTTTCACCCGAATTATTTTTTTTCTGTTTGCGTGCTTGGTTGTTCACTCTTCGGCCAACCAGATACAAATTAAATTAGAGAAACAAACAAAAAAAATCAATACAGACAAAGTCCACGTTAAGATTGGCCCTTACCTAGTTTATACTTAATTCACAATTCAGCCAATAAATAATTATCCGACACAGGCAACGAAGGAGATTAGTGCGTTCGGCATACCCATCCAATCAATCATCTAGGAGGCGGACGTTTTTGATGCATTTTGTTTCTGTCTATACGATTGAAAGTACCTGAAAAAGTTCGTTTTTCAAAGCTGTATCCGTACCTTTTCTCGACGAAAAAAAACTTGTTACTAAATAATCGATGGGTGTCATCCGCTTCGCTAGGACTTTATGCCCACAGAAATGCACCCCGCGCTTCAATACGACAAGTAGGCAACAACGCATTCGCTGCCAAAGATTACCCTCTTGAGTCCGTGTATGATGGGGAAATTCGACAGAAAACTTACTGAGATGAAAAAGGAATAAACCGGCGTCACGCCTTCGTTGTACCGGGTAACGGTGACAGATACGAAAGAGGCCGCACACCGAGCGATTTGATTCACACTCGGTGCCATCTCTGCAACAAAGGCCATCTGTGATCGGGCCTTGATGCAGCTGAAAGCGAGTCAACCCCTAGCGATCGGATACCAGCGCATCACGGCTCTCTCACGTGAAACATCAAGCAAGTAAAAATGACACCAGGTATACAGTACCACTCTGTCAGGGGATAATATTTAGACGGTTTAAAAACAAAAAAACGGGTCCTTACACTTCCGGACAGAGTGGTAGATACGTACGAGTAGTGCTGCAACAGCACCATGCAGAACGTCAGGCTCGTAATAAATGAAACCTTGGCCGCAAGGCTCAAGCCCAGCTGCACGGCAAGCAGCAACTTGCTCGTGAGCTCAAGATGAGGCACGCTTGCACGGAGGTGTGGGGAGAGCCATCGAAATCTCGGTCTCAGCGAACTGCAGTATGGCAACGCGCTGGCAATTGTCGATGGCTGTTTGCTAGTATGTCCTCCTCGTTGTGCCTACGCCGTGCTCAACAGCAGCAATCCAGGACCACATAGCCTGCGACTTGATCTGTACTATTGATAGGTGTGTTTCACAAGAAGGCCACATTCTCGCGCTGCCGGCTGCCTATGGCAAGGGGCCGCCAGAATAGTGCGATGCGCTCAAGCTCACGCGTCCGTGTTTTCGCGGTTGCTCTGGCCTTGATGGTGCACTGCCCAGCACCACGTTATGCGCCAAACCCAAGGCAGGCTAAATAGTTCACGTTATAGCGAAACGCCGCGACGTCTACTCCCGCACAGATTTTAGTTTCATTTTTTTCAAGACAGCAATATCGAACAGTGTTTTTCGTGGCAAAAGGTTTGTCTCCGAATCACAGATTGGTTGATGTCTTAAACATATAATGTTTCGCGGATCTCAACCATGCGACACTGTATTCGTTTTGAATATGTTATCAAACGAATCTGTTCCCAGCCCCTGACCGCAGAGTTGATGCGGACATGTTTGGACGGGCGGCTGAGAGGCGGTTTTTGGCCCTACTGATATACACTGCTTTCTCCGTCTCCAGTTAGTTTCGTAATGTAAACTCATGATCGCAGAGCAGTCCTTTCTCCACTTCGGTGCTCGCCTTAGGCTTGTTTGCGACCAGGGTGCAGTACAAGGTACTGGTGAGTACACCACCACGTTCCATTCTATTCTTGCCCGGACTAAATGCCCAACCTTTGCCTGCATTCACCGCCTCGGTACAAGTTACGCAACCAATATTTACAGATGAGGGGGCTTCATGTTCAGCTCCAAAGAGGGAGGGGCGTGGACACGGAAACATCTACTCACCCACGTGGATCCCGGAGAATAGGGCTTGCCCAGCACTTGGCAATCGCTGACGCGCAGTGTAGGGTAGTCCTCCTTGTCGGGGCCTTCTACTGCCACGATTCGGAAGTTACTGAGAATAACATTCTCCGGGAGGACGAATTTCTCCCACCGCCGGTTTCCCCCTGCACTGGTGAAACGCTGAAATACAGTAAACACCGAGAAGAGAACAAGATAGAGTATAAAGTTGTCGAACTTCTCGGGAAGAGGTGGACAAAGTCCATACGTCTGTTCGTCCAGCGTTGTGAGTTCGACTGCTGTGTTGTTAATGTGACCAATGGACCATAGTAATCAGCACCCGCGATGGACACTAAAATAACATACCCCAAACGTTTTACCTACTATTTCTACTTCAGATTGCTGTGCCCCCTCGTCATGGGTTACGCTGTGCATTCGTAATATAAGGTTTTCCCAGGCTGCTCCGTAAATATGCACTGCATGGCGTTATTCTAACTCGGGTCGTTTGGTAACCCCTCGTTGGCATGTTTTGGGAATCATCTGTCATCGGGCCAGTATTTGATTCCATGATGCCATGTTGAGCAGAACCGAAGCTGTGGACAGCGCCGTCATGGTCTACCGTCGCCACGTTGATCTCGGATGTTTTTGGTATTTTACTCGACGAGCTCGTTCCGAAAGAGGTAAACGAGCACATGCATTTGGTACGGACGAACATTAATGTGGAAAAATCCCCGGGGGTGCGCTTGATATATCGGCATCGCATGGGGGTATTCTTGTTTGGGGGCGCTCGGGTCAAATAACCTCCACTGACCTGCTTTACGGTAGTGGCTGCACCCATTGTTTCTGAGGCTCTTCACCTGCGTATAGCATAGGAGTGCTCGTTCTATAAATCCCCGCAAAACTGAATACGACAAAAAAAGGACTCTAACCTTGTCCGGTTGGAGGATATATTTCGCTCGTGACGGAAAAATTAAATAGGATCGGCGATGTTGGGTAGTGTTGTTGCGTCAGTTCAGGAGCCACGTCAGTAAGAAACGTGTATACACTATACGATAACCCTAATCCTAACCCCGACCCTAGCGTTAGTCTACCTCAGCGGCTGGTGTTACCTCTTTTCACTACCATACGATGAGCAATCGTTTGAACCCTTACAGTGGAAACTTCAGTTTCGTCGTCGACGAAGTAGCGGATGTCGAATGTGAAAGTTTTTTTCGATGGGAACTTCATCTTCACCGCCCAGATGCGGGCGGTCTGGCCGCTTCCACCCACGTAGATCCGACCTTCACTCTCCGCCTGAGTAGGTCATCACGGTCGCAGAGACAAGGCAAGGGTCAGAGAGACGTAGTACGATGCTGCAAGGAAGATGCCTTGTGCAATGGCGCACGTGCGTCCAAGTCGGAGCCTGTTGGAGAATCATCCAACGGCCTCCATCATTCTGCAGCTCCCCTTCAGAACTCCTTAGAATAGTTTCTCTTATACGTGGTAGTGTTTTTTACTCTGCATGGAAACACCTCTGCCAAGACAGCATGATGTAGACAGTCCGAAACAAAACATGATATATAAGCTGAAAGGACCAACGTACCCAAATATACGGCATTATGCGGGCTTCGATCACCACGGCCAATCCGGCCAAATCATTTCGGATGCACTGCCATACTAAAACGAGGTAAAAATGTCGCAAATGCCTAAATGGTCTGCATACCTACCTGATTAATTCGTGGTCAGTTGAATCGGCACTATCAGTATCACTCACCAGTATGCCCACTACAAACGTCGAGCTACGGGCGTCGTGCAGCTTGAAAATCACTCACTAAAGGCTGAAAAAAATAAAATAAACATGGTCAGCGATACTTGCGTTTTCGAGGTCGAAGCTGAACTTGGTCTTGAGAGCCGAAATGGGAAGCAGATCCTAAACCGGCGCAATCATGGATGGCGCCACGACGTGTGGAACAACGGGGGTTGGCGACGGACACGCAACGAACAACAAGGGCGTGACAAACGTCTCGACAAAACACGCAAACTGGGTGCACGTTGGTGAGGGAGGGTTGCGTCTGGCAACGTCAATCCCGGGATATCAGTGTATTCTGACGTCTTGCCTGGTTTGTCCACGAGGTAAGAAAATACGTTACATGCCTAATCTCTTACCATCGGCCTAAATACATGCCGGCACGTTCGCATATATATCCTAGTACACCAGGTTCGGCGTCACCCTCAAAATTCCTGCGTTCACCAGGGTAACGGTAGCGAAACAATGTTGCACCCTAGCCTGTACCTCCAAGACGACCGCAGTCAAAGGTTGATCAAAATCATTCAGCCTTAGCTGTATCATGCGAGTCAACAAAAATGTCGTCCTCGAAAAGAGCCCACTTTTCGAAGGCATTCAGAACGTTAACGTGCCACATTGCTCTTGTCTATTTTGGAATTTCGACGGCAGAAATATCGTCGACCGTGGAACGCGTATGAGACTCACAAAACTGAATCCGGATTCACGGTTGGTGTAGCTCATAATAGGCGTCGAGCGTGAACCTTGCGGCTGTTCCAGGAGAACCATCTTTGCATCCCGTCATAGAGGAGGCAATACGAGGGCAAAGACGGCGGTAGGGGAGGAAATATATTACATTCAGGATTTGGTGCTTGATGGAGGTCGCTTTTGAGAGGCGATGTGAAAGCGCTAGTATCGGTGCGTCGGGTCCTCGACATTGTTGTCGTGCCCTTGCGTAAGCCCGGAGGCCAGTCTTCTGGGAGCAAGCGGCGTTCAAACTAGGATTGAGTCTGCGGTTAATAATGTGGAAGCACCGTAGCAGAGAGGGGGGTGGGGTGCACCGTGTTTTGATCACAGATGTCGGCCACGAAAGCAAGATATTATCCTGAGAAGTAGGACGAGAACAAGAGATGGAAAAATAATCAATACCGAAAAAAAAGCACTCACTTCCTCAACTGCTGAGGAACCTCATTCCAGGCTCCGAACTCGACTCGTGGCTTCTCACGGCAACCGATATGCACTAGACTAATACTAAAAGCAAAGCATAGGCGACTCGAACCACATGGGGCGTGAAACTGCCGTATACATATTTTGATTACAATATCGAATTCGCCTTAGGGGATCGTTGGTCCAGCTACAGGCATACACTAGGCAACATAGCATACAGCATATATGGACAGGGTGACCTACCGATAGGGTTGTAGACACAGGATCCACCCAACTCTAGTCAGACAATGAATTGGGTAATACACCAGGTATATCCATCGGACACGAACACGTTACCTCTTTGATACTGATCCACTCTCCTACGCTGCCGAACTTAGGCCGGAGCTGGATGGCACTTGTCCAAGCTGAAATGTCCCAGGTCTGGAAGTCCGTGGTGTCTCCAGAAGAAATGGCTGACGGGACGGCTTCCTGTGGGGAGGTGCGTGGGCAAGGGCAGGGACGGTGTTGTCTATGCAGGCTCAACAAAATGATGTTGGCACAAACCTCAAGTTCGTGTATGTGTTCGGCTTCCACGGCAAGACACGGAACAGTAAACTCAAACCTATGAAAGGGCACTTATGGCCTAAGTAGCTGCCTGTATAACATAAGGCACTAGGCAATAGAAGGCCCTCCCGCCCCCACGGCGGTCGGGCCAAATTCCTGTAGACAATATAGGAGCTATAATACGTGAGCCAATACGTACATAGGATGGACAATAGTTGTGGCCCCGTGCTTTAAATTCATGAAAAACAAACTGTAAGTCACTTTAAGTAGGACCTCAATAAGCCTTAAAATATTGAATTGTGCAGTATTTATTTGATGTGCTGGCTCCCTCTCTGGAATCTCACACTGTAACTATATTAGTTGTTGGTTGCAGCAGCGTAATGCGATACCATCGGCGGGTCATACGATAAACGCGCAGCAGAGGGACCACACTCGGAGTATCGATTGTTTCCGTATCGGGCAAATTTCGTACTTTGAATGCTGAGACTATTAGGGTGCTTACGACCTCAATATTGCGAGTGACTGGGTGTGTGAGCAGTACTCAACTTCGAATCTCATATACTGCCTGAATGTTGCGAGTAAGTGCGAGAGTGAGTAGTACTAAATATCAAAATGCCACGGGTGCAAGGAGCGCCCGCAGGATCGGACGCCGACACATCCGAATGAAGAGTCGTCAATATTATCACTTTGATCGAGAGGATGAGGTGTGTTACATCCTATCCTGCTAGGATAGCCAATGTCTTTCGCACGGGGTAGGCGGTTTGTGTTGTCTCGCCACAGGTGCTGAAGGCAGGCTTCTTCCTGCTGCTGTATGCGGTTGAGTTATCTTTGTACGGGGCAAGGTCTTCGCGCCAAAACCCATCATCATCGCCACGGGCCACCAACAACGCGGTGTAGCGAGCGTCGCTCCTCATCCTCTCTATACGGGAGGTGAAGTCGGTAGGTGAAATAGTAAAAATTGCGGCGGGTTTTCGATACGCAACGAACGGCGAAATACAATCTCGACCAACAGAGCGGCGGGACACACAGATACCTTCTCGTATCAAGCGTGCATGATTGTGTGCGTACAGTAGTGTGCTTCGGTAAAAGGAGATAGGGAGGTTGATTTGGAAATTGGGTGTTGTTGCAGAGCTTATAGAGGAAGGTACTGCTTTGTTGTCTGCAGAAGTAGTCCACAGCGAGGTGTATGTAGCGTACAAAAGACGACAGAGAAGATTGCGTGAACCCCTCGGTAGCTCGAAAGACTCTCATTTCGGTGGACGTCGGGTAAAGCGGCGGTAGAGGACGAGGACCGGATGTTCAAAGCGCAGGAGGGCAGGAACACATGCGCGTTTCGAAGATGATGTCGCAAAGGACAAGATATTGGAAGGTTGCATGAAGGCAGCTTGCAAAAGGAGATTTCGGAGTATGTGAGAGATACATTGTTTTTTTACGTTGTTGCACGAAGGGAGCTTTTACAAAAGTTGATTTTGAAAGTATGTCAGGTACCAGGTATACATTTATGAAAAAAGTTGGTATTAGAGGAAATACTATAATGAAGTTATAAATTGGGCATCACGCAGCCTATATATAATTAATAGATACTCGTACATGTATGATGTTTCGTGGGGGCGGCAGATGCACCTGGCAAATACCTTGCGTTGCGTGGTTGTGTCCTATAGTTTGGACGGCCTTACCCCCACACCTGGAAAAGTCTATATCCCACATACTTTCAAGGCCACATAGACAAGCTACGAGCAAGGGACGAATATAGTGCAAGCTGTGACGGTGGGGTACGAAGTTGCACTTCTTTCATGTGCGTGACATATGAGTGTGATTACAACCGTCACAACAACCAATTCAAGGCATCCTGCGTCGTATGCAAAGGGCCTGCGCTTCAGGTATGCGACCACATCACCACTTGGAACGGTGCCCAAATATATTGAGAAAAAGCTTGCCGACGCCAACGCACGCTATGGCAGCTATAAACACCAACCAACAGATGAGTTCGAGGAATAATTTTGCGTCATCAAACTAGAATACACGTATGCTGAAACATGCACAATACGATTGCCACGATTCAGCTCTGAAGACATTGGGTAGCTCTCCTCAAAAGTCATTCCAGGAGCCCGCCTCGTCCGCGACAACCCCGCGAGGCGTTCTACGATAGATTTTCACTCTGAGTGTTCTGAGGCTCCTCACATTTTGAGGCGCTCCATACCTCACCCGAACGCTGACTTCAGCAGAAAGCATAGTCAATCCGGATGAACAATCCCATGGTACAAGTATACAAAAACGTCATATTTCGCAACAAGATTGGCCTTGCGATGATTTAGGGTCGAGGAGCCCCGCTATTCAGAAAACCGTTTAGGAAATTCGCCACCTCTATCGTAGAACACCCCCCCCCTTCTTTGAAACCTCCAAAATGCGGCGAGGCTGGACCGATTACGAAGCGCACGCTGCGGCGCGCGCGTGCACACGGTCGCCCTCGTTCGTGGCAAGCGTGTTTGTGTCTAACAGGCTAACAGGAGGTCCAACCCCTACGTTACCGTACGACGGAGCGTTTACCTCCAAACAAGACCCATGGAGTACGAAAACGCTACGCCGGCATGTCACAGCCGGACCGGTTACGTCGGCCTAAAAATAACAAGGATATCTTGGGTTAGGTGTCTACCGAAGTTAGGAATGCCACAGCAGAAGTGCCACGCGTTGACTTGATATTTCGACGTCCTAACCGGTTGACCTCCTAGAGTTAACTACTATTGGTATACCGCTCAGTAGTATACGTTTACTCCTCTATTTATGGCAGGAAAATCGCATAGAAAAAGCTTGGCCAAGTCGCGGGAGCTACGTACCGCAAAAAGGCATGTTTGGGTGTGAGCCGTTGGGCTCCTCACGCGAGTAAAGGCACCACCTCTCCACCTCTACCGTGGCACTGTTCGAAACACGCGGTAAACCGCATGCACACCCGGCCCGGAGGTATTGGGTAGATATTTTCAGTTTGAATATTCCCGCCAGCAGGAATGTTGGGGTTAGGTAAGTAATGCGACCCCTACCGTCCAAAGCTGCGCGGAGCCCATGCCACGGTAGGGGCACACTTCTAATGTTCTGAGGCTTCTCCCTTGGCGAGGCTAACCTCTCTTTCGAAAATTGAAAGTACAATCCGATGGACGATCTCATGCGATGACAGCGCCAACCATGAAAAGGGGATTCAACGACAAGGCATGTGCTATTGATTTCTTGAGTAGCTTCTCAGTTGGAGAGCCTACTCAGTGCAGCCACTTGTCGGGCCAAGATATGCCACCCCAATGTGAGCACGCGTAACGGCGCTACATTCTCCTGGCCTTTGGGAACTGGCCTAGTCACAGTACGTCAAGGTCAGACGGTGCCGTAGAGCAAAACCGTTCGTCGACGTTTTCGCGAAGATAGGCTGACTAGTTGCGAGCCCACGTTTTGATAATGGGTGCGAAAAGAAGGAATAGCAGGGCCCGGACGGACACCGCGGAGTGTCCTCAAAAACCCAACAGCCACCACTTCTTGACACGCAAACGCCATACCATGCTTCCAAGACTATCCCGACTCACCACCCAACCTCCTTCTGTCCGCACGTGGATGCTGAACTCGTTGTGTCGCTCGTCGCCTTTGTGAAAAGCTGGTGGAGAACGTAACAGGCAAGGAGATAATTCGTGCGTCACTCAAACCATAGGATATTACCAAGTACGGGCGTGCTCTTTAACGTACTTGAACAGAGGATGCAGACAGATCATTTGACCACAGGACCAAGCGATACGTTACGGTGTTCAACGTAGCTGCGACCTTCTAGAAGCGATAATAATAAGATTTTGTTAGATTGGTGTTCCACCATAGGTGGGGGGTTTTGGCTTACGCTAGTTAGCTCCTATTGCCACCGACTGCAAACATCTGCGCCCAATCCTTAACAGCAACAAAAGCCTGTACCAAATATTTTGTCCCAAACCAATTGCTTCAGTTATGAACCCTTACACTGCTGGAACACATGTGCTTACACTACTGTAGTTCCAACACGTGTTTAAAAATGAGCAGCAGTTCGAAAGGGTTCAAGTGGCATGATCAAGGCAACGACACGCTTACCAAGTTGGATCTGGCGGAGATATCTGTGGGTGTTCAGGTTGTAGTTGGCGTCGCAGGTACCACTTAGACGGTGTTCGACCGAGGGGGAACATGACCACCGAGAATCCGGTGAGTTGTCTCCGTCCTAGAAATACGCATGACAAGGAAAGGAGGGGTTATACAATGGGAACCATTACTCTGGAGACCATTTGGCGTGAGGCATATACTAAGTATACCGATCACAACACCGGTGACACCAAGCAGAGCGACGGGATGGTGTCGGGGATGTGCCCGACGCCCAACAGGATGATGCAATTCACTCGCATTAGCCCATATCCTTGACATCGACCGCTTGGCCACAAAACAGACTCCACCCTAAAGCGTTTCGATGTAAGAAAACAAACACGTACAACATAATTGGTGCACCGCAGTACCAGTACGTAAGGGAACAGGAACAATCAGCTGTGGTATTCTACCTCGAATGAATTGCGACCAAATCATAACCGGAAGGGGGTGCATGACACCCGCGCAGCATACTGATGCTAGTCCTGCTGGGCTCTCCTTCTGGGCAATTGATAGTGTTGAATCTGTAGAGTTCCTCGTCGACATACAGAAGCCCCCAACAACGCTAATGTGTGCAACGTGGTGAGGGTGTGATTGACGCAGAGGCCAAAACCTCTCCGCAGTAGGCCATCAACCCACAAGCGATTTCCCGCACTCCAAATCATGCAAGAGATGCCTCACCTTAATGTTGTAGACACTGCACCCCTTCAGGTGACCGGCACTGCAGCCTCCCTCGCTGGCAGGCCTCGGGTCATACGGAACACCGGTATTTGAGCCGTCGTCACCTCCTAGAGGGAGCCGACCTAGGGGCACCAAAGAGCTGTCGGCGATAGTGGGGTAGGTGGGAGCGTCTTCGTTCACGCGAATATCCACCTGCAGGTACAGCAGTACCAGAAACAAACATATGGGGGAGGGCAGTAAAGTCGATAAAGGTCCGATCGAGCCACAGAGACATACGGTCGACACACGTAACAAACGTGGAACAGGCGTGGTACGCGGTGGCACGAAGCTGGCGGATGAAAGATACTATGCGGGAGGAAACCATGTGAATCTCCTTGACCCCCAGGCAGCTCCATTCTGGGTGTGGTTTCCCGTACGAGGCCTCCCCAAACGCGTGTCCAATATCAAGCACTGGAGTCGAACGTGTTTGCCAGAGCATCACACATGAGTAGAAACATATCGAACATCAGTTAATATAGGAATAAGGACGTTCGTGAGGCGGTACAAGGGCAACAGGGCACACCTCGCTGATGGAAAACTCGCCACCAATCCCTGGAATGCCCTCGATCTTCAGGAACCGTGCCAATTTCCTCACTCCACCAAATGTTTGGAGTCCCTCAAGCGACGGGTCCCGCACGCCCGCAGTCACTCCGGACAGTACGGGACTGAATATTCCATCAGCGCCGGCGGTGTAGATGTTGAACTTCGCTCCCGCCGTCGATGACTCGTCCACGAAGGCTGGTGAGACCCGTGACGGACAGATTTCCGCGTACAAGACATACATCGAAAATGAACAGCGAGAACTCGTGGATGTGGTCGTCGGTTGGGGGCTAGCGGGTATACTCGGAATATTTACAAGGGAAACCACGGATACACGCGGAATTACAGCGAGACCCATCGTGTGGAGGGCTGTGGATGAGAGTAGTGGCGACCTTTTTAAACAGCTCTACCAAGTACCTGAACCATTCCAAACAAAAAGAGGTACAAAAACGTACATTCGTCCAGCAGACCCCTTAGAGACAGAACGTGCGGTTCTGATCCCTGTACTAGAGGCCATACAACAAAATATCTTCCTCTGCCCAGAGCAATCCCAACTTTTTTGGTACCGCATCGCTTGAGCATGAATACTCCAAGTGTCCCATGAGCGCCAGGGCTGGTGGTGTTTCCGGAGTTTCCCTGGAATGTCGTCCAGCCCATTCATATAGTGACAAATAGTATCATGAGACTGCACGAGATGGATGCGAAGTCAAAATTTAGAGCATGATACAGCAGCTGCTCAGCCAGTGTAAAATACCTCTCGCGTCAGGAAACTTGCCCATCGACACTTTTTACAAAATTTCACATTCCTCTCCGCATGATTCGAAACGACCGGTGCTCGTCTCACCAATGCGCACTTGATCCGTTGATTGAACGTCCAACATGTCGTAGATTATTTCGCACACGTCTCCCTCGGAGCAGGACCAAGATGACGAAGCACTGGTGCTGCCATCCTTTCAGGGCGGGGAAAAAGACGGAATGCCGGGGAGTCGATACAAGAGCGGACGAAATCCGACAGTCGGGAACATCTTGGGAAGAATTACACAGCAGGCAAATCCAGTGCAGCCTTCCGAACTAATGCGAGTTTTTCGTTGCCGAAAGAGCTCCATATCTGGAATCGACTTGATTTCGACAGCGTTTCGTCCGTAGCCCCCCCCCCCCCCCCTTCATGCCGCTCACAGTTCAAGCTACGGGGCGAAAAGCGTAAAAACTATCACGCGGTGCCAAAACGCTAGAGTGGTGCTTGGTTTAGCAGCCGTCGTTGTCGGATGTAAGTGCTGGTTCAGGGATCAAGTTCAGCGCAACGCGGAGTACTTTGAAGTTCCTTGAATACGCAGACAATCCTTCGGCCAGTGAAAATTGAAAGGAAAAGATGGAACGAAGGCAAGCCACCAGCGTGAAGCTTGGTTCACTATAGCTCACCAGGGTATTTCCAGCAGAGCCGCCGTTGACCATGGCCGACGCTGTAACGCTCACGCGGTCGGATGCCGAAATGCCCGTCACGGGGACATCCTCAACGTCCACGTAGATCTCGGTCTTAGGCACAAAAATAATCCGGGTGAACAACAGTTTACATTGTGTTGGTTTTCGTCATCATCAGTGTGTGGACACATTAGCGCACAAAGCAGCGCATTTACGTTATGTGTGCTGTCAGTGCCTCTGGATTATTTGACATGAACAAAGGAATTGTTACTGGCGAGCGTGAGTTCCAAATTTACACGACGCCTTTTTTTTATGGGAACCGTTTTGAAACATCTTTAACACGCGTCTGCATCTGATGGGGCACAACTTTGCATTAATCAACAAGATTGGTTGTCCGGGAGTGGGCGACTGGTGCCGGTGCGGGTGGTACTACTGCTCTGGGTGTCGTGGCCCTCACACCCTTCCCACAGTCGCCGCGCTTCCAATTCGACCGAGCCCAAGCGACGAGCACTCTAGGTATCAGCGAGGCCGCTCGCTCAGCGTCTGCATGGGACGTCTCGGAGGGCCCGGCGACGCGTGTTGGATGATGGTCCGCCGAACGATATAGCAAAACATGCACCTCTCCTTCCTTCTTCTCTATCTCCCCCTCCCCCCGTCAATTCGCTCGCTTGCGTCAAACGTCGAAGCCAACAGACGGACGCCATTTCACCCCCATCGTCAATGGCCCCCGGCCAGGGTTTCGCCTCGCGTCTGCAGTACCTGCTTTGTGTCCTAGCGAGGCCAGGACGAGATCTATAAAGCTTTTGCTGATCGAGAAAGCTGTGAGCTGTGCTGTATAGAACATGATACATTTAGTGCACACGACCATTGCTCGTTGTAAAGGCGAAACACAGTATATGTGCAACCAGGCGCAGGCGTTACTGCTGCCGACCCAACCTGCCCACACCCCGCAGGATTACCAAAGCCCAAGGCGACTCGAACTCGGAGGCTTCACAATGACAGAAGAAGTACTGTGCGGTACTACTCGTAGATGACAGCAGTAACATATTGGAGCAGGTTAATCCGGGTGCATTCTGTGTTGTGACTGACGTTGTGACTGAACAAAAACAATAACACGACATTGCAATGGCGATGAGACAGCAACTACTACTCCCATCATCTACTTCTAACCAAAGCACATTATTATGCACAACAGCTACGAAAAACTCCTTCTGGGCGAGTTCCTGGCGACAGCTATACTGGCGTGGTGGTAACTTGACGCAGCCGGCTATACACACGTTGGAGGGCTGATGACTTGATAACTAGTCGTTGGTCCACAGGTAAATTTTAAGTCCGTCGTGACTCCAAGGGTGTTGACAGCGATGGGAGTACTATGTAACTGCCTCTTGGGTGCCTTACCTTGAACACTACGAGATACGATCATTACCAATAGTGCGGAGTAAAGGTTCTTTACCTCGCACAAATGATCTAACTCGACAACCAGCTGTGGGCAACCGCCGAAAAAATAAAACAAAAAAGGTACCCTGGTTGTCTAGCTCACGTAGTGAGCGGCATGTTTGACAGAGTCGTTGCCAATCGACGCCAACCCAACCCCTATGAACTAGAAGAGGGGGGGGGGGGGGGGGGCGAAAGGGGGACGAGGGGGGAGGCGGGGAAGCGGTCTGCCCAACAGACTGGAGCCTGGGTATCGCCATCATCGTCATGATGCGCTTCCTTCTTTGGACCCAAGTAACTAGCATGGTGCCACCCGGGCAACTCCGCGTGTCTGTATGCCCCAATGCCTGCCTTTCGTATTATCTTTCCCCCCCCGCCCGTTTTTGTTACATTTGTGTCCCTTCTTTTCATCTTTCCTTCTTTCCTGTTTGTACCTCTTTCGGTCTCGGATTTTTATCTTCCGTTTTGCTCTTTGCTATTTATTTGCTATCTGCTTTTGTTTTTTGGCTCTGCTAGTCTCGTTTTTGCTTCCATGGTGTTATTGGTGGCGGAGTGTGTATGCTTGTTTTGTTTTTGTTCTTACCTCTGTTCGACACCCCTCCCGAAGCGTGCGAGCCTGCAACCTGTGAAAAATTGCGCATTTATTTGTGTGTGTTTCTTTCTTGATTTCTTGTTTTATATTGCTTCCTCGCCCGACTTGAACTTGTTTTTCTCTCTTCCCCTTTGGATGTGTGAGGTTTTCGATTTTAATTTCGATTTTTCAACGTCGAGGGGTTAATTTTTCATCCTGTCTATTTTTGTTTTGGGGTAGGATGTGTGTCTTCTCGGTTTCTGTGTGGCGATCTGTACAGTGTACCTACCGCATGTATCTGATCCGTACGTGCACGGGCCACCCTAGACATGTTTTTTCTGAGGTGTAGATGCACTTCAGTTATCATGTATGTGTACTACTCTTTGCTTGTTTTCGTTTTTTTACCGAGGTTCTTCTACCACTCCAGAGTTACTGGAGCCTGCCCGGTAACCACGGACTGCATTGAATAGTGGCGAAGAGTGGATGTGAGAACAACAACAGTAAATTGTTTGCGGAGTATTCCACGCTGCGGAAAGAAAACAATCTACAGCAGAAAATCTGGCTCCCTCCCTTACATTATGAGAAGTTGTGCAGAATGTACCTATTCAAAATGAATCCCAGAAAACAATGTGCTATATCGATATACAGTTTTTATTTATTTTTTCCCCTTCGCTTCATCTTCTTTTTTAGTTTGTTGTCTGCTATTATTAATAGTCTCCTTTTTGCTTCCCTGGTGTCCGCAGTGGTGGAGTGCGTAAGCTTGTTTTTTGTTTTTGCCTCTGTTTTACTACCGAGGTATTTCTTCCGCTCCACAGTTCTTGGAGCCTGTCCTGCGACCACGGACTGCATTGTAGTGTGAGTTAATGTGAGAACAACAACAAACAACAGCAGGGCCCTGCCCGGACCAACAGGAGCTAGATAATACGAGTTCAGGGATACGTCGGCCTTGATACATCCATTTCATGAACAACTGGGGGAAACGATGACCTGTTCAACGTGTGGAGTATTCTAGATCTTCTTCTTGTACGACGGCCATTTTCACCCCAACGGCGCACTTTCAAACGAGTAGAGAAGAAATCGGACGTGTCAAAGCTATCGTCGACCCACCGCTGCAGCTTTCAGTGTTGCTACATCTGGAATGGTGTGTGTTCCTGTCACGTTCCTCTCTGTCAAGTGTTGGTGCAATAGATGTGGGACAATTTGTTGTAGTATTCCTCGTTGGGGTCATTAGCCCCATTTGGGACTGCCCTCGCTTTGTAGGGACAAGATTTTTGGAAATAGGTTTTATACTTGGATGAATGTACACTACAGGTTAGATAGTACAGGTGCATTGTCATTATTAGCGCCATTAGGACTGTGGGGACAAATTGTCTGGAGTTCGACTCGAATTTAGGTGCATGCGCAGTGCACTAGTAAAGGGTTGGAGTACACTATCTCCAAGCCATCAGCAAATGGCGATTGCGGCGTTCGATGCTAGTTTATTGAACATTTTGTTTGTGTGTCCCTTCCCAGTGATCTACAAGTATCTCCAGGAGGGCCAGTATCTCTCAGTTGATGTTCTGTAAGGAGACAGGAACACACCGCATATTATTATAAAGGTGAACAATTGACTCAGGGGAAGAAAGCCAGCAAATACCTTGATGGGTTTTGCCATATTACTAATATTTAGAGGCCGCCTCCAAAGCAGTTGTTCGTTCGAAAATTACTGTAGCGCGTATAATGAGACGGCTAAGAAAAAAAGATACTTTTCGGCAAGCCCCCTCACTTCTGTGATCCCGATGTAGCCCCCCTCGCTCATCACGGCCTCCAGCTCGAACTCGTCCGCAGAGTATCCCGCCAAGCCTGGTATGTCTTGCAGCCCCGCCATGCCCTTCTCTCCCGTCCATGATTCCACTACTTTGTCGCGTCCGACGAAAACATCTAGGGTGGTTTCACTGTCGGCCGTGAACGCTGCAAACACAGACGGAAGGGAGGGAGGGAAAACGGTGTAGTCTAACTTACTGGGGGCATATTTCGGAACCTATACGGCTTCCCTTAAGTACGTGGCAGCCCTGTCTCTCGTTGCCAACTTCCCAGTATTGCTACAGTAGGAATTATATCATCACATATTACTGGTAGCAGTTGTGCCCTCCAATTAAAGTACGCAGTCAGCACACAGACAGGCAAGGAGGCAGTCAGCGCATATCTCAACAACATTAGAAACGGTGCACGTTCACGACCTCTGGTGAGGCCACACAAGATTTACTGTAGTTTGTGAAGAAAAAACCAAGGCAATAGATAGGTACGGAGGGGTGGACGTGTTGATTCCTTCTCCAGAGGAAAGTGCCGCCGATCAACCATACACCTGGCAGATACAATTATCTGTAGACGGCATGGGACAGCAACAAGCAACCCTTTTATTGCGGCATTCAGGATGGGGCTAGTGAGCATGGCAAGAATGTACGTGTGCATTAACCGCTATCGACGCCGTCGAAACAGGTGGTGCATTATCCAGATATTGGGCATGCCGTTGATCGTATCAAAAGGGAGCCAAACGGAGAGTGAATACTCGTACAGCAGGACGTCTAGGGCAGTAGCGAGGATAGCCTAGAATCGAATAGGTTGGCGTAGCGGGTTGGACGCGAACAAAACATACCGGTGTTCTTGAAGGCAAGCGCCCCTGTGGCAAGTAGCATTGTGCCCCGTACAATGATAATCCACCAGTGTAACGATTCGCACAATCAGATCATCAGTCAACCCGTGTTCTTCATCTCCCGCCCCCGAGACTGTTACAGTAGGTGAGAGGGAATTATGCTTTATCGTGAAACTCTCGTGTGTGTTGTTGCCATCGCCTTTTTGTACAGAACGAACCTACGTGGACCGAGGAGAGGATGTACTGAGTTCCGCCGCTGTATGGCTCCTCATTTAATCTGTAGTTTACCGTGCAGGCGCCGGGGAAGCCGCCGAGCTCTGGTTGGGTGCAGCCGTACCGCGAGCCGAGACTCTGAGATCCGTCCTGAAAGAAAACAGTTACCGGAAAAAGATCATGTTGGGGACTAGTACAGAGAGCAAACCGCCCCTCTGAGCACGGGTACGTAAAGGTAAAGGGAGGTATTGTACCAGTGTTGTAACGGCTGGTAATATGTTATCTCTTTGTCTCAATCTCTTCATAAAACGTGTCATTGTGGAGGGCTGGGTGCTGGTGCTTAAAGTAATGAGAGCACAAAAAATACTCGAATAGTACTGACACTGGTTGAGGTCACCCAGTAGATCCAACAATGTATGGAAATCGGTATATAATATTTCAGTGTACGTATTGATAGGCTTTACTTGACGCAATCCCATACAACAGAAATCTCAAAATCGAGGTCATGATCCTACGAGAGAAGCAGGAGGAGAGAAGGAGAGGGGGGCTTTCGCAAGATAGGCGAGATACGCTGTCTCCCGCCATCAGCGCAGAATGGCACTCTCATAGTGGAAGTCTTCTATTATATTTTTGCGGAAGAGAAGCGAGGTATTTGTGCCAAACATAAACGGTGCAACAGTATGTTGCAAGTGCATTATATTGGCGGTATATATTGCGCCAGTACGCATCCCTTAAAATCTATATCTGAGGACTGGCTGACTCGGCCAGTAGCGATTATACTACCAACAAAAAAAAACAAAATCAACTACAAACGTCAACGTAACCGGTATCAGATATCAGGTTCACAGTGTAGGGAAAGAGAACAAACACGAACACAGCGGAGAAACTAACATGTCAAAACGCCCAACGGCCGGCAGGGGACTTGTGGCGATATGTTCACCCTCTATACTTCGTCTCTAAAGGAGTGGGTGGCGAATGGTCAAACGTCTACCGCAAGCAACAGGCAAGCCCCCCCCCCCCCCCCCCGTGCCGACAACAAAAACTCCCCCTTCAATACATTTACCCCCCCCCCCCCTATGCTCCGTCTCGAAAGGGATGCGTGGTCAATGGTCACATAACTAAGGCAAGCATAACACGAGTATGCCCCCCCCCACAAAAAATGTATCCTCGTGCGCGCCTCCCATATTTTCACCCCCCATCCAAACGTGCATGTACTCCCCCCTCCTAGAATGGGAATAGGGATGGAGAAGGAAGACCAAACAAATGAAGGGCAAGCAACGTATAGGACAAGTCGTAGCTGCGTAGACCAAGCGCACAGAAGGTAAGGCCAACCCATATCAGAAAGACGCAGGCCCAACAACGTTGGGGTTATTTTCACATGTACCGAAGGCTTACATCACAGTATGGAGGAATGGAACGTGGAGAAAGCTGTGGGATGAGAGGGAAGGTGTGACGAACGACGAAGCAAATGACGGAATAGGCGAGAAATGCTGTGATGCTGAACGAGCAAGTATCGAACACGTTGACATTTCACAAGGACTTGCGCTGGGATGTACGTCATCGTCTTGTCTCCTCAAGGTACACAGTAATTATCTGAGAAGTAGTCGGAGCAGCAAAGCAGGGAGTCACGGTGTGCTTGGTATTTGAAGTTTGCGGATGGCGTCGTCGAAATACTAGAAACACCTGGAATATTGCAGAAACAGCTGGAGAAGGTGCAAAACTACACTATTAATAGAACATGGAGGGTGACGGCAAACATCAAGAACTGCGTAGTAGTTACAAATCGGAAAAATGGGAACGAAGCCTAAAATGAGAACCAAGCCGTATCTCCAGAACCATGTGGTGTATCAGATAACCAAAATGATCCTGCGAAACCCCTTGGCCAGCCCTGTGAGAGGAGCTCGTCAGAACGGTCATGCTCCATCTCGTGCCTTCGGGTGGGCGCAAAAAGCGATATACGCTGGCTCTATTGTGATTTCTCTAGATGCTGGCTACCGCGGCGATGCCGAGGACTTCCAGCCTGAGCGACAGCTCATTCGAAGGCTGCTGTACAGCCCAACAGGACTGTCAACGTTTTTCTTGGAGTTGTACACAATTGGTTTGCTATCTAAAAAAAAAACATGCGTTCCCATTTTTTGTTTCGTTCCCATTTTTTCCGATTTGTCTGTTAAAACTGTTGTATGTAACGAAGCTAACGTGAACCCTGCGAACTTTGGTTGGAAATTTAAATGGGCAGAAGATGAATTACCGACCGTAGACCGGTATACCTACCTTGGTAAAGAGATCGACAAAAACTGCTCACGAGTATTAGGGAAAAAAACACACACACACGATCGGAACGGACTCGAACCTCAACAACAGTAGGATAAAGAGATCTAGCTTTGTGACCACAGAACCTGTATCTCTTCTAGGATTGAAGAATCGGCACGGACACTGGTTGTGCTGGATGTCGACGGGTAGGAAGAACGGTTTAATGCGAAGAACACACACACACATCGTTATAAATGTGATAGTGCTAAAACTATACTACGGAGAAGAGGCATGCGAAGGGAACCCGAAGTTCGTAAAACAGTTAGTGGGAAATAATGCAGATGGCAGCAAAGGAAAAATTACTTCGTAAAACAGCTGAATATAGTACTATTAATAGTAACATCAGCAAGAAATACTACCTGGTATTTAATACGACTATGCTCAACAACACTGACTGAGAAATATAGTATATAGAACAGAACTGGGAGTATACCCACTCAGATCAAATACAGACATAGACACGTTAAAATGGCAACATGAAGTAAGTAAGTATGGAACACGCCAAAGAAGTGATTGCCAGCAATTAATTACTGATAGAGCCGCTTTGGAAACAGCAACAAATAAATGGGCCAGTGGGAATACCGGGGAATAGCATAATAAATAGAGCAAGCATGGAAGATATAGGAGGAAACAAGAAGAAGAGATAATGCCCGCAAAAAAGTTTGGGTGGTACGAGACAACAATTATTAATAGAAAAAAGACACCAAGAGGGTAGGAGCTATTAATAGCACTAATCATCAAGGTGAATCATGCAAACAAGACGATGTGTACGGGGGGTTAAGCGAAAGGATAATAATGAAAGCGTATATGCACTGCCCAACGGAATTCGCTTAAACCCTAAAAACCGCGATTTCGTGTAGGTGACTTGGACCAGCCAGAAAGACGAGTGAGGTATACCAGAGACGGAGGGAGAAAAAAGCAGATGAACAGATGTACCCCTATCTATGGCAAAGTAATAGAGCGTAGGACGTAAAATGTACATGGAGGAACGGGATGTGTTAGAAGAGGAGCTACGGGGAAAATATTAAATGGGCATGGAAGAGTTTCGTACATTAGAAAGCAACAACAAAAAAACTATAGTTTTCCTAGAATATAGACGGGGGCCACGTGAGACGAAAAAAAATGGTGATAAGATTGGCAAAAAATATCTATGTACATACTGCAAACAACATGATAATCGCCTCAATGTTGGAGGTGCTCTACAAAGAGTATCCACCGCCCCCCCCAACATATTAACGCCCGCCCCCAATATATTGAGTTGACCTCCCTTAAGGCTTGCGGATATAAACCCCGACAATTGCCCCCCCTTGCTGTATCGACAGTCGATATGGCATGTTGACATCCAATACGACTTCATTGATATTATCGTATTTATCTCGTGTGATTAGGATTTAAAAAAGAGTACCTGGTATATAAAACGTAACGGGCGATAAAACTATACTGGGGGGTGGAGTCTATATGTCCGGGGTAAATATTGATATATTTATATATGCCCCACACATTTGTATCCCCGCTGGTATCTAAGCGGGTGATAACGCTATCTAACCTGGAATATAAAACGGGTCATCATATAAATATATCAACACTGGTATATATATCGGATGGGGGGTGAACATATTAGGGACGGCAAATATTTACGGGGGGGGGGTGTACTCATTGTCATGCATGGCCGTAGTCGTATGACCATAGACCCTCGCATCCGTACAATACCGGGACGGATCACGTCGGGTTTTCACCGACCAGGCAGACATTGCTTGCACCAAGCGCGAAGCGCCGTGAGGTGTCTGGCGAGTCGCATGAAGGGTGAGCTGCATCCTACTAGGAACCGATTTCAAAGCGGACTTGCATATAATATGGATGACAGCTTCCATGAATGAGTTGATTTTATTTCCGGGGGGGATGGAGGGCAAACATATAGAGGGGGAGGTGAACATATTGGGGGGAGTGGTAGATATAATTTGTCAAGGGGGCCCACAACTCGGACAGGGGGGTGGAGGATAAATCGGAGCGACTGTTCAGGGGGGGCGGAGAGCTCCTCTCGCTCGCCTCTCCTCTGGAAACGCATTTGGTGCCATTATGTAGCATAGATAGGAAGTTGCTGGCGAATATACTGGTCGGATCAAGTACACTACCACAAGTGAAAGTACTAAAGGCCAGTGCCTCGCCCTACTATTAATAACAAAATGCTTCAGAGTGTTCAGTGTCCAGACATGCCACCTTTCAGCGATGGCCCAAGATGACTCTATTATTGATAAGTAAGTGCATCATCAGTTTCACTGAAGCGTCTGTCACTACGAGTATTTCGCTCGATCACAACAACAACAGTACGTACCTCTTCCATCAATCATGAAAAGTGTACGTGAAGCACGTACTGCGCCAGTGCCCAACCCTGCAGCCTTCCGTTAAGTGAATCTATACAGTCCCACAGGAGTCAAATTCTAACCCTACTATGTATGGCAATGATTCTACAGTCCATTTCAGTAGTATAACACGTAGTCCTCCAGCACTCACACATATATATATATATATATATGATAGATAATTCCGCTACGGAATGATATTACTACAGTTAGTTGTTGTTGTGTGTTTTAGGATTTTATTTTTCTCTAGCACATCAGGAATCCTTGTAACTGACCTCTCTCTGTCAATAGCTGCGGCAGCAATCGCGCATATCACGCAACCAACCCAAAACATCCTATCACGGGGTAGCAAGGTATTCAGGACAAAAATGTGTATTAATAGTATAGAGTACAATATATATATATATACTGACTGGTACAAGTTATCGTGTAGTGCGAATTAACATGGGCTGGGTAATCGATCGGTGTTTTAACCCTTTACAGTATAATAATAGCTGAGTAGGTAATACCTTCACATTTAAATTTTGTTGCCGTCGGCAGGGTGCGCGTTTGAATCTATCTGACTTCGCTCATTTATTTTATAGAAACGCTCGCGCGTGGGTTCCTAAAAACGTATCTTGCTGGTTTCCCAGGTATTAAAACAAAGCGGGCAGGTCAGCGTACGGCCGTGTACGGTACCGACGACTCAGAGATTATTATGCCGTTCAGAAGAGGGGGTAGTGTCGAAAGGACCCTGGGCTGGGTAACCGATAGGTCTTTTACCCGTAGACCTCAGTAGGTAAATACCTTCAGAGTACTATTATTGGGCCTGAGTCCTATGGTCCCCTGTACCCCCAGTATTGAAATTCTCCAAAAAAAACAAAAATATCAAGTTCGTTAACGTTCCAATGTTTGGAACAAAAAAAATCAGGAAAAAATATTTGATTGAAAAATTGGGCGAAAGAAGTAGTGTCGAAAAGTTGGGAAAAAAGCTTTCCGGTAAGAATGACCCTAAGCGGAATGGAAGCACTCACCCTCGTGAGCACACCTATACACCCGTCGGGTGCACAGGTCTGGTCCCGGCCGCTAGAAGGGCTGTCCGAAATCTTGGTAAGCGATGGGTTGACGAGTTCCCTCAGTTCGACCTCCCATGCTGCAGGCGGCAAGCGAAGCAGGGGCAGCAGGAACAGTGACAGCATCAAGGGTTTATTATGACAAAAGGCGTGCAGAGGTACTGGTGTATTGATAATAGCCTCTGGAGTACATAGAGACTTGGGAGGGCAATCTTGCGTTAAGACTTTCTTAATACTACGGTAACCGTACACGGAAATATTGCGTTCAGGCAAATAAATGCGGCGGCATCATCTGGAAACATGCGAAAGCTGATCTTATACAGCTTACGATATTAACCCCTTTAGAACCGCAGTCCCGTTTTGGGGACAAACTACTTGAAACTAGAATGGTTTGTCCCCAAAACGGGACTGCGGTTCTAATACAGGGACGTGCAGGTACCACAGGTACTACGTGGTGCTGCAGCAGTGATGGGCACTGCAGCTATAAAATTGATATCGTGCACGTATCATAGTATATACCTGGTATACAGCAGTAGTCCCGACTTTTGATTTTATACCCGAGAATTGAGAACAAGTGCGTTCTACGTACTCGTATCATATATATGTTGTGTACATTCAATCCAGAAGTATTTCGACCCCATAATTAATGATATTTTAATCTTCGTCTGCCTTTCTTATCGCCCGTTTTCTTACTGCTGTGGGCGTTCTAGAATAATTACAGGTTCAGTACTGGTACGCAGATAGATGCTTGCTTATTATTATTATCCTCCGGCAGATTGAAATACTATTAAGACCATTCATACGGAGCTGCAAGAATTACAACAGCAGTAGTACGGCAGTATCATGTTGCCTTTTTTCCCGAGGTATCATTCCCCTCCAGAGATATTGGAGCCTGTCCAGCGACCACGCGGACTGCATTGTATTGTTGCGATGAGTTAATGGGAGAACAACAACAACGACAACAGCAGCAACAACAACAGGTGATGTTGTACAGCAGCACACTGTGCTGCAGTAGTACTGCTGTGCACGGGCATAAGAAGTACCGGGTACATGAAGCACACCCACCGACCTATCACGAGTACGAGCGGGCAATAAAATACCACACACGCTGGGTACACATAATAGGCGTCGTCTTGCTAAATTCCAGGTAGCCACCCAGTCACAGGCATGCAGGTACAGTAACTGCTCTATTCTATGTACCAATACGATTTCTGGCAGCATCCTGTCTGTGCACACCTGATCCATTCCGCAGGCCAAGCAGGAGATAACCAATAAGGCTGCCGACCCTCATCGTCCTTCTCAGAGAGCCGAGGTTTGATAGCTTGATATAATAGCTTGATTGATTGCCTGCTGCCACAAAACAACGCGCGAAGAAAAACCGTTGTTGAAGTGTCTGCTGTGTATTAGCCTGCCGCCGTTGTAGTACTCACTTGTACCTGTACCGAAGAAGTGGCCTAGTGTGGTATGGATGGGCGGAAAAATCGAGAATAAGTGGCCTAGTGTGGTATGGGCGGAAAAATGCCTGGTTCAGAAGGCGAGTGGGGCTGGACGCTCTCTCACGAACTACTCAGTCTCTCACAGGTTTCAGTCTGTGACAGACCACGGACTCAACATTGAAACATGGCAGGCAGCAGTACAACAGCAGTGTAGTGGTTGTGACGTCAGACGCGATTCTTATATAATACTCGACAACAACACTTGAACGGGTTCCAGTCCAACCGTATCCAGGAATCGGCGTAGGATGAAGACTCCGAAAACAGATGGAACACGAAATCACATGGAAATCATTGACTCCACAGCCCATCCATCACAACTTTTTGTATTTATAATACGTATATGTACGTATGAGAAGTATAGTGTTGGACAACGTACCCAAAAGCTTTCGATGTTTTGCTCTCTCTCTATATATATATATATACATATATCAAACCGAAAAAAAAACGATATTTCGATGTTATTATTGCTGCTGTACTTTCAATAATTCGATAAACAAACGATAAAAAATCGATAAAACGATAATGAGAGTAGTGGTAGTGGTATTATTATATTAATATTACGGGGGGCCATAGTTAATAGGACCTATGGTCTAGATAAAAACCTATATATTTAACCATTTTTTCTAACAATATTTGTAGTGGCATGTCTGTGGGGGGAGGAAGTGCAGAAGGTAGAAGAGCTACATACAGAGAAAGCAAAAAAGGCAGGGAAACTTTCACCTAAAATAATAGGTACTACTGCCGATAGCAGTGTACAGAGACCAGCCCAACACCGCACGACCTTCTTCTTCTGTGCGCTGGAACATGCGCGTAGCAGTTATAAACCAGCCATTGTGGTGGGCAGTTAGTGTTTTACAGATAGATTATGATGCTTCTTCGGGAGAGTGTTTTGGGAGGAGGATTTTCGGCCATGTGCGGTTGGAGGTGGCAGGGCCAGGGGTACGGGAAGTGATAGTAGAGTATACCTGGTAGTACTATAACAACAGTAAATATTATCCGGGGAGTCTTTTTTTAAATCATCACTCAAGTCTTCTACTTTCCAGCCTAGCTCATGGGAGGTTTTTACCCTCGGCGATCTTCTAGACAAGCTGTGGTCACAGGTGACGTCCCGTCCCTTCTCCCCCCCTGTACGTGTGTGCCTTTATTTTTTGTCGCGCATACACACGTGGCCAATCGGCTACCACCAAACACCCTCTGGAGGGCAAGATATATTACCCTCTGGAGGGTGCCCAAAAATGGGCTATACTATCGTGCGGTAAATTTTAGGCCCACCACACCGACGTACAGAGTGGTCGGCCGCGCACGCTCTGGAGGCCGACGTCACAACAAAAACCCTCTGGCGGGCAGAATATCTTTCCCTCTGGAGGGTGCCCAAAATTAGGCGATACTATGGTGCGGTAAATTTTAGACCCACCACACCGACGTACAGAGTGGTCGGCCGCGCACGCTCTGGAGGCCGGCGTCACAGTAGAAACCCTCTGGAGGGCAGAATATCTTTTCCTCTGGAGGGTGCCCAAAATTGGGTGACACTATCGCGCGGCAATTTTCAGACCCACCACATCGACGTTCAGAGTTTTCCGGCGCGCACGCTGTGGAGGCTGACGCCACCCCCCAAAACCCTCTGGAGGGTATGCGACCGTACCCGCTGGAGGGTGCCCAAAAAAGGGCGACCCTACAGTGCAGTCGAAAACGCACCCACCACACCGACATCTAGTGGGTTTGTACGGTGAACCGCCACAAGACGCTGACAGTCATACGCGCCCCCTGTATTTATAGATATATATGCGGAAACAGTACACATTGTTGCATCAAATATTTTGCTTTATATTATGAATCTACTACATGTTTGCTCAATCCAACTGGCCCTGTGTGGACAGTTGTTTACACACGATGTCCTATATCTGCCACGCCTTTCGAACCTATTCTACGCCATACAAACACCGGTTGCGGGCATGTAATGTACAACAATGGGTACAGTATGTCGACCGTGCGGCGTGGTACCCGCCTAACCTACCCCTTGCGTGTCCTTCTGCCTCCTCCCTGCTCAATGCATCTACGTGCGTATGCTTCGGGGAAGCCCGTGCCTCTCTTTGACGAGTTCTAAACCAATGGGCCACGATGAGGCAACAGTATAACAACTCCCCACATGTCGTGGTTGAGCGAGTATCATACGTAATTCACAAATTAGTAACCCCCCTCTCTTGAGCTTTCGTCGACAAACAATTACAATATAGGCAGCAGCCAGACACAGAGATGTGGATATTGAAATTCCCAGCATCAACTGATGGCCAGAATACAAAAACGAAGACGGTATCATCATTCGAAGACAAGAGGGGGCATCACATTGTGGCAACCTGTGTGAGCCAAACACGCGCTTTGAACAAAACACACCCTGCGGGCACTGCAACGGAACAGAGATGCCACTACACATGGGTCAGGGATATCCCAACAAAATTACTCACACCATCGAGCACGGGAAAACAACGAATATGAACGCAATCCAATAGATAGAAAACAGACATGCCCTGATGCTCTGATCCCCCCCTCCCCCCGACTAATCAGAATCCTAGTAGTCATCCACGACTGTTCAGGCGCCAGCCGCCTCACCCCCTTCCCCCCTCCTTGTCGTCTATGGCTGAAAGGCCGTAACCTACACAAGAAGAGTCTTCGTCCATGGCAAGTTATCCCCACGAGTGGAGGTTTCTTCGACCAGGCCCCGGTGATCGTCATCGCAACAGCTGTCTTGGCTATAGCCCTCGCCATCGCTACTCCTCCCGCCTGTGGATTCCTCTGAATTTCATCCGTGTCGTCGACGGGGCCACTCTGACTTCTATGAGCTCTTGTTTTTAACCTGCCGTCGCCGTCGGTTGATGGCTGTGGCTCATCGTCATCGGTTCTACCTGAAATATGGTACGTGGGCCGGGCCGAATATGTGCGAGTGCAATCAAGAGTACATAGTCGACGTTTGGGAGAATGCAACGGAATTGAGTTGGGTCGTCGCGACTTCAACAACTGGCACGGTATAGTTCTCAAATGGGATGCGGAAAATCCCAACTATGGCGGCCGACCTCTAGCTACGTAGCTTTATCTACGTGGTACATATTTCAAAAAGGGCTATGACCAAAATCAGGTACGTATACCTGGCGATTTTTGGGCCAAAATCAGTTACATACTAAAACCAAGTACAAAACGCGCGCCACAATCGGCGTTTAGTCCATGGAGATCTATATAAAAAAACCTGCGCCTCAACATATATATCGTGTGGCCTCCCAAATCTGAATTATTTTGTTTTATTTAGGGTATAGGTCATAGAAAACAACAGATTACACATCATAACAACTGAAGTACATCGTACACCGAAGATATCAGGAGTAAAACGTGCGCTGTCAAGGATGTAGGGCCGATGTTCCAAACTAAAACCTAACAGGTACTGTACCACAGTAGTTTGGTGTCAGTCGAGACATGTCGAGGCAAAGTTGCTGTCCGTCAAGGGGTGAAAACGCGGTCTCCTGACATACTTGCCGTACACCCCAAAGAAGGAAAAATGGAATCACCGTGCGACATGTATGCATAAATACGTAAGTACTACTGGTACGTACAAGCACAGAGCGTACGAGTGTACGCATGAATGTGTACCTACGTACCTGGTACGAGTTTCTACACAAGAATTGTGCAACCGATGGACCACACACGCATACGCGGAGAAAAAACTGTGTACGTATGGCCCCTACCATTGGTTCAAAATAGGCCCAAATCAGTTGAACGTTGAAAGCTAGACAGAGTACTTGTAGATAAATCAGGTAAACCCTTGACCAATTCGAACCAAAATCAGTGACGATGTCAGTCTGGCCAATAGCAGGGCTCCTGGCGTGTGTTTTGCACTTGTTTCTGGTATAATTGATTTTGGCCTAAAAATGACCAGGTATACCTGATTTTGGGTAAAACTCTTTCTAAAACAAGCTCCAACAGTGGTCAACTGCTTGTACAGCAGCGGTGGCGACATGCACTCACCGAGGAGATAAGGTCAGAGACAGCGGCAGAAAGTTGCCACGGCGTCCGCCTCTTCGCCGATGTAGGTTGCATGTCTGTTTGGAAGGTTGAACGCAAGCCGGCCTTTCCTGAAAGCGAACAGACGCAGCATCTGCCACACCAAAAAAAAGACCTGGTACACAATACGGACAGCATTCAGCGTAAGAAGGATGCAAAACAACCACAAGAATATGTTTGCGTCGATGAGGTGTTTGTCACTCTCGACGCCGACATGGCCATCGGGATAAGCCGCCTGCAGATAATCACTCCCCAACTGCACGCTACAGGGGTAGCGCTATGCGGTTGAACTGCTGTAGTTGAAAAACCTTTAATGGGCGAGACAGAAAAGTAGAGTATCCGTGGCAGACGTCTACCAGACAACTCCAGCAGTACAACAGCACAGCAGTACCCGTAGGACTGAGACACAGAGAAATCCCACGAACGTCCAAGGCTCTTCAGTGCACGTAGCTTCAAAACGGCTGTATGTGTAGCAGATAGCATTGGAGTTGTTGTAGATCTGCATGGCCTATTATATACACATGGCACCAAATGAGACCAGGATGCCAGGTGGGCGTTCGGCGGTTCCTGCGGAGGGTTGATCATATTTCTGCGCCTCCAAGCGGGAGTAGGGTGTCAAATGGGATGGGTCAAATGACCAAATGGGAAAATACAATGTAACATATACGTGCCAACCTACTGCTGTAAAAAAAAAAAAAACCCTTTTAGAACCGCAGTCCCGTTTTGGGGACAAACCACTCAAATTTCAAGTTTGAACGTACGTACATTTTCTCCGCGGGTGGCCGGAGAGAGTACCAGGATGTGCGTACGTGAAAAAAATCAAAGTTCAAAATTCAAAAATGCAGCCCGTTTGGGTTTTTTAATGTATGCCGTGGAGCATAAAAAAACTCGTACAACATGTTTTTCTGAACCTCCAAGTGGGAGCCGGGTGTCGAATGGGATGGGCCCACTGCGGGGTCAAAGTACCAAATGGGACAACACCAGGTGATGCCTAACATACGTATCATACAAACAAACGTACTGTACAAAAAATCTCCGCTTGTGGATGTAGAGTGCAGCAGTACCAGGATGGATGTACGTATACACGTACCAGGTACGTAATACTCGTACGAAAAAAAGATGCTCGAAGTTCAAAATTCAAAATGCAGCCCGTTGGGTCTTTAAATTTATGCCGTGGGGTAAAAAAAAACTTGTACAACAGGTACACCAGCAGGGCATCACAAAATGAAGAGCGCAGCAGTGATCTCCTTGCTGCTGTGGGTCTAACAAGAGGGATATAATTAGGTGGCGAGAAGGAAATCTGGTAGCATCGCTCCGATTGGCTAGGGGAGCTATCACTGATCAGACGTACAAAAAGCGTGACCCCCTTGTACGATACCACAGCGCAGTACCACGAGTAGTAATAGTTGAGACAGGGGGACCCACTGCTGTATATATCACGCGGTCCACTCCAAGCCATGATGTGTTACCCACCCACGAGGAAAGTAGCATTCGAGTACTCTCACCTTGGGATAGCTGCCATCAACGCTGTCGCTGGTCGTCTAGTCCATGGAGAGAGCTGTCCTCTCCAGCTCTCCAGTCTCGTCCATTTCGAAAAAGGCTTCTGTTTTGGAGGGACGCTCGCGTACTGCTGTACCTGGTACCTGGTAGTTGTATTTCAAATTGTCGGCCTAGGTGCCCCTCCACGCCCTCACCCACAGCGTTTCGACTCAATGATTTCACATGCTCAGAGCTACGAGTATATGCGACGGGAATGTGTATATCGCCTGTAACTGCTTGCTGCCAGTGCTGCCATCGGCAAGAGCTGTGGCGTGCAGCGTGTGGCTTCAACGGTCTGGCGGTTTTTGAGGGTTTCGAAATGCTTGTGAAGCTTGTTTTCATAGGGGTTGAAGCAACGTATTTTGAAAAAAAAAAAAATGGCCGCTGGGTACAGGCTGCCGCTGTGCAGCGGTATGTGTGTATGTGCGGTCTGGACCCGGAGCGTATAGTACGCGACATGTGTCGAGAATCAAGTAGTCAAGAAT
This sequence comes from Nereocystis luetkeana, assembly GCA_031213475.1. Classification (NCBI taxonomy): domain Eukaryota; class Phaeophyceae; order Laminariales; family Laminariaceae; genus Nereocystis; species Nereocystis luetkeana. The sequence goes on from JARUPZ010000021.1 coordinate 182,338, forward strand.
TCAGGCTGAAATATTTCGAGATATAAGGAATTGCAGCGAAGCGTTTGTGCTCAGGCAGAAACGCCATTCTATAGGCTGTCTATGCTCGATGTTCGCATCACAATTCGCGAGCCTTGGCAAAAGGATCGCGTTGTTACTGGTGTATACGCCACGGCCACCCCATGTCGTGTAATGCTCAATTCGCAAGCGCCGGAGGTTTCGTCAAGTAAGACACTGGGAGGTAATTTGGATAATTTCCGTCCAAAGAAAGACTCGAGCAAGCCACGAATCACTCAAGGGAGGGCAGGTACAGCCAGCCTTTCTTTGGAGGGGAACTGATCGAATCGCTGCAGTCACAATGCCCCTGGGGGGCGACATGACCATTCCTCACACGCGTGCGCAATCTCAATGCCTCTGGTGGGTAGCATGTTGTTCCACCTTCAGCGGGTGCAATGTCAATGTGCCTCCAGAGGCTGCCCATCCACATAGACCTCCACCGGAGCAACTATTTCCCACGGCGCTCCAGAGCGAACGGCACGCAATCACTCTAGAGGCTAGCATTTAGTAGAGGCCTCCAGCCGTCGCATCAGAAAAGCTCCCTCTAGAGGGGCGAAACCTCATACCCTAGACAATCGCCAACGCGCTCTGGAGGGTGAAATGCCGACCCCCCTCCAGAGTTTTCAATATAAACCCCTCTAGAGGGTTGAAACGGTCGTTACCCTCCTCCGGAACAAACCTGCCGCACGGCCCTCCAGCGGTATATAGACAGCCCACTCTAGAGGCTAGCATTTAGTAGAGACCTCCAGCCGTCGCATCAGAAATGAGCTCCCTCTAGAGGGGCGAACCTTCATACCCTAGACAATCGCCAACGCGCTCTGGAGGGTGAAATGCCGACCCCCCTCCAGAGTTTTCAATATAAACCCCTCTAGAGGGTTGAAACGACCATTGCCCTCCTCCGGAACAAACCTGCCGCACGGCCCTCCAGCGGTATATAGACAGCCCACTCTAGAGGCTAGCATTTAGTAGAGACCTCCAGCCGTCGCATCAGAAAAGAGCTCCCTCTAGAGGGGCGAACCTTCATACCCTAGACAATCGCCAACATGCTCTGGAGGGTGAAATGCCGACCCCCCTCCAGAGCTTTCAATACAAACCCCTCTAGAGGGTTGAAACGGCCATTGCCCTCCTCCGGAACAAACCTGCCGCACGGCCCTCCAGCGGTATATAGACAGCCCACTCTAGAGGCTAGCGCACATGACAAGCCTGTACAGGGTACCAAAGGAAAAAAAATCCCTCTAGAGGGCGAAAGGCCTGACCCTCCAAGCCTCAAACACCCTCTGGAGGGTGGCCACGCCCTCTGGAGGGTCAAATTGTTCCCTGGAGGGTTTTTTGGGGTAGCCGATTGGCCACGTGTGTAGGTTCAGCATTCCCACTGATACTCAACTCGTCGATTTTCATCGAATGTAGCTAACTCACGCTCTCACGCGCTTTTTTACGCTAATCAATTTTTATGCAGCAAAAAGTCTCTGCGAGTATTGTAGCATGTATGTATGTAGACTATGTATGTGCACTCTCGTTGGGACTTGAACCCGCGAAATTGATTTTGATAGACACGCGGACCACCTACCAAGCCAACGGGACTCCGGTTGGAAGATGTAAAAACAGAGAGCTAATAAATCAGAAAGAGGGAAACAGCAGCGAGTGAGTCTCTCTTAATTACTACCTACCGCTCGCGATAGCAGTGATACACTGCTTACTCGTAGACCAGCAACACCGCACGGTTTTCGGCGCGTCGAAACACGCGCGTAGCAGTTATACACTGACAAAAATTTAATGGGCAGCGGGTTTTTGATAAATTCTTATTCTCAGCGGGGGAGTGGTTGTTTTTTCGGGGGATGATATGAAGGCATGTTGGTTGTGGTAGCTTTCATGTGAGCCACACGCACACCCACGTGGATCTTGATTTAAATTTTGTCGTGTGATATTGTATACTGTCGCGTTTTTGTTACGGAGAGTCCTTCACTTTATTGTGTCCCTTAATCTTTTTTTTACAACACTACACTTTGTCGGATGATATAAACATACTATTAATAATATTAAAAATATAGAATAATATTGGTAATGATCATAAAACTACTATACTACTACTAATATTATTATTAACAGTAAGAATATTAATCATAATAATAATAATAATAATAATAATAATAATAACAACAACAACAACAACAACAACAACAACAACAACAACAACAACAATAATAATAATGATAATAATAATAATAATAAGAATAATGATAAAATTAATCATAATAATAATAATCATACTATTAATAATAGTTATAAGGAGAAGAAGAAGAAGAAGAAGGAGAAAATAGTAAGAATAATAATAAAATAATAATAAAATAATAATAAAATAATAATAATAATAATAATAATAATAACAATAATAATTATTATTATTATTATTATTAGAAGAATAATAAGAATAATACCAGGTAATAATAATTATATTAATAATAATAATAATAATATTTATAATAAGAATAATAATAATAATAAAAATGATAATATTAATATTAATAATACTAATAATAATAATAATAATAATAATAATAATAAGCGAGTAGACAAGCCGAAAGTTGACACGGAAGGGAGGTAGACTTGGTGCATGGGTTTCCTTTTGTTTCCGAGGTTTTCTTCTTTCGGGAAAGTTATGAGTGATCCATGTTGAAGATCATCATGCTGCACATTGTCGGATGACAAAAGAAATTATAAAATAATATATACAAACAACAACAACAGCAGCAGCAACAGCATCATCAGCAGGGGGTGGCGGGGACGCGTGTTTTCAAGGCACGTGTCCCCGTCGGGAGCTTGGGCTAGGGCGGCCGTCGAGAAATGACAAGAAAACAAAGAAGTTGGAGAAATCCGGAATTGACACGTAGGACTGTGGAGCGGCGGAGGCGCAACACACAGAGCAAACTTTAAAGGCAAAGAAGGCACCAACGGACCAAGCGTCCGGTGAGCGGTCAAGCACGCGGCCCCGACGCGAGCCCCCGATATTGTGTATCACTGCAGTACACCAGGCCGTGAGAGTCTTGAGGGGATCCAGCGCAATCAGAGAAATAAGGAGGACGGAGAGGAGAGCGGGCGTACGCGTGCCCCAAAAGGCGGAGGGACCTCACCGCAAGGAGTGACGCAGACGTGGGACGGACGGGTGTTTACGACGCGGGGGTGGCTTCAGCGAGTGGGGGCGACTCTGCTGTGTGCAGCGAAGCAGGAGGGAAGGAGAGGACTGGCTGGTCCAAGTGGGTTGGCGGCGAAGAGAGAGGGAGCACGGGTGGGAGTGCAATTTTAGAGTACTACTGTAGTAGTAGGTGGTTTTGTTCGCGGAAATCATACAGAGGTACGACGTTAATTAATTCTTGAAGTTTTATCTTTGCCTACCGCGGACGTACAGTAAGTCTATTTAACAGTAGTTCAGTAAGTCTATTTATTTGGCAGTAGTTTCAACGAGAGGTCGGTTGGTTCGCCCAGCTCATCACACTCGACAGACATGCAGAGCTTTTATGCTTGTTGAGTGAAGATATGGCCGAGGTAAGTATTAAAGGTTTATGGCGCATAACCTACTAGGTATGGCGATTGGCGTGTGTACCAGCTCGTAACTGGTGTGTACGCCTAGACTCGATTGCCGATGGCCGGCAATACACAGTCAAAATGTTCGAGGCAAACACGTAGTCACTGTCAGGTGACTAATAATACGTGAAGCTTCAACATAGAAGAGAAGAAGATGGTGTGGTGACCCCAAGCCACATTGTTGATTGATTGCTCAGCTGGAAGCTGATGATGATGAGCAGATGTAGAGCAAAAGTAGAGTGAGCTCAAAGGGGAGGGCGGTGCGCGTGTGCGCTCGCAGCTCGCAACAAAGGACGACCCTTGCACTTCGGTCAAACAAAAACAAAATGAGGGAATACCCTCGTATTCCGTTCAAAATAAAAACAACGAAGAGAACCCCCAGATTTACTGTAAAGAACAATATATCTTGGGGTACATATCCATGACCCCAGTGTAGCCTATGTTGTTCCTCCAACCAGAACTACATTGTATCAGTAAAACTATGCTACCGGTCTCGGAGGGATACTGAAGATACCCTTTCTATTATGCACCAATGATAGCACGTACTAAATGTGCTGTCTACCGTAGATCATGTACGTACGTACCACAACAACAGTAGATCCATGGCACTACTCGTCATTGGGACTTTATTTTGTGCGTACGGGTGCACAGCAGTATATGCGTAAAAAGACAGCTGCTGCTATCCTGCTATACAGTATAACTCAGACTGGAAAACTGCCTGTTGTACATATAATGCGTAAATGTATACCAGATGATGTAAGTGTAATAGAGTAACGAATATGATGGTTACTGACAAGTAAGTATCATCTCTAATACCTCCTCCCGTTGAGCGTACACTTTCTTACTCTGCGTTACATGCTAAAACTTCTTAAAAAGAAACACACATACATGCAACATCAAGGAGTGATATTGTTTTGGGAACACTTACTTGTACATAATGTGCCTGTATGATGGTTCCAAGGATATTCAGTTGTACATGATGTACCTACCGGATGAGATCCAAGGAGTGAATTCAACACATAAAAGGGCAATAAAATAACCGAACATAGAATCGTTCTGTTCTATATAATACTACTGCAACACCTGCTTGTATGAGGTGGGTGTGTATACCTAAACTACATACGAGGGTTGCTACAGGAGTACCTGGTAGTCTTTATAAAGTGAAAATGGTTTGTCGATCCGCTACAATCACAGGAAAGAATAAACCTGGTCGAAAGTTCCTGCCGCCCCAAAAATAAACAAAGGAACAATGTGGACGATCACTGCAAGTGGTTTACTGCTTGCTCAAAAGACTACCAGATACAGTAAGTAGTACATTACCAGAGTTCCCTGCTGTATCCCCCAGGTGCGTCCCCGGGTAAAAAAGAAGATGCACACGATGATACATCCTGATGATGATGACACTCCAGCTTGTGGCGGTGGTAGTGTTCCATTCTCTGATGATGACGTTCCGGTCCCTGATGAGGAATCTTTAGTTAAATATTGTAGTTCTTGGTGATGTGGTGTTTCCCGGCCCCTGGCGAGGATACTCCAGCTCCCTATAATAGATTTTGCTCGTGATTCACGAGGCTGACAAATCTACAGTAGTGGATGGCGCCTAGCAATGCCTCTAATCTACAGGAGTACTGTGATTGTCTTTGGAGTAGCTATTAAAACAGCACCAAGCTACGTAAGTACTCGACGCGATGCACTATCGAGATTTGAGTTATTTCCAGGGGCCTCTCGTTGATGATCCCGCGGGGAGGTCCCTGTTGGAAATTTGTGAAGTCAGGGTCCCTTTTTACAGACGGTGGTACCGCCGGGAGTTACTTCTATACAACTGCAGCTCGGATTGCCCGAGGCTGACGATCCACGATGTGGACTTAGGCAGAGCTCCTTAACCCCAGCGGTGCTGTGAGTTGTGGCGAAGTTGTCCTTGACAGCGTACAGCAGTATAATAATACTCGACGTTGAGTCAAGATTTTTCGAGTCCACACTTCGTATGAGAAATATGGCCGGAGGTGAGATGCACACAGTAGATAGCAGTACTGCTCTGTGTGATCAAGACACGAAACTAAACTGTTGTCGTACGTATCCTCCTCGGAGAAACTATTTGCTATAATTATAGTTCTTGTTTCAACGGTCGTGTGGGGTCACGGATCCACGTGGAGTCCAATGACGACTGTCGAAACAAAATCTCTCTGTGGCCGATGGCCCTCTTGGAGAAAGAAAATCTCTCTGGGGCCGAAGGCCCTCTTGGAAATGTATCGAAATAAGTTCAGAGACAGCAGAACGCTTGTCGGGAGAGAACTTCAATGTCGCTGTTGCTCAGAGTAACTGAGGCTTACGATCCACGAGATGGACTACGCTCAGCAGAGCTCCTAACCTTCAGATTTACTGGGTTGTAATTTGGAGTTGCTGTTGGGCAGCGTACAGCGGGTTAATTTATTTATCGAAGTTCAGCGCTCCTTTAACAGACAGCAGAAATGCTTGTCGGGAGTTGACTTAAATGTCGCTGTTGCTCAGAGTAACCGAGGCTTACGATCCACGAGATGGACTACGCTCAGCAGAGCTCCTAACCTCAGGTTTGCTGGGTTGTAAAGTGGAGTTGCTGTTGTTCAGCGTACAGCAGCAGGTACACTCAAGGTTTTCTCGAGATTATTGGTCCTCGTCTATGGAAAGACAAAGCGGAGAAGGTGAGATTGTCACAACTCCTACGCGGTGGTACTCTGTAGGTGTCTCTATCGTAGTTACAGCAACTAGACTACAGCAGCAGTGAACTACAGCAGTACAGCAGTAGTGAACTACAGCAGTAATATATTGCCCTACGCAGGACCCTCGTACAAGCACGCGGTATATGTACCACGTGTCACTCACGTTTCAACGAAGTACGTGGACCTTCGATGTTTCGTTCCTCTCGTCGCAGAAGAAGCTTCCTTTTCGTCGTACGTAGCAGCAGGTTTCTTGATCTTGAAAAAGTCCAGTCCTCCTCCTGCTGTATGTATAGCGAGCCAGTAGCAGTCCAGGGTGGCAGTCTTGGGCCACCGCTGCTAGTAGCTTGCCGCGTTTACGCGTTTCGAGGCTACTTAACCTATTAAAGCTTATGGCGCAGAACCTACTAGGTATGGCGATTGGCGTGTGTACCAGCTCGTAACTGGTGTGTACGCCTAGACTCGATTGCCGATGGCCGGCAATACACAGTCAAAATGTTCGAGGCAAACACGTAGTCACTGTCAGGTGACTAATAATACGTGAAGCTTCAACATAGAAGAGAAGAAGATGGTGTGGTGACCCCAAGCCACATTGTTGATTGATTGCTCAGCTGGAAGCTGATGATGATGAGCAGATGTAGAGCAAAAGTAGAGTGAGCTCAAAGGGGAGGGCGGTGCGCGTGTGCGCTCGCAGCTCGCAACAAAGGACGACCCTTGCACTTCGGTCAAACAAAAACAAAATGAGGGAATACCCTCGTATTCCGTTCAAAATAAAAACAACGAAGAGAACCCCCAGATTTACTGTAAAGAACAATATATCTTGGGGTACATATCCATGACCCCAGTGTAGCCTATGTTGTTCCTCCAACCAGAACTACATTGTAACAGTAAAACTATGCTACCGGTCTCGGAGGGATACTGAAGATACCCTTTCTATTATGCACCAATGATAGCACGTACTAAATGTGCTGTCTACCGTAGATCATGTACGTACGTACCACAACAACAGTAGATCCATGGCACTACTCGTCATTGGGACTTTATTTTGTGCGTACGGGTGCACAGCAGTATATGCGTAAAAAGACAGCTGCTGCTATCCTGCTATACAGTATAACTCAGACTGGAAAACTGCCTGTTGTACATATAATGCGTAAATGTATACCAGATGATGTAAGTGTAATCGAGTAACGAATATGATGGTTACTGACAAGTAAGTATCATCTCTAATAGTAAGGGTAAGGGTAAGGGACGCAGGTGTATCTGGCAGCTGGGAAGCAGTGCTTCGCTTTTTTCTTCTGATGATCTAGATCTTCTTTATTATTGATGACTAGAGCTGAGGAGGTGCTCTGGTAGAGAAGTGAGAGGTAGGGGGGTGGGACTCGACGCTCAGATATACTCGTCCCGCCCCACGCTACACGCTCTCCTAAATTCCTCTTATCTAACATACTCCTTAATAACTTTCCTATGGCTACCGAACGTTCTTCTGCTAATAATGTAAGAACATCTCACTTTACGATCCTATCTGCGTTAAGGAATATTACTCTTGTCTAACGGCCTATCCACCTTTTTTTTCTTTTTCTTTTTTCTCATCTCATTCATTATCTTCGCACATCTTCTCTCTCTCCTTCCAACTCGTAACTCAGATCCGGGGTCACATAGCAGGCTCTTCTCCCCCCTTCCCGCTACGGTACGTGCCTTCATTTTTATCGCGAGAAGATTTCAGCCTTTTCTTCCCTCTTCGACTCGCATCGAATTGTGCCTACCCACGCTGCAAGGCGCTCTCAACAATTGAATCCTTTTTATTTTTGCAAATAAAGTCAAAGTCCGACCCACCTGGGGCTCGAACCCAGGACTCAAACAAGTAGAATTCGAGGATAACCACTTGAACCACCGGGGCGACCGGCTGCCTTAGAGAACATTCACGCTCTCAATCAGGCGAATATGTTGTTATTCCTAAAAGACGGTTTCTCTCAACTACCGGAATATCCGCCGGGTGAATCCATTCTTTGGATTATTCTCGTATTCCTCAGGCTACGACACTGCCGACTAGATTATCTATAAAATCTAGAGCCCATGAGCACTCCACTCATATCACACTTAACTCAATCTCACCAATATACAAGTCTTGTACTTTGCGCCTCGTCCTCCTTCGTTTTGGTTGACTTGATATACCACGGCTGTACTCTGCTGTGCTGGTTGTGATCACATATTTCCCTCTGTGCAGACGAACTACTGCTGTACTAGGGCTGTCGTCGTATATACTGCTGTAATACGACGGTACACGAGACAGAAGGCAACGAGGAAGAAAAAGGAGGGAAAAAAAGAAAAAAAAAAGGGAGAACAGTGCTCGTAGTTCGTACAGCAGTATAGTAGGTACCGGTACCAGGTAGGTACCAGGTATCTGTTTTAGGCCCTTGCCTTGAAATTTAGGAGGGGCGCTGCTCTGCAACGCTGACTGCTTTTCTTAAAACGGATACTATTTTTTTTCAAGTGTTGGCAGAACTGCCAAGGGAAGGGGTGGGTTGAGTGCTGGGGCAGACAACCGTCGTCCATATTTTCTGTGCGCGAATCTTTCGACGGAATTGCTTTTGACCACTGCTTTTTTTATACTGTTGGGTGTGTCTGGAAATTTCGGGGGGGGGGTTTCTGTCACAGGAGCAGTACGTAGCACCGGTAAGTACATACGAGTACCAAGTATATAGCAGAAAGCATGCACCTCCTACTCTTACTTCATGTGATCACAGCATGGATAACAGTACAGGCGACCCAAGCAGAAACAAGGGGTGCCGTGGCTTATAGAGAAGTAGCGCTGTTGACGGGGGAAGGAATCGAGGAGGAGGTAAGGCCACAGAGAGAGCGAGACGGCAGGGACTCTCTCCTAGGTACTGCGGATAGCAGTGTAGACCAGCAACACCGCACGACCTTCTGCGCGCTGAAACATGCGCGTAGCAGTGATAAACCAACCATTTTTATGGACAGCGGGTTTTTGGTGGATGCTTCTTCAGGAGTGCTTGGGGGGGGGGGCTGGGCCCTTGCGGTTGGAGGTGGCAAGGTCAGGGGTACGAGAAGTAAGAGTAGGAGTAGTGTATGGGGGGAAGGGTTGGATGAGGTAGAAAAGCTAAAGAGAGAGCGGGACGGCAGGGACCCTCTCATGGGTACTACCGATTGCAGTGTAGACCAGCAACACCGCACAACCTTCTGCGCGGTGAAACATGCGTGTAGCAGTAATAAACCAGCCATTTCGATGCATAGCGGGTGTTTGGTAGGTGCTTGTTCGGGGGTGCTTAGGAAGGAGAACTGGCCCCTTGCGGTCGGAGGTGGCAGGGTCAGGGGTACGAGAAGTAACTGTAGAGGTATGTGGGGGGAAGGGTTGGAGAATATTGTGGAAGAGCCGCACAGAAAGAGCGAGACGGCAGAGACTCTCTCCTAGGCACTACCGATGGCAGGGTCAGCAGCAGTCGTTAGGTGGTCGGTGGTAAACCAACCTGTGCTGCGGTGCGCCAGCCCAGCTTGGGCCCCCCACGAAAAGCTCGTGGGCACTGCTGTGTTCGGACGGCGTATACCAAGCAGGTATCCTTTCATATATTTTTATTTTTATTTTTGGGGCATATGTCTTTTCGGCTTCCAGTCTTTTTTTCGGTCTTTGTAAAAGAAAACGCACGGGCAAACGAAGTACAGCAGCAGCAGGCGACTAGGAGCCGGTGGCAAACTCATTTGTGCTACGCTTCGCCTGCCTAACTGTCTGTCCAGCTTGGGACCTACTGTGGGATAGCCGCGTAAATGTTCGAAAAAAACGCGTCGTGTACCGGGTAGTATAGGTCGACATACCCTTTTTCTTTTTCTTTTATCGGGGTATCTTTCTTCTCGCCCTCGTGCAGCTACGGTATCTTGATCCTTTCTCTGCGAATATCTTCGGATGGCTTTTCTATCTTCCATCGCAACGAGAATTTCGAGAGGTGTTCCAAGTTCGTGTGGAAGAAGCTTCGAGTGGGGTGAGGATAATACTGGGGAAACATAACAAAACGAAAAACAATGCACCGGAAGCCGTCGTGTGTCTGTACCAGGCCTATTTTCTAGCCTTGTTTGTTGGGGCTCGACGAGTCTTCTTCTTCTTCTTCTTCATCTTCTTTTTCTTCTTCTTCTTATTCTTCTTTTTTTTCCACTTATTAACTAACTATAGACAGCGTGATGCCCAATTTATAACTTCATCATAGCAATGCCTCTTATAACAATGTGTTTTGAAAGTATACCAGGTATAATACCTCACGTACTTCAAAATCAACTTTTGTCAGCTCCCTTCGTGCAACGTAAAAATAAATGTATCTCTCACATACTCCGAATCACATTTTGCAAGCTGCCTTCGTGCAACGTTCCAAGATTTTGTCCTTTCCGACGTCATCTTCGAAACACGCATATGTTCCTGCCCTCCTGCGCATTGAACATCCGGTCCGCGTCATCTACCACCGCTTCACGCGAAGTCCATCGAAGAAAGAGTCTTTCGAGCTACCGAGCGGTTCACTCAACCTCTCTGTCGTCTTTTGTACACTACATGCGTCGCACTGTGAACTATTGCCGACAACAAAGCAGTACCTCCCCACCCGGCTGAACTTGCCAGAGGGCTGCCCATGTCCGAGCAGGGGGGGAAATGGGCGGCGGTGAGTAGTGCCCTGCAGTTTGCCGGCCTCCTTGAGCGGGGTGAGCTCAGCGCGAAGTCAGCCAGTTACGTGACGACCGGGGTTCACAACACCTTCGAGCACATGGTGAGTGCCCTGGGGAGGAGTCCAACCTCTTCGTTCGTGCCATGCTCTCTTTTCGGCAATGCGTTGGATCTACCACAACAGGCCTACCTCGATTTCCCCCGGAGGAGGGAATGGCAAGCGACGGCCGCCCACTATCGTACGCTGTTCGCCGCGTACGGCATCCAACCGGAGGCTCTACATTAGACCTCATGTCCAAGAGTGTTTGGCGGGTCCAGACGCCGATTGGGAGGGACGACTGACGAGGTGGACCCTCGGTGTCCAACGGGCGCTGGAGGCAGGTGACGCACTGCCTCCGTTTCCGACGGTGGTGGCGGCCCCACCGGAGCGAACGGACTCGGCGCAGGGGGACGACCGTTTAGCAAGAGGGCAGCCTGGTGAAAAGGGCACCGCTCCAGGTTCGGCAGAGAGCCGTGAGACCAAATAGGACATCGCGCTAGTAGGCATTTGTATCTATTGCGGTGAGGACATAGAAAACTCTGATAGGAATTCAGAGGGCGACCATCTGAGGGCAGCCATCACTTGTGATCATGACAACAGACAGTTGGGACACGCCGACTGCGTGCTGGATCGTGCGGAACGCCTCGCACGTGGACACACAGACCCGCGGCCATGCGTCGAGTGTGGCTCTGAATGGCCGGTAAGAACCCGACCTCCCCATCCGGGAGAGTTGACTGAGGATCTTCCCAGACCACGGCCGGGGGGAAGGTGGTCGGCAGTGGCAGGTGCCCTGCAGTTCGCCGAACTTCTTGAGGATGAGGGCACCCAGCTGGTACCGGCCAGATATGTCACGACTGGTCATCACCACACGTTCGAGCACATAGTGAGGATCCATGAGAAGGAGCCCAACCTCTTCGTTCCTGCTGTGCTCCCTGTTCAGCGATGCTCTGGGCATGCCTCGAGTGGCTTTCCTCGCGGTCCCCCGCACGGGGGAATGGCAAGCGGCCGCCAACGACTACCGTGAGCGTGTTGCCGCGCACGCCATCCGACCACGGGATATCATGATCTGACTCCCAAACCCGAGGATCTACATCCCACCACACGTCCAGGAGTATCTGGCAGGCCTCCACGCCGAATGGGAGGAGCGCCAGACTAGGTTGACACTCGGGATAAAATATGCATTGGAGGCAGGTGACGTGGTGCCTCCTTTTCCGACGGCAGTCGCAGACACGCCAGGAGGGGCAGGTCAGGCGCTGGAGAGCGAGCCGTTAATAGGGGGGCAGAACGATCAGGGCGGCACTGCTGGAAATGCCATAAATAGCCGTCAGGCCGCGAGGAACAGGGACGCTACGTCAGCGGGACAAGTGGGGACCCGCCGGACAACATCCAGCACAGCCCTGACCAGGTGGACCCTCGGGGTACTAAACGTGCGGGAAGGAGGGGATGCGCTACCTCCTCTTCCAACGGCAGAGTGAACCCCTGGAACCCAAACCGCGTTGGCGACAGTGGGCGATATGCCTCCTTGTCCGACGGCGGCAGTGTCCACAACGGAGGGAACGGTCCGGGTGGCGGAGAGCGATCCGCAAACTAGGGGCCAGGTGGAACAGGGGGGCGCCGCTAGGAGTGCCGTGGAAAGCCGTCACACCGAGGGGAGTAGGGATGTCGCGCTAGCGGGACAAGCGGAGATCCCTCAGGCAGGGCCCAGTACCACCTCTGCAACATTTGCGGCGACAATGCCCCCTACATCAGCTGGAAGCGCATAGGCCTCGCGTGAGGGCGGCCTAGGTGGAATCGAGGCGAACTTTGGAGGTTCCTGTCGAACTGCTGCGCGGTCTCTGCCTCCGGCGGCGGAAGCAACACCTCAGGGAGGAAAAGCTCTGGCGTCGAAGGGTGACTCGCGGATAAGGGGGCAGGTGGATCAGGGAAATGCTGAGTAGTAGGAATTGCCAACCTTCAAACAGCCAGAGACAGGGATGTCACGCCATCGGGACGCTTGAGAGTCCCCCTGATACCATCCGGCGCCACCCCAGCAACACCTGGGGATACTTCCTTTGAACCTGGTAGCGCCGCCAGGGAGGGGGGGGGCACAAAAGGCGGAGGGGATCGGCCACGTGGGTCTGGGAGGGGGTCACGAGCGATAAGCACTGGGAGAGGGGCCATCACGAACCGGGGATAAATCTTTCGGCCCGTCGGCAGTGAGCCGCCCTCGGCTTCTGAACCGAGAGGGGGCAGCGAGTCGCCCTCGGCTCCTGGATCGAGAGGGAGCCGCGAGCTTCTGTCGGATCCTGGATCGAGAGGGGGCGGTGGTGAAGAGAGAGAGTTCCCCAGGGAAGGCGAAGGTAGCGAGGGGGGAGGATCAGCATCGAGGAGTGTAGGGCGACTCCGTGCATTCATTGGCGGCAGTGAAGACGGCGTGATGTGCGGGGGATGCCGAGCGGCAGTCGCTCGGGGGCACCGAGTGGTAGGGCTGCCGTGTCGAAACCAGCACGGTATGCACGCGCGGTGTGTGATGGAAGCTGTTGGAAGGAGTTGGTTACACGCCCTACTTATTTGCGCTACACGAGGGTGGACAGCCCACCATGGGAGACGGGCATCACTGCAGGCTGCAGTTCAGGTTGATCCTGGACTGCGTGTTACGGTCGCTGGACTTGGGGGAAGGCCGGAAAACAACTACGATGAACGGAGGGAAGAGCTTTGCTACCCGTGGGACCAGAATTCGTGAGGAATAGCAGGGATACTCGATGATGCTTCGCAATGAACATCTCCAACAACGTTTCATCACCGTTGTCAAGGTGCAGCCGGGGCTAGCTACTGTGCACGCCAAGCTTCCGACATATTTGTTTCCCGATAGCACCAGCTCCCCGCAGCACACACACTACAGGCGTCGCCTTGCCCACTCACGGGGCGAACGGAATGCTCCCACTCCGTGAATCATCCTTCCCCGCTCGCCCCGTGTACACTGATACTCCCCCTCCAGCAACGTTTCCGAATGCTCGCTCGACCCCTAAACACGCTACAGCTCTCCCGACGTACAATACCGGTACCACGTCGCACTATTGTGAGAATCGATAGGAAATATTCCAGTCGTCGGGCCTCCGACATGAAGACTAGGCAAAAACAGAATGGCAGACATGGCAAGGAATCCCGTTTCTTCGGACAATAGTCTCCTATTGTCCCCTACGCCCACCATATATACACAGATCACGAAGGTAACGCGAGATGACTTGGCCATTTTTGCATGGCTTCAACATAGCAATCACCTGGCGCCTACCAAAGGAATGAAGTCCTCCAAATTCGTCGTGCAGTTTCCGAGCTATTAATAGGTAGGTTATTCTTCATGCTGACAAGTGCCGCTGGCCTAGGAAAGCACCCCGAACGGCATCGCGCTGATCCTCCCCGGCTTGGAACAAGCGCGTAAAGAAGCACCACCCCCAAGCAATAGCGCAAGACGCTCCACGTCCATCCGTCCCGTCCGAAGCCCCGAAGCCGACACTACCAGGCCACGTTTGCCGGAGTTGCGCGTAACCGGACCCTAAAGTAGACCCCGGACGAGCTGCTTGATCTTCGGTCATCCGTTTGAGTGGTTGTGCCAATAGTGGAGAGAGGGCGCGAAAGAAACAGGCGCGGACGCATATCCGAAAGAAGACTCGGGAGCAGGCGCGGACACAAAGACGCGCGCTCATGAACCCTGAAAAGATATATACATATATATATATATTATATATATAAATATATATATAGAGAGAGAGACGCGAAATGGGGCGCGCGCTGTATCGCCCTTTCGTTCATACTCCGAACCCCTTCATTCGTGATGCCATCAGCTCTTTTCAAATCGTTGTCTGTGCACCGGACGCGCCAGAAGGGCAGGTAAAAACCCGAGTTCAAAATTCGGATTGGACACCAAGTCACAGAGTCAAGAGGTGCGCGTGTCATGGGGAGGGCATGAAATCGCCGAGGTCTTCGATTGATATAGCTTATGCCCCTCGAAGGGCTGCTTCCGTGGGTTTACCCTTTAAAACATCAAGTACTATATACTACTACCAGAACAAACAGGGCCATATACCGTCTGGCACGCTCAAGCTCTTTCAGTTCATTGCAAAGGCGGCCACCTGCATTCCCGTTGTTCCACACAACCTGCGGAACGGTCGCCTGAGCCATGTTCTCGTAGCTTGCGAGCGTGCAATCTACATAACTGTGCGCATTGTCTTGTGTGTTTCCTTTCCTGCTTCCTTATTTTTTGCTTGATTTGAGCTTTTAATCTATCTCTTCCCTTCTTCATTTTGGTGTCGTGTACAGGAACGAACTCTGGTGCGAGTTTCGTTTGCCCAGATTTGCCTTCCTGCGCACCACCTCTGTACGTTATGCGCGTTCTGCGGTCGGCTGCGCCCCTCTCCATCAAGAAGCTATGCTCGCTCGTGTAAACCGGCCCCTCCTTCCCGTACCAGCCCCGACAGACCGTTCCGAAGGTCGTGTACTTGGTCCTGCGTTCTGCGTGTGATCGCACGGTTGGCGCAGGAGGATATGTTCACGCCGATTACCATTCAATATTGGGTGAAACTGACACCTGTACCGAAAATCGTTTTAGGATGCGTGCTCTGCCTGCTGATTCACAAGCTAAATAGGGTGGACGGGCCATTTGGAATAAGCCTTCAGCTTGGTCGCACCTGAAAACACACGCGGGAAAAGCGGTACTGTAGCTGACGGTACCCCCGTTTCTGCTCCTGACTTTGTGCGAGCTTTCTGCCGAATCGGCATTGATTATTCACGCAGGAGCGGATTGGAGGCCCTCTAACCCTCTCGGAGCGGATTGGAGGCCCTCTAACCCTCTCGGTTCGATATTGCGTTAGCATTCGGCGTGGGCGGAACGGACGCGACGTATACGTCCAAAAATGTCCCTTGGCCTTCTGCTCACACTTGCCTGCTGTCCTGAAACTTCTGTGACCTCAGGAGTACGAGCCCCGATTGACCCTATGTGGGGTATCTGGCCCTCTGTCGAGTTGGACAATCGAGCTGCACACGTAGTCCTTGCGCTTCCGTTGTTAACATTTTGTTTTTAGATTTTTCCTTCGGAAGCACAGTACCGCTTCCCTGCGGCCAAGCTAATGTTTCTGCGTCGGCGGCACGCGCTTACTTCTCTGCTCGCTCTGCCTTTACGGCGGGCGAGACCTATTGTCTGTTTGTCTGTTTTTTGTCTATTTGAAGGCCCTTTTGCTACTGTGTATATCGATCAAAATATACCGGCAGGCTGATCACTTACTGATGTGTTAGATATGAGTTTTCCCTCTGTGGGTTGGTGTTTTTCTAGCACGCTGAGTTGTTCTCAGATACAGTGATCAGCGCCGGTGTTTTTCGCGTATTGGTTGCAAACTGATGGATTTCGACTATACGGACAAAAAACTGCTCAAGCTGGTTGAATAAAACTCCGCATATCTCGCGACTTGGCTTTCCCGAATTTCGGCATTATCGACAAAGTACTGCCTGAATCGGTTTCATCGATACCACATACCGGTAGTGAGTAGTGCATGAATACCATTCCCACGAGACTCTGTCAACCGTTTGGAAGACCTCCACTTACCCGACGACTTCGAGCATGTAGAGCACGCATCCCGCCCGTCCGGTGTTTCTTCATTTTTATGTGTTCAAGTTAGCTCGTAATTTGATTTCTTGGTGGTTTCTATCGCCTCCCGAGCACTTAGGCTCATCCCGGATCAATCTACAACCTTCACCTTCCGGTCCTCTTCGTGACGTCCGAATATTACAAGGACTGCATTCCTCTGCTTCAGTGAGCTCGTTGCCCCTACATTCCAACCCGATTCCGGCCCACGGTGGATCTCGCAAACCCTCGCTTTGCGAATCGTGCCGGGCGTTGTTCAGATGCTGCGATAACCGTTGGTACAGGCGTTTTGACTCCTCCCGAGTAGATGGTTTCCGCGTCACAATATCATCTTGCGGCCGGGACGATGACGGCAATGAAACCGCTGCATCTGTCCCCGACCCTGCGATCAAACCCAAGCACTCGGCATTTAATTTGGTACAGTCACCCGACACGCCGAGACGGGAAATACGGCAGCCTTTCCAGGAGACATCGAAGTGGTACGATTGCAACTGACGCTTTCGGGGAGAATGTATCCGATCTCAACAAGAAAATGCCGCGACGGTTACAACATACTATGCCGCCGCGACGATAAGCATCTCCAATAAGAACGGTCTTCTCCGGCGACTCGCCTCGCCCCACTCGGACCTGGCCACCGTTGCCACCCACGACTGCCACGCCCCACCATCGCTCCCGTCTCCTTGCGCTTTTCCCTAAACTCGCTTTCCTCCATCGCGTGCACCTACCCGTGCCTTTTTCCCTTGGCCACCGGTGCTCCATCGCGTCCAACCGTTCTGCCCCACTGTATTTGAGATCGTTGTGCTCTTACAGGGGGCACACGCTACGCCTGCCTTCTGTAGCCCCCACGTAAGTTGCCAGGGCTGCACTTTAGCGATCCCGCCCGTGACAACCGCTCCCCCCCCCCGTGACACCACTAAACAACGACATACGCCACCACCCGCATACCACCCAACACCAAAGTCACTGCCGCCGCTATTCCTGGTCTTGCAGGTACATCTCAGGAGCAACCATAACCACAGCAACAGCGATAACTCCCAACCGTGTAGACACCTTCTTCGCAAACCGTGATGGCCGCGACGGCAGTTCCGACCACCTCCAAACTCACGATGTCACTGGTGCCTGCGTCTGTGTCCCGTGATCCTCGCAATTGTGGCGGCGGCAACCGAAATACACGTGCGATGGCCCTGATGTCTGCGCCTCACTCGTGTTGCCACCTCTCTGGGTCCTCTACGATACTCCACAACCTGCAACAAGTACTACTTTCTGGTTACGAGCGACGTCGATTATTTCGACATGTATGCTACATTTTCCAGTAGCAATACCGATTTGATTGTATCTTCCTTCCAGCTCCGCGCGCGCACAATAGTTAGGTACTCGCGGTGAGCACTGCCTCAGCTAGTAGCGCCTAGACTGCAGTGTGAAGGCTTGAAGGCAAAAACCGTGTTGCGTAGCGTTGACGACGCCTGGCATGAACATCAACTAGTCGCCTAGACTGCAGTGTAAAGGATTGTGGACCAAACGAATGTGTAGCGCAGAGTTGAACATGCCTGACGATGGTCAGGAATTATGGCGACGACAACCGTAATACCAGGGGCAGCCTGGACAGCTAATCGCGATGTCGGCGGCACACCTTGGACGCTGCACGTTTTTTGCCGATACCTCACCATCACCGAAACTGTATATTCCTGCGGGACCCAGGACCCGCTTCATGTTTACCAGCATCAGCCTCGTCCCCCTTCCCCGACAACAACACCAACCCCCTCTCACCCATCCCAACAGTTATTGCTTCACGAAGTATTGGTCCCCTTGTCTCAGAGATTTCCTTTCAGTGTGGGTGGAAAGAGATTTAGACGTCGGGCCTCACCATGAGGCTCTCCTCGACGTACTTTATTTTCGGTGAGTAGCGCTATGATTTGCCAAGCATTGCCGATTCACCTACAGACGTAGTGAATCTATAGATACCGACGATGGCGGCTATCAGTGGTTCCGGTTCCCGGCAGAACACCAATGCCTCGCCAACCGGATCATCGTTTCGCGTCGCGATCGTCACGTCACGTGCACCAGCTCCGTGGAATAACCACCTCTATTTGGAAACCCGCATGCTTGGTGATGACAAAATACACCGGGGCCGACCTGACCACCCTGCTCTAGCCATACAAGTGCCCCTGGGCCCAGGGGGTAGTAACTTCGAGAGGGAGGAAGACTCGCGGTCATAGTCGACCAGGACATGCGCAGATCTCCCTGCTCCGTCAGCCTACCAGGCGCCGTGCATGGCGACACGAGTCTGAAGACCTCAGACCACAGGTGATGCACCTCCTAGCAGTAGATCCCTGCTGCACGGTCACCAGAGACTAGCTTAGTTATCCTCAAGGATGTCTCCGCCACCCCCGTAGCACCCCCCCCGAAAGGTGTCTATGCCGACCTTTTCCCCCGCGACACTGGCAAACGAAGCCGGGCTCAACGGCGTAGCTTCCCTTCTATGGATGTCAAACGACGGTCCTAGCGACAAAAGCGTCCTGTTACTGCCTGACAGCACCCCGCAGTCAGTCTACGTCTTGAACTATACTTCAGACAAATGCCCCGCGAACTTTCGCCCCACGTTGTGCATTGGCACCGCTCGGACCTATGTCCTCGAGTTGGGTTTTAAGGCTACACCGAATAATTTGACGGTGTCGCACAGGACGGAGTAGTTGAGGGATAGCGCGACTCAACCGCTCGTATTGGCTTCTTTTGGCCCAGCAGAAGTACTGGAACCGACACCACTACCCTGCAACATCGGTTTTGAGACCAACACACGCTGGATAGTTGTGGATTTCACATAGCAACCTTCCTTGTCCATGGCAGAGCATCGACCTCTGTTTCGTTCTCCGAACTGTCTATCTGAACCCTTGCGGGCTCTTCGGAACGAATCCCACCCCCGATCCAATACCCCCCCGCTACGGCGTAGTCCTCGCCTACCCACGTCCAATGCACGCTACAACAGTACTCTGGAAGCCCCCGTGAACCTCCGCCGATGAGTCGTCCGAGCCGGGGCTCTATTTGGTTTGACTTGACGGCCACTCTTTCCCCCACCAAGACCTTTCTAACCCTACATTTGTTTAGAATGTGTTTTTTGCTTTTCAGGTGATGAGCCTTCCGAGCCAGGTATCGGTTTGGCTGGGCTTGACGCCCTTCCTTCCGCTCCACTATGAAATCTCCATCGGTCTGTTTCACCTATAGAGAAAACAAGGTAACCGTCTAAGCCGAGCATCGACCTGGGTGGGCTTACCCCTCCCTTCCCTATGCCCCACGGATACCAGTGCTTGCATTCTGTACTGCTGAAATTCTGTATTTTTCTTCTGCGCGCGCGATCCCCCTCCGTGTAGCATTCTGGGCCTCCTCTCTTTTGGGTCATGAGTACATTTAACCATAATAATAGTGCTGACATGTATGTGCTATAATAGAGGCAAGACCCTGATTTCAATCACCCGGGTACCTGGCGGGTATACCCGTACGGGTAAGGTCCAAGCTCGCAGTTTTTCGAACACAGGGAAAATTACGTCGTCGGGAACCAGGCATCAGGGATTTGGGTATACCCGCAGGGTTTAGGGTACCCGCGGGTAATCGGTATCCCCGGTTCAATAGGTATGCCCTAGGACAAAATATTCAGGAAACTAACTCTAAACACACACACTCACACATTTCAACCACACAAACCATCAACTAGCTGCATTCAATGTTGAAGAGGGGGCACACGGCACACGGCACTGTCGTCACGCGGCTCCGGCTTGGCACATTGAGCCAGGAGGCGAGTGATCCTGGCGCGGTCTCTGAGGAAACTGAACTGATTGGTGGCGGGGGGCGATCTTGGTGATAATCCAGCCTAAAGCTAAAACGTGCCTGTGGAAACCGCCCCCGAGAGCGATGCGGACAACAGTAGCAACGATAGCAAAGACACTGCAGGCTTGGCTTTGGCTTTGGCAGCAGCAGCAGCTGCAGCGGAGAACCGGAGGTGGAATATGTCGATGACCTTGTCGAAGAGGTACCCCCGCCTGCGGGAAATCTGAAGGCCAGTGACGGGGGTTCGGGTGCTCCGGGCGCAACTTCTGTCAGTGCGTCCGCCCAGGCCCGAAAGGAGCGGTTCCCGCGTGCAAGAAGGCAGCATGGGGTCGCGAAGGGAGCCTCCCTGGCATCGAGCTAGGCGCTCGTTTGTTGATATGCTATATCTGCGGTTTGTTGATATATATACTATCTGCTGTAGTTCCGCATTATTACTCTGATGCAACAACAGCCTGGAATTTAGCGTTGTAGCTATCCCCGGTAGTTCCGTGTTACTACTCTCAGCACGGATTGTAATTCAGCATGTATGTAGTGTCAAACACTGCATACATCAGTGTGTTGATGAAATAGCGCTACCTTCCGAGACCGGCAAGTAGTGCGTCGGAAAAAGTCTACCGTCAACCATCGCCCCCATCGTACATACTTCCACACTTTTTGCTCATTCAAACCCCATAACTATCACGCCCGGGGATTGCAAGTGGAGTAACTTACGACAAGATGAGTTTATAGACGGGTTGTGTATCGAATCAACAATAGAAAACTGTTCGCACGCGTCGTTTCGGCGGAGAACAGTTACTACACTACTATCGTCACCGTCTACTCGAAGTATAAATATTCGTGGCACTGAAATAAGGAGTATGGAGGGGGGGGGGGGGGGGGGGGGTGTACTCGATAGGAGAGATGTACTCGATCTCATGCATGGCCGTATAGTCGTATGAATAAGGAGCGGGAAGAACATCAACGATAGGGCCGGGTACCCGAATACCCGGCATCAGAACGGGTATACCCGGGTACGTCGTCGTCAAAATGGCATTATTACACGACGGGTAGGGTAATGTCCTGGAGCTCCAAACATTGGCTGGTGCCCGTTATACGGGTGGTTACCCGCATGGTCCAACATCTACGTATACATTGGGAAGCGCAAAGTTGTTAAATTGAAAATTTTGAATTCCAAAGACACAAAACTATAAAAATACGTCAGCTGTGAGTTCAACCGATCGGCAGATCAATCGATACTCAACTTTGCAAGCTGCGTGAACTGTTCGCGCTTTTTCCATTATTTCCCTAGCGATTGGCTGTACTGGCAGGTGACTCCCCTGGATGCTGCCAGGGTCGACGAGACGATAATACTTGTACCAGTTCGTACACTGAAACAGCAGATCGACACGCGAAGGGTCGTGGTACACAAGACAATCGACAGTTGGTTTACAACACAGTTTATACGTGACGGGCACACCAACACCATGAAAATTGTTCAATATACCCCCTGTAAATAAATGTTGCAGCAGAATCTGATCTTGACGTGCCAGTACATGAATACGTACGTGTTTGTTGGTGAGTCTCACTATCGTCAGGTAGGTATGTATGTTCTTGGCCATTTCTGCTCTAGACTTATATTAATGTATGAAAAACAGTATGCACACACCTGTGAGATTGCAGAGGGTGGTCCAACAGCGCAGGTCATAGGAGGTGATGTTCGTGATTTCTTGAGGCAGGCTAGCCAGTGACGCATTCTGATACTGCAGCTCTTTGTTCCGTCTCAAGCGTCCTACCAGGCAATACGATCACTAGAGCTGGATCCCAAAGCTCGCCTTCACAATTCCAAAGATATTATTATACTGTCCCTGCGCTCTACAACGCTGTGTTTCCTCCAATACACTATTAATAGGGCGATAAATCAATAGCTCGATAGGGCAGCCAACTGTCCTACTCGTATCACGAACAGGGCGGCCGCTCGATATACCTACGTTACAACAGGCGGTTGAAATATTGGTGCTGTACACCGCTTTTTTATGGGTCCCACTACGGTGGCGAGAAGTCGGCGTTGCCCTCCGCGGTCCTCCAAGTCAGGCCGCTGTCTTTTTGTCTTTCTTGGAGTTTCCTTTTTTTGCGCTGCTGTATGGCGACACGTTCGTTCGCCGTCAAATGCATGAGATGTATCTGTGATGCTCTCCTCTCTCCCCTCTCCCCTCGTCACTCTCTGGTTTTCTTGGCGAGCCTTTGTGTTCGTACGATGAGGACGAGTACGAGTACGTATACCTGCCACGTATGATATCCGCTGTCTGTCTGCTCTCTCGTATTAATAGATGCGTTTTGTGGATAGAAGGTACTGCTGTACAGTACCTTATTTTACGTCGAGTAGACAACACCTACCTGCCTACTTGGTACAGCAAGCCGGCATGTACGTATACGAGCATGGCTCTGATATATGTTTGCCTACTGTACTGCTGTACCTACAGCTGCTGTATGTGCTCCATGCCCCTTCTTATTTTATATTATTGCTTCAGCTCAGGGAATTTTCCGAGTCTTCACGACTCCTACTGTCTAAAAATCTAAAAATCTAAAATGTTCTCAAGATCATCAGCACGAACTGCGAATGCTTATGTTCAACTTCCCTTTGAGAAACTACTTGATTATAGTACGAGATTACTGATGCCACAACATAATGAGCATTTTCGGATTTGTTTTTGGAGATATTTCGGGATTTTTCCACGTGAACACACACACTTCGGATTTTTATTGGCTGGCAATCAATCGAGAATATCTTCTTTATGGGGCCGCGGCTTGACGCCTTGACTGACGGTGACTAATTCTAAAAATGGTAAGATAAGAGCCATCAAGACTGACCGTGATGACTCGATGAAGATGACCTGGCTCCTATTAATAGCGGTGATGGTCGTAGGGTTGCTCTGCTTCGCATCGACCCGCTGTTTCACACAACAAAGACTGTCATCTCCACGAGACACGGACAGACGATAACAGCAGCAGGCCCGCCCCGCCCATACCGATCAATCGCTGCAGCACACCGGGCACAAGCAAGCGCAGAATGAAGGCTGTTGCAACAACCGCTCACAGGAACGGGGGCCTCGGCGGGAAGGGCAGGAGGCCTGCCACCTTTCGCCCATTCAAGAAGGAGCGATCGTATTATTCGACAGATGTGAGTTGTGAGTTGTGGATGAAAAAGCATAACGACAGCTGTCGACGCGTTTAGTCCGGTATGGTTGATGATTTTCTTCTATATCAACCATGTATAATAATAGCACTGCTGACAACTCACCGCGCTCCTGCTGCGGTTGCTGCTGCTGCTCCTGTGTGGCGAGCCGACACTGTTGCAACGTGAAACTACCGAAGTAGCGCCATGGCGACGGGGGGCTACGGTTGCTTCACAGCTGTACCTGTCTCGATGCTGCGCATTTACATACCTTGGAGGTATAGCTGCTGTTTTCTGTCACCAACACACACGGAGTCACCTGGCAAGTCCTGGCCTGCACAGCAGGAGGAGTAATAGATACCAGTACCAGATAGACATGTATGTATGTACCAAAAGCCGTGCGCCCGGTACGTTACATCTATACATTTATCGAAGGGCTTTGCTCTCTGGGCTATCGAACCAGAAAGGCAAAGCCCACGAGGTAAACGCAACCGACTGCGCACTAGCGAAGGCGTGTGGTGGCGGTGCCTATCGTCTTATACTTTATTCAAGGGGCACATGGCATGTATGCCTCTTACCATACCGGTGTGTTGAACGACCTGCCCGTTTGCTCGGCTGTTTGTATAGAAAATAAACTGAAAACAGGAACAGAAACCGTTTTTGCTATTTTGTACCCCTGGGTTACGAGTAACCATAGACAGAGGACACCCCAGCAACCAGATTGAGCGTATATAGCTACCGGTGGTACAATCAGTGGTCGTGAACGGTACACTGTGTACCGGTGCCCTCCACGGTGTACTGGCGAGACTAAGAGTTCGCCCCCGCCACATATGTTAGTTGCTATCGGCAGCATCGTAGTTCATGATTCGCAGCGTGTCCATCGAGTACCTACCTACGGCAGCAGCAGTCTTCCTTCGTATTATGCATAGACTATTTACTCGCGCAAACACAGCAGCAGTACTATTAATACATAGAGCGGTCAATGGCAGCATCGCGGTCCTCACCATGACTCACAGAGGACATATATATGCCAATCGACTGGGGTGCATATTGTTGTTTGGGTATGCGTACGCTACTTCACTCGTGCGCACACCGCCGTACAGCAGTATATCGTACCAGGTAGACGAGTACTCCTCCCGTTCTCTGCGCTGTTGTCTACTGCAGGACGTATTTATTGGTATCCTCTTTTAGGTTCCGGAGGTCCTTTGATCCTTTTGTGGACCCTTTCGTGGATCCTTTCATGTCGGACAAATGAAACTCCGCATCTATCCGATGTTCAGTACGGAACACACGCGGGCACGTACCCTTGCCCGGTAATCGGCATCGACGTTGTTACTACGTACCTGGTATGATAGATCCAGCCGTGCGCCACAAGAAGAAGACAAGCGAAGAGACTACAAGCTATGCTCGTGGGCATTGTGGTGAACGCACAAAGCCACCAAGAAACAGGCGCAGGGAGAGGCAGCGGTGTTTGGGGCTTGTGATTGCCTGCTTTTTTGGTCGAAAATATTGATCGCTTTTATTTTTTCGTAGTGAAACGTCATCATCCGGAGAAGCAGAACAAGAAGCAGAACAAATCGAAATTATCATACGGGAACATATTATTTGCTGTACCGTACGAGTAAAAAAGGTTTATCTGGAGAAATATACAAGTCCAGATATTGTGCGGGGCTCGGCAAAGGAAGCGTCCTATGCTCTTGACATATACCAGCACCGAGATTGAAACTCTCTACATACATACAGCGGCCGCGGTGCAGGTGCTCGATTTCAAGTGGGTGGGTAGGCTGTTGGCACCGTTAGGTACTGATGAGATGTCTGGGGATATATCTTTATAAACTGCGAATGGCGCGTACGAGTGTGAACCAAACCAAAAATAAAGCGGAACACAAAAATAATTGTGTTCGAAAGGACCGGGGAAGTACCTATTATTGTTGTTGTTTTATGAAGGACCCACCACCATGTTTACCTGGAGAACCAGCAATAATTATCTACACAATCGCAATACATGATCATCGCGTAGGCAAGACGGCACCGTGCTGGGTGCAAGGTGGCAGACTTGTAACGTAAGTCCTTCCGAAATCAAGAATCGTGACTGTATTTATTTGCACTTTTGCCTTTTTTTTGCACAGAGAGAGCATGGAGCAGTGTACAGCAGTAGTGGTAGTGCCACAGGAATATCTGTAACAATAATAATACCTGGTAGCTGTTGGCCCGCGACTGCCGGACCCCTCAAAAAGTCTTCATGTAGCAATCGACTACCAGCAGTGTCTGTAAGGCCATCTATCACATCCCGATTACCGGCCGTGGAAATCCGCGTGAACAAAGTCGGAATTGATTTCATTGTGTCCTCCATTGTTTCGTGTACAGTGCATACCTTGTACGTGCACGTAGTACAGCAGTAGTAGTAGTAGTAGTAGTAGTAGTAGTAGTAGTAGTAGTAGTAGTAGTAGTGGTAACACAATGTAAACATGCGTATGGTGGTCAGGGGTGGAGAAAACATAAACACCGGTAGACGAAGAAGTACTTTTTTTTCTTTTCTTTTTCTCATCCCATTCATTATCTTCGCACATCTTCTTCTCTCTCCTTCCAACTCGTAACTCAGATCCGGGGTCCCATAGCAGGCTCTTCTCCCCCCTTCCCGCTACGGTACGTGCCTTCATTTTTATCGCGAGAAGATTTCAGCCTTTTATTCCCTCGTCGACTCGCATCGAATTGTGCCTACCCACGCTGCAAGGCGCTCTCAACAATTGAATCCTTTTTTTTATTTTTGCAAATAAAGTCAAGGTCCGACCCACCTGGGGCTCGAACCCAGGACTCAAACAAGTAGAATTCGAGGTTAATCACTTGCCCCACCGGGGCGACCGGCTAAGTACTGGGGTTCTACTGCTGTGGCCAATATTTTTCGTGTGCCCGAAGACGGAAAATATATAATTTCCTCTGTTTCCAGTACGAAATAACTAAATTGAAACCGAGGTCAATTAATTTAATTGTTTTGGTCAGATAGCATTTATTTCCAAACCGGAAAATAAATAAATTATTATTTTTATTAATACTACGGTTTTAACAAGTTTCCTCGAAGAGTTTGACGCAGAGTATTCTCGGAAGAATGAGAGAATGTGAGTTTTGTACGTACGTAAGAAGTTTAGCCAATCAGATGAATGCGATGTTTCACGGTAGCATGAATCGTAGCCCTTGGTACATACACCTTGTCTGGTACGTAGCCGCAGCCTACACGCAACAACAGCGCAGCGAAGCAGAGGCAACGCTACAGGTCTAAAGTGTGATACAGACTAGTTTGAGCTCCCACCCACCCTTCCGTGCTTTTGAGGGAGCCAGTGGGGGGGGAGTGAAATAGTCGCAGTAACTTGTGTGTTTGTTGCTGTTTGTTAGACGTACCCGTTATGCTCGCTGGTGGTGCGACCGGGTGTCGTAGATTGCGCAAGTGGCGGCGGGGGCTAGTCGCATTGTTTATCGTTTGTTTGTTCGATGCAAGTGGGGTTTCTTTTTATCATAATATGATGGTGTTTTTTTTTCATATCATAATATGAGAGTGATAAAAACGTGGTGGTGCATTAGCTCGGATTTGCGCGCAATCTGAAAGTTTTGGAGAAGAAGGGGGGTTATCCGTATATATATATTAACACTGAAGTACATTGTGAGTTAAATGTATTTGTGTTATTTGTGTATGCCTGGTACGAGTTGTGGGTAAATTTATATGCACGTGGTCGTGAGGTTACCATGTACCTGGTATGTTTTCTCGAGTTATGTGTCAGGAACTGTTTGTCTGACTGGCGTGGAAGCTGGCGTCGAGAGTTCTATGCCGCCAGTTGGGTTGGGAGTTGACTCGAGTATACGGATGTTAGCGTGGGGTTGCTGTTGGGGCAGCCCCGGCGGATCACCCCTTCTCCAACCCCCCTTCTCCGGGCGGGGGGTTGCGCATTAATATAATACAACTTCGAAAGCAAAGTACAAAATATTAGTATACATGCGCCAAGAAATAATTATTTTACTCTTATTTTTACTGCTGTAATATTTTTGTGCTACATATATATGTAGTGCAGACGTCTGGCTGTATCCCACCGAGAAACATCGTGCCGTACTGGTAGTTACCGGGGAACGGAACAATGTTATACCAGGTACCTGGTACGCAACTACAACAGTCGAATCTCTGTCGATCTGGTTCTCCACGATGGGGGAAAACGCGAACATACTTGTACATAATAACCACCCCGAATAGGAGTGTCCAAAGAAATACCTTGCTCGCAGGTACGTAGTGCAAGTAGAATAGTTGTACATGAACATACTTCAACTACAGTCATTGTAGTAGTAGAGGAAGTGTACTAACTATTACCAGAACGAGTGCGAGGAACACGTGTATTCAATGGGTACTACGTATACTGTCTGTAGTTGTTCAGTACGAACGTTGCTGATTTTAGTGTTTTCTGTTGAGCTCAAGTAGATGTCTGATATGACGACAACACATCGCATGGCCGCATTAACCTTTCCCCCAGCCCCGCTTTCCGCTTCTTTCAGCGGAAGACGTACACTAGAAACACCTATTTTGAGCAAGCCCCAGAACCCTATCTAGTGTGACATCAACCATTCACACCTAGGACAGATCAGATCCCATTTGCATGATCTAGACCCTTTGGGGCAGATAGATCCCTCTGATCTACAGGGATAATAAGCGCGATCTAGATCATGTTTGCTGTATACGATATGTGCGATCTTGATCTTATGTGCATGTTTGTCTGGGTGGGATATATATGTATGATCTACAGCAAGCAGTAGATCTTATGTACATGTTTCTGTGTGTGGGATTTATATGATCTACATCTAACACACTTTGCCCGGGCATGATCAATGTGATCTGCCTCATCTGCGCATGTTGGACTGGTGAGATATATATGATCTGTGAGATTTAGATCATATATGCCTGGAGAGATCTGCATGATCTAAATCATACCTACAGGTTTCGGTGGGTGGGATCTGCATTATCTATGTCATACATACATATTTCGTCACGTGGGATCCGTCAGGTGGGATCTGCAGTTCTGCATGATCTGCACATACATGCGTTTTAAAGTTGGATCTGTATGATCTAGATATTACATACATGTTGCGCAAGGTGGGATCTGTAGGATCTAGATACTTCATACATGTTTCGCCTTGTAGGATATGTATCACCTACATGATCTGTACACGTTTCGCCAGGTAGGTGAGATATGTATGATCTGAGTGATCTGCACATGTTTGCCAGGTGGGATCTGTGTTATCTCTATGACCTGCCACATTGTACTCGCAGATGAAGATGCACATGCTTAGGTTTGCTCGCGGTTGATTAGATGCATTGTCTCATGTCTGTCGGAACCGTTCTATACGAGATATGACATACATTGACGACATCGCAGCCCACGGTAGTGGTGACGGCTAGCAGCTCAAGCTCCCCCCCATCGACCACGAATCCACCGCTAGACAAGCAGGCCGTCGCTTGCAAACCACGTACGGTGTGACAACTGTCCGGGGCATCAGCTCTGATAGTGGTACTGGGGCAGCAGATGATTTCGGCGGCGGGCCGGAAGTGGGCTCCTAGGCGGATACCGGAGTCTATATGATCTAGGTCTTCCGCACACGTTTGCCCGGGTGGGATCTGTGTGATCCGGATCTTACATGAATGTTTCGCCAGGTGTGATCTGCGCGATCTGTATTTGTTTCACCAGATGGGGTTTGTATGATCTAGATCTTGCCTCCATGTTTGCCCGGGTATGATCTGTATGATCTGCCTGATCTGCACATGTTCGCCTGTTGAGATATATATGATCTACGAGATCCAGATCATATAAATATATGCCCGGAGGGATATGTACAATCTAAATTTTACGTACATGTTTCGGTGGGTGGGACCTGTATGATCTGGATGATACCTACACGTTTCCCCAGGTGGGATCATCTGCAGATAGATGTGCGTGATCTGCACATACGTGTTTCAGAAGGTGGGATCTGAATGGTCTGCCTGAACTCCATATATATGTTTGCCGGATTGAGTCTGTGTGATTTGCATGATTCGCACATGTTTCGTCGGGTCGGATCAGGATGAGCTATTAATAGATATTGTGCACAACTTTTACGTATCTGTGAAAATGGATCTAGATTTTCTAGATCGTGATCTGTCCTATTAACAGGTGTGCAACCATTTTTTACAGCGTTGGGCACATAATTGATGTAGCGCTCACCACCGAAAACGAATACCTCTTATAATTTCCCTAGGATGCCCCTAGAAGTGAGACTCCTGCACTCTTCCTACTAGGCTATATATTTAACGTGGGCCTGTACTGTACGCAAAGCGTTGATGCAGGCATCGCGTGTCGTTCTTGCTCTGACAGCCAGCCTGGCTTCGCCCGAGAGTATCGCGGTTGGATATTTTCTTTTTTCAATGTTGTTTGGTTCTAGGGTATCAAAATGATGTCTCTGCGTACGGTGGTACGATTACCTCTCATTCCTTCGGAGTATATCTCTCCCCTCGTTTCGAGAGTTTTGTGAAATGTGCACACCTCGGGACGGATACATAATCGACTTCCACATGAGGATCTGCTGTGGCTCTTTCGGGAAGATATACCCCGAATCTGTAAAATAAAGTTCTAAGTGCTGGGTGGGAGCATTCCACGCTGCATGGTTTAGCACGTGTTTCCTGGGTTAGGTGTGTACTAAAATCCAGATCCTGCACAACCTTCGACAGGTGCAAGAAAGTGCTAAGCTGCTGCATATTATATATGTGATCAACTAGCTGTAGATTATGACTCGCACAAGGTAGTAAATGTTGCACACGTCGTAGAGATCAGCTCACCGTAGCTCGAGCTAGCCGTTTAGAGGGCAGCTTACTGGTGAGCTAAGTGAGCGGCGTGAGCTGCACGTGTTCTTGTGGCCAGAGCTGTAGGAGCGAAGCTCATGTGCACATTTGTTTAAAGTCCGAGCTGTGAGAGGATAGCTCACCTACGCATACTTTCCCAGAGTGAGCTATAAGAGCTACCTGAGCTACACATGTACGGCCCGGCTAAAGCTATAAGCAGTAGCTTATCTGCACCTGTTTTGAAAGTTTGAACTATACATAAAACTCATCTGCTCATGTTTCCAAAGTTGGGCTATAGGTGATAACTCATCTGCACATGTAGCCGAAGCTTCAGCCATGATTGGGGACGGCGTATTATCGCATGTTTTGGACGCATAAGGTGTAGGCGGTAGCTCATCTGCCCATGATTTTAAAGCTTAAGCTTTAAAATATAGAACGAGTATTAACAATTAACGAGCTGTATACAACGACACTCGTCGTGCGTGTGATACGACTCACGTTTCGTATGCCAATGCCATCAACACACTCAACCTTATATACACTTACGTGATATAATATCGGTGCTGCTTCCCAGAATATATTATTTTACCAAGACAACTTGTAACAGCAGTTGTCACGCACACACCGTCAGCTGTTACTCACACACCACAGAAGAGCTTGCGCACAACACAGCACCAACACCACACATCAACACGCCTAGCACGTTGACCACCCAAGGCAAAAGCTCTACCAGCGCTTCGGGCGTAGATCAGGCCGGCAGCGAGCAAGCGGATCCTTTTCTGGATGGAGACCCCATGAACAAGGTGGCGAAGGACAGAGCCATGCGTGAAATCCCACCACCAAGCAATCTCAGACGGGTACACACCCGGAAAAGCTCCTACCCGGTCGATCGTGTACGACTGCGGAGTGCGATTCGAGCAATATTGCTCGGGACTAGCGCCCAACAAGAACAGTATTTGTTTATTGATGGAACAGGGAATGCTGTCGCACACATGATACCGACGTTGGAATCTTACCTTCATGAGTAGCTAAAAATTCAATAGAGCACTTGCCCCGGAGGGTGGCGTTCTTCAGCTACGTACACCATTTTGTCGAAAAAGAGCGACAATTTATCTACGTACATGAACTATGATCTCGGGGGGTGAGCTATGGGCGATTACTAATATGCACGTGGTTTCCTTGCTTGAGCTATATGCGATAGCTCATCTGCATATATATGCTTTAAAGGCATGAGCTCTACACGAAATATGAGTTTTCTCAAGCACTGTCCGCGATGTTGATTGTTGTACCCTCGCTGGCCATGTCTTATGAACTCCTGTGATACTACGGCAGTAAGTAGGAGCCCTCACCGGGCTAGCATTGTCGCATCTTGAACCTCCTAGCTTTTTCTCGCAGTTTATCCTTTTAAGTAAGGTTATTGATGCCCGTCCTCAATTTAGATAAGTTTGTCCCCAAGACAGGACTGCAGTCCTAAACGGGTTATCGAACAGTTATTACCGTACTTTTATTCGCAATTCAACATTCTAATCGCATCGTTAACATCTCAATATTTTCACCTCTCCAACACCCTATAGTAATGCCCCGTCTTGAGGGTGTAACAAATATTTCAAAATCCTAAAACGTCGTTTCGTATTTAATACACTAGCCTTATCGTATCCTGAAGATCCTAACTTGCCGCAGCTTTCATGCATGTTGGAGGCGGGTCACGATAGGAGCATGTGGCACTTTTCACTCAACACATCGCTAACTGACGGGGCTACCTAAGGATATTACAAATTATCCCCAATATAGTTGGAATACAGACACGTACGTGGCGCTTCGGGACGTCTTTCGTGCTACACTTGCGGTATACCACGGGATTGCTCACCCTAACAAAATCTTGAGGCATCCCAAGATTGCAACCGAAAAATGACTAATTCAGTTCGTCCACCGCCCACAGGCAATGTGAGCGCCCAGCAAGCAGGACGGGCACTACGATCATGCTGTGCCCGTGTGAGCCATTTCAACCATACTAGTTTAGTGTCGGACATCAACTTGTAGAACCCCCCGGCCGTGCTGTGGCCGATTCTGCAATCGTGTTGTTTCCCCCCCGCTGATGTCCCAATAAGTTGATCTCAAAACCGAGATTTGGGTGCAGCATCAAGCTTATCAAGCGGGCACGAATTCAGAAAAAATGTCGTGCAAATCTACCGTAGGACGCCTCTTTCCTATAACCTTGACCTTGACACATCTTTAACATACCAACCCTGTTGCAACTTTCAGGATCAAGTCCCGAAGTCGCGTCAGGGTAATCTCTACATACTGTAGGGCAGGGGTAGAACTGTGTCGCATGTTGAACATCCTGATATTGCGGAGGGATGAAAAACGTTAGGTGCGCTTCAAAAATTTATATGCTGACTCACCTGTTCGCGTATCGAATATACTGCCGTACTACTTCCTGAACTTCGACATTCTATCCATACGCCACGTCTTGAAACATTCCTTTACCTTGATGCCCCTTCTTCCGCATGGTAAAATATATCCTGTGCTTGAACATCATAATAATGTGTCGCCTCTACCATCACCTTTTCCCAACTTCAACATGCTACTTCGCATCGGCATGTCATGTCGCATCTTAACCACGCCATCGAGCAATACAAAATTGCGCAAGGTGGTGCCAAGTGTCCGTACTACATCACAGAAAGAGGCCAGAATCGCACCCGACACGAGGCTCGAAAGACAATCCTGTTGGCGCAATCCGACCAACTTTGTTTTTGCGGTAAAGAGTCATAAAAACAAATATACTCTCAATAACCAAAAGGCATCGCAGTAGCAACTGCTGATGTATTGACTCACTTGAGGTAGCTCAGTCGGTCTAAAAAAAGTGAGGTAAAAAGTCAAATCCCTACCATGGGCCTCGGAGGTCGAATCTACCTCATGTCTTGAATTAGTGTGCTTAACGTGTTTCTCACTACCAAGACACAAATTTATCAATTTCATCATTTCGTACCCCATGTTTAGATGTCTGGTCTGTGTTGTTTTGTTTTTATCCGGGACCAATATTTACCGTATCTATCTTGGAAACAGCCCATAACCACCTTTGTAGTATCTTCGCATCTTGACCGTACCACGATAAACTTAGTGTCGCATCTTTACGTCTTATCGTCTCGAAATAAATGGCATCAGACTGTTTGCGCCACTCAAGCTTTGTAAATTTTAAGCACGTAGGTACTTTGCACACAAAATGAAGTAGCTCCGGCGTGTGTTGATCTCGTCCTGGAAATTTATCAGAAATAGGTCTTCGTGCACGGTTCGAAGTGATTGGTTGGGTGATGATACCGACAGACCGAGACAGTGGTACGCCGTTGAACCCAACATGTCGCTGTGCTTGTCGCGCCCGTGTGTGTTGATACAGTTCTACGGTGACTCATTCAGAGGCTCATCACCCCGACCACAGTAGTAGTAGCAGCACCACAACACAGAAGGGTAAAGTCCATCTCTCGCGGCCTGCGTTTCGTGTTAGTTACTGTTGCCGATGCTGGTGCTGCAACTGAGTTCGCATCACTTTTTTGCTTCGGCTGGCTGTGGCAACACACATCGAACACACAACAAACGAAAAAGCGAAGGGTTAGTTCGTAGGACATTATCTGTCCAGAAACAGCAATGCCCTCATCCAGTACTTGAGCGCCTTCCCTTGGGTGCTCAATCAGGGTGTCAGCGCATCGCCACAGCTTCTCCCACAGTCCACTGATTTGCATCCCCGCGCCCTGAAGCTCTCTCAGAACCAACGCCCACATCTTAGTATTAACAACCGATACGTCTAAAACGACAGAACCAGACGGGTATAAATAACACGCGATCACCCAAGGAATCAACACATCACAAGCCCTCTCCCCGCACACCTACATTTTACGTAGAGTAAAGACAACTTGAAAATACCGTCCGAAGGGGCATTGTGGTTGACTCGTGCTTGTCTCTGAGGAGGGTCTACTGCGGTAGGTACATACATGTGCAAGTTAATGCGATGCGCGGTAGAGACAAACATCTCTTCAGCTGTTGAAATTTCGGAGCACCCCGTGTTTAGTTGGTCAACCGACATGACACCTTTCGTATCCGAGATATTTTGTCCAACCGAATTTGGCGTCATTGCACTCGGCTGTACGTAGCAAAGTTTGCGCCCCAAACGTTGATATCGCGGAATATTAGACGAGGCTCACCCGAAATTTAGAAAGAGGGGATGATGAGCTGCCGGTAACGGGAGAACAGAAGTTCCCGATATGACCTCAATTTAGTGTGACGCAAGCACTTTGTCAAATGAAACCACACAACAGTAGCTCAGTTTGTTGGGTTTATTTACAGTACTTTCACACACACCCTGCCTGCCCTATATATTCTACCGTCAGGCAAAAACCACCGCGCTCCTGGGTTACACGACGCGAGAGCTACTTGGCGCCGCCGCCTGGTCGGACGGAACGGACCCTATATCTTCCGAAGGAGAAGTCACGCCCCCAGTCGAAATGACCGCCAATGATGGCAGACTGGACATGGAAGCGGTGATGATGTACTTGAAGGGGGCGGCGGGGATGCAGCTGGACTCGGAATCTGAATCAGGAGCCGAATCTGAATCTGGACCTGAATCTGGATCTGAATGTGAATTTGGATCTGATTCAGAAGCGGACGAGGTGCTAGAACGGGAAAGAGTCGCAGCTTCGAGCTGGGTGGTGAATCCTATGCTAATTGAGTCCTCAAGAAGAGCTGCGGAACGTGAGTGAAAACAAACGGTTGCCCGTTTATAGTATCAAGGTTGCCTGACACTAAACAGAAAATGTTGTACGTACGAAATATGTTATTGGCCCTTCTTTTCTCTTCTCCGTACTATTCTAGTTAGAGATCAGATACAGGGTCTCGTGAAAGGCTCTCATCTACGCCCCCCGCTGCGGGTCGTGCCTTTGTATCGTTCATCGCGAGAAATATTGAGCCCTATATTTCCCCGTCCACACGTGTCGCATTGCGCCAACCAAGGCTAGGGGCTCGCAGCATTGGTTGGTGTAATGTACTGACGTGGTGCTTCATTTGTGGGGGGTGTTCGCCTCGGGAATTTATGTCCGCTTTCTGCGTATGCAGCATGTTCTAGAATTTGTAGTTGACATTTGAAGTCCGGTTGCCCGATGTCACGGCTATTGATGAGGGTACGGGGGGATGTGTTACTCTAATTGAAGGATAAGGACAACCTTAAAGCTTTGTACGAGTATATGGAACATATCTGTAACGACGAACACTCGTTGCTACGTAAGGGGGTTGAGGGCGAGCAAAAAATAGGAACAACCGTAAGAGAGCATCATCCCGAGAAAGTATAAAACCAGATTATCCGTGAACACAACGGGCTGGACAGAGCAAGTTCAACTGATAACGGGTTTTCAAGGTCTGTGCGCGTTACGGCCTCCAGATCATTGGCACCGCGAGATCTTCTACCTTCTTGCCGCTCATTCCACGCAGCATGCCTTTTGGACCTGCCTCTGTGATACACGTTGAAGAGACATATGATAGCCCACTACAAGATACCACGGTATTCATTACGGAAATCAGACAGGGGGGTAGACAAAACGAAGTGAACACAACTCGGAGCAAAACTCGCTCTTGGTACAGACAGGCTGGACTGGCCTAGAGCAGATTTTGAGGGTTCCACGCACATTCTGAGTCCGTTTTCGCGAACTTTCATCTGAAACATTCACATACATGTGCTTCATCATAGTCTTCCCGAGGGAGCAATTACTGTTTCACTCGTTTTTGTTTTCGGGAGCTAAGGCACATTCGAAAATAACCAAAAAATGTTTCTGGCCAAAATTGTCGAAGAACAAAGTTGGGAAAAAAATGGTGCAATAATTAATATTTCTGTCTTGCCCGTAAGAATAGCGTGAAAAACAATCGAGGTCGAAAAAAGAAAAACCGGTGTGAGAATAGCTGCTTTGGTGCATTTCATCGTAATAGCTTGACTTTGTATAGGATATCGTGTACACGCCATATCTCTTGATGTAAATCGAATTAGGCGTTTTTAAGCGTTTTTGTCCTTGGGGCATGCGTCAAGGGATGTTCACACCGAGCACCAGCGGCATCGGTCGTTGGGCTTTCGTATAGATTTTAGTGTTGACATTTGACGGGAAATATGTGTTTTATCAAATTCTCGACGAAATCAAATCGGATTTCAAACAAATCAAGGTCGGCAAATGCGCTGCCGGCCCAGGAACACTGTTGCCAAATTTGGGGGAATACGCCCACGTCGTTGCGAAAGCGCGGGACGAATATAAAAGCTGGTCTTGGCCATCCCAGCTCCTAACTTCGTTCAGAAATTCCATCCCACTGATGTTGTTCTTCGTTGTACGACATTTTCAGATGGGTGGCGTCATTGTTTTGTTTTCCACGTGTATCCCAAGTTGCATCACAATTTATGTGCCCCCCCATGGGAGAGGCATGCTCGCTACCACAGATGTGTGCAACAGGGGGTAAGAAGTATAACGATACGATGTTGGGAATTCGAGCTACGGCGCTGCAGTTGAACAACACAGGCAGTATTTCTGAGGGAACCGTGGTAAACGTGAGGCTCTGTTTTCGCGACAAGCTATTTGGATGCAACTGCAACACGATCGTGATTTACACGACATCTTATAGGCATGGACGGTCAACCATGCCACGAATCAATTGGTCAAAGGGGTGTATGTTCCCGATTCTTGTTTAACACACAGCGAGAGGCCTCCCATTATTAGGATAACCTACGTCATGTTATGAGCGACGCCACCCTCGCTCCGCCCCGGGGATTGTAGGGATAGGGGTGCGAAGACACGAGCTACGACCGTGGTAGAACGATTTCCCCATTGTTGTTCTTGATAATGGAGACCCCCATCAACGCGCCTGTGAAAGCCTGTAATTGATACGAACCAAAGAAGCATACCACTCCAGCAAACAGTCGCAAGGCCCTCTCGTATTGAATTAGAAACGAAACAGCTTCATGGAGTATCTTGTCCTCCTCCGTCAAGCGTGTTTGTCCGTCTCTCTTTTTCCTCCTTTAAAATCAATCGTGTAAAACCATTGACGGCTTTCTGTGCAAAACGTGTATTTGATTTTGTTGGGGTAAGTGAAGAAGGCCTCTCGTCATGGCGGAAAACCGCGAAAACTCGGAACACGTCGCTCCCATACCGATGCACGTCTCAATGCTGACACCATCCACAACTTGCTTTTCTATATCCCTCCCTTTCGCTCCGAAATCAATCGTGCGAAGCAATCGACGTGCTTCAGCTGTGTAAACTATTGACGTCAGTGGTTGTTGGAGGGAGTATTATAAATACGCTTGATCTCTTCATGCTCGGAAGACAAGGATTTTTTTCACAGGTACCCT
Organism: Nereocystis luetkeana; assembly: GCA_031213475.1. NCBI lineage: Eukaryota > Phaeophyceae > Laminariales > Laminariaceae > Nereocystis > Nereocystis luetkeana. The sequence goes on from JARUPZ010000021.1 coordinate 220,140, forward strand.
ATACCTCCCCGTCCGCAGTGCTGCCGCACCCACACGGTGATTGAGCGGTGTTCCTTTCCTGCCTCCCCTCCGCACTCATTCGCGTTATATTCGTCACCGTCTTCTTGCTGTGTCTACTCTGTCGACGGACTGGAGCAGAGAGAAGACGCAGCCTGGACGCCTTCAGGGTGGCGTTGAACCGTGCTGGCGAAGGGTTGGAGTTGTACGTGTCGACAAGAAACCTGCAGGTGGCGTGCTTGGACCTGTGCGTCGCTTGCCGGAGCCTGCCTAACTGGCACGTCATCGTTACCGGGGATACCCCCCTCTCCGTATGGCTGCCCCACCATCAGTGGAAATCCCACCGACAGACGAAGCTCTCTGCCTCGCGCGTTCCGCCCTTAAACACAAGCTCAATGCTTTGGGAGTTACCCACCGAGTGTATTTTAGAGAGGGATCAACTTGTTCACTTGCATGGGCGTAGGGGTGATGGTGGTTTCCTGGCGTCAAGACTAAGGCGGCTCTTGAGCCGGGTGAGGTGCGGGGGCATATCCTCGAGCGGCTTTAGGTGGCCGGGGTCATTGCGGCAATTGACGTTTGGTGCGTACTTCAATTCCCCAGTCGAGAATATGGTCTGGCCGGCCTCTCTCCAGGAGTTAAAGTTCGGCTTTTACTTCGATCAACCAATAGCAGGAGTCGAGTGGCCGGACTCCCTGCAGGAGTTGACGTTTGGGGTCGACTTCAACCACCCCGTGGGTGGAGTCAAGTGGCCGACGGCACTGAGGCGAATAACGTTCGGGGTCTGCTTTAACCAGCCAATCCATGACTCAAGATGGCCGGTCTCGCTGGAGCACATGACATTCGGTGTTCGCTTCGACCAGCCTATCCGTCAAGCCCTGTGGCCGGCTGCACTGCAGTATTTGACGTTCGGGGACGACTTCGACCAGCCAGTTGAAGGGGTGACGTTGCCGGCCTCTCTGCGGTGTTTAGAGTTCGGCTATCATTTCAACCAGCGGATCGAGGGAGTCGTGTGGCCTGCATCGCTAAAGTCTTTGACGATCGGTTCTAGGTTTTTTCAATCGGTTGACAGGGTCGCGTGGCCGGCCTCGCTGCGGGAGCTGACATTTGGAGGCAGATTCAAGAGTGTCTACGGATGCGAGGTCGTCCTCCCGGCCACGTTGGAGAGGTTGACGTTCGGGCCAGACTTCAACCAGCTGATACAAGGAGCCGTGTGGCCGGCAACGCTTAAGTCGATAGTGTTTGGGACTGCCTTCAACAGGCCTGTCGACGGAATCGTCTGGCCGGTTTCGCTCGAGTCCTTGACATTTGGGAGCAGGTTTAACCAGGTCATACAGCGCGCCATATGGCCGACCTCACTGCAGAGTTTAACGTTTGGAGACGACTTCGATATGTCCGTCGACCACGTCCCCTGGCCGGCCTATCTTGAACGATTATATTTTGGTCGGCGGTTCAACCAGGGATTCGGTAGGGGGAGGTGGCCGACTTTGCTGCGGCACTTAACGTTGGGAGAAGAGTTCGACCAACCGATTGAAGGCGTCAGGTGGCCGGCCTCCCTTCACAGTTTGACCTTCGGCCGTTGCTTTGACCAGCCGATTGATGATGTCGTGTGGCCGATGTCTCTGCGTCGTCTAACGTTCGGCGTGCTCTTTGACCAGCCCATCGATCACGTCGTATGGCCGTCTGAGCTACAGAATTTAGAGTTTGGGGTTATGTTTGACCAGCCCATAGATCGGGTTGTGTGGCCGGACTCGCTGCAGCAGCTGTCGTTCGGGTTTCGGTTTAATCAGCCCATCGACCGAGTTGTGTGGCCAGCCGGGTTACAGCATATGACGCTCGGGTGGAAGTTTGACTATGAAGCCTTTTGGCCGGCTGTCCATCGAGGGGTAGCAGCTTCAACTTAGGTTCGGTGGCACCATATTGAGGCATACGGCCGTTATATAAAACCGTTATCATTACAGTTCGGTAACTGTTTCGAGAGTAACATGTTGTTTGTTGTTGCGGAGATACTTGGGCGTTAGGTTCATTCTCTGAGTAGAGTTGACTGTTTTAATCACCACCAACAACAGAGTGGTGTAGGGTGATTTAGGCGTTTAATTCATATTTTTCGGCTTGATGAAGAGTCGACTTTGGTAGCAGAAAGGAGGCCTTGTCTGGATGATCGCGTTGTTCACATTCTTCGGCTGAACAGGCGACAATACCGCCCACGCGGCATCGTCTGGGTGATGTGGAGTGATTGAGAACACCAAGTGAACCTATTATTGCCTTACAACGGCTGTATACAACGCCGTTTTGGCCGATAACCACTGCTAGTACCACCAGATCGTCTATCGTCGTCAGACGATCGCAGATAGACCCAAGAACACGATCCGCCGTGTCAGAGTCCATGAAAGCTGTCGAGATAGTAGGATAGATTAACTATTGAACGTGCTGGTTTGGGCACGGTGTATCGCTCCGCGACTGTCAATGCTACTCCGTGTCCTACGAGTATGTCCGACGAAAGCGCCAAAACATTTCGATGTATGGCGTCTGGGGGGTCTACGTCAAGCGTTTCGATCAAGTAGTGTATGCTTTACGAGTTAGTACTGATACTGAAAATGTGTTCCCTCTCACGAAAAATTAGGCGTGGGCTATATCGGATTGCCTGTTATCGTTACAGTACACCGTGACCTTTGAGTATGTCTCTAAGACATGTGGCCTTCCAAGCAAGGCGTGTGGAGATCTGAAGAACGCTGTGGATCGAGTACCGTACGTGGTACCAGTTGGTACCGAACGAATGTGTTTTCCCTCTAGACCAGTGTAGTCGTCGGGAAGGAGTAGGAGCAGCGATACGTGCCATATAGTATGAGGGTGACGTATCTTGGCCACAACTACTTCGACTTCGGACAGGACTTGATTCCTCAACTGAGGAGCTAAAGGCATTAGAATCGTGCAGTAAAATAGTTTACGTCGTACACTTACGATAGAGAGTTACTCAAAGCGATGGGGTCGTTCGTTGGGTGAAACACGCATCTTGGTTTGTCCAAATCACGATGTTTGGGTCAGGGTTGGAGCTCGTCAGGCACGGGGCCACGGAAGCGTTACATACATGCTTCCCGTACACCGTAGCATACACGTCCTGCATCCAGCTCGAAGACAGGTTGCGGTTTTTTTATTTCGATTTACCATTTTGGTACGACACGTCTCAGATTATTCTTTATCAGCTGAGGAAACTTCTGCCCAACATCGCTCGTGGTTTTCTTCCCAGTCTTTAAAATGAACACCTTCGATGGCCCATGTGGTATGGTAGCCGGGTCCAACCGTACACCATATCTAAAACCCGTTGTTATGGGTGAAATATGGAGGAGCCTCATCATAAAGTTTAGGAGTGTGCACAACGCCCCCCGATCTAGCCGGGGATTTGCGTCGGTTCAGTTGCCAAGACAAGGCATAGAGGTCACGCACTGTGCGGTATTCGAAGAGAGAGCACGTAAGGGGTATGCACCTCTGTCGACGAGGCGTTTCGGTACAAGAGTGAAGACCCGTGCTACGCTAGAGATAACTTAGCCTTTTGGGTAGACTAATTTCGGAGTGACGGGGCCTCTTCTTCAGGTGAGGGCCTATCCAGTATCGTCTTTTTAAACATACATGGGCCAGTTTTCATGGTAAACGGAGGCCGGGGAACATAGGTCGGGTTTCCCCCTCCTAATTCGTCCAGAAAAGTGGCGATTTGAGATAAATATCTCCTCAAGAAAGGATGAGGGCCCTCAGCAGAACCGAGTGATTACCACGACGAGGCAAACCCTATCGCAGGACGCATCTAGAGTGGAGTAAGGAAATACATGAAAGTGTTGGCCGGTCTGGCCGAGATCTCCATACAACTATTCGCGGAGTTGTCTCACCGGTGCCACATTGCTTGCTGCTTGCTTGCTCACTCGCGGGCAAGGCGTAAGCGCGCATACACGAGGCGCAAGACAATATAGAGGGCTTAGTTTGAGTGATCAACGTTGAAGCTCATGCTACACATGATCAGATGGTACAACGCACTATCAGATGGCAAGAACAGGATATAGATACCAGGTCGCCGGCACACATCATCCGGGGAAAGGTAAAATAATCAAGGGATTGAGACGTGTTTTGGGATATACCATCATGAAGCATTGTTGTTCTCTGGGGTGTGGGGGGTAAACACAATGCCAATTGTTGGAGAGTCGTCGCCACCTATGCTCCGTGATATGGTACTAGGAGTGCTGAGTTGTTGATAGGTCGATTGCAAGATCGAACCATTCAGGTGACGCCTTAGCATTACCCACATTGAAGCTGTAATCTGGGATGATGTGCATCATTTCTTTGCCACGAATCACGGCTCGCCACAGGACAAGAAACATAGCGACACCCACAGCACGTATTCAAATTCATGACATTTCTCATTTTCAGATGACGTATTTCCGAGAGCCTTTGCACTGCGCAACTATGGCGTAAACTGCAATGATGGCAATAATGAGGCACATTTAATCGTATGTGATACCTGTCTGGGCTGTAGACTGGCAATTAGCACTGCGTGTTGTGCGTTTTTTGTGATCCTCGAGACTTCAGCTGTGCCACCGACCAATGTCTACGTAGGTGTCTCTTGAGTGGCGGTGTCGTCGCGAAGCTGAGTAACGGCTACCGTTGAAGTGCAAGGGTGCCAGGAAAGCGTAACAGTACCGGTACACAAAGCGCTTCGCGTACCAGGCCGTTCCGCCCGCCACTCTCGCTCACAACAAGGAGTAATAGGCGTAGCAGATAAGTGATGGTCATAACGTTTTATGTGGAAACAGGCGACTTTCAAATGCCAAGAGCTTAATGCCCCCGTCGAAAACACGCACCTACATACACAGGAGGGCACCGATGTACCTGGAACTTCGTGCCTTGTGCCGGTACTTGGTATGTGCCAAACGCTGACCTCGTCTGTGTACTGCCGTTTTCGTGGTGGGCTTGCGAGGACACGCTGACGGGCATTCCATCTCAATATTCGTAGATTAGGTTCCCCGCGGACTGTCAGGCCTGCGGCAAGGACGGGGCTCCGTCACGGAGAGTGTAGGTTCCGTTATATGGAGCTTATGATCGACAGGGTATCCCACGCGAGTAAGAAACCAATAGGACAGGATGGTGGAGGATATGACAAGTAGGGAATGCTGGACCAGACATGTTGGAAGCAAGGCAAGACCCAGATGAGGCGAAATGTTGGATGGCTGAAAGCTGCCAGAAATAAACGAAATAGGCGAAAAACGCGGGGAGTCAATCGAGCGTTACGAAAGGCCATTAGACGGAAGGATCGAGAGGGCGACTTTACCACGGATACATTCAACGTCCGTACTTCGGCCATCAACGGCGGCAACGGTCTTGCCGAGGAGACCATGGAGGCCTCCTAGCAAATCCAGCGTGACATTATTGGGTTGCAGGAGACGAGACGGGACTGGCAGGATGGGTTCACAGCGAGCTTCACTGTATACTTCAGCGGAGCTGGCGGAGGTGATACGGAAGCCAAGGATCAACATGGAGTAGGGTTAGCCGCCAATGAGTCGGTATTGCGGGATGTCCAAAAGAGTGAACCGCCTGTGGAGTACATCAGTGCTCGACTCCTCAAAGGCGTGCCTAAACGTGAAAGGGAAATCGAACCGGATTTCCTTCGTGGTTGCATACGCCGTGACTGAAGGCCACATATCCGTCCGTGACAAGGACCCTTTTTTGGCATCCTGTATACCGACAAGAGTATTTAAGAAAACAAACATGGTACCGGGTTGGGGTTTAACAGAGACTACGGAGCTGTTACATGATTCCCCCCGAAGAGGCGCCTTCGAGGGGAAAATGTGACAGTCAAAATCAAATCCGTTTTTTTTTTCGGTTGTAATCATGTGTTTGGTTCAATTGTACCAAAAACAAAATCCTCCCAAGCTCTGAGGCTCAGATTGTGTCCCTCACTGCGTTTTCATGAGGTGAAGGACATAGGGGCTTAATTTGTGTCAGGTGCCAGATTGACCCGACTCCTCTTGCACGACGAAACGTGCTTTGAGAAACGGCTTTCCTTTCTCTGATACCCATATTGAAGAACATGTAAGTTTCTGGTGCTGCCTACTCTAGTTTACTTCAGAATTTAGTCGGCAACGCCGAGCACTGATAGGCAGACCTTTCTGGGCCTCTGCTTCGACCTTCCGAAGCGTTCTACTGAACGATACCATAGTGCACATACCGAACAGGAGCTCCGGGATGACGAAAATTCTTGCTCCTGAATATAATTGTTTCGTGATGCAAACACAGGAATGCGTACCCCCCCCGTTCAGATCTAAGGCCCCCCAACACCTTTTTTTAGAGACCACGACGAAAACTATATAAGTTGGTCTGGAAGTGGCCGAAGGCCTTGTTATGGAGCTATGCCGTGTTCGGTATGGAGTGAAATTGTGGCGTTATTCTAGAGGCATTCTGCGATAGAGGTTCACCGTTAAATTTCCGAGGCTCCTCATATGAGGGGCTCCACACTAATAGCAAGTCACACCCAAACTGACTTCAGCAAAAAAAGTCTAATCGCATCCCAATGAATAATCCCATGGCCCAAGTACACAACTACGTCATGTTTCTAAGCAAGATTGGCGTCCCGACGATTTTGGGTTAAGGAACCCCGTCATTCGGAAAACGTTCTAGCGGAAATAAATGTGCTATCTCTATCGTAGAACGCGTCTCTACCAGGAGCAAATTTGGTCAAAAACGTGAGAATCAAGGCGCAAGTGCTCTATTTTTATTTGAAACGAGCGTACCCTTTAACAAAGCTCGGCAACTTATTTCGATCATGTGTGCCATTGAAACCAATGATTTTCTTTCATGTTTTGTTTAGTCACGCCCCAGAACCAATGTATACCTTGTGACGTCTGGTGACATTTCCGAAACAAAAAAATGAAGGGGAGGCACGCCGTGGGATTGGGCCGCACAAACCTGCATGTGCCAGGTGTATGCATAACATGCGTGCAAAAAAATAAATATATATGGGTAGTATGAGGGAGTGCCAGCGGGGAGCCTAGCCTAGTGAAGCTAAAGATAGCTTTCAGCGGGACTCAGGTACCCTAATCACGTCTACTCTTCTTAAACAAAAAGCGGAACTGAGAGCGCCGAGTTATCTACACTTCCGGGGCTGCCGACGTTGTGAAGAGTGATGCCTGGCATAGAACAGAGTCTCTGAAAGACCGTCAACCTGGTAAGATTAAAACACCATGTGTTAGGGTAGATTTTTCAAGGTAGGCCACCTCCGGCGGCAATAAGTAGCCCTCGCGGAGGTACGCCCTCTGGGGAGGTGAGGATGATGATAGCTGCATAACCTACGCACCTCTGTGCGAAGTCAACCATATTCACGATGGATCGCAGCTGAATGGAATCGACCAGCAGTCCGGTTGGCCCAAGAGAGACAAAATACATGGGAGGAGTCAGGTTTCGTCAAGTTGTGGTCGTTGTTTGTCGTCTTGATCGCATTAACCGGCTGCCTTTGGCACCTCGGGAGTTCACCGAAACAGTGATAACTTTGTACGACCTTGTACGAGCGGGAACACGCTGCGACCTGCGGTACCTCTCAGACGACTGCTTGCGTTGCAGCTCGGATGTCATTTTGTGCCAGTTCATCATCCCCCAATCACGCTGTGGCCGTTGCTAAAATCTTCACACGGTTGACTGTGAGGTCCACGCGGGTGGAACAATTAACTATACCGGTCGACTTCCGGCACAGCCGGTGTCCCTGTCGGTCTTTCCTCGTGGGGAGATATAAAACACTATGAGGAAACTAGAGACGATGATTAAACACCACCACCGTATCAGAATGAGCGTGCAAAAGCACACGCACGCAAACGCAACAAGTATGAACGCGCGCCGCACGAAAACAAACGGAACGAAAACCCAATACGAGACAAAATGTGAAGTACAAAACAGATACGGTAACTCGAAAACGAGACACAGCAGTAGAGTAACTCAAGACGAGCACTAAAATACATGAACGCGCACAAAGGAACAGCTGCACGAACGAGGCAGCCGCAACATAAATAGAAACACTGCTGTAGATGGATACGAAAGCGAACAAACACCAACAGAAATAAGCAATGAGGAGAAGGTGAACCCCTACAATATACTTTCAGGTTTCCGTCTGTGCTGATCGAGCCGGAACCCTGCCACGCTTGCTCTTATCATATTCCTACCCTCGCCCAGTGGCCAATACTGCTGCGGTCGTGACCCCTCCTCCAGGGCAAACAAAAAAGGGACAATATATATGTCAAAGGCTGCAACATATTTGGGGCCGCCGTATAATACGTTCCACACAACTATTTATCAAACTGGAACCGTTCGACACCATCTGTCATTTCGTGTCCGGCATCTTCGGCAACAGTAGGTATCCTTGCAGTTACCCCCACGTCTATCTCGTCCGATTCATCTGGTGGTCGACCCGGGCGTCCTCGACTGCGCTGCTTAGGCAGCCTCTTTTGACGTCATGCCCGTGACATGTATTCAAGAAACCATCTGCCGCCCCCAAAACCATACGTACCACTTGCCCTCCATCTTGCAGCCGCTGTAGCTCAAACAAAAAATGGTGAAAGAAAATAGGAAATATTTCTCCACACATCATCAACCAAAATTACACAGTAGGATACCGGTTTATCGCTACAACCTAAACCAAAACAATTGCCAACAATGGTTGTGAACATCCCGTACCCGTGTCCACAAGGAAGCACAGATACTACATGAGTGTCCGCTACAGAAAGTCAATTTGACGCTGGGAAAGTAGTTCACTCTACACCGTGTTTTCGAGCGCAGGCAGAAGACGACGGAGACACCCCCTGATGGTCACGTGCACGCAATACCGATTGTACGAGTGACCTAGTATGCTCATCGGACGACAGTGGACAATCCAGGGCCCTACTAAATCTTGCTCGCGTAGGTTTGTGGAGGGCCATACCAACTATACACCAGGGATACCGGCATCGACTCAACTGCCCCTGCTGAAAATGAATTTGGTTGGAGTACTTAGAAATCTCATGCGATAGCCCAAGGTGTTGACGTAAACGGTCGCGAGCGACTACGCCTTTGAGCTTGTGTCATCAGCGGAAGTGTGTACATCAAAGTTTTGAACATGCTGGATCGCAGATATACACGGCGGTATACGGCTATTGATGTGTTGCGCATATCAACGCATGCGATTGCCGTTGCGAAAATACGTCTACGTTTCCACTCCACCACCCGCATGTCGACACATATAATGTCCTATCAAAGACCTACAGTACTAAACACAGTTCATAGACACTCCTTGAGGACTGCCGCCCGCTCCAATATCCGTGGGGTGATAACGCGGTGCTTTTCCCGCGTGCTGCTGGTTACGCTATACAACGACCACGTGATGCCCCGCCGTGTGAAGGCTTCAGACCCCGTATCTTGGACGAAATGCCACCAGCGCTAATTAAGCCAGCACGAAGCAATTACCCTCAATTGTTAGGTCCGTCTCGACGTTGAGCTGGATAAGGATGGCATCACCATCGGAGCCCTACGTCCCGACAAGACATAGGCCACAACGACAATGTCGTACACGCCGGCAAGCACGACGGTGGGACAGGGGGGAAAGGCGTGGGCAGTGAAAGAGGCAAAGCTGATCTTCGTGAGGTGAGAACGTGAGTAGATCGTGAATATATTCCCAACTAACAGTGGAGACAACGCGACTTATCTGTATTGCTATTCCACCATGCCTTAACAGGAGTAGCCAAGGACGGTTGGACAAGTGTATCCCTACAATAAAATAGCGCTTATGTACTTCAGCCGCCGTTTTTCTCTTATCGTAGTCTCAATCCGTGGACCCCCATCGTCCTTTTTGGCACACCAACGTCACACGTACATCAAACTGCTCCCTCATGATAGCTTATGCCGTTTGCAGTGCGCCTAGGGTGAGGTATTCCCACATCTTGTCTGTTTTTGTCGAGGTGCAAACAGCTTGCTCTTTTCCATTTTCGCAGAAGAACAACACCCAGCAGCGAACTGTGGGCAAAGAACATATCGAACACGATTGAGACTCCCGCCCAACCACCAGCATGGGTGGGTGACCGTTTAACGCTATGTCAGCGCCAACGAAACACAGATAGAACGATAGACCACACGCCAACCTTGTAGGACTGGTCATTACAACGTAGGCATCATGATCACGCATTATCATCGCCCTGCTTACCTGAGGGAACTGAATGATGCAGTCTCCCGCGGTGCCACCGAACATATTGACTCCATCAATTGTGAAAGGGTTCGAGTTTTCGAGGATGATGCGAGGCTCTGCCAAACGAAGCGGAAGTAACGAACAACCAGCGTAAGACACAGCGGGAACCAACCGTGAAGCATGCATGTATTTATGAGGTCGAGTCGCCACTGCCTTGTACACTCGTTTCCATGTGCACATTTTCCATTGTTGCTGAGGAACTGACCGACCTAGCACCTAAGCGCCTGGGCGCACACACGTTCTTCACCCCTCCGGGAATCTGAGAGAGCGACCACAAGACACAAATATTTGGTGCCATTAATCGGTAACGAGCACCAGCACGGCTGGGGTCACGTTGCGACCGCGCCGTGTATCTCCTGGCATTACCACTCGGACACCGGCTAATAGCATCTCCCAATCACGATTGGCGGATCGTGTATTCGCCAGATTTTTCTGTCTTGTTCTTTGTGGAGTCCCAAGAGGGTTCACCTTTATGAGCGCCAGGTATACCGAACTACAAACCGAAACTTCCCGATCTTACTAACCGTCTGATACTGGTGTTGAATCGTTATTTACCAACCATTTACGAGCAGCTTCAACGGCCGTAGGAGGGGTTATGTTTGTGTTACGTCCGTGAGGTTTGACTCCTTGCATTGGGACTCGAACACTAGTTCGTAGTATCTCCCAATCATGCAATGGCCGTTCGTACAATCGTCCTATTTTATCGTGAATGCCACCCCCTGGGGGCGCAACAGGGTTGTACCTTGAAATAACCAAGTACACACTACGAAAAATCTACTATCCATCATTTTACCGACCTTCTGATTCCATTGTCGGTGCAGAGGTTGTACGAAAAGTGTCATGCGATACGCTTGTCGCATAGTTCCGATGTGTTAATGATGGCATCGCCCCCACAGTCAACATACTAAATATACGTACCCCTTAGGGTTGATCATCTGTTTTCTTTCGAGTGCATGAAGGGCGGATTCGTTAATATAGACGAAGAAAAGTTATTTCCCGACCTTTTCACAACGCCAACCATATCGTTTTCGCTGGGTCTCTACTGTACCACCGGCCCCATCAAGGGATGACCGATAAAACCCCAGCCTGGAGTTCAGACCACATGGGGATATGCGACTCACTATCATCAACGACTGCTGTTCGGCAACCTTTCGACATCCCGCAAGGAATGCGCAGGCCGGTCAAACACCTGAATGACCCTCACATAGGTACGTGCCAGAAGAACGACGCGCGCCGCCGCAGAAGGCATGACCAGGTCTCAACCATGGCTGGTCTCTCGGACTCGAAAAGAGCTCACCTGCGTCAGGAGAGATGCTGAAATTCTTGAGAGTCACCCCAGAAGAAGTCCCGGATACAACGAGGTTAGCCGCCTGGTTTCCTCCCTCCGGAACATCGATGGAACCAACAAAAGAGCCATCGTCGACAATGCCCTCAAACAGAATGTTGACCGAGTCCTTAATCGAGACCCCCTCCAGTCGCTGAAGCGTTGATCAATATCCCGGCGCAAACAAAAGACGGGGCGTGAAAATTTCGATACGCTGTGACGACGTTTGAGAACGCACAATAAACTAACTTACGGGACTTCACGTGGGGATAACGAGTCAAAGATACCCGTTGTGCTGTTAAAAGGAACCAACCGGCATTGGCCAACATCGATCACACGGGTGGATGACATACCCGAGGACGCTCTGCCAAAAGGCTTGTGGAGACTACATTTGCCAATTTTTGGGGCTGATGTAGCTGGCATCGAACAACGATTAACCACCTTCGAGACGGATGATAGCGACAAAAAACAATGGCAAACCAGGAGCTACCAAGCGTCTACGCGCACATCCAGCGCCAGACGGTACCGGCAGGGAAATGTCGTGCCTGTGCCGCACGAATCCTCTCATGTAACCCGAGCAACAATTGATATAAACCGCCGATCACCCCGTGACCCCTGCTCGTTTTCCGTTAACGCCACTTCCTCCAGCTCATGTCTCAAAGTTTAGGGTTATCACTTGCGGGTGAGATCTACAGGAATGCAACTATTCCATGTTGGGGTTGTCTAAAATTTCACTACCTTCAGCTCTGAAAAAGCTGAAATTTCCTGAACGATACGCACAGTAGCGAGTGTGACGTTTGAACGCATCGGTGACCTGTCACCTGAAAAAAAACAACGTATGAGGCTTCGTTTTTGCGGGGGTCTTGAGTCACCTGCCAAGGTTGGTCATTCTTGCGCAGCAGGCGACCCCTTCCAAAAAGCAGACACGCGTAACGCCACTAAGGTGCAGCAATGTACCACTATGTAAGCAGAGAGGTTTCAAACACACCTGACTTTGAACAAACTCATCTTAAGTTCATAACCCGAACCCCGGCCACCCGGGAAACTCGTTAGCGTGCCCGAGCGAAAAACAACGGAAACGCTTCGCTATAAAGAGTCTGTGCGGGGTACAACCGTTTTTTCGGGCCATAAAACCATTGTGTTGAAGCTGAGACAAGTTCTTCACACTCGTGTACAGCATATCATTCTATCATTGTATCCTACGTGTGAGCTTACAGATTCCATGATGGTGAAGTCCGTCACTCCATCCAGAATAAGTTCAGGACCGTCTTGAGATCCGTTGCCGGAAAACTCGTTTCCTCTGTCGTGCAAGAAGGATACCAACGGACGGAAAGATCGTTCACAATGAGGGGAAGAAATAAGCTCGAACGATTTCGTTTTGCTGTGTTAAGTGCTCCCGTGGGTCGGGCAGCAACCCCGCTCAGTGCTGAACAGTTCGATTCTACCCCCACCTATGCTAAATAAACTGTGTGCAGTGCTTGGTGAGGACGCTAACGCTGTCAAACATGGCATGCAGGTGGTGCCGTGATTGTAGCATGTCGTTTGAGCTGTCGTCGCTTCTCGGGGCTGTCATATCACCGTGAATATCACTGTCCCGAGTTGCAAAGAACACAACCAACAATATCAAACTCGTTGCGCGTCTATAGTTCGCATCAACCCTAAGATCAGGGTAGATAAGTGGTCCTCACGTGATTCGATCAGCGTCTGTGAGGCGTGCGCTAGCCAGAGGGCAATCATACCCAGCAAATTCGACGATGGTCATGTCCTGATACGCACAGGCAAGTAACGATGGGGCGGAAGCAAAGGGTACATTCGTAAAATGTTGGACGCGAGAACCACATCAGGAATAACATAAGAGCTCCTCGAAAAGAGAACGTCGGGTCCAGTATATTTCGCCTGGCCTCCACGAACAGTAAGGCCGGTCAAGCTCGGTTACGCTGATAAAACATTGACTAACCGATACTAGGCTGGGAAAACGGTAAATCACTATCCCCCATGAAGATGTACGAGGTAGGTCGTTTTATGTAGTCCAGAATATGCTTTTGACATGTTTGTACGTCGGTCAGGGTACTCTGCGGACATTTGAACGGGGTAACACAATCCTTCACGCCATTAGGCGTCTAGCCTGCACTCCTACGATGGAAACGAATACGTTGTTGGAGACGCAACATTATTACAAAAGAGCGATAAACCTGTGTAACTGTGACATGGTACTGCTGACCTCGGCCAACCCAATCCTCGAGCAGATCTCTTAGCCGCATGCGCAAGGCTGACATTGTAGGCGTACCTCGGAGTCTTTGATATCGAGGCAGACGTTGCCTACTGTCCCTGCAGCGCCTGCAGACTCGAGGTTGGAGAATACATGCACACTGTCCACCTGCCGACATCGCATCATGGAACGTACAATTTAGTGCCAAGCATCGGTACCCCAGACAAAGTCCCTAACACACGTATCGTACAGCCTCTGCAGCACCATCGGCACGATTGCGTGTCCATCTAGTATCGTGCAGTCTGTGGCGAGATGAAATAATATGTGTACGGAAACCACCCGCTAAGTAGGAAGCAGCCGAAACCGATTGTAATTCTACCTGGCTACGACGACCAGGCGGCATCGTCCGAACCAGTGGTTCAGGCTGTACAATAGTACTGGGTAAATACTCACCAAGGCACCCGAAACACCGTCGGCGATAATGACCCCGTCTGCACCGGTGCCGCTTCCGTGCACAAAGAAAGCCGTATTGAAGGGGGAGTCTTCGCTCACGATTCCAACCAGGCTGATTCCATTCTTCAGCAACACCGGGCCGTCCAAGTAGTAATCACCCATTACCAGATTCACTTCCGGGGCCTAAAAGACGACCAAGTATGACAGGGGGGGAGAAGGGGGGAGGGCTTGTCGCTTTGTGAGCGAGCCCGGAAAACCACTCGGCCCCTTAGCACAGTAACTGGTATCAGAGCTCGGTGCTAAAAAAACAAATGGTTCACACACTTCGTTAAATATTGCTATACATATATTATAGGAATCGAACAAACTTGTGGGTTGTTGCTCAGATCAGTATGTCTCGCAGACACCGCACACCTGTCGACACAGTGCTCTGGGTGCACTGATCCAGCTACCTGAGCGTTTTCACACAAACACAAGCTACATTTTCAGTGCCCGGGGCGGATGTTAGTTATTTGTCTACACACTCTCCACCTGGTCGTTTCCAGTGGCAACGCCGTCGCAGTCCGTTCCGTCGAAGCTTTCGCCGATCCCGTCGCAAACGGCCTGCATGATCTCTTCCTGGTCTCCGCTTCCGTCGCCGATGTAGTCCGGAACAAGATTCCATTCTTCGATTGTAGTCGACACCACCTGCGCAGTTCGCCAAGTGCCACCCAGGGCATCATTAGGAGAATGGAAATATCCGAGAAGGGCATCATTAGCTGGTATCAGCCAACTCGCGCGGGTGAACGGCCCGGGGAAGGATATATTATGCAGAACAACACTACTTATGTCAAAATCCAAATTGTCTCTAAGGGAGGCGTGTTACAGCTAGGGTGGAACATTTTTGGCCCATCACGTCTGTCTGACGGGGCTTCTCGGCTGAGGGATTATCCACCAAAGTGTGCCTTTTCGCTGGACTTAGGCCACGATATTACAAATCGCATTAAGTTATTGTTTGTTCATCAAAATTCCGTGGTGAGGAAAGGAGAATGAGTGAAAAAACGAAGTCCTCAACTGAAGAGCCTCGTATACAATCAAAGGCCCAACCCTGCGTTAGCACGCCTCCTTTGGGGCTATTTTCTGGGTGCAATCGTGGTTTCACTATGTTTATATATATCCCCTCGATACAATGAAGCCGTTCCTACCGGAGGTTGTGCCCTTAACCCCTGAACTACTCAAAATCCAGAACGTGGACGCGGGAACATCTACTCACCCACGTGGACCCCGGAGAATAGGGCTTGCCAAGCACTTGGCAGTCGCTGACGCGCAGTGTGGGGTAGTCCTCCTTGTCGGGGCCTTCCACTGCCACGATCTCCAGTCGGTCGATCATTACACGCTCTGGTAGAACGAATTTCTCCCAACGGCGGCGTCCCCCAGCACTAGTGAACCGCTGGAGTACAATAAACACCGCCAAGTCGGAGAAGATGCTTTTTAACGGAACGTCACCGGAAGATATAGAGCTTGGCGGTCGATGGAAAATCGGGCGTAGCAGGGTGCTTTTGTTGAATGCATTCAATATGAATATGTTGGAGATTGGTCGAACGTATCGCGCACCCTACGAGGGGTCATATTTGTTAAAGTCTGAAAAAAAAAGCTCGCAGAATACGTTTGGGATGCATATGTAGGCAGACTCCACACGCTTACCACTGTACACCACCGCTTCACGCATGTGAATCCATGGCTAGAAGAACACCCCAATCACTTGCGTGGTCGAGCGTGTTTTTTTTCCCGGTACCATAAACTTTCTCCGGTGCCCCAAAAATCTACCCTCGCCGCCCTTTCCAAACTTCCCTCCCACGGCATTGGTCCTTATTGCTTCCGTTCGTAGTGTCCAAATGTCTATTTCTTTGAATACAAATCACGCACAGGGAGAGCTGACGTTTTCCAGCCTTCCACTGACACGCACAGCTTTAAGAGGTCCCACTACCCAACCAGTTCCCTGACATTCAAAGTTGATCTTTCAAAGTGAAGGCGATAAGCCGTACCTAATCCATCATGATCCCTCACCGTAGAAACCTCGGTGTCGTCCTCAAGCTCGTAGCGAATGTCGAAGGTAAAGGCCTTGTTTGGCGCAAATTTAAACTTGACCGCCCAGACGCGAGCAGTCTGGCCTCTCCCGCCGACCGCGATCCGACCTACGCTGCCCACCTGACGCAGTTGTCACGTTTGCAATAGTTCAGACAAGTTGATAATGCATGTTCGCACAGTCGTAGGGAAAATAAGGAGGGCGATTGAACGATAATCTAAGAGATGTCGTTGCTTCGACAAAGACCCTTACTGAACTAAACAGGTGCGAGAGGGTTCGGGCTGTATGCCGAACGCTGGTTCGTTCGATTCAACCGTACATTACAATGGGAATCGTTACCGCGAAAGGGTTCAGAGGTTTTTTCTGTTCGCTAGGCGCATCTCGTATCGTCTACACGGACCCCGTCACCTGCTGGGTGTAGTCATCGCCATGAATGACTGCGGTCGTATGAACATAGACGCTTGAAAGTTTTACGAGGCCAGAATCATTCATATATATATGCCATGTGCTATTCATCGACCAAGGAGAAACTGTCTCCAACAAGAGCGAAGCGAAGCGCCGTGACACGTTCGCGGAGTCGCACAAAGGGGGATCTGCATCCTACGAAGAATCGCTTGCGGGGAAGCTTTCGGCGGTTTGTATTGTACTTTACCGGCTGGGTGATCGGGGCTCGCTTGGCTCTTGGATTGCACTACAATGTTGAAGGGGTCGATCGATATTGAATGTTTGAATAATCGGCTTTGCCGAAACCGATTTGTGACATACTTCTCTGAAATAAAAAATAAACACGAGGGACTGAGTGGTAGGTTCGATAAGCCTTTCGCCCTGGCGACCAGTTCCCTGTATGTATAGACAAACTGAACCCGAGCTTCACATCCGCAACCACGGTTTGGGAGACAAAATTCTTGAAAACATTGAGCAATAATTTTGAAGGTATGAACAGGTACGACGAAGAAAGTAACACAGTCTACATAAAGTAGTAGGTTATTTCTCCAAATCGACTAGTCGGACAAAACCTTCTTCCGGTAGCGAATGGGGAGCAGTATAGACGGAGAAAAATAAACTGCTTAGTTTCAACCTCTCTCCGCTGTCGGCATAGCTGAGTACACACCCATATATATTGCCGGTTTACTAACATATCATAGTGTGAGCACAATCCTAGTGTGCCACAATGCCAATGTCAACAGCATGTGCATCTTGGCATATCATCGGGTTGGTAAGGTGTGAACCAGGTTTTGTTGGTAAGGTGTAAAATATTCTGCCGAGACATTTTATCAAAGATTCCAAACGGTACATATACTCACATTTTCCAGGTCGAAGCTGAACTTGGTCTTGAGGCCTTCAATTGGCAGCACGTCCTGCAATACAGGTATGTCAAAGGAGACCCAACAATGGCTGAGTTAACTATCAGGACAGTCAGGGTGGCAACGGAGACGGGCGCACATCAGAACTGGCACTTTTCTTGTAGAACCACAGACGTGAACATTCAAACTTACTCAACGTCATGCTGTTCGCGTAATGCTATTACCTAACCCGCTCCTACTGCCGACCCATCACTTCCAAAACTACGGCGGAACGCTAGGTGCGCAGTACGCGCGCCTCTCGAAGTCTGTTGGTTCCACTATTTGTCGAGGTAACTAGTACCTGTACAGTACACACCTGCGCGAAGTGCATCTAGCTTTGTCGCAAGTTACGCTCAAGGCACCGTATTCCTCGCATTTATGAACTGCACCAATACTTTCACTGCCTTGCTCCCCTCGAAGGATCACACCCATCATGCAACTATTACGCATGAAATAAATCACGTATCATACAAAATGATTTTGATGGTACGTACATTACAAACCATACAAGTCATCGTACAGAGCCATTAAATACTAAACGAACCAATCGCACATACCATACCAATACTACGGAACACATGAATCATACAACGCACACAAACGAATAAATGTGGCATATCAGAATACGACCCAGATACGTAGACAACTGGATTAGCCGGATGTAGCAACAAGGCCTGGGCACGGTTGAACTGCTGCAAGATAAAGCACATTTGTTGTCCCGCATAAACCGCCTGAAACTTACAAAGCTAAACCCCGTTTCAGTGTTGAAGTATGATATTATAGGAGTTGAGCGTGAACCTTGCTTTCGCTCGAGAAGAACCATCTGCACGAAACGTCATGCACGCGGAAATGCCAACGGCAGCGGTATAGGAGAGGTAGGGTATCAAGCCCTCGTCAGTGCGTGCGCGTCCGCAATGCTGCTGCGCCGTGGTAAGGTTTCCAAACCTCGGACAGATCGTCAATTTCTACTTGATCTACATATTTCAAAGCGATTAAACTGCTCATCTGTATGACCTGCAGTAGATGTTGCTGGGTGAGATCCGTGCAAATATTAAAAACACGTATTGTGGGTGAGATCCGTGCTATGCACATCCTGTGCAACCTCTCGTAGTGGCACGTGTGGGACTAGATGATCTATATCATGGATACCTGATTTTGTCTGAGGTGTGAACGATTCGAAGGGGCTATTCATTAGCACATGCGAGGGACTGGATGATCTGGAGGGCCTATCGGTAGATGATATAGGTGCTCTGTCCGAGGTGTGATATATTCGAAGGGGCTATCCGGTATCGTGATAATGTGTTATGTACGATCAACAGTGGTTTTCCGAAGCTGCAGTGGTAGGTCGCAGCTCCAACGTTTGAAGATACCTGACCAACCTCCCAAGTCACTTTTTAGCTCAGACGGTGATTATCAGGTAGGCCGCAAATGTAAGCTAATCGTACTGAACGAAGCAAGCCTGCAGCTTCCAAGCGTCTGCGGCGCCACCGCTTGCGACTGCCCGTCTTTTAAGACCTTTTGCGCTACGTTCACGGCTATCAGTGTGGCGCCGTAAAGTGTTCAGTCATTGGTTCGAGACCTGGACGGAGCACATTAAACGGTTAACGCGCGAAGTCGTGTAACAGATACCACTCCGTACGGAACCTTTCGCACTGCCAACGTGTTTGTGCGAATACCCGAGCTGATGATGCGTGCTACGGCACGGTTGCACCTATCCCACCGCACTGAAATATATATGAGCGCTCAAACATGAATCGGAAGACTAAACGCTCCTTGTTTTTCCGACCAAAATGGTATGTTGCTTCTCAACCTCCTGGCTTTACGGTCCGGGAGGGGTGGTGGCACCGTCAGACGGTGGTGCTGCCATTACTTATATGCCACACTATCTGAAATGAAGAATTCATCGGAACATACATCCGTATACATACATCAGTATTATTGAGGGTCGCGATCTGGAAAGTGGTACAACGATCTCCTATCCCCGACCCTATCGAAGGCATCTATCTGGTAGAGATAGGCGCTCACTCTTTCAGTCTCCAACAGTCTTGACGGTAGTTTATTCTGTTTTTCGGCTGAGGAGCCCCGACCATCTGGATACAGACCAAACAAAAATGTGTTGCTCCCATAGGCCTTGAAAGTAGGTGACACAATAGCCCTTTCCCCGGTCCTAACATTTCGTGAAACTTCAACCCACGTCAACACGCGTCACCTCTTTGATGCTGATCCAATCCGTTATACTTCCGAACTTAGGCCGAATCTGGATGGCGCTTGTCCAGGCCGAAATGTCCCATGTCTGGAAGTCTGTGGTGTCTCCAGAAGAAATGGCTGACGGGATGATGTTCTGTGACAGGGTGTGTGAGCAAGGGTGGGGATTGCTGGTATTTGTAAAGGATCAACGAGGTGTGATTGAGGACTGGTGGGACGAAACACAAACAAGCTTACGCCAACCCTTCCGTCCGGACATATGTGAACCGTTTGAGCTAAGTCTACACATGGAATGCTCCTTATATGATTCGACCACAATTTCATTTTCGGTTGCGGCTTTTCATATATCTATAAATAGTACCCTTGGTGGGGGGGAGAATGTTGTTGGATCTTAGTGTTCCGAGCAAACCTAACCCTAACCCTTGGTGGGGGATTCCGAACACAAGGTATATGTTGTATTGCTGCGACTGTTTGGCCGACTACCTACGCACCGCAGGCCGGAGAACGCAACTAACGACAGGTTCCCCATCTTGAAGAGCATTGCCACCGAATTGCAAACAAGGTGGTGCTACGAATAGGAAGGGACCACGTAGGGCGAAAGAGATGGCGCTGAGGCGAGATTGTCAGACGTACGGAAAATATCCTACTGCTGGCGACACAGGCACATCCCTCGGCCGGTACAGTATCATTGCCAGCACCTAGCGGCCCATGGCCCAGCCCTTGCGACAGGGGTGACGCGGAGGCTTGCCACCGTACGTCGCTCTCGATACAACTGGAATGCCGCCATTACTGCTCTAAACCCTGCATTTCTACCTTCAACCACCTCAGCCACTTGGTAATTGAATCTACGGTTTGAGAAACGCTTAGCGGGAGGACTACACTGCATACACCTCGGCGGCAAACCGGCTCGGGTCAACGTGCTCACGTGCTTGTCGTAGAAGCAGCTGGTTTTTTTTATTGCAGCAGAAGCGACTGGTCAAAGTTATACACTACATACGTTTTTTTTAATGTGGTGAGCTTAGGCTTCACTCTTTTCAATTCTCTGGGGGACCAAAACAACGACAAAACAACAAACTCACACTCACTTGTAAAGTCTGGTCAATGTACAGGCGCCGTAGCAGAACACGCAATGTATAAAATATAAATATCGACCTTATCTCGAAGGCTCATCGCATGTTCTCGGAACACCATCAAATCCAGACGCAAGTGGGGAATATTTCAAAGAAGCAACTCTCTATCAGCGCCAGACAACGCTGAGCGCCTTTGAAGTATATGCTCACCAAGACCCAGGCTAATTGTTCGAGAGAACACGACTCTCTAATTTTGGCGGTTCACAAAAAAATGGACTACGTTCAGAGTCGCTGTAACATAAATCTAAGAACGGCCGCAACATTCTCGCCGCGATGATATCCGAAAAATCACGCGCAAGAGCCATCAAATACAATCGTTTGAAAACTACATTGGTTACTCGTTGATCGCATGAGCACGGGTTGACAGACCACAACCCCCTTATATGAATTGCTTCGCTTACCATCCATCCACCTTCGGCCTTGACGTGGATGCTGAACTCGTTGTGGCGCTGGTCGCCGTTGTGGAAGGCTGTCGGAGGATAGATGTAAGAAATGCGTTGGTGGTTGTACAAATATCCGATGTTCAAACATTGGACAAACCTTGATCTACATTAGATCGTCTGAGCTCGTAAGAGATTTTCTAAAGACTATACTTCCGTCTAAGGTGCAGACGCAACCTACGGTAGGAAACACGTGATGGTTTTCAATACAGCCCCCACCAGACAGTATTAGCTAGACCATTTATGTCAGGAATACATATGACCGGTATTTGCGCCTCAGTCTTGCAAGATATTTTTGTCCATTGTTGGAGGAGCAAGCTATGTATCTAGGGCAGGTACGTCTACGATGGCAGGCGGGCGACTGCCGTGGAGCGGACGTGCGATTTGCTTCAGTTTCGTGGCTCAAAGTTCGACATGAAAACGCGAATGCAGCCTGAAATGAACTCGAGTAACAGCTTACCAATATGATAGTATTTGGATGGCGAAGTTGTTCCCAACCAAATTTATTTCCGTGCTTAGACGTACAACATCCGCAACTATCTGACAATAACAAAGCGTAACACAAACCACCCCAGTCTGAAGACATAACACACAACTGTGTGAAACAGCTACGGCTATACAAAATAGAAAAAGCCAGTCTGAGCGTAGTTCAACGTATGGGGTTGTGATGTGCCACCCAATTCGAAAGTTTCGGCCTGACTGGATACCCGAGCGTCGGCTCTTTTACATGAGATACGAAACGGGGATACCGACTCAGGGCCAAAAAACATTTCATGCAAAAATGTGGATTACACACTGATACAGCCGCCCCAGGAAGTTATTGTTTTACAAACATATGAGGCTGATAGTCTTGCGGAAACTTTGTCGTGTAAGGGATGTAGGGCGAATTGTGTATAAAAAATTGCTACTGTAGGACGTTTCAGAACGTCCAAGGTACATTCACGTGACCAGAGGAAGGAGCTTTTCACCTATTGAAAAGTAGGATCTGCTTGGATGAACAACTCAAGGAGCTGATAACTAGTTGGGCATGTCCGCATGATCACATCGACTAGTTTTGTCGCCTACAGCAGTAGAACGGGTCTGCATGACCAAACCATGTTAGGGTTATGGATATGTCTGCATGACAAGGCCGACCAGCGTCTCACCTAGTTGGATCTGCCTGAGGTATCTTTGGGTGTTTAGCTTGAATTCGACGTCGCAGACATCGGTCAACGAGTTGTCGGTCACGGGAGAGCATGACCACCGAGATCCCGGCGAATTGTCTCCATCCTGTTGTGCACAGGTGTTTGCATGTGCAATGGCAGTCAGTCAAGATTTAGGTTTAAATTCGGATACGCGAAATTGTTTGAAAGGGGGGAAGCGAGGGGGGAGGGTGAAACATCCCGGCTAAGATTGGAGGAACACGCACTATCTACTTTTCGCATGAGGTTCACGTACACAAAAAAAAAACGTTATGCAATGCCGAGCTCTAGCCAGTTGAAGCAAACAGAATAGCGAAGCAAACAGAATAGCACACTACGGTAGGCTCATTGACGTTTGGCCCGTGAACCGTGGGTGTGGTTCCTACGGGGTCAAAATTCATACCAGTTGGCATTCGTGGTACTATTTACCGAAGGCGGTGAATGCATAGTCGTACAGACGAGTAAAATAGATCACACGACCACGTGGACGCAGAGGGAAGGGACGGCAAAACCGTAGCCCAAACACGTACGCCGTTCTCTGACGTGCAAGTTAATGCTGTAGTTCGTGGGTATTCAGAATTTTCAGTATCAATCTTCAAGGTGGTGGTTACGTCACTATTCTCACCTGCACGTTCCTGCTAAAAAACGAGGGTAAAGGTTATCAAGCTGTAGGGGTTGTTGCAGGCTGCTCTTTGTAGGTTAGTTATTATTGACGGTTGGATATATTGATCATTGCTGCTGCGACTGTTGGCGTTGTTGCGAAGTTACTGGAGTGCCCATCATCCGCAGAGTACAAGGTACGTGATAAAAACATATGTAGGCAATCAAAACACGAATGATGCCATACACATCGTCGGGTGCTTCACCTTGATGTTGTAGATACTGCACCCCTCCAGATGGCCAGCACTGCAGCCACCCTCGCTGGCTGGCCGCGGGTCAAATGGAACTCCGCCGCTGGACCCATCGTCGCCTCCTAGTGGCGTCCGTCCAAGAGCTACCAACGAGGTGTCCACAGCATTTGTAGGATAGGACGGAGCGTCTATGTTCACGCGAATATCCACCTGGCCGAGTTTGTTCGGCAACGGAAATTATTGGGTGGCGGCGCCGGAGAAATGGGGGTTAAGGGCCGTCGTAGCAGCCCACGGATCCCTGACAAACTTGAGGTTCATCGGTCAGTGCCATGCCCTAAAACATTGCCATCGCCCTGTCTTCCTACCCAGCAGTAGTCCGAGCCCGAGCAAGTCGCCGATCCGTGGCGCAGCCACCCCTGCAGAATGGGCCGCAGCGGGCGACTTCGTAGATGGAATATGTCAGGCACATCATAGCAAAGGCCTGATCAGCATCAACTGCACGGAGTACTAAAGGCATTGTTCTTCACAATCAGTACCAGTACCAAACGGGATGCTGCCGTTAACTGTAACTCATTGGCGCTGAAGGGGAACGGGTATTCGCAGTGTCTGAAGACAAGAAAAAGCGAAATAGACGCTCCTTAACAGCTCCTAGCAAAAATACAACACAAATTGAGCACACCTCGCTTATCGAAAACTCGCCGCCGCTCCCGGGAACGCCCTCGATCTTGACGTACCGCGCCAATTCCCTTAATCCTCCAAACGTCTGGAGACCCTCAAGGGAAGCATCACGCGGACCCGCCGTCGCCCCAGAGAGTACGGAACTGAATATTCCATCGACACCTGCCGTGTAGACGTTAAACTTCGCTCCCGCTGTCGAAGAGTCGTCCACGAAAGCTGGCGACGGCCATGGTCGAGAGATGTTTCCAAGGTAGCCACGAACATATTGTACAATTGTTCGACGTCGAGAAAAACGTGAATCGGGTTGTTGAGAGTGGCTGAAGCATTGGATCAGCGGTTTGTTTAAACTGTCCATTCCAACTTTGCAAAAGCGGACCACCCGTCCGTACGAGCCGGACGAAAATGTTAGCATGATTGGTTACAGCGAGTCCAAAGTGTGAATGTAGTGAAAGCTAGAATGTAGCTCCTTCTAGATGAGTTTGTGCTCTCGTTCGGGAACGGCTCAAACGGAAATTACTGACCCAAGACACCAGCAACACGCTGCGTGCTCCACCCCTTTGCCCAAAGGCTGGTGCTGGAATCACCAACTCAGAATTAGTACACTTGATTTCACCGAAGGCTGATATGTATCTCACCAATACGGAGTTGCTGCATTGACTGAACTTCTTGCATGTCGTAGGTGATTTCGCACACGTCGCCCTCAGAGCATGCCCACGAAGCCGAGGTACTCGTGCTCCCGTCCTATAGGAATCGTGAACGGCATGCCGTACGGTTAACCCCGCAACAGCAGATTATTGGCAAGAGAGCGTCGTCGCCATGCATCCACAACAAAGAAGCACGTTATAGAGGTATGCATGCCCGAACAAACGGCCAGCCTACGACGATCTCGCTAGCGTGTTCGTCTTCGCTCCCCCGCGTGGTAAAAAACACGGGCAGACAGTTCCGTGTGTTCATAGTCGAGTGAATATGTTTCATACTGCTGATGTCCCCCAACCCCCCCCTGTTCTCGCCTCTTTAAACAAACTAGAGTAGCCCAATCATATTAAGCAAACTCCGCACAGGTCCAAATGGCAAGGAAAGGTATGACTCCTTTCAATATCGGTCGCTAATCTGCGCTTGAGACCATGTGAGGTTTGGCAAAGGGCGCGGAATTTTCACCATTGCAAGTTTCTTGGTGGCATATCTAAGTCAACCATGGTATCGTTGGAGGCTTTGCCAATAATGCACGAGACACAAAAAAAACAAGGCGTGCAACAGTATTGCATGCCTTGTATAGGTACGCCATGGCATTGTTCCTCCGGCTGTACTTTCAGTTTTCCTGGAAGTGGGGAAATGGTGAGATTCATACAGCTCCTTGAATGGGAAGCTTCTTGAAGATATATAAATGATTATTCTACTCCAACGCCCAAGTGCAGAAAGTGAACATCAGCCGTCGCATCAGGGGCCGTACGGCGACAAACACGTTGTGTGTGCGCGGGCCACGAGAACCTTACAAGGGTATTTCCAGCTGAACCGCTGTTGACCGTGGCGGACGCAGTAACGCTCACGCGCTCCGATGCCGAAATGCCGGCGACAGGCACATCGTCAACGTCAATGTATATTTTAGTCTGCGGCACAAGACCAATCGACACATGAGCACGGACACAAAGAGGAGTGAGGAGTTAGCTAATGCGCCTGCCAATAGTTTGATTTCAGCGTAGTTATGCGACGTGTACGTAGTCGGGGGAAACCTTCCTCACTGTCGACTAAATTACGTATACAGGTCGAGACTTTGGACAATGTAGCACAACACTAGGCGTACATGCGGAGTTCGGTGCAGTGTATAATACCTGGTATGTTCACAGGGCGTCCCGACCACCTGTGTGGTGTACTCGCGAATGCGTACTATCTGTCATCGGGTATATTGTTGGAGGACCACCGAACCATCACGGTATTACTCAGCCTACAACACCGCTACATATTTATGTGCTGGTGTGGCGGAGTTTCTTTCGTTCTCCGTAATCAACGACGACCACTGCTGGGTTTTACAGCTAAACATGGCGTCCGCCGTATCATTGTTGCCACCCAAACAAAATTCACCTAAAACTCTGAACGGGACACGCAGGTATGATAAGACTAAGTTGATGCCCGACAAAGTTGGCCAGTAGGATAATCAGGTAGAAAAACTGTTTCAGGATTTCATGATGACGGCTACCGCGGTGATCCGTATTCCAACCGGCGGGAGAATACATGGCCACATTATTGTCATTGTTGGGAGTTTTGAAAAACAATGTATTGGGCGTTAACGCGTATTTCTGTCCCCACGGAGGCCAACGATGTGCCTCGCATGGTAACTTCGGCCTTGAAGTCTTAAAATTAGAAAAATAAAAGTATCGCCAGGTCATTAGTTTGCACATCATAACAGCGTAGTACTCTTGCCGAGCGAAGCGGGTTGAAAATGAAGGCCCCACCGCGGGCTACAATTTGACGGGTTCACAAAACTTGGAGCAGCATTTAAACCGGTTACTCGCACCCTTCGGCCGAAAACATCGGAACACAGTATTGGTTTGAGGTGCTTTCTACCAGAGCACACGCAAATGGCCTCACAAATATCGACCCGCGCAATTAACCAGCAGGAGCTAGATACCCTATCCGTATGTAACGGTAATTCCAACGGCCCACGGAGAGCGCACATCGATCCCACATAATAACATAAAGGCACTAGCACTCGGCAAGCCGACTCACTTCCGTGATCCCGATGTAGTCGCCCTGGTCCATGATGGCCAGCAGCTCCATCTCGTCCGCCAAGGACCCAGCTAGACCGGGTATCTCTTGCAGGGCCGTCGAGCCCTGCTCTCCAGTCCATGACTCCACGACTACCTCGTCTTCCAGCAAAATCTGTAGGGTGGTTTCACTGTCAGCAGTAAATGCTGCACACGACGCGGCGTGGGGAGAGGGTGAGATATGGAGGGCCGCCTGGTATATCATGCTCCCAACATCATCATGCTCTAACTCCGATAGTGGTCTCCCGAGAGACACGCCCCACGAGAACAACAAAACAATTCAACCTATCAATAAAAACGAGTGCAGACTTTCTTTCGGAAACAATGAAAGTCAGAGGGTGTTCGTCGTACAAATACGAAAGTCGATAGGTGCACTGCTGTCGTGAACATTCGAGATTCAAGTGCTGGTAAACAAACCAAAACCAAAATCGAAGATATATACTCGTAGCGCCTTTCGGCTTCAGAACA
The DNA here is from genome assembly GCA_031213475.1 of Nereocystis luetkeana. Classification (NCBI taxonomy): domain Eukaryota; class Phaeophyceae; order Laminariales; family Laminariaceae; genus Nereocystis; species Nereocystis luetkeana. The sequence goes on from JARUPZ010000021.1 coordinate 247,486, forward strand.
GGTGCGTAATCACGGCATAAAGCGCTCCCGCGTCATGGGCTGAACACAAAATTCTACCAACACCGTCAATGAATGGATGAAACTGTCGAAGAGTATTGGTGATAATAACCAACAACCAAAAGTAAACATCGACGGGGGAAAAGGGAAGGGAGTACCCGGCCTATTGCATGGTCGTAGTCGTATAAGGTGGGAGGAGGGGCATGTCTATAAGCTGAAGGGAGTATCGACGAGGCGAAAAATGCAGAACACAACGAAGGAGCGTGTTGTTTTTTTTGCAGGAGTGAATACGGTGTATACACCGGATGCATCTATGCCTGGTATATATATTGAATATAGACGCTACGGAGGCTTTTGGTAGGCGCGCGCCATCTACACGTGTTGCCCAGGCAACGGCAGCTACGTAGAATACACACAGCATAAGATCGGTGGCGCGGTATTTGCAAAGGCTAAAGCCGACACACGGTAAAATGCAAAGGCACAAGTTCGCAAACCATCCTGGTCTTGGGCGGAAGAGTCTTAGCCTCCATCCCACCTCTTCACAATGCATCACAACATTGCTATACATGTTCGTTAATGTATAGCCCATCCCTGGTGCATTGACGGCCGTGTCATAAGGCATGCCACAGGAAGAACATTACAAAAATTCAACCAGATATTTCGGGGAAAATCATAAATCGGCGAGAAGTGATGATAAGTGTTCTGTGGAAGACACGCCACGACACTCCTCCTCAAATACGAAATCTAGCGTGGGCCAATGTTCCCGTTCCACATCAAACAGCCGGTACTCTAGCCGATGTTGCAAAAAACAATCGTTTCTGTCGAAACGTCACTTCTAGTTACCCCCCCACCCTTTGCGATACGAAATAATGCCTCCAAAGGAAGTAGGGTCGAAAGAAGGCGACGGCTAAATCACGTCGGCTCAGAGAAAGACGCCCGGACTGATGGAATATCGGATAAAAGAGTATGGCCGACCTACTGTTGGAGACATCATTTGAAGGGGGCCTCCGACAGACGCATGCTGCGATTGGGGTTGCCATTAATTAGGGTTAATGCTCGTTGGCCCCCACCTGGCGCGGTTCCTCTACATACTGCAGACGAACTGGAGCCAATATCGTTGGCCGCATTTGTATCCTATTGATTTTGTATTATTCCAACAAAAACCACGACAGGCCGATAACAGCGGTCCTTATTTTCTCAAAACAAACAGTGTATTTGGGGAGATATAGAGCTTCTAGAGTAAGGAACCTCCGAAAAAATCGCTCGTACCGCTACCGAACTAAAGGTAAGATCATGCTAGGTGTTTCCACTAGACGGTTGGTATCATAGTGTCTGCCATACGGTCTGGCGATAACATGCCAGGTCCCAATTGGGATTCAACAACATACCTACGTGCACCGACGAGATCGTTCTTCGGGTTCCAGCGTTTGGGTCTTCATTGAAGTTGTACCTCACCGCACAGGCGCTGGTGAAGAAGGCGACGTCTTGCTGCGTGCAACCGTACCGCGACTCGGCACCCAAAGATCCATCCTGCATCAAATCAGTTTCGGGCCGGGCAAAGGAAGCTTATTCGCAAACCCCAAAACGAGGAACAGACCTTTCCCCCGCATACAGCATCGCATGTAATATGTTCGACACATGCCCGTCTCAAGATCCATCTTGAAACGATGTACAGAGCGTCTCTCCGTACAAGCGTCTTCGGGCCAAAATAAAAAAATCAAGATATATCCTACTGTTCTCGCCTCGGTCAGGTCTTCGTACCTCTCTTCATGATCTACTGTAGATCTTCCAGAAGACAGATACATTCTTGATCTGTGCGAACTACCGATTTCACGTTGCCAGTTGAGGTTTGAATGAGCAAGGCCAAATTTCGTGGGTTCGTCCTGTCCCATTCATATCCTGCAGACAACTTCACGATGGCTGGTTGGGATCTAGAACATCTACTGTAAATCATAACCTCTCCGACGTGTGAAACTGTTGTGGGAGTCAGTACACGCCCCCTTGTCATGATCAAGATGACGTCCAACGCCTGGCCGCGTTATGCTGCCGAGATGATGTCTGAGGTCTGAGGGTTCGGCGAGAGAACCTAGATGAGTACCGTACATAACGAGACCCGCGTCTCCGGGACTTGACTGTTATAAAATTATACCAGGTACCAGGGTATGTGGCATGGTTCCTCAAAATAAACCCCATGTTTTCCGATGCGACTGCAGGAACACAGGGCGCCAAAGTAAACCGTCGGGCAGGGATAACAGATGGCCGCACGGGGGTACCAGGCACACCATGCACCAGCTCTCGACCTTACACAGCAGGCAAGCAGAGGTGCAGTTCAAGGTACTCAAGCGCAATGGGCGCTTGACGCTGAACACGGGAATTGACAGCCACTGACCGCTCTATGCACACTTTCGGACTTTCCATTGGCGCCTCTATGCATATAGTTTGAAACTTATGGGGATTGGACCAGAACAGGACCTCTGGTCGGTGCTCGGTGTTTGTCTGAGATTGCGGATTCGGGCGTCGGAACTGCTGGCAATGGCGTGGACTCTAGCCCTGGTGGATCATTTTCACTTGATAGGCTTAATTTTACAGTACTATATCGGCTAACAACAAAACGCAAGCGTGCACCAGCACATGCAGGAATAGTATCGCGCAGCGAGGGAGTCAGGTACACCTTTGCATTGGAGCCCTACGCGCAACCCAACAACACGAGCTGCTTCGTGTCGTCGCCGGCGACGCTATACCCATGACAAGGTTTGGACGCATTGTCAGCCTCATGTCACACAGGGGTAAACAAAGATGGGTTTTCGTTATCTGCGTGTTCTGGGAACACGTGACATGACACAATGCGACGACAACATGGGCGAGACAGAACAGACGAGAAGAGTGGTAAAGTAAAGTCTCCCTGCGAGGATTTCCTGCTCATGAACTATGTGCGGGTGGGATGTGGATATGCGACTCCCGCGACACATCAGCCATTCCATTGTTTATAAGTGTGTTAGGGTACAGCCTTGCGGCCGACAACGCCCTAGGGAAATGTGAAGAAACCGGATCGATACTTTACAGAATAGTACGGAGCCCAACGTTCCAGCAAGTTGAAATAAACAACAGTCCGTGAATGTTACCTTACGCTTGCAAGCTTACAATTCGCAACAGCACCTTCAATTTCGACCACTCATTACAAAACATTTTCAGTATGTCAATAACCATAGAAATGGCTACCGCCCTTCAATAGTACACAGTGGTTCAACGTATATTTAAGTGTAATTTCCACTAACCTTAGGCGAATTGTTACAACAGTGCGGTCTGAAAGAGGTTTCACGCATATTATCCCTAAACAATACCAACTGAGCACCTTACGGCAGTAGTACTGTAGTACCATACTATAGTTCCAACTTTCATTTCCTTGGCCACAAAGAAATACTCACCAATCAGGCGCGTCAAACGACAATCAGTTCGAACGTCGGGGATAGTAAATAACTCACCCTGGTCAGGTGGCCTCGGCATCCGTCGGGCGCGCAAGTTTTGTCTCGGCCGCTGTAAGGTTCATCGGATAGTCTCGCCACCGACGGGTTGACGAGTTCCCTCAGTTCCACCTCCCATCCTGTGCAATGTGCACAACATCGCGAGCAATGCGAAGTAGTAAGAAACATAGCAGTAGTAGATAAGGAAAAAGCTGATTCAGAACCAGGAGTAGTACAGCAATACAATTTAATAGTGGCAATGCGAAGTTGTGCAGATCCTCCCAGTCAGTGCGCAGGGGCAAAGGGCATGTTGATCGAGAAAACGTACTTCAGGTTCTTCGTGTACTCGTGGTATTTCGGGTTCATGCACTGCCGAAACTGCTATTACGGGGGGCCATAGTTAATAGGACCAAATATTGTTAGTAGAAATGGTTAAATATGTATATTTGTTTGTGTACCACAGGTCCTATTGACTATGGTCCCCCGTCAAGAGTAGTCGCGTTATTTGGAGTGCGGTACTGTGGATACTACTGGACTCGCGGTATCTCCCAGTTGGATAATTGGGATCCTTTCTGTACTTCAAGTAATTTAAGGTTCTAGACTGCGGGCAAGAGTTCGTCCATTGGTACGTCCGTTGGTATACCAACATACCGTCAATATAGAGTGACAGAAGAGAAGCTACAACTGCGGCCTTGAAAGATAAAATCGATTCACGTGGGAATGGAAAATGATGTTCGATTGAAGACGCCGGAATGGGGCAAGTATGACACCTTGCTTGGCGGAAGGCAACACTTACTTTGCTAATAGTACGAGCAGTATACCCGGAAGAGTGAGTACACTTGGGACTATCGGTGCACTTTCAGGACCATTTTATCCCCATTTACTTGTTGGCATAAAATATGGGCGATGGTTTGAATCACTTGCGGTGGAGGCTACTAGAGTACTGCGCGTACCGGCAGTATTCGGAAGGGTGTAATCCGAGTATTCGCACAGTATTTCCTTGTTCAACACCCTGGTTATTCTGAGTGGTTCAAGTATTTCGGATGTTTGCAATGACTAGTGCTACGGCAGACACAGCATCATATATATATATACTCGATTGTAGGCTGGAAGCGTTCTTCTTGTCTATCACACCCAACATTATTTTTGAGCCAAGCTGAAAAAGTGCTACCCGAGGAGCAATCTCCAAGCCGATTATAATAATAGGCATACCTTCAATCATGTCGGAAAACACGAACTGTAGACAAGGCTCTTCTCACTCAATTATAGTAGTGCCACCAACTGGTGCGGCTGGTTCGAACGTGATCTTCCCTTGTCTCCCCTTGTTTTTTTTTGTTTTTTTTTGCGCTGATTCCCCGTGATTTTCATTTCTATTTCTTGATATTCCTTTCTTGATTTAATTTAGTAAGCCGTATTGCATGATTGAAGGAGCCGTGAGGCGTGGTTGGATGACGAACCTGCTCCGCTCGTTTCGTACTGGCTGATGCCAAGGGCTGGGGCATTGTTGACGAACGCAGGGCGGAGACGGCAGCCTGGGTAGAAAGGTACCTGGCGGATTAATAGGGAAAACCTGGCTATACTATTAATTCTTGTATCACAAACTGATGCCGCCACCTGGAGGGCACGTGCTTTGGGCTTTGGTCTGCCAGGTATTTTCCGTTTGTCATTTTTTCCTTGGTTCTTTGTCTTACTCTGTTTACAAGCAGCGGTATTTCTTTTTCTTTTTCTTTTTTCCCCGCTCGTTCTTTTTAAAGTGTTGGCCACCTCGCCTGCGGGGGGGGGGCACGACAGATTGTTTCTTCTAGTTCCTTTCTTTTTATTTTTTTCATTTTCCCTTTCGATTTGTCTTCTTTGTTTTTGTTTCTCTTTGATTGTTTCCTTGCGTTTCTGTATTTCATAGAATGTGTATGTTGTCCCTGTCGTACCTAGTATGATGGCATGGCATTGCATGACCCACTGCTGTGCTTACAGCATACCTGGTACGTGGCAACATGGTATATCTGTGGCGTAGCTTTGTGATCGCATAACTTGTACCTCTTCTATTAATAGGATGGAAGAATCTTCACGGACACTAGTAGTTATTATGCTGGATGTTGACGGGTAGAAAAAACGGGTTAATATGAAGAACACACACACGCATTTGTTACAGCCTGTTTGGTGGCCACAGGCAGGATTTCAGAGGACAAAGTGAGCTATTAAAAAAGATCAATGACGTTAGAACATCTTCAATCGATATATATTTTGGGTGTATCAGGCTTGGTCTTATGCAAAAAAAATTCAGTGATTCAAAAAGGCAGGAAGTCGGATTTTCCTACGGCAAAAAGCCACACCAGGTCGGTGCGCCATGTGCCGTCTTATCGTGATATTGGTTTTATTTCATGGGAGAACAAAAAAACAGAACACAACCGACTTTTTGAACTCCACGTGGACCACGACACGAACGCGAGTCGCTCACGCCGGGCTGGGCGATCAACCTTCACCACCTGCTCCTCGAAGGAAGCAGCGGAATGTGGAACCCCCTGGGGAGCTGCGTAAGGGGTTTTCTAGTCGCTGGACCAGCAAGGAGCTCTCGCCTTCACGGAGCATGAGCTGCTTGCGGCGGTCGTAGTCAGAAAAATACCGTTTGATTGTTTTGATACTGCTGCTGTAGTCTCGTCCTATTGGTTTCCAAAGTTGTTTTGCCTAGAGCAGCTGCAGTTGGGCGGCCGCAAGGGACACGATGGTGGCCAAGGCACTGATGCCCTCCCTCTCCGTGGTGGCCGATGCACAAGTGTAGGAGCCCAGCTGTGTACAAGCGTAACCAAGCATGTAGCGTCATGACCCGTCATGAACCCAGTCTATAACCAAAACTAATTTGTATAATGCCACCGAGGTCTTCTGCAAAGCCAAATTTTATCACTTTCAGAGTTGATCAGAAAAGTCTGAAAAAAAAAAACATTTCATGGAATTTCAGGAGTGATAAAATATCGGAGGAACATTTTTTCCACCACACAGGCCCCATAATAAGACGTGATTTTGATAAAATCTGCTCAGGTATGGGACCAGATACCCCGAAGCTTCGGTGAACAGTCATATAATCACCTGAAAAAAAATGCATAAGATCCGGCCTCACCTGCGGACCAAAATATTCAAAAGTTAGGTATTTATAGAGCTTTTACATAGCCTTTCCAAGTTAACTATTTAACTACTACTGCTGTATATCCACGTCGTCAGAATTAAGACGCACGTATCAGAGTAATTCCGGTTTTCTTTCAGATGCGAGCCCGGGGGGTGGTTCCTTTCGCATTTTCTGACTATTATTTTGTTTGCACACGAACATCGTCCCATCGACCACAAATATCAAGGCATTGATGAGCTCGCTTCAGTGAGCGCGTTCCCTGTCCCGCAGTAGAACTTGTTTCTCTCTACCGCTGTAGGATTGAAGAATCGGTACGCAAGGACACCGGTTGTGTTCGATGTCGACGGGTAGAACGAACGGTTTGATGTGAAGAACACACACACATGTATGCTAATATAAAGATATACCAGGTACCTGGTATCTATCTTCCTATTCATTTTCCAATAATGTTAATACATTTCAAAAAATATATATTTCGGGAATAATTGCCTGCGGGCTCCACCTCCTTTCGAAAGGTTGAAAGTTTAAAGGTGATGTTATGTAGGGTTCGTGGATTGCACGTATGGAAGCATTATAGAACTCCCAGAAGTTGCGGGGTGGCATACTGCTGTCTGAATGTTATACCTCTGCTGGTGTTAGAATACCACTCGCACCCCGCGATTGTTTCAAATGTTGGGTACCGGGAATATACGCTCGTAAATGAAATTTTTCCCGGGTATGTACCCAAGACAAAAGGCCGGGTACGGGTATTGCCTTTTTTTCGCGTTTTGCTATCTGCGTCTGTTTTAGTTTCGTTTTTGTTTTTGTTTTGCTTAGCTTCATCTTCTTTTTTTAGGTTTTTGTCTGCTATTAATAGTCTCCTTTTTGCTTCCCTGGTGTCCGCAGTGGTGGAGTGCGTATGCCTGTTTTTTTTTTTTTTTTTTTTGCCTCTGTTTTTACTTGAGGTATTTCTTCCACTCCAGAGTTATTGGAGCCTGTCCTGCGACCACGGACTGCATTGAATTGTGAGTTAATGTGAGAACAACAACAACAACAACAATGGGATGCAGTACCCGTTCTCCGGGTATGGCGGCTCGGGCGTACGCAATGGTATCGATGGTATCTTGTTAGATAAGGCGGCGTGTTTCTGATGACACGCCAAACGAATAGTTTACTCAACCGGGCTGCTCTCGGAACCCTCTGAGAGTGGGGACGTCGGAATCATCGGGACTCAAAGATTCTCCGAGTACGGGTGTGTATGGAAGTCGTACAGAACTTAGGGAAATTATTTGTATTCATAGGGCAGTACCGTGGGCAATACCCCGGGAAAGGGTTTTGAATGAACCATCCAGAAAACAACCTACTATTAATACGAACATATCCGCTCCCACGTGCGTTTTGCGGTCGAGTGAGCGAAAAGGGGGGAAATTGGCAACCCGTGGCAAATAAGCCTCAAAGAACACGGAAACCCAGAGAGTGAGATAGTTATTACTCTGCCTTAGAGTTGTTGCACCCCTGCCTCAAAGTTTATAACCGGGTACCCGACCGGGTGGGGGGCGGTTGAGGCGGAACCGGAACCGGGTACCTGGGTCCCGGCAGACACGAGTACCCGGGTTACCATACACTATTTGCTCCCCTTTTATCGTTTGAGCGGCGGCGGGTGAGGCGGATACCGGATCTGGGTACACCGGTAGCCGAGTACCCGGGTGGCCATATACTATTTGCTCCCCTAGTTAGTTGCGTTAGAGCGGCGGCGTGGTAAGGTGGACACGGGTACCCGGGATACCATACACTATTTATTTGCTGCCTTTGTAGCTTTGGAGCGGCGCCGTGGTAAGCAAGGCAGAGATGTTAGTTGGGGTCTGTAGTCTGCAGGGCCGAGAGGCGAGAGTCTAGAGGCACAGCCGCTGCAGTGTAAATCAACGTATGTATATATATGTCAGTCATGGGGCCTCCATACAGAACAATTGACAGGTACGCGGGTACCCGGGGTACAAATGCCCGCGGTTCCGTGAGTTGAACCGGGACGGTTGCGGTTCCGACTGTTCCGGGTACCCGCCACCGGTTACGCGGTTCTCAGTCTGACGGGGTGCAACTCTACTCTGCCTGGTGATACCGCTGCAACTACTACTGATAGAATATCAAACCAAATTTACGTGCGTATCTAGCTGAAGACTTTTTTCGTGGATCCAACACACACACGGCTGACGCCTGCTGGGGCCAATGTGGTGGGCACGCCGATGGACCATGCTTTTAAAACGCCAAAAAACAAAATCCGTGGGAACGAGCCGATTGTCAATGTGCCGAACCGAGTTTAGTATCTATAGTCGACGCGAAGATACCAACAACCTGATTTGTCGGAGCCGGAAATAGCCCAGTAAATTTGTTCGATGATTTTTTTTGTTGAGTTTTGATGATTTTATAAAATTATGATAATATACGTCAGCTGTGTTTTTTTTTTTTTTTTCCTAGCCCAAAAGAACCGAACTTACTTGTGTTCGGGGGGGCGGGGTTGACGAAAGACGAGAGCGCCGTTTTTTTCAGTTTTTGGCTTATTAAAAAGCGCTGCAAGAAAGCGGGCGTAGGCTCAGCCTATTGGTCTGGTACCATATCGTGGTACGTGTATGATACGATAGCATAATAATATGATCACTGGCGCCGATGTTTTGTTAATGCTGGTATAGTGAGCGACTTAGACTTCCGTCGATGAAAAAAAATCCCGACCACCTCCCATCAATCAGCACGAAATACGAGATCCACAGCAGCAGCAGAGTACTTCAACGCCAAGTGCTTGCTGTTGTTGATGTTGTACTTTGTACGTGCGTATGAAACACTGACGGTTGAACAGCAGTATACTGATGTTCTACTCCTAGGGTAGGGTTATACTAATGCACCAGCATTCGGTAGACATTGTACGTGTGGTACTTGTTGATCCTGTAGTATTCGTATTACGGGGGACCATAGTTAATAGGACCAAATATTGTTAGTAAAAATGGTCAAATATATAGGTTTTTATGTACACCACAGGTCCTATTAACTATGGTCCCCCGTAATAGTACTACAAGTAGTATTTACGTATACTGCTGATGTTCTTGTAGATACACATGGCAAGGCTGTTCTGACCTGAGCTCTGAACAGAACAACAGCAGTACAGACTGCAGCACGAGTCACAAACAACAGATGCCCTGTGCTGTATGTACGAGTACACTGATCATCTCTAACTCCAGATAGTACTCAGCAGCAAGGTGTGCACCCACCTGATGCACTCCAGAGGCCCAGCAGGAGACAACCGAGGTTGGCGGCCTTCATCACCCTTCGCGGAGAGAGATGGATGAGAAGCTTGTCACCGTTGCAGACAGACAACAACAAGAAAGAAGAGCAGGCGAACGCCTTCAGTGTTGCACTAGCCTGCGTCAATCAGAACACCAGTCCGAATACGCCAGGAAGACCGGAGAGCAGAGACCTTTGCGAGGTGGTTGGTGTAGTGGTGTAGTGCTGCTGCTGCTGCTGCTGCTGCTGCTGTTTGCTGCCGTACCGAGTGCCGAGTGGAAAAGTTTCGTAGCCTATTGTGCGAGATCTGCCGGACCTACCTGAGGGGTATTCCAGCAGCGACGGAGATGTGGCCTCGCACAAGTGCCACAAAATGTGGGCTTGAACAGAAAAGGTGTACCTGGTACGAGTATATAGAAATACCTGGTACCTGGTAAATGGTATTCAGAAGTTCGCTCGCAAAAAATGCTGCCTTGGTCGCCAGACAAGTTGTACGTGTCTGTCTGCTTCATCCGGACCTTGCCAGTTGGTGCGTGGGTTTCTTTTTTTTTTTTTTTTTTTTTTTTTTTTTTTTTTCCATCCTATTTATTATCTTCGCACATCTTCTTCTCTCTCTCCTTCCAACTCGTAACTCAGATCCGGGGTCACATAGCAGGCTCTTCTCCCCCCTTCCCGCTACGGTACGTGCCTTCATTTTTTATCGCGAGAAGATTTCAGCCTTTTCTTCCCTCGTCGACTCGCACCGAATTGTGCCTACCCACGCTGCAAGGCGCTCTCAACAATTGAATCCCTTTTTATTTTTTATTTTTGCAAATAAAGTCAAAGTCCGACCCTCCTAGGGCTCGAACCCAGGACTCAAACAAGTAGAATTCGAGGTTAACCACTTGAACCACCGGGGCGCTGCCAGGTGACGGTTGGCTGTTTAGATCTAACCTTAAACACTCCGAACAGATTTTAACTTGAAAAATTATCGTTTTCATGTACCAGGTATATATTTACGGGTGCCGGTCGCCCCGGTGATGGTTCAAGTGGTTAACCTCGAATTCTACTTGTTTGAGTCCTCGGTTCGAGCCCCAGGTGTGCTTTGACTTTAATTGCAAAAAATAAAAAATGGATTCAATTGTTGAGAGCGCCTTGCAGCGTGGGCAGGCACAATTCGATGCGAGTCGACGAGGGAAGAAAAGGCTTAAATCTTCCCGCGATAAAAATGAAGGCACGTACCGTAACGGGAAGGGGGGAGAAGAGCCTGCTATGTGACCCCGGATCTGAGTTACGAGTTGGAAGGAGAGAGAAGAAAATGTGCGAAGATAATGGATGGAATGGGAAAAAAAAATAAAAAAAAATGGTACCATAATTATTATCCGAGAGTCTTTTTCCCCCAAATATTTAATTTCGACATTTTTTTCGTCCAATTTTTCAATCTTGAAAATCATGAATAAACGCTCTCCAATAAGAATGTGAGCTATACCTCGTGTTTGGGTGTTTGCCTCTCCCCCCGCTATAATGTTTTGGGGCCCATGATTCGAGTAGGTTTCAGCCCACGACAGGTGTGGTGTATACCATGCCTGCTGCATACCGCATTTATTTGAACTGCTGTGTCAATCAATGAACAAACTGCCTCTTCTTGCCTAACATCTCGTCATCACACGAGCAATGACGATACACGCACGAGTAGTAGTATTAATAGCAGATTCTAGAAAAAACGTGAGTAGAAATTTCCATCCTCGGGCCGAAACACAAAGCAATACCTACCTGATACTATACTGTTTTTTTTCACCCAAAGCGTATCCACGAGATGAGTGACCGCATCAACTGTTGTTGTTGTTGTTGTTGTTGTTGTTAGTATCAATATCAATAATATATACTCTGTAGGTCAAAACATCAATCAGTTAAACAGGTTTCGGAAAACGTGAACACTCTATCGGGAGGTTGATTCCGCCGTCGGATGCTCTTGCCTGAGACTTGGAAAGACACCACCACAGGTTTATCGAGCCGCATAGCATACACCCCTCAGCAGTGATGTGGGACTACCGCATTGTCTCCGTACGACGGGGCAGATTCGGTGCTAAAACAAAGTAAGGATGGCCCGCGGTAATTTCTGTTGCCTCCTGCCCCATCTATACAAACTCCACACATTTCTATACAAAACCTCTGCATTCTTTATTTTTTGCTCCCTCGGGCAGCTCCGACCTTCCAATTTTTCACTTTTGGGCGTGTTGTGCTGTGTGGCCCTGCGACCTGCTGCGACCATGGCGACGGCATCTTAGATAACGAAGAGATCCAAGCTCGTTGGTGTTCGTGATAACTTGGAGGCGTTACTCGTACATATATACATATATAAAAGAGGAAGCAAAATAGTACTTATATACCTTGTATACAGCGTTCTTCTGGCTAAAACGAAAAAAAAACGTGTTTCACAATAATTACATACCGGTATGTGCCTGTTGATCCTATGTGGGATATATATCCCCTGTTTTTGCCGCGACTACTACCCGTGAAAACATCATTAAATTACCAGTATGTTCGAAAATGGCGTGACGAGAATTTTTTCCAGCTGCAATGAGACAACACTATTAATACTACAGTTGTCCCGTACGTAGCTTTTTTTCCGTCAGCCAGAGTGCGCACACAGGCACCCTTTGGGGGACGATCCACGACCAACACAGGTGTCCACCATTTATTGGGTCTTCTTGTCGAACGAAATGTGTATTGAAATATTAATAGTAGTTCATGAGATTTGAGAAGTATTTGGGTTACTACTCGCGGCGGGGTTGTTTCTAAGAATTTGTCAAGATTAAGACGCATTTATTTATTCTTCTTTTTAAATCGATCAATACGTCGAACAATTCAACGCTAGCCCAGTTGATATGATGATCGCCTCCGCGAGGAGCGTGGGGAAGGCGTCAACAACGCATGTTTCTTCTACGAGTCCTACAAGGGTGCTAAAGAAAACGCCCGCCAAAGCAAGGGAACAATGATTCAAACCCTAGGGCAACGTTTTACATCATCATGGATTTTTTTTCCCGCATATATATATTCTTGGTCCAGTTCTTCTTCTCATACCAGGTATAGTGTGGGATAATAATGGTGAAAGCACCACCTACCTACCGAAGGGTCGGTGCTGTCACCACGTCGGTGAAACTAGCCTCCGAGTGTTTGGGTTTTCTTGTATACTTCGAAGATAGATATAGAAACCCGGACACTATTAATAATGGGATTGTTTTCCTACCGGCGGTTTTCGAAGAAGAAAAACTTAGAAACCAGGTCTGGGAATACCTGGTGTCTCAAGTTTGATGTTTAATCTGTTTGAGGGGTGGGCGGGTGGTGTTTCAAAAAATAACCTCTTCCTCTCGCCCTGTATTTGGGGAAGAAAACTTGATGACTACGTACGTACTGATTTCGGGGGGGGGCTCTCAACTAACTGTCCCGTTTTGAGGCCCTACCTTTGGGCCGGGTTGGGGGACCCTTCAAGAACGTACCCCAACTCGTTCTTGGGTAATACGCATGATGTATTGTTTGGCCAGTTAGTTGTTCTTCCCATATATATAGTAGTGTGGGATAAGAGTGATGATGTGGAAGCACTTCCCTTGACCGGCGTTACCACCCCTCCCTTACTCTACAATATTTATATCATTACCACGATTCTCCGTTCGTTGCCTATGGTTCGTCGTTGCACTGATCGGGGCTGTTTTCCCACACTCCTCTCTATCGGTTGCTCTTCCTGTGAGTGTTTGTATTACACGATCATCGTTCATTCCCGAACGCCCTCCATGACCTCCTCTGATTACTCAACGGAAACTCGTTGATCAACCTGTATTGCTCCTCTGTCACCCCTGGGATCATGGCACACCCCGACGAACCCGGTGACACCACTTGAGCCAGCTGCATGTACCTCCACGCCGTTTTAGGATTCTTCCAGAACACCTTTTGCATAGTTGTGGACAGGTCGTCCCCCGCTAATGCGAATGCATCGAGAAATCCCCTTGTACGCCTGCCGCTACTGGGCTCTGCTTCAGAAGCACTGTCATTTGGCTTGTTGGAAGTGGGAGTGAGCCTCGCGCAGGTGTACTGCCCTCTCCTATCGACGAGAGGGGTGGAACAAGGTTGACCTTCCCCATGTCCCATCCGATTCACTTTTCCGCCTCGGTTGAAGAGGCGTTGAGAAACGGAATAATTTGAGACGATTGTTCTTCATGGTCGTATGAAAAAGATATTGTCCTGTTCCTGGCGTTTTTTGCGTCAGTGAACTTCGGAACGAAAACTTCGAAAAGTTAAAAAAAAATAAGGTCTCTCCTAAAGAAAAAAACATGGTTTCGAGAAAAAAACAGAATTCAAATAAGGCTATTACGGGGGACCATAGTTAATAGGACCTATGGTGTACATAAAAACCTATATATTTAAACATTTTTACTAACAATATTTGGTCCTATTAACTATGGTCCCCCGTAATAGATGTATGTTGTGCAATGCAGAACTGTTACGGTGCTAGTCCGAGGAGCTGAGAGGTCCTCAATCGTAGGCACGGCACATAGGCCTAACCCCTCAATGCGAATTAAACCCGGAGTCTGCGGGTGCTTGGGCCGACGGAAGCAGCCCTTCTCCACCCCTTCAGCTCTGTATAGCCCGTCCCACTGCCGGCAGTGGTCTCCTACGCCGGAAGAGCACCGACTGAGAGAACTAGGAAAATGGTTCAGGCGTATGTTCCGTAGGCTGCGTGAAACAACGGGAATGAATGCAGGTGGTAGTATTTGCAATGAACTGAAAGAGCTTGAGGGTGCGAATGAGTGCCAGACGGCTTCTGGCCCTCTTTGTTCTGATAATGAAATATTACATGATGTTTTAGAGTGTGAACCCGTCTCAGCATCCCGTCGAGGGGCATGAGATTTATGAGCCGGAGAGCCTGGCGATACTATACGCCATCATGCGAGCACGCGCACCGCTCGACTCTGTGATATAGTCTCCAATTTGTCCGCAAACTCTGTGTCATGCAAACGACCTTGGAGCTCCAAAAGAGAACCCTTTGTACAGGATTTCTATTTGAAATAGGTGTTGCTGCTTGTCGATGGTTCCCCGGAGATGTGAGTGGGTTCATGGCGACTGCCCATCTTACATGTTTCCTTTCTGATTAGACTCGTACCTACCATATCTCAATACAGCACAGCACCGACTTGCGGATAAGTAGCGACGTCACTAGACAAACACTCCATGCAAGATGAAGACATGGTCGAGCGGGCAATCGGCCACGGTTGCCTCTGGCATTCGCCAGCGTTACTCCCCGTCCGCGTGTCGCTCGTAGCCGTGGCCCCCGAGTTATCACAGAAAATGTGACAGCACAATGGTGACGGAGAGTGCCTACCACAGCGGTGATGACGAGCCCCGACTCCGTAGTTTGTGCTGTAGAACGGGTAGAACGAGTGAACAACGGCTGAGTCCACCACCCTATTATAATAGAGAGTGCCGCGTGGTCGGAGTCGTTGCGTAGCGTCCGAGCTCTAGGAGATTCAATATGTACGAGTGTAATAGTCTCACATGCACCTCACATGAGTTCGACGGGGTTCTGTTCAATGGAGCTGTCCAGCTGCCCGTGTATCGCATCATATGTCTGCGCCGTGTTTGGCATCAAGCCACCTTTGGTTGATTCCCAAGGGGACGAGGTCGCTCTCGGTTCCACTTTCCGAATTCCAAACTAAGACCCTATAGACGGGGAGATTTACCACAGCGCACACAGCAATAAGAGTAAACCCTAGCTGTGAGCAACGATTTCGACGGCACGTGCAGCGGAGACGTCGTGACTGAGAGAATGAATCAAAGGAACCTTCGGTAGGCCATGATCGGTTCGCACCACCGTCCCCAAGTGGGACTGCGGACGGACACCGCGTGGGGCTTGCGGCTGCAAGCCGTGGAAGGTGTAGTGTGGGTGGAGGAGAGCTGACCCTACCCGTCCCCACGAGGGGTGGTGGCCTACGCCTCGTTTAATCGAGCCCAGACTCGTTGGGCTTCGGTATGCGTGTGTTTAGTAGCCTCGCACCCACACCACCCAACATCACGCTTCAAATTGAGCCATCCGAGCACCCGGCACATCTACCCAGCATACCGCACTGCATCGCTTCTACTACCTAGACTTTTTCAATGTGATTTGGTCCGGAGACACCCACACAGGCACCTGCGTCTTCGTTTGCCGCGCTGGTGCCTGGCATCTCTCCGGCGGAGGTTCTTCTTGTGTCGAAACCGCTGCAGCCAGTTCAAGCCCGACGAGATGTCGACAACCTCTCAACTAGGTAGGCGTAGCCATGTCCCACTTTGTTGAATGTTTCCGTAGTGATGGGTTGGCGTTCAACGTCAGCAGGGGGGGGCAGCCACCTGTACTGTGTAGCCTAGATCCGTTTCGAATTCATTTCGTCACAGAGAAAAATCGTGTGCGAGCCGCCAGTAAGTGTTATCGTTTCCGGGTAGTATTGTTAATAATACCATTGTTCCTTGACAAAATCGTTGCTCGTCGCACAAATAAATGTATGATGTTCAATGGAGCGGATGGTTTGGAGATAGTTAGATTATTCATGGCAATTGTTGAATGACTTGAGTTGGCGTGCTGTTGACAATTTCACAGTAGCTCAAGGAATAAATTTGTCCCCAACTCTGAGGTACACGTCGAACCAAGTTAACGAAGCTACCTACTTCTGACCAGGACACACGACATAGATCAAGCAGGGGATAGGAGTTGATCGAGTTGGTTCGATGCAATACTCGAAGATGATTTCAATCATAGAGAAGGGCGGATCATTTTGGCATCATCGGTAACACCTTTTAGCCAGCTTCGTTTGTCCTCGCGCTTGTTGTGCCTTCTCATGCGAAAACAGCTGATTGCCTCGAAACCCTCCCAAAACCACTTGCCACCCTTCCTGCAGACGCTAACGACCAGACAAGAAAAAATGAAAAAAAAAAAAACGGCACATAATTTCCCGACAAAGAACTAACCAAACCATAAAAGCAGGATACCGGTTTTAAGTCGCACCCTAAACGGCAACGATATTTTCCCTTGGTGGTAATAAGCGGATACCCATGGCCACGAGGAAAGACAGGCACGACACCAATTTTCGCTACCTAGTCTAATTGACTATGGGTATTTTGCCTGGTTTGTCGAGTTCCGGTAAGAGAGGAAGGATAAATCCGCCTTCTACAGCCGTCCGTGCGCAATACAGGTTGTACGAGTGGTCGGGTATGCCCACAGAATGACATGGTGGTTTACCCAGGGCGTCTCTAGCACTTGCTGACGTAAGCTTGTGAAGGGCTGGACCAACTTAAGGTCAGGGATATCGTGATCGACCAGACTTCACTTGCGCAACCAGAAGCATACTGAATGGAGACACCCTGAGAAAATATCATGCGATAGCCCATGGTGTTGAGTGAAACCGTCGTGAGCAATTACGCCTATGAGCAGGGGTGTCAAGCGAAAAATTCTATATCAGCGTTCTGGACGTGCTCGACCGCAGATATACACGACGCTATAGGACGTTTGATGCGTTGTGAAGCCATCGCGAACAGCTACACCATTGAGCCGACTTTACAGAGGAGGTTGGATTGCTAGTGACGCGTAACACATGTCAAGATTAAGGTCGGGACTCTTTGTATCCCAGGACAGATTTGACTATCTATGAAGTCGGTACACGTTGGTACTCATCACTTGTATTGTTTGCTCAGAGATAGAAGAAGAGCAGCATTATTATTGGTTTCATGCACGCGGAGCCTGAGAGCCAAAGTCGTGCCCGCTGGGAAAAAAAACTGTTTTTCCATCTAACATACGCCTCCCAACTACTACAAATACGATCGCGATACTTGAACCCAGGTAATTACAGGGGTTTTAGCTTCATTCAAGGCAGTTTCATAACACTAGCCCACCCTGATGAGCCGTGTATGCAGGGATAATATGGAAAATTCATGGAAACGACGACTCCACGAACTAGAACATAAGTCCAACAGATGCGGCTCCTCAAAACCCCCTCCCACAATTCTGAACAACGAGGAAACGAAGCCGACAAGGTACGTCGAACAAAAAGGAAGACAGGAAGGCCTAGCCCAGAGGGGTAGGAATAAATCGTCAACGAAAACCATCGCCATGCCCACCGTATCGGGGGGGTGGGCGAGGAAGATTTATGGAAAATCGAAAAGTGAATACCAAAAACGAGAAGAAAAATACCAAGGAATACGCCACGAACCACCTTAACCAAGACCACAATTTCTCGAAACGCATCCTGAGCCACAAATGCGTGGCCCCATTACCTAAACCAGCCACGACACTCAGCGGGCGCGTAGGCAGGACAAAAAACGCACACAACATCCCCAACCCAGACCAAGAATTATATTACAAAAATGAACCACGGCGAACAGAAAAACGCCCGACCCGAAAACTCGGAAAACGTCAAGAAGATGAAAAAACACCCCGAAAAAGCCAGGAAAACCACATCAAACAAACTATCGATTGCAACCGAGAAGCGAAAGTTAGCTATCCAAGGCGACGCCTCGAGGTTCATCTACGTTACGCTGGACCCCCCGTGCGATCACGCTAGCCAAGTGAATTCGCAGACACGACGAACCTCGTACAGCTCTTGTCGAAGTCGTGTAGCGCGCCGGATAAAGAGGAAGCTTGATCGGTCCCGGGTCATCCAAACCTCGAACCAATTATACTCCATCCGTTGACGTAGTCGCGCTGATTCACACACTCGAGCGCAAGTATATCATACACGCACCGTTGCAAAAATACATCTATGGCTCGACTTCAACAAAATCTACACACATAATCTCCTGCCAAACAGTTACAGTAAGTACCAAATACATTTTGCAGACACACTCTTGCACAACTGGCGCCCGCTGCAAGATCCGTGGGATGTGAACACAGCGCTGTGTTTGCGCGCTGCAAATCACACTATACAACGGTCACGGGATGCCCTGCGGAGTTAAGGCCTCAGACTCCGCATATAGATGAAGTACGCCCACCGCTACTTAGTCTTGCACGAAGCAGTTACCCACAATGGTTAGATCCGTCATGATGTTCAGCTGGGTAAGGACGTCATTGCCATCGGAGCCCTACGTAGCAACAAGCAATACGACACAAAGAAAAAACCGGAGAGCAGAAGGGGGGGGGGGGTCGGCGTGGGCAGTCAATGCGCGATAGCTGATCTGCTTTATGAGTTGAAAAGGTGGGCAGCGCATATCTGAGATGCCGACAATATTTGCGGCTGTGCCCTCAATGATATGTCACCGTAACTATACAGCAATACGGGTCACAAGGAACGCCGGGCAGGTGCGCTAGAAAAAGCGGTTGCATTCTCGTAGTTTTATTCTAATATCGTCGCCTTTTAGATCAACCTCTTGACGTTCAACGGCTTCCGAGACAACCCGTGGTCACAGATAGATGCCTCTTTCCATCTTCTTCCCTGCACAGCAGTTTATTTCAATTTTCGAAGAAATATTCTTTGTTCTGCATTCGCTTGTGGACTGTCGTCGGACTTAGGCACATTCATATTGGGGAGTTTAATTTTCCGGGACTTCCCAAGTTTCGGAAACAGTTAGACGTGTGTGTCAAGATACGGATGCGTTCGTTCGCAAATTGTAAAATTCGTCAGAAGCAAAAAAACACAGGAAGGTGGTAGTTCGCATATTTCTAAAAACCGATCAGGAAAATCTTCAGGATACACAAATTGCGAGAGACAAATTATGGAAAGTGTGAAAAAAGAGTTTCCGAGGAGAATGACCCTTCCACAGCTCGCGTTCCGCACATTTATTTGACGACGGAACAACTGCCGAACTCGAACCGTGTGTAACGAACACATCAGAAATTCCAGCCCAACCGCCAAGATTACGTTGATCGCAGTGTGACTGTCAGGCCGCAGCCAACCGCGAAACACGGATGGCACAATAGACCGCACGCCAACCCTTTAGCAGTGATGATGACCACAGTAAACAATCATGACGACACGTTGTCAGCGCCTCGCTTACCTGAGGGAACTGGACGATGCAGTCTCCCGCGATGCCATCGTACATAGTGACTCCATCGATTGTGAACGGGTTTGAATTTTCGAGGATGATGCGAGGCTCTGGCAAACGGGGCGAACGGAATGAAAAACAGCGCGAGTTACGGTGAGAATCAACCGAGAGGCGTGCATCTACGGACGAGGTCAAGCCGCAGCCGCCATGGACTGTAGTTCATAATTTTACACGGGTTCCCTTTCCATGAAGGTGCTGACCGACCGACCTACCGTAGTCTGGGGCCCAGGTATACCACACCAAAAAAACGGAATAGACGGTCTCATCTGTAAACAGTGTGGACGCGCACTAGCTCGACCAAACTTGTACGGTAAACGTGTTGACTTGCTCGGGCGGGACATTCGAGGTGTTCTCTCGAAATCCAACATCCTGCTATTTAAACCTCTTGAGGTTTCAGACTGGGGGAAATTTCCATACCAAGTGACCAACACAGAAAAGGCCACCGCGTTTTGAGGGGGACGCGATGAAAAATACCAATAGTGTCCGAGTCACAACGTAAGGAGTCGTACGGTACGAGGGCAGCATGATGCTCCTCCTATACACCCGGACTACTGGGCCCTCACGCTCCTCGTGGACGTTCGACAACACCAAACGTTTCAACCGTTGTTGTGGTTGCTAGCTCGGGGCCCTCAACGGATTAAAAAATCATTTTCATTCAGTTTCATCCCAAGTGCTCAGAGGGTGGTTGAATACCAGCATGCAGCAATCATCGATGCACAGCGCTGACCTCCTCAGTATACTTCGTCGCTACATTGTTTGTCCAAACCTATATCCAAAATAGTTTCACCAATATATCTAGCGCCGGCTCGAGGGAATGATATGTTGTCCCGACTGCTGCCGCCCATGCTTGATGCTAGGTACACCGTATGCCGCGAAAGACGTCGCACGCGCAGGAAAACCACCGCGGCACCTTTCATCAAGCATATAAGGGTAGAGACGTGCGTCTTACGACAGGCACGCACGCGCACGTCTCACTTATGACGTGTCTTGTCTGTCGGGTAAAAATAACAAAATTCACCTGCTCCCGCTCTGATGACAAAATTCTTCAGAGTTACCCCGGACGAATTCCCGGATACGACGAGGTTGGCCGCCTGATCTCCTCCCTCCGGGACGGCGATGGAGCCAACGAAGTCACCATCCTCTTTAAGAGCCTCGAACAATACATTGGCAGAGTCCTTGATCGAGACGCCATCCAATGACTGTAGCGATTATTTACATTCCGACGGAACACGTTGAGGATGGTGTGGCAATACTATGAGCTAAACAACTGTTTGGCAGCTTGACGACACACAGTGGATAAGCCTGTGGGACTTCACAGGGGGTAAGCGTCGAAAGCAGTCATGATATCTTACTCAAGTAGGCGACGCAAACGGATGCCCGGGAGTGCGTCCGACACACGACGCAGGGAGGGGCTCGCCGCGCGAGCGGGCAGCATCGTGGCAGACCCATCCCATGATAAGGGGTTGCATTCTTTGGCTCTTGTGGTTGATTTCCTCGAGCGAGCAAAGCCTGTTGGACTGACACTATTACCACCTGGTAGCATATTTCCTTCGGGACTAGCCCAAACATAATATGGCAGTGGGTTTGCTTGAGAAAACGTTTGAAAAATCATGTTTCAGATGAGATATACTGAGCTCGTGTCAGGAGGTCGGACAATAAGCCACCACCCCTAAAAGGAACCGCTCCTACCGTGACATCGGTCGGCACTGGCGTTGTAGCGTGTGCTCTTCCTAGGCGGTGGGTGATGTGGTGCAGCAGGTCTGTGCAGTTGTTCAGGCGGGTGTTGGTGTTGCACCTTGGGTCGCCCAGCGTTTTTGAGCCCTTGGGAATGGCTACAAATCGACCACAGCAATGATGCCGTTGGTGATACGAACCGCCAAACGAGAAGCGGGTGTGCCCGTAAATCGGGTGAACCCATTATGCGCCCATGCCGTACGACTTCTTTACTTCAAACTCGGAGACCAATTCATAACACTACCTCAACAATGGAGTGGCAAATGTTGTTGTTACTATTGTCATGGTGGCAATTCCCTCCCTCTAATACCTCCAGAGGGTCAACCATTCACCCTTGACACGCGAGTGTAGCAACCGGATGGAAAAGGGTAGGTACACCCGCGCCTGTTTCGTAGGCATTCCAAATGCTCATTTTAGCGACGGTCAGGCTGACAAAATATCGGACATGCTTTATTCTACCCATATGCCATACCAGGGTACGCTCAAACATTATGGTGGCAGAGCCCTCAAGTCGGGGGAGCTCTGAAATATAGCACGACGCACGCAATGGAAGTGGAGTAGTAACATTGATGAGCAGGGATAAGTTTTTTACAACGAACAATGAAGCGCATTGGGACTTTGCAGGCAAGGCAAAACGTCTAAAAATTGCGGCGGTAGGTTACATCATCACTTATTATCGACTACATGAAGCAGTCGGGGATGCCGGGTCCAAGAGTGCGCCCGAGGTTCAACGATTGAGGGTGCACGATACCCAGCGCAGCCCGTCTCGGTGGTACACGCACTGACTGCGGACGCCTGAATGCTTTGTTTTTTGTTCTCAAAATTAGCTCTTTTTTTTATCTGTGTTTTTCCCAAACGTTGAGCTCCTATTCATTACGCTTTTTTCGACCTTGGCTTTTTTTTCTTCTTCTTTCGAAGACAGTTACGTAGGGAGACGGCATTTGATCATATATTGTTGAGTTGTTACGTTGGGTCGATCAACGGTTCGCGCTTTTGAGGTTAGGAAATAGCCACTAAAGAAAATAAAAACGGTTGGTGTCACGAACCGTCTACGTACGGGAAGCCTGGGGGACCAGACGCTTGGGATAGGTCAGGTTGCGCCCGAGCCGCCCGGGTGGGTTGTTGTAACTGCTAATGCCAACGCATACATCGTCACCTAATCACGCAGTGGCCGTTGCTGTGAAATTCGTTGTTTTCAGCTTGATTGTTCTCTATTGAGGTTTGCACAGCTTACACATGCCATTGGCACTGGTCTTAACGTTCTATATTTTCAGCTCTCGACTGCCAGACTCTGCCGAAGGCTGCAGTTGCAAAGGGAGCTTTTGAATTCACCTGCGGCCTGCCATCGACTAAAGCAAAACCAATAGAGGCCTCGATTATTCAGGGGTCTAAAGCCATTTGAATAGGTGCCTCAATTCACGCCTAGGGCAAGAATAGTCTGTCTTGCACAAGCGGACGCCCCCTATTTAATAGTACGTTTTAAGCCGCATGTACGAGCAACGGAATCGCAGCAATTCCCTACATATCAGCAGCGGGTCTGAGGTGCGTGATATAGTACTGGCGTGCGTAATATAGTATATACCTTGGCCCAGCTTCTTCCAAAAGTTTGAATACACCTGACTACAAAAGACAAACCCTACAATAAGACTCACCTCGTATAACCCCTACCGCCTGGAATTGTATTCACAACGAAGGTTTACTCAAAAAAAGAACAATTAATTATCGGAGTGAAGATGTAATAATATTGGAATATCATTCGTTTCATAGGGACGGCGACCATTTGACCAAGGCAGGGGCAAGTTTTAAAACACTCGTATCGTTTGTAGGCATCATCATATATATCGGTATAGCCGACATGAATGAGGGCTTACCGCCTCCGTGAATGTGAAATCCGTCACCCCGTCAAGGAGGAGCTCGGGGCCTTCTCGGCTTCCGCTACCAGATAACCTGTTTACTCTTTGATGTTTCGAAAAGTACGAACGGAGCGGGGAGCACGTCGACAATAGAACGGGGAATAAAGTTGCAACGGCGTTTCTTGCAATGTGAATGCTCCTGTGTTGGGGTCAGCTACCCCGCTCTGTCCGCAGCAATGCGATTATACTATCACTGTGTTCGACTGTGTGTATTGCGTTCTGCGGATGTTTCAATTGTTAACCATGGCATGCACACGCGTGACGACCAGGCTTCATGCCTAACTACGGCAAAGGTTATACTCGCTTCTATTAGTAGTGGCTACCGCATCACCATGAAAGTCATGGTGCTAAGAATAAAAACGAAAAAAATCGGATCAACACTGCCCCAACTCGTCGTGCGTTAAGAGATGGCCGCAGCCCTATTAGAGTCGCCAGGTGGTCCTTACGTGATGCGATCAGCGTCCGTGAAGCGCGATCCAGCTAGAGGGCAATCGAACAATGCCAAATCTTCGATGATGATGTCCTGGTGCGTACATTGGAGCAACAAAAGCGCGGGAGAAAAGGGCATAACCAAAAAAAGCGCATGCGAGTACCACGTCATTAACGTCATGGAACGCCTCGGCCTCGGTCGATCCAGAATATTCACCGCTGATCTGCTCGAACATCCAACGGATACATTGGACGACAACCCCAAGGTCGGAGCAGACCACATAGCCACATGCGCGCGGCTGACACATGAGTGTACCTCGGAGAATTTGATGTCGAGACAGACGTTTCCTACTGTCCCCGCGGCGCCTGCAGACTCCAGGGTAGAGAAGACGTGCACTTGGTCCACCTGCCGACATCACATGATGAGACGTGAAATTTAGTGCAAAGCATTTTTACTCCAAGCAAGTACTCCACCGCACGTGAAGTACAGCTTGTCAGGGTAAACCCGACCCCTGACCGCAACCCCAAGTTCGAAGCATCGGCGCGATATCTGCGTGTATTGAGTGTGATACAGCTTTCGCCAGATACAAGAAATGTGGTAAGGTAACCATTCATCAACGAAAAAACAGCGGCATTCGGTTCGATATATACCTGGCAGCAGCGACACTGCGGCATCGTTCGAACCAATCGTTCAAGGCCCTTCAATCGCCAGGTACATACTGGTACTCACCAAGGCACCCGAAACACCGTCAGCGACGATAATCCCGTCTTCACTAGTGCCGCTCCCGTGAACAATCAAATCCGTAAAGGAGGGGGAGCTTTCCCTTCTCATGCCCACCAGCCTAATCCCGCTCTTAAGCAACACGGGGCCATCCACGTAGAAATCGCCCGTTATCAGATTCACTTGAGGAGCCTAAAAAATGACAAGTAAGTAATGACGGGAGGCGGGGGGTTGCTCGAGTTATGGGCGACTCCGAACACGCTGCGTATCACTCTGCCCATAAAATACAAGAAACGGTCGTCTTAGGTATTACAGCGTAAACTAAGTGATCCTTGTGTTTACGGACAGGTTGGCCTATAATACGTGCTGTAGGAAATCTAATGTAGGTGTGGGTTCCTGGTTGAACTTTATCATGCAACGTCATTCCTCTTCATCGACTCGAGCTATGATTTCAGCGCCCAGGATGGATGTTGGTTTGGTGTTTACAAACGATTCACCTCCTCATTGCCTGTGGCAACGCCGTCGCAGTCCGTGCCGTCGAAGCTTTCTCCGATCCCGCGGCAAATGGCCTCCATGATCTCCTTTTGGTCTCCGCTCCCGTCGCCGATGTAGTCTGGGACAACTTCCCATAATTCACTCGTAGTCGACACAACCTTTGCGGTCCGTCAAAACCCATCCGAAGAAAGCACACGCGTCGATAGTGGAGGCGCAAACTTTTAACGACAGGTTGGAACAGCATGTTTATAACTGTAGCCAGGAGCGCATGCATGTATGAAACGGCGGGAGGGCCATGGATATACCAATATGGGGGGCAGGGGTATCACCAAATAATACAAACACACGTGTGGACCAACGGCCGGGCGAAGGAGATGGAGCAAAGCCACAAACTATGAAAAGTGGAATTTCTTGGCCGCACCCATGGTGTCACTCTATCCGACATCCCGTTGGTCCAATGCAGACTCTTCTAGGATGTGGCGCTACATCCTCAACATTTTTTAGTCGGAACCCTAAACGCGGGTCAGCGCTCTACTCACCCATGTGGATCCTGGAGAATAGGGCTCGCCCAGGACTTGGCAGTCCCTGACCCGTAATGTGGGGTAGCCCCTCCTGTCTGGACCTTCCACTGCCACGATCTCCAACCTTCCCAGTACCACCCGCTCCGGGAGAACAAATTTCTCCCAACGGCGGCGTCCCCCGGCACTAGTAAACCGCTGGAGTACAATTCACGGGGGAGACAAGGAAGCAGCACCCGGAGTACGACGTCGTCAAAACACAAGCACAGCGGTTGCTATAGAACTTGTGCGCAGCAGGATACTTGCAGCTTGTCCTCGACGTGCGATAGTTGAACCCAGGCCGGTCAGTCGGATAGTCTGTTTGCTGTTTCATAAAGAGGTCCAAAGTGGGCTACTGATCTTGCCATCTGGTGATATACGAAGTAAGACTTCTCGAAGTAAACTCACTATGATACAATAATCGTTAGTCATGCTGTTGGAGTGCATACGCAGGCAGACTCCAGACGTTCGCTACTACTATTGAATCCTAAACATTCACACGAGCGGGACCCAGGGTGAAACACACACCCTAGAATAAGTGCTTGGTTGGTTGACCTTGGTTTCCCTCACTGAGGCACCATGGTTGTCCTCTGTTGTGTTGAACGCTGACCGTCATTCACCTACGTCGGAAATTGCCGCAGCCCTTCAGGTCATTGCCTCTTAGTGGAGGCGTCTTTGCGGCCACCGTGAATTACGTTACAGAAAGACCTGATGTTGCCAGCCTTCCGTTGATGTACGTGGGCTATAAATGCGCCCGACACTTCAACCGGCCCAGTGACACATTGTATGAATCATCTGCAGTAGCGGCATCGCTTGATACATATTACAATCATAGCTCCTCACCGTGGACACTTCCGTGTCGTCTTCGAGATCGTAGCGGATGTCGAACGTAAAGGCCTTGTTCGGCGCAAACTTGATCCTGAGAGCCCAAATACGGGCGGTCTGGCCCCGTCCGCCTACTTGTATGGCACCCGCGCTGCCCACCTGACGCAGGTTGGACAGTGGACTCAGTTCTAAGGACAAGGCGCTGTCGCTTGACACAACATGTAAGAAACGTGGCGGTGCTTCGACCGACAGCGCTGCTGAATGATTTGTGCATTCTTTGTTCGATTCAATCGTACGATAACATCGACTCGGGAGTCGTGATATTATTGAGATACTGGCAGCGCTTTGCGATATACCCATCTCATCTTATACCATCGACATGGGCCGCTCCCCGAGCCGGGAGAAGGTATATCCATCGCCATGCACGGCTGTGGTCGTATACCCATACACCATGGCATCCCTACAATGTCAGAACGGATCACGCAGGGTTTCCACCGACTAGGCAGTGCTTGTTCCCACGAAGTGTGAAGCACCGTGCAGTGTTCGGCGGATCACGCAAACGGATAGCTGCATCCTACGAAGAGCCACCAGTATTGACGTGGGTTTCGGCGGCTATTGCGTACCGTCTCGGCGTTTGATCCTGGGGGTTCACTCCAAACTCAAAACGACTCGATCGATGGAAAAAATCCGAAGGATCAAACGACTCGATCGATGGGAAAAAATCGAATGATCGGCGTTGCCGAAACAAATAAACCAGGCACGAATCATGTCTTTATACCAGGAAACTTTCAAAATATGAGTATGTGCATGCATATTGAATACATACATTCGGTATCTTTAGAGACAGAGGGGCAGTTTCACTCTGGCTGCCAATCCCCTATTAATAGAGAAGGTACGCCTTAGTCAATATCTGCAACTACGGCTTTGTTGACCCACTACATGGAAACATTGTGGGAAAAAATAAAGTGAGTTGTGAAGAAGGCACCTGGGGCCATGTTCACAGAGCATATCATCGTCGTAGGTCTTTCTTTAGAACACCGCTGATCGGACGAATGAAGTCTAAAATGGGGTGAACCGAACGGGAAGCAGTATAGACGAGGCAAATCCACCCGCTTAGAGCCCACCTTCAAACAATGTCCAAGCAGGCAGTTGGCTGTGTATTAACCCATACCGCCGGTGGACTTACATAGTGTGAGTACATGCCTGGTGTATGGCAGAGTCAATACCAGCAGGATGATTGTCTTGATCTAGCCTTTAGCAGCTGGTTGGCAATGTGCTTTTGCGATTGATTATATCAAAGGTTACGACCTGCTGTATGTTTATACTTGCATTTTCGAGGTCGAAGCTGAACTTGGTCTTTAGGCCTTCAATGGGCTGCACGTCCTGCAACAACCAGATCAAAGACGACGCAACAAGGGTAAAGCCCAACAACCAGGACAGCGGGGGGAGGGGGGGGGGTGACAACGGACACAGACGTTCATCAGTGGACCTTTTTCTTCCAAAACTGCACACAGGAAGAGAAGCACCTCAATCCGTTAATACACAAAAGCTGGTTCCATGTCGTGGTGCGTACAGAGTGTAGTTGAGATGCATGCATGCCACGATGGCGGTGCACCTATTGTTGTATGGGGCTCGTCACTTGACGAGCTGTGCAATAGGAGACTCGGAAGTCGCCCGTAATGGCTTCGCGAAAAATGTACGCTTAACTCCTTGACCACTCCCATGGCCTTCGTATCCACGGTCTATATCGAAAACAAACGTAAAAACAAACTGCATTGGGTAGTTTATCCGTGGAGAGACAGACCCCGGCGGTCAAAACCAGGATGGCCGAAAAGTGGTGTCTTTATTTTCAACCCTATCGTGGCTCACGTTCTAGCGAAACCCCTCACTATAATCATACTGTGGAGGTTTCACAGCATTCACTACAAATACTGCGACCGACCGGTGAGTAGGCAGTACGCACGCTCCCGGACTTACAGCTGTTTTACTATTATTTAGCGGGGTAGCCTGCCCATGCAATATCACCTGCACGACTTGCATCCAGCTTGAACGCACGATTATGCCCAATTCACGGCATCATTATGATCCTTTGTCTAGGCGATGAGTCTAGGCTACCTCGTTCTCCATCGAAAAAATAATTCAAATCGTGCCACTCATATGCATCGTACAAATCATGCATATCGTTCAGATGATTCAAACAATACGTATCGTACGAATGACGGGGATAGTGCATATCGCACAAATAATACAACTAAAACAAAGTATTCACACCTCGGAGAACGTGACATTCAACGGTTGGCGTCAAGATTAGCCGTCAGCGGAAAATAATCGTGACTACTGTATATGTTACTATTAATACATTGTTATCGTATTTGTAGGTGATATGATACCATCGTGTTATTACGGGGAACCATTGCTAATAGAACCTATGGTATACATTAAAAAAATATTTCCCTATATATATTTACTAACAGTATTTGGTCCTATTAACTATGGCCCGCCGTAAGTGTATGTTGCGATATCATTCGTCGATCGCCGCCTAACAAGACGTTGGAGGGTTAGGTTGCATCATTATTGAGGGTAGTCTACTGTAGTGTTACTGTGTTGGGCTTGGCAGCCCATTGCGCGTAATATTATGTTGTGGTGTTAGCTGAATTCCTACATGTTATCGTAACACACGTCGTTATTGTGTCTCGCGTTAGGGGTTAACATACATGCTCAATGTATCGCTAACATTATGTTTCCGTGTGAGCTCGTTACGAATGTAGGTGTAACATGCAACGTCTTGTCGGACAACAGTGTCGGCAGACTAAAGCGAGTAAAGCTACGTAAGGTCGCTCGTATATAACGCACGTTCTCAATCAAATGCTAATATCACGTTACCGTGTTAGCTCTTACTCACGATCAGGTGTAACATACTACGTGAAAACAGTCTAGTAGTGTTTGTCATTTCGTCCTTTCATCGCAACGTCGTATCGATGTTGCACAGCTTAGCTGTTAGTAAGTCTTACAACGAAACACGTAGTAAACACAGATAAAGGCACTATCTATATCGTTATCAACCGTTACCAATACAACGACGAATACTCGTAAACTAGGTGCAGGTGCTATGATGTGTGTTTTATTTCGTTGACAAATAATCAGCATAATCTAGGCGTGCTGAATATGGTAGACTATGGGTCATGATGACCGAAAAACGGTATTTTCCGTCATAGCCTACGTACGTACATATGTCGTGGATGGATCTCAGTGCGGTCGTGCCTGGTGAAGGGTAGGTATTCCTAACTCCCAATGCACCTATTTAATATCAGTACCAGGTATGTGACATTGAAGTTGAACCACATGGGGGTCTCTTCGGACTCGGAAATACGGTACAACATTGTGTTACTCCGCGACTGACTCCTTTTCAAGTGCAACACTGGTACCGAATGTTATGGGCCCAAGAATCCAAAACTGCCATATATCAAGTTGAAGTTAAAGCAATGATAGGCCCAACGGTAACTAACGTTGGAAACAGATTAAACGCACCCAAGAGTCCGAAACCATAACAATAAAACACCAAGTCAGAAGTAGCAGCATTGATATGTCCAGCCTTCACGTGGTACCGTAGTGGCACGTCCAGTTTCTATTTATCGTATTCTTGAAAACAAAGCGTTAAGCTATTAATAGGATCATCAAATATATCGTAACATGCTAACGTAATGTTTCTAACTCCCCGGAGTTATAGTGGCATCTTAACATTGTGATACATCTCGACCAGCGCCGATAATGCGGCGAACTATTAATGTCGAACGCTGCCTTATTCGATGTTGGAATAAGGGGAGCTCGACAAGCGTTCGAAAAATATTGTATTGGTGATAAGGAATACACGATAATCGTTATTGGCGTTCTGTGAGGGCGCGATACCTGACACTACGCTGCTGTGTTGGTGTGGTATGCCTAGAGCCTCCAATACCATAACGATACGATATCAAGTTAGCGATTGACGGATTGTGATCGCAATGCATGTTGGGTTGACAACTTATGAGTCTGGATACCCCCTAACCTTGTGTTAAGATGTTAATACACGTACCGATCACTGCGTGCGTATATGTTACCGTACTAGAGCCGCCGAGATAGAGAAGGAATAAAACGTCAATGCGTTATAGCGTTCAACGATATTCGTCTAACACTACGTACCGCGTTACGCCATTGTTCCTCCCCAGCTGATACTAGGGTAGGACGTTGCCATGCCACTGTGTCAGGCCCCAGAACGTGGAGAAATGCTATCGGTGTGTTACGTTACCCAAGGTGTGAAATTAGAGGGTTTCTTCCCCAAACAGACCATACTTGCCATACACATAAAACATACTAGGTATCACACTATAATATTGCATAGCATTCACGAGATGCCAAGCAACACGAATCATACAAAAAAAACGATTATGAGCAAACGAGTTAGGAATCAAGTGCATCGCCGATTCGGCTGGATATAAAAATTTTCCTGGCCACCGTTGGAGTACAGCAGTCCTGTGTGAGATGAAACACACTCGTTTTCGTTCATGAACCATGTCTGAAACTCACAGCGCTGAACCCCGACTCAATGTTGTAGTATGACAATACAGGAGTTGAGCGTGAGTTTTGCTTCTGCTCCAGAAGAACCATCTGTACGTAACGTGATATGCGCAGAAACGAAAAGGGAAAGAGGGATGGGAGGGGTGGGGCATCTGTCACGCTGTACAGAAAACCACTACCATGCAAATGTATTTCAACGCCATTGGGTAGTTCCTGTGTTTCTTCGGCTTAATGAGTCTCTTCAGACGGGGAGCCCCACCCATCAAAATACCAAAGCACTGTACAACCCCGTTGCCCCTACCTTGGCACGCCTCGACGGTCTGCTATAATGTCCGAATACATTGCGAACGGTCCCACATGATGCACGAACAAACTTGCATCTTGGCATTTGCAGTGCTGCATAACACACGTCGTACCTCTTTGATGCTGATCCAATCCGTTACACTCCCAAACTTGGGCAGGATCCGGATGACGCCTGTCCAGGACGAAATGTCCCATGTCTGGAAGTCCGTGGTGTCCCCAGAAGAAATGGCTGACGGGATGATGTTCTGTTGGAGGAGTGCACCAGCAATGGTCGGGTTTACCAGTGTTTGTCGAAGTTCAACGAGGTGTGACGTTAAACTCGTAGGACCAAATTACAAGTGTATACTAAACTACGCCTACTACTGTGGTTAGAGATGGGCACCGGATACAATTGCAAGAGTATACTAAACTAAACGCGCTTCCTGGGAACCCAGCAGGCGTGCGTGAGGTGCGCGATCGCCTCGTGGGAGCGGATTGAGGGGAGTGCGGTCAGTCGTCGTACGGTTGTCGTGATGCTGCTTGGGCGTGCACCCAATGGAACACGCTTCCCTCCTGTACCACCACCGTGCGCCCTGTGTCGAACCTAGCACAGCTGCCGGAGGCATGCTACTGTGAGGGTAAAGTGCTACATAGATGCACACCCACGCAATAACACGACAACCGTACGACGACCGACCGCGCTCCCCTCAATTTTCTCGCACCTCACAGTAGCATGCCCCTGGCAGCTCTGCTAGGTTCGACACAGGGTGCACGGTGGTGTCACAGCCGATGCAAAGTTCCCGATGCACATCGACGCAGCATTATCGAGTAGCTAGCCTTCTACCACAACCCGGCGAGACTCGTATCGTTCCCTTGCGCATACGAAAGTTCTAGTACGCATGCACGGACGGGACGAATCATTGTGCCTATAATGCCGGTAAGTCTGGTCAATACGCAAGGGTCGTAACAGAATACGTGTAGGTTAGAGACAAACAGTCACCAACGTTTTCTCGAACGCCCGCCAACTGTGAACGGAATCGGGGAAAATTCAGGATGCATAATGTTATTTAACGCCGGATACCGCTCGGCGTCTTCGCAAAATACTCTCACTGATCCCCATACCGATAATTAAGAGCAAACGCGATTTTCTAGGTATGACGATGCACGAAAGTAGGGACTTCTTTTGAAACCTCAAAGACCGTTTGTCTACGCACGACCGAAATAATCTCATGACGATCTCCGTAATATTCGCAGTGGGGTATTCTCGCACGTCAGACTCATGAGATACCTGGTACTTCGTGTTTCAGCGCAGCAGCAGTTGATCGTCGATCGCGTCAACATAGATAGGGTCACACATCACAGGTCCCATCCCCCGTTTTGGCATTACGTTGCTTACCGTCCATCCAACCTCGGCCTGGACTTGGATGCTGAACTCGTTGTGGCGCTGGTCGCCGTTGTGGAATGCTGCCGCAGAAACAAGCAACCAACGGCGTTCTGGCTGTTGGCAACACGCATATTCCGGACATGCGGGTAATGATCTACAGTCCGCTGGTAGATCTTCCAATATATTGTTGAGATGTCGTGATGAGAGATGTTGTACAGAGTGTAGCCAATTAATTGCAGATTCAATCTAGAAAGCATATCTCCTGGTTTTGCAAAAAGTACAGCTCTCACCCGGTCACATGGACCTATACCATCCATATCAGAAAAAAGTGTTACCAGGTACCTCCGGCATGCACATCACAACGACGAGATCTGTTTATTGCCTCGATGTGTGTATACGGTTTGATGATGTCACCATCGTAATTCATGAAAAGAGGAGATGGACAGCTGACGTGGCCTAGCACTGGACGGTACGGTCGTCAGTCAGTGCAGCCGCTGTGTGCAAGAGGCGAGGCAGGCCCTAAATATTGCGAGGTTCAGTTTCAGTTTGACCTGGTAGCCACAGCCAATCCCAGTTGTTTCTAACTTGTAATATAAATACTGTATCACGCAGCTTGCAAACTTGAGCAGCAATCACTCTATTGGTCGAACTAACAGCTCACGTATAATAGTTTTGAAAAAACTACCACTAATCGGTCAGGAAATTCTTGGAACAACTATTATACCTATCACAGGTACCTGGTCTACAGCAGTATTGGCCCGATCGTGAAAAACGAAGACCTTAAGAGATGTAGCCAATACCTGGTATATGTTTGAAACGAACGCCGTATGCAGCCTAGGCGCCCGCCGGCTGAATTAAACGGCTATTATTCTCCCTCCTTCTCGCTCAGCCAGAATAAATATGTGAGCATACCCTATGGCCTCAAGTCAGTCAGAGTATGAAGGATGTTAGCCTGACATGATCTCGACCTCGCCAGAAAAAGGACGTTAGCCTAGCACATCATCTCAAGGTAGTCATAACAAGGATGCTAGCCGAATATATGGTCTCAAGTTACCCACAAAAAGGATTTTGGCCTCACCTATGATTTGTTTTGCCTACGAGAGGGCCAATGCTCCATACCTGGTACCAGGTAGGTAGCACCCCAAAACGCACCAAAAACTCAAATTCCTTTTTAAGACGATAAAGCTTAAACTATTATAGCCGACTGCGTCAAAATTTCTACACCTCCCATTATGATATGGACGTCCAAGTGAGAGTCAAGACGAATACCGACTGGTTTGTGCTTTCCGTATGTAGATTACAAGTAGACCGTTGGAAAATGTTGTAACGGACACAGCAGTCCTTCTCAAAAACGAATTAAGCGTGGGGGAAAAGTAGGTTTCGTACCTCTGTAGTTACGTACAAATCAAGCAAGGCAGGTGGCCGCGTTCTAAGTAGCTGTTTTTATTTCACTTTCCGGGCCCAAAGAGATTGCACCTATTCACAAGTGCGAAGCGCCGATGACGCAATTTTACCACAATCTGTCTGAGTGCTGATCGTCTGAGAATTATAGCTGTTACAAGGCGCTTCGCTCCGCGGGCGGCCTACGCCGCCCGCTACGCTCGCTCAGGAAGGAAAAAATGTACTTCCAATTATGCGAAGCGAACAGAGGTCCACGATTGAGTTTAATGTTTTCAAGGATCGTAATTGCAAACCGGCGACTTGATAATGCCAAGAGTCCCGCCGCCATGCTTCAGGAAAAAACAGCTCCGACGTCAGCTTGGATGCCACATATATATACGCTTCGCGTCGCGGATGTCGAACGTACGTACATACACCCCAGGTAGGGTACTACTGTCTGTACTTATTTTCTTCTTTCGATATGCTCTATGCTGTACTGTATGTACAAAGAAGCGAAAACACAGCACGGCACAGCAGCAAAAACAATGGAAATGAAACCGAAAACTCGGAAAGGAAAAAAAATCCCCGTCCCCTCTCGTGTAATATGTTTCTGCCTGATTGGAACACCTTACACCCGGTCGAAAAAAAAAGGTGTAAAAAATCGCACAGAAGAGCTTCTCTCTCAGCCTCGTACGCCGCCCGCCCCTCTCGCGACCACCTCGCTACCGATTCGGTCCGGGTAAAGCTTTTATCACTCTCTGCCAAGTCAGCCCTGTCGCCCCCCCCGCGTGAAGCCCGGTGCTCACCGTGGCCTTCGTTCGTCAGCTCGATAACGTTGGTGTTCAAACTGCACACCTCCCTCTTTCAACTTCAGCGTGGTCGCAAAAATAAGCACCGCTTGTATATTATCTTGCCCTCCCGAACGACCTTTATGAACTCGTACATTCTCTATCAACAATCATAAATCGAAGCCAGACAAAGCCCGGTCATGCATCCCTCGTGTCTCGAGGAACACGCGACGCCTAGGCACGAAATCGGCGACCGCGCTCCTTGCGACCCCCCCTCTACCCGCCAGCACCCGCTGGCACCCGCGACGGTGCCGGGTCCTCCCGCGATGCCGTGCTCGGAGAACACGCACGCACACGAAACGAAAGAAGAAAAAAGGAAGAAATTACCGAGAAAACAAAGAACTACTGGAAAGGTCCGGCAAGTAATGAATGGAAGCGGTTTGGAAGTGGGAGCTCTGAGAGGCCAGGGATGCACCAACCGAGCACGCTCAGGGGTTGTGATCCAAGTATGTAGTTCTATAGTGCTTGGATGACTTGGTGATGTCCAACCGAATATACTTTCGAAACTAAAACAATCAAAAGGAACACAAGACCAATCGGTCTGGCATTTCATAAAGACGGCGTACTAGCGTTTGGTATGGCATACTGGTATGTACCGTACTAAACGGGATCCAAGCGAAATGATCAAATATTCAATCATCTACGATACAAGGTCAACAATAATTGGTAATAAAATCAAGCTCTTTTTGGTGGTTACTTAAACTAGTGGGTGTATTGTTTTGTGATGTCCTGCCCCATTCGGGTATGCCCGCTAGGGCCGATACACTACTACCCGAGCTCTACTGACAATGAAAAACACGAGAGAGGGATGCTAGCCCTGGAAATTATTAGAGTTTTGATAAGAAATGAATTCCATACGAACTTCAAATTCAACCGCTCCGGGATTTATTTTCTTCCGTAAGTATCTGGCCGAATTTCTTGCGGGTTTCTTTCCTAAAAATGCGGTCTAAGAAAGGTAGTATATGTGTTTGTTTCGGGACGGTAGAGATCGCCAAGGGGCCAAGGGTTTGGTCGGCTCGAGTGGAGCTTCATACCAAGTTGGATATCAGGAACATCTCCAAGATAGGATCAGGACCAACGGGCTGCTCCTCAAGTTCAAAATGTCTGTAGGACAGGATAAACGAGATCATCCCCAGTTAATCGCTGGCTCTGCCTGACCAGATCAATGAGATGCTCACCAAGTTCGATATTTCTGCATGACAACTCGAACAGCTTGTACCCTGCTACGTTTCAGGTGCGTGCGCGACCATATCAAGCAGCTCCAAAATAGGTTAGATCTGTCTGCATGACAAGACCAACAAGTTTCTCACCTAGTTGAATCTGTCTGAGATATCTGTAGGTGTTCAGCCTAAAGTCGACCGAGCAGGGATCGCCCGTCGAGTCGGTTGCCGGAGAGCAAGACCACCGAGACTCCGGCGAGTTGATTCCGTCCTGTGAGGTGTAACATGTTTGTACGTGCGATGGCGGTGAGTCAGGAATCGTGTTACAATCCATGTACTACGCCACCAGACAAACCTTGGCGTCATGGGCTTTGACGTGGGCGGGGGGGGGGGGGGAGAGTGGAACACGCCCGGCTAAGCTTGGAGAAGCGCTTACCGTCTCTTGGTGTATGAGGTCAAAGTAGACAGAGAACAAAGATGCAAAACCTTCAATAGTCATCAGAAAATCGGCATTCAAGACAGTAGTCGTCAGCGTGGTTACTGCGTGACAATTCGAACGTGCCATTTACTGCTACAGTATGTGAAAAATCAGCATTCTTGAGTACGTGGGCATTATGACGTGCACGCTACACCCGCAACACGTGGGTAAGGATGATCATACCACGAGCGACTACCCGTATGTCCCTATCTGTACTTCGGGTGTTATTTGCGTTGTTGTTAATTGCGGTTGGTTAGCTAGTTGATGGCTGTTGCGATCGATAATGCTGCTGATTGTTGATGTCGTTGGTGCTGTTGTCATTGATGGCGTTTCTGTAGTGCATACAGTCTACGTAGCGAGTTTCTGGTACGTGATCGACGCAAGAAAGGCTATAGCATGCGTATGTGTAGATCATTGAATCACGAACGACTCCTACAAAACATCGTAGGATGCTTTACCTTGATGTTGTAGATAACGCATCCCTCCAGATGACCCGCACTGCAGCCACCTTCGCTGGCAGGTCTCGGATCAGAAGAAACCAAGTCACCACGGTCTGTTCCTAGGGGAGTCAGACCCACAGGCACCAAAGAGGTGTCCACGGCATTGGTGGGGTAGGTAGGGGCGTCTTCGTTCACGCGAATATCCACCTGGCCGATGTGTTCGACAACCAACCATGATGTGCGGTGACACCCAAGAGGTGGAGGTTTAGTTATGTCGTAGCTGCTCATAGCTAACCCTGACAACTGTGGACTGAATGACTGTGGCGTGGAGTAATATGCCGTTCTATTCCTACGCATCAGCAGTCAAGGTCGTAAATGGTGCATTCCCGACGAAAAGAAGCAAATGCGTGGTGATCCCTAACTGAACGTATTACGGGGGACCAGTGTAAATAGGATGACATATTGTTTGTAAAAATAGTTAAATATATAGCCATTTGTGTGTATCGTAGGTCCTATTAACTCTTTGGTCCCTCGCGTAATATTACAAATGCTTGCTACAGCACGTTCAGCGCCAAACGGGATGCTGACGTATATATTACGTGCATTGGCTCCGAGGCGGAGGAAATCGTTCCCAGTATGGTTTAAAGCAAACGATAGGGGGATGTCTCTTCGCCAGAAGCTACCAGCTACATATCAACAACAACTAGCCAACTAACTGCGCACACCTCGCTGATGGAAAACTCGCCACCGCTTCCAGGAATGCCCTCGATCTTGACGTACCGTGCCAACGTCCTCATTCCGCCAAACGTTTGGAGACCCTCTAGGGAAGCATCGCGCGGACCCGCCGTCGCCCCCGACAGTACGGAGCTGAATACTCCATTGGCGCCGGACGTGTAGACGTTAAACGTCGCTCCCGCCGTCGAGGATTCATCCACGAAAGCTAGTGACGTCCATGATCGGGAGGTGTTCCAAGGAAGCCACGGTCATATCATACATTTATTCCGGCGCGAGAAAATGCGAATAGGGTTGTCAGGGGTGATTGAGGTATGCGAATCTACGGCAAATTATCGTCTCCATCAACATAATTTGAACACGGCTACCATACATACGTACCTTCGAGCTAAGACGAACAACACAATCACATGACTTCCCAAAGCGGGTCCAAACTCAAAATGTAGAAACTCGAGAGCGTATCTGCTTGCCAGAGTCACTAGCTTTCTGGTCTCGCTCGGGGACAGCTCGTTCGGAATCCGTTGCCCACAGCACGAGCACCAGGCTGTCTGGCCGACACCTTAGCCTACCGACTGGTGAATTTGCTACGAACTCAGAATTCGCACACTTCAATACTCTCGAAGGCGTTTATGATACGCATCTCACCAATGCGAAGTTGCTGCATGGACTGAGTCCCTTGCATGTCGTAGGTGATCTCGCACACGTCGCCCTCGGAGCAGGACCACGAGGACGAGGCACTGGTGCTCCCGTCCTTTTTCAAGAAGAGACAGCATGGCGTAAAGTAAAACCCGCAACAACAGCAGGGAGTCAGCAAGAGAGCACCGCCGTCATTCATCCACGAGAAAGAAAATAAACATGTTGTAGAGGGCTGCACATCCGGGAATACGGTCAGCCCACGACAATATCGCTAGTGCAGTCACGCCCAGCGTATGATAGCTTGACTGTAGGAACGTCTCGGCCTTTGCAAACGAGCCGGTTTCATGGCCTTGTCCTTCAATTAACCCCGCCATTTTCTAGGCTTCAACACGAACTAGAGTAGCCCTGTCGCCCAGAAACTATGCACAGGTCAGAATGCTCGTGGCAATGCTCGGTTCCTCTGATCATACTCCCATAAACAACGCTAGAGGCGATGGGCCATGTCGCGAAGCGGGATACTTCCTCGAATTTTACTGGCAGCACAACTGAACACCCGTACGACGAAGCCAAGTGGGAAAAGTTGAAACCCGTATCTTGTACGGAGCCAAGACGAGATAATATGCTAAGAAAGGAGGGCTCTACACTTCACCCGTAAACTGACATCGTGAATCGATGAGGGCGCGAGCGTATGGACATCCCTTGTCGGAGTTATCATAAACCGCACACGATTGATATTCTACGAAAGCGATAGAGGGTAGTTTCTCGATTGAGGAGGCTTGTAATTCGCAAATATTGTATCCTAAACAACTGCTAACCCTACTTGAACACCCTATCGGAGCATGCGTAGCATAGGGATAGAGATCGGGATGGGGTATTTACGGCGTGTGTCATGTGACGCGTGGCCCATGAAAACTCACAAGGGTATTCGCAGCAGAACCGTCGTTGACCGAGGCCGTTGCCGTAACGCTGACGCGCTCGGATATCGAAATGCCGGTGACAGGAACATCGTCAACGTCAATGTAGATCTTGGTCTGCGGGACAAGAACCGCAGGAAACGAGAGAATAAACGCATCAGCATTGGTCGGTGCGTCACTTGGTCAGAGTGTAGACGAAGATTATTATTGTAACTACAGTTGTGCCATGTATATAGATAGGTAAAAGCGGATCGGCTGTGCTCTGAATATGGCCGGCAGACGTCCAACCAATCATATTACAGTAGTACACAGCCAAGCATTATCTGGGCCACTATCAATCTGTCAGTGCCGGTATTTATCTGCTAGCGAATGTTCGAAAGAACCCTATTTATTCGACAATACTTCACGACGACTTCTACGTCCCGTTTATCGTTTTTAGGGTTTATGCAGCTAATGAACAAGTCGTCCGCTGCAACAATATTTCTTCACAAACTTGGGAGTATTTAGTCATCAAAAACATGGTATGCAGATCGAAGGGGTTCAACCTCGCGATTGGCACAGTAGTAGCTAAAATAGTGGAGTAGTGGTGCCGGTGGGCTATCTTCATTCTTACCGACGGCTGCTACGTACGGTGCATGTCTACGGTCATTCACACTTGAAGCCACACCGAACACATATGAACCACATGACGACACTGCGAACGTGTTCGTTAGAACATTGGATGACGTTACATCGGGCACGATCCGGGTCCTGCCCTCCTCCCTGGTGGATATACTATCGCTGTTCCTCGTGTACACATGACTGCATCTGGGGCTAACACAAGCAGCATAATATTATGCCGCCAATCTACTTCTGAGAGCTCTAGAAAGCGTGGTTTTTCTTCAAGACGATGTGGGTTTTTAATATCGACCTCACGGTCGGCGAAAATGTCGTTAGCCCACATTTGGGCCATTGACTTGACACCTTAAAGATTGCAGTCTCAGTTTGGCGGAAAAGTATTTAGAATTTGTGTGGTCCGTCCCCAAGGACTGCAGGCTTTGAAAGGATAAGGCGGACAACAGCACAGCAGTCCACTCGAAAACGTCCGACACACAGTCTACCGAGTTTCAGACTACGTTCCCTCCCTCACCAGCGCCAACAATTGACAACATTTAACACCGAGGGCAGATCATAAACTATTTACAGATCATCTAGTCTTTCACTGGACGTTGTGAGAGGTTGTGCAGACCTAAGTAACATATATTCAATCCAGGAAACACGCTTCAGCTCATGCGGACTGTACGGGCCTCACCCGGCGACATGAGCTAAGCAAGACAAGATCGGCGGTAGGTCTGCCTTGAAACATCTCCATCATGAGGCGGAAATCGATTATCGGCCCGAGGTTTGCAACACTTGGAAATTGCCACCAACGCGACTTCCAAACGAACGCTATACTATGTATTCACCGCTAGCTCAACCAACCAACCAACCGATGGTGAATACTGATGCCACAAAAAAACATAGACCTACACTAACTCGGCACGCCGACCCACTTCAGTGATACCGATGTAGTCGCCCTCGTCCATGCTGGCCAACAGCTCCATCTCATCAGCGGAAACCCCGGCTAAGCCTGGAATCTCTTGCAACGCTGTGGAACCTTGCTCTCCCGTCCATGATTCCACGACGACGACATGGTCCAGCAGAACTTGCAGGGTGGTCTCACTGTCGGCAGTAAATGCTGCAAACAGAGGGGGAAGGGAGGAGTGGGTGGAGTCTGCTGCCAAACACTTCCTGTTGGCGGTGTATTATTATGTTAATACTAACCCAGAACTGTATATATATATCGTGGGTTCATCTATGGATTATCTAGAGCACCCATGAGGTATCTCATGAGGTATCGTATATTGTGGGTTATCTTATGGGGTATCCTCTAGAGGATAACCTGGAACCCCCCTGCTCGCAGAGTAATCATGCTCTAAAATAACGAGATAAACATTCCGGGGGATATGCCGCACGAGGAACAGCAATATCTGTCGAAAAGTGTTGCTCTCGGTTGGAGGAGTCTTTGTCTCACGTGTCTATTGCTTCAGTACGTTACGAACAACTCCTGTAGAGTGCCTGCCCGCTCTTATATCACACTTGGCCCATCTCCTGTACCTTACCAGGCGTCTCATAAGATATGCCATATGAAAGACCACCACAAAAAACGCATCCTGGTGTTCCCGGGGAAGTCAGTTGTTCCGAAGAGGATATGATAACTATGGTCTCGAAGACACGCTAAGACATCTCAAGTAAGAAATATTGCCTAGGCTAGAATCCCAGCTGCGTTTCACGGTGGATACCCAAACCGCGACGATGACCCAATGTGCTTCGTGTCGAAACACTGATGTTCCCCCCTTCAGTTGAAAGTTAAAGGCACTAAAGGCCTGCATGGAGGGGAAGGAGTGCCGCAATCGAGCGAGGAGCACAGCAGCGACGCCCACACAAACCCCCCGGGCAGACGACACGGAGGGTGTCGTCGACCTACTATTTAAGGAGGTCTGCGACCGACGCCAGCTGTCATAGGGAGCGCAATGATGAGTATATAGTGTACTATTAGGTTCCAATACAAGCCTGGACTGCTGTGGAACGACGCATTGCGGCATCTCTTATCGTTGATCCCAATTTGGTTTGCCCTTTACATCGAACAGGAACCACGATACGCCGAGATTGCGCGTCCAGTTGGTCTCAGACCTAGCGCTTTCGAGGCGACTCAACTAGTGGTAGTAATAAATCCGAAAACATGATAACGACTTGATATGAGTATACAGCTCCTCAATGGAGTATCGTAACCTCACAAAAACAGGGGCACTCCCCCGGCACACGATATGGCTGGTCTCAAGACTGGTCGAACGACGTACCTACGTGTACCGACGAGATCGTCCTCGGGTTTCCGGCGCTTGAGTATCCATTAAACCCGTATGTCACCGCGCAAGCTCGGAGGCGGCCGGAAGAGGACACCGGCTGCTGGGTGCAGCCGTAGCGTGACTCCGCATCCAACGATCCATCCTGCAAAACATAGATTTCGGCCGGGCAGAGAAGTGCGCCTTAGGGTGTGCCCAGCAAGGAGGAAACTAAACTACCGCCTACCTGCATCAATTATCTT
The DNA here is from genome assembly GCA_031213475.1 of Nereocystis luetkeana. Classification (NCBI taxonomy): domain Eukaryota; class Phaeophyceae; order Laminariales; family Laminariaceae; genus Nereocystis; species Nereocystis luetkeana. The sequence goes on from JARUPZ010000021.1 coordinate 289,958, forward strand.
CGAGGCCAACGTTTGTTGAGATAATACAGAAAAAATATGTTCCGGACGTAGTTTGTGTTTTGGGCATGTATGTGCTGAAATATTGCACAGACCCTTCCCCCGCAACCCTTCCCCCGCAAAGCTATCTCGAGCATGTACCCCGAAATTGTTTATAAGCTCCAACAGATCTTCGAGTCACATTGATTGATCTGTGCAAACTAGATCGTTCATTTTGCCGGGTGGGAGACGTATCGTCTGCATGAACAAGCGCATGTTCCCCGGGATCGAGATGTACGGTGCAGATCTTGCCTGCGAATCACAATGCAGGTTGAAACTTGGACGGACTACCGTAGACCATGGCCTGTCCGACGTGTGAAACTGTGGTACGAATCAGAAGACGCCCTCTTGTCGTGATTCAGAACACTTCAAACGTCCGGCCGCCTTTCTCCGGGAGTACATAGTGTGAGGTCTGAGAGTGCCGGGAGAGACTCGAGATACAGACCATACAGAGTGAGGTCCATACCTACGGGCTCTGACTGTCATTCAAAGCAAATTCTATGTGGTATGTTTGTTTCGTACCTACCTGGTGCGTATACAGTTGCAGTATTTCTTTAGTGCTGGTTGGGTAGTGCCGGTTATACGTAGTGCCTGTTGAATCTCTTAAAACGGATGGGAGTAACCAGTGTGGTATTCATGGTGTGTGCAGTATTGCCGGTTGCCGCTATAGTGCCAGCGCTATCGGCTGGCGCATCCTGACAATATATATATAGATGGATTGTTCCTGTATGCCCGGTATACCCTAGGTGGGCTGATGTGACCGCCGGAACAAGCTCGACACACCAACCGCAAAACTAGCTGCCGGACAGGGAAAATACGTATTCGCGCGAGGAATATAGGTGCGCACCATACCCCGACTATCGAGCCTACTACAGCGGGCATGAAGATCTTAGCAGCAGGCATGCAGCGTCATGAACTATTTACCTTGGGCAAGGAAGGGGTTGGCTCCAGGCACTGACTGCTCTCTGCAGGCTTTGAGGTTCTGCATTGGGGCCTCCATGGAAATCGTTTTGAACAAAACTGTAAACAATTGACGTTCGGGCCTGCACCGAGTATTTTTGTCGGTATGTTGCTCGTTCTACGTCCCTCCAGGTTTGAGGAGTCTTGGTCCAGCACGCCTGGTATGAAGCTGAATACCGTTGAAGCCCTCTGGCGTGGTTGGCTTAAGTATATTATAGGAACCAAAACAATTTCGGATGCGTGCAGCAACATCATACTACTGTGGTACCGTCTTAGTAACATGCTACGTCCATGTTGGAGATCACGGGGGGTTGGATATTGGTTGCACATTGCACCCCCTGCCTCAATCGCCTGGGCTGCCTCGAGCTATCGTTGTCGATGCTGCTGTCGCCATACTCATGCTGATATATATGCGATTTGAGCTTTTCCGTCCCAATCCCCACCGGTGTTAACAAGAAACGGTGCTCTATATGTGCGTCTTCTGGGAAACAAGAGTTGGCAAACAAACCTCCATTTACAAAACGACGAGAGTAAGCAGGAGAGTGGAACCTTAAGACCGCTGTATTCCTTGTGTACGATACACATCAGCGCATGTATGTATCAATACCATACGTACAGGTGGAAGGTGAATCCGAGGCACCTTTGATACAACAGCCGCGCATTACATCGGCAATGTTACAGTGTTGCCCTGGAGGGCCGGAATATCCCTATTGGGCAAGGTGAAAACAAATGATGGCAAAAAGGAAATATATCGGAGAAACTCCAGTGACGGTCATCCACCTTACAGAAGACTGCCGCGCGTAAGCTCCTGCAGACTGAGCACGTAAATACTCCGGTAAAACATTCACTAACTACGTGTGTTTGCTGTTTGACAATGTGCAGCACAAGCTTCAATTTTGACGAGACATGAACGTTCTCAGAAAGAAGGGAGCCAGGTATTGTGCACAGTAGTCTATTGAGAGCTCATTGCTCAAGTAACTGCCGAGCACATTTGGCACTGCGAATTGTTTTTCCAATGAGAAGGACAATCGAAAATATCGGATTTTGTTAGAGATGCATTACTATTGCGGTCCATTGTTGCACTGCTTTATTATGCTGGTATTGCTTTTAGCGTCAAAGACACCAACATAATCAAAAGCGGCATTGCCAGTCTCATTGATCCATCGTCAATCACCAACCATGCGGCTCGTGCAACTCGTCGGTCACGCGGCGACAAGCTCCGCGGATCAGATACAACAAAGCGTCCGTCTTTCCATTTTGCTCACATCGCTGACATACGAAAGCAGCCGCATAGCCTCAACACCCGCCGAGTGTGGAATATATAAAAGGATTGTTTGCGGTCCTGCAACTTGAAGCTGCAGCTTGAAGCTTGTGGTCGGAACCAACAATACCTACCCTCCCCGAAAATCGTGGATCAGCTAGTCCAGGAAGATGATAGGTATACCGTATACCATCCAACGTTTGAGTGTCAAGAGCTTAAAGGGCATGAAACTAGGCCCTGGCTTGCCTTCGTGCTTTACGGTCCTTTACCAAAGAGAGGCAGGTGTCTTCAGGAGCTGTTCTGAGCCCCAAACAGTGCCTTAGTGGTGGATTTTGGACCGACACGACGCCATTTGGCTGGAAGTCCATAAACCAGGGGATAGGGCAGGTCCTAGTCGCCCCGGGCCCTTTTCCGAACAAAAAACGATTCCTGCGCACCAAGAGCGCGTTTTTAAGTAACCAGGCGCTGTCCCCTACGTTTGCGAGTCCCGTCTGAAGGTGTCATTTTTGGACGCGATAATCGTCGAGGCAAGTACAAGCAATTGCTACTGCAAAAAAAAAAAACACTCTAATTTCAAGCTATTTCGCCCTGCGTGCATTAGCCTTAAAACGTCTTAATTACGTTCGTCAGTCTTATTGCGGGCGTTATCGAAAGGCCTAAGTAACCCTATCAGAACCGCAGTCTCGTTATGGTGACGAACTACTCAGGATTTTAAGTGGTTTCGCCCCAAAACGGGACTGCAGTACTAAAAGGGTCGACGCTCCCTGAACCTAGCCTTTCAAGCTAGGGTTCACACTTCACACTGCTGCTGCTGTGCAGTTCAAATACTGCTGGTTTGTCCTATAGGCTAAAGCTGCGAACAGACAGCACAGCAGACTACAGTGCACCGCTTGTATATTCCAGATAAATAAAATAACACCCCGCAGCGGCAATCGAATGTAGCATATGCCAGGTACTGGTGTGAGCTATCACGGAACATACGGTAACGTGAGCAGGAACGAATATGTCACCCTCGTCACATAACGCTACTTTTATACGTACCACAGACTACATCGAGGAAGGTGGGAGTACAGTATCGATGATTAAAAAGGAAGGCTGGTTCAGGCTGAATTTCTTCAGGCGAATGGGTGCGTGCTCTAGTCTCAATAACTTTCAACTACCGAATTTACTGGTTGTCTGTACATCTCAGGCTGCCTTTCCTATTGCCCGTTTTATTGGTTGGTCCCGGTATCATCATGTACCACTTACTTACCCTGGTGAGGATGCTGTCGCATCCGTCGGGCGCGCAAGATTGGTCTCGGTCACGGGGAGACCCATGCGAAACTCTAGCCTCCAACGGGCTGACGAGTTCCCTGAGTTCCACCTCCCATGCTGTGCAGCGTGCATCCAGGTCGCAAGCAATGCAACGTGGCCAGGAAAACAGCAGCAGCAGCGAAGAGAAAAACTGTTGTAGGCGAAACCATCAGAATTGCTACACGCTAGCATTTTTAGAGTTGCAAAGGTGTACTCGGTAGAAATACACCTGGTGTATGATATCAGACTGGTGCCTACGTACGTTGTCCTTCTGGGGTACCCCGGTAACTTCCCGTTGGCATAACTCTCGAGCAAGCATATATACCGGTACTTAGTGGTCTTATTTAGCGCCCAATAGAAACATATCCATCGTTAGATTACTGTAGTTTATAAACCCTGAGTTCGAGGCGCTATACCAACCCGGTCGGGTACATACATACGGTAGTGGTCGTACAGCTCTATCCTACGGTCTGTAGCAGGCATACCGCTGCAATACCTACGGTATCGTACCCCGGTTTCAACATAGCCGGGGTTCTATGAATTCGTGCCCTGTTTTCCAGCGTTTTTTACTATTGCAGGATAGCATGTGCGAACGGGCACAAATCACTCTACCTAGCGCCCCCCAGTACGATGTTATACCATACCACAAGGGCTCCGCTTGGGTGCGTGTCGGCACCCATGCTCCGGATAGGAAAAATTACGAAGTGTCGATTAGTGGTTACTTCAAAGTTCATATGAAAACGCCATTCGCTGCTACGAACAGGATCATGCCAATGCCAAGTGGTGCAGAAAGAACACAACGAGACAACTTCACTGTCTCCAGCGGTATTAGGCGCTATTGGTGATGGAGACCACAATAAATTAACGTAGTCAATATTTGAAGGACGTATTCGACCCTTACGGACCTTATATACTGAAACATACCATGCCACCGGGCAAATTTAGGTATAAAATATGTCCACGACACCGTACCATCGTACCACACCGCCAACATACCATACCACAATGTTTTTTCCCGTATGCCATCATACCACCAACATACCATATGACATGCCGTGTTTTTTTCATTTAGTATATCAAACCCTAGTCCCATCATACCATATAATACTGGTACAACAGCAGCAGCAGGGCATCGAGAGCATATGTTGAAGGTGCAAGGTGATAAGTGAGGTGAAGGTGCAAGGAGATGAGATGATACACGAGGAGGTGAGGGTTCAAAGGGAGAGGGATGGCACGCCTGCAACAGCAGCAGCAAGACCAAGTAGGTCCGCTAAGCGCTTGCGACGATCGCCCCGAGGAACAACAGCTGCAACAAACGCCCAAGAACATGCCATCGCTCGTTGGATACCATACTGCTGTACCAAAAGGCTTGTTGGGGATCTCTTAGATGGCGGGCTATGGCAGAGCGTCAAGTGCACAGGAGCATATTATGCCTTCTGGACGACAGAGCAATAACAGGAATATTAGGTACTGCTGTACCAAAACGCTTGCCGGGGATCTTTTATATGAGCGTCAAGTGTACAAGAGCATATATATTATGCCTCCTGGGCGACAGAGCAAGAATGAGTGTAGATGTCATACTGCCGTACTAACACGACAAGTACACACAAGCATGCGAGCGCGCGACGAGAATCATCACATGCACAAAACAAGAACATTCCTTGAGGGCGACAGAGCAGGAGCAGTTAAAAACAAAACAAAAAAACTTTACTACGACTTTACAGTTGGCTACTTTTTTCTTCGCCTTGATTTAGCGATCTTCGTCCTATGTTTCGGTACTCTGATAAAGAACCCCGCTATTGAAAATACACGTCAGCCTGTCGTTTGTCTAAGGGCCCATCTTAACGGGGAACGCTATTTTATTTTTATTTTCAATGAATTTTAGTCTGATTTCGAAAAAAATACGTGCTTGTGTCATATCGGGGAACGGCGTATTAATTGTCAATCAACAAATAAATCGGAATAACCTGGAAGAACGCGTCGCGTCACACAACGCCCAGCCGACAAACAGCGACGCGCGTAGGCGAGAGCGAAGGTTTGCCCTGCCGCGTGCGCGCCGCCGCCAGCCTCTTTTTCTTTTTGGTGGTTCAGGATAGGAAGCTATCACTTTCAGGGTGTCTTGGGTGGGCAGAGGAAGCCCTCAAGGGCCACGTGCGGAACAGCAGCGGTGATGCAGCTATCGAGGTCTCGAGCGTATCCTCCGTTTGTTTGTTCGTTAGCTCTTTTTTTGTGATTGTTGGCCGATCGAGCAGGCCGAAAAATTGGGATGGCGGCCGCCATGATCACGTTCGAGGCGCCACCGCCGGGATACGATATTTTATGGTCTGTGGACGTGGACGCAGCTATTATTGCTCCGGTCACCTCTGGTTGAGGTTCGCGTTTTATCGCCTCGATCGTCGTCGCCGGAGAGCCCAAGAATCGCCCCAGACTCCACCGAGGTTGTTGACCCACCATGAACATGCTACATCAAGACAAGACCGAGGAACTCCCAAATTCCACATTAAAACTGAAAAATCTTCCGAAAAAAGTCTCAAAGACTTTCCACTCAGATCATTTTTTTTCAAATTTAACAGACAAATCGGAAAAATGGGAACGAAACAAAAAATGAGAACGGACGTTTTTTGTAGAAAGCAAACCAATTGTGTACAACTCCAAGAAAAAAAGTTGACAGTCCTGTGGGGCGGTACAGCAGCCTTCGAATGAACTGTCGCTCAGGCTGGAAGTCCTCGGCATCGCCGCGGTAGCCAGCATCTAGAGAAATCACAATAGAGCCAGCGTATATCGCTTTTTGCGCCCACCCGAAGGCACGAGATGGAGCATGACCGTTCTGACGAGCTCCTCTCACAGGGCTGGCCAAGGGGTTTCGCAGGATCATTTTGGTTCTCTGATATACCACATTGTTCTGGAGATACGGCTTGGTTCTCATTCTAGGCTTCGTTCCCATTTTTCCGATTTGTCTGTTATTTGCTTGCTTGGTCGTTCACTCTTCGGCCAATCAGATGCAAACGAAATAGGGGAAAAAAAAGTTGAAAATAAATTAAAAATATAAAGCCCCCGATAAAATAGGCCCTAAACAACCTACATGTTTTTCATTGGCCATCAAGGGGTCGTCAGCACTCTGACCGTTCGTTGGGGGTCTCATCATGTATTTCGCGGTCTGGGGCCGCTGAGTTAACCGGGCGGGTCGCCATCGTGTGAGCGCCTGCTACCCTCCAGTTGATATTTAGTTGGGTTGGGCAAAATCCTGTTGTTGCGGAACTGCTTGTTGGGGATCACGGTGTTGACTGGTGTCTCTCGTCACTCTCACCAGCTCCAAGTTCGACTTGACGAAAAAAAAAGAAGCTAACTGAGAACAGCAGCACTCAAAAAAATGCATTTCTTCGAGGGCGATAACGCAAAATTAACGTACTGTATAGTCAATATTTCATTTTATTATGCGGAATTGGTTTTATCAAGACCTCCCCGCCCCGAAAAACAGTGTCTTGTTCAGCGCCTTCAGCGGTATGGCGTCAATGGTCGTGGAAGCAAAACAACAGAAAATGCTTTGTTCACGAGATACGACCTTCGGAAGGTTTATCGATTTTTCGGCTGGCCCACCTCGCGAACTAAAACATACCTGGTATTACGGAATATATGGGTTTTCAGTGATACACGTATGACGCGGCGTGAAAACAAAAACGAGGATCCTTACCCCCCCCGTGTCTCCGAGTTTCGCCGACAATAGGCTGTCGATGTCTATCCGCCAAGGCATTTTCCGTGACATCGTCTGTCAAGAAGTAAACGCTCTGTTTCATGGCATCGTTGTGGTGCGGGGCGACGGGTGAATTCGCACCCCTGTCGAAAATAAGTCTTCCACAAACATTGAAACCCAATTATTAAATAGTCGGATAGTTGGCGGTTGTTGGCAGCGCTGCACAACATAATAGCAGAAAATTATAAATACGTACTTCTCGTAGTATACATCTAGCCAACACTGCTAAGGTACGGGTCGTGGTAAAAGATGATGACGGTATCACAGAATGAGCCTACTTTTCTGTAGTTCGGATACGAAGTTCTATTTTCGGAACAACTCTAGCTTCCAACTATTAATATTAATATATATATTCTTCCATCTCCGATCGGCACAAAACGCGGCACATACATACCTGGTATATGATATCATCGTAGACAACAACAGCAGCAGTAGTAGCAGTACGCTTACTCCTACTTCAATATCGGGTACCTGGTATCATGAAAAGTACTGGTCGCCCCGGTGGTTCAAGTGGTTGACCTCGAATGCTACTTGTGTTTGAGTCCTGGGTTCGAGCCCCAGGCGGTTCGGACTTTATTTGCAAAAATAAAAAGGGATTCAATTGTTGAGAGCGCCTTGCAGCGTGGGTAGGCACAATTCGATGCGAGTCGACGAGGGAAGAAAAGGCTGAGATCTTCTCGCGATAGAAATGAAGGCACGTACCGTAGCGGGAAAGGGGGAGAAGAGCCTGCTATGTGACCCCGGATCTAAGCTACGAGTTGGAAGGAGAGAGAAAAGAAGATGGGCGAAGATAATAAACGGGATGAGCAAAAAAAAAAAAAAAAAAAACAGCTCGACGACTATTTAATACATACATGAAATAATACAGCTGTAACAATAAACAAATAAAGCAAGTCAGTGTAGGCCGACGATTAAGCAAGAGCCCAATAAGACGCTCACTTTTTGGGGAACGCTAAGAAAATTAGGTTAGGAAAAACGGCTAAGTTGTTAACTATCACTAAATCTTATGTCAGGCATTTCTTTGCCCAAACTTTTTTGAAGATGGCGCCTTACTAAGAATGTCATGCTTGCCCAGATTAATTAGTTACGTGTTTCTTGTTGGCGGGCCCATAGTGCGCGTCGAGACCATTATTTTTATAATAATAATAAATACCAGGTACTTACTGCGTAGTGAAGGTGGCGTTATTTATTAAAGAAACTGGTACCTGGTACAACCCACAGCCTCATATGGTAGTTACTCGTACTGCTGTAACTGTTTTGTATACCTGGGACGTGACGCCAAGTAAGTACATACCTGGTACACAGTACAGTTACTAGTGCTCTGTGCTGGAAATTAGAAGGGCGGCCATTTTTCCAGACAGAGTGGCGGTATCACAGCAAGCAGTATACTATGTACGTTTCCGCTGCTGCTTGATGGTGCATAGGGTTGACAGATACTGCTGCTCCTGCTCTGTACGGTGTATTACGGCTGTAAACAAGGCCCGGGTCACATTATTACAGCAGTATTAAAATAATAATAGTAGAAGATGATACAAGTGCGTGCGTGGTCTTCGTTCTCTCCACCCGTCGATATCCAAGACAACCAGTGTCCATGCCCGTTCTTCAATCTTCGTAGAGAGTAGATGCAAGTTCTGTGGTCTCAAAACTACGCCGCAGATATGCATTGTTAATAATGCAGTAAAGCACGAAGTAGCACACACAACGGCCCAGCTTCTGTACGACGAGTAGTTCGTACTTGTATCGTTCTACGGTTTTGAAAGTTCACGTCTGCTTGCAACTCTGTCATTCCACCTGCCGTATACACAAAACATGACACATACATGCATACATACATACGACGAGTAGATATCATCGTGGAGAACAAGAAGTGGCAGTACGCGCACCCGTAGTTCGATACCTGATACCGGTATTTTATTATTTATTTACAGCTCGACGACTACTCTACCTACTACGCACACACGCGTAGAAAAACGAAGGACACACACACGTGTGCATAATATAGGAGTCTGAATAATACACCCTCAGGGGTCAGCAGTTAGTTACTGGTAGCCAAAATCTACGACGTATAGAACTACATACTTAGATCACAACCCCTGAGGGTGCTCGGTTGGTGCATCCCTGGCCTCTCAGAGCTCCCACTTCCAAACCGCCTCCTCTCATTACTTGCCGGACCTTTCCAGCAGTTCTTTGTTTTCTCGGCCATTTCTTCCTTTTTTCTTCTTTCGTTTCGTGTGCGTGCGTGTTCTCCGAGCACGGCATCGCGGGAGGACCCGGCACCGTTGCGGGTGTCAGCGGGTGCTGGCGGGTAGAGGGGGGGTTGCAAGGAGCGCGGTCGCCGATTTCGTGCCTAGGCGTCGCGTGTGCCTCGAGACACGAGGGATGCATGAACGGGCTTTGTCTGGCTTCGATTTTTGATTGTTGACAGAGTATGTACGAGTTTATAAAGGTCGTTCAGGGGGGCAAGATACTATTCAAGCGGTGCTTATTTTTGCGACCACGCTGAAGTTGAAAGAGGGAGGTGTGCAGTTTGAACACCAACGTTATCGAGCTGGCGAACGACGGCCACGGTGAGCACCGGGCTTCACGCAAGGCGGGCGACGGGGCTGATTGTGGCAGAGAGTGATAAAAGCTATACCCGGACCAAATCGGTCGCGAGGTGGTCGCGAGAGGGGCAGACGGCGTACGAGGCTGAGAGAGAAGATCTTCTGTGCGGTATTTTTCTTTTCTTCTTTTTGACCGGGTGCAAGGTGTTCCAATCAGGCAGAAACATATTACACGAGAGGGGACGGGGATTTTTTTCCCTTTCCGAGTTTTCGGTTTCATTTTCATTTTTTTTGCTGATCCCCAGCAGAAGATGTGCCGTGCTGTGCTTTCGCCTTCTTCCTACATACGAGTACAGACATAATTATTAAGAGTATATCGAAAGATGAAAATAAGTACAGACAGCAGTAGTATCCTACCTGGGGTATGTACGTACGTACGACATCCGCGACGCGAAACGCATAATATATATGTATGTGGCATTGGAGCTGGCGTCGGAGCTGTTTTTTCCTGAAGCATGGCGGAGGGACTCTTGGCATTATCAAGTCGCCGGTTTGCAATTACGACCTAAACTCAATCGTGGACCTCTGTCACTTCGCATAATTTGATGTACTTTTTTCCTTCCAGAGCGAGCGTAGCGGGCGGCGTAGGCCGCACGCGGAGCGAAGCGCCTTGTATACCGTAGATAGATAGGCATAGCACCGAAAGACTATTTCTTCTGTGCAGCGTAGTCACGAAGAGATGCCGGTAGGTTGTATTACACAGGTATATACAGTACGACGAGCGTATGTATCCCGACCAACCACGAGGACGAGAAACAGTCGCCGTGCACTGAGCATCGACGGAGTACATAGATAGATAGAGGGTGCGCACCTGACGTGTTCCGCAGGCCAAGCAGGAGAGAACCGAGCAGGCTGCCGGCCTTCATCGTCCCCAGAGCAGTAAGATTCTTGAGCTTTTGTCGCCGCTTCAAACCCATAAAAAAACCGAGAGCAACGAGAAATATAGTAATATGATGTCAAGCAATGCCAATCATAAGACTACTACTACTGCTCTACTGTACGTGTAGGCCAGGAAGAAGACCAGGGATGACGAAAGCTTAGGAGACCAGAGCTCGCGTATTATTATAGCAACACCACTATAACAGTTAGCTGTTGAGAGGAACAGGCCTGTGAACTATACACAGTACTACTTGCTGGATTTATTGTGGCAGGATCTACCGGACCGTGCTCGTACACCGTCGCAGTAATTAGGTGGTAGCAGCGACATAATTAAATGCGGGTGACGTTCTGCCGCAAACGCCACAAAAATGCGTAGTATGTTATACCTGTTTTCACGTTCGAAAAGGCCGTGTTGGTTGCCAGTTAGTTGCCAGTTGCACAATACACATATTACAACGGTCTGCTCACCACAGCTTCACCAGGACCTGGCCAGCCGGTTGGGGTTTGTTGTTGGTGTAGAGTACCACAACTAGTTACTGTAGTGTAGTATTAATAGTAGCCGTACAGCTGCTATAATATCAGAAGTAGTAGTAGTGGGTGAGTAGGGCTGTGAAGGCAACGCAAGGTTGACTGTTTAGTTCTACAAGATGTCAGTACGCCGAATAGGCAAATACTCCGAACAGTCCGATTTTTCAGGAAATAAAAAATTTTGTTCAAAAGTGCAAAAATTAAACTTCTGAGAACTCAACGAAACAACCCGATGACTGCGAAGATGAAGAAAAAAAAGAAGAAAAAATAGAATGTACGAGTATGTTGTACGTTATGCTCCACGAAGAAAGTCAAAAGTAATTACGGGCCTGTATGGTACTGCTTAAGGCTGGGTGGGATGTTTCTTTGGATAAATACCGCCGTACCACAATAATGGTATACGTACCGGATACAAATAAATACGGCATTTGCTTCTGCCGCCCGTTTCTACAATACTTTTCGCAGAATAAATACCTATCTATGAAAAAAATGTCCTGCTGTTGGCCACAGCTTGTGGTGCACCAGGTACCTGTTAATAATTATGCAGTATGTGCTTTTTACTCCCCCCCTGGATGGTTGTGCTGGATGTCGACGGGTAGAAATAACGGTATTTGCTTCTGCCGGCCCTTTCTACAATACTTTTCGACGAATAAATACGTAGTACGACAATAATTGTCCTGTTAGCCATGGCATGTATGTGGTGTACCAGGTATGAAGTAAGTTCATCACATTAAACTGTTATTTCTACCCGTCGACATCCAGCACAACCATCCAGGGGAGTCACTGATGACCCAAATATTTCACTCGTAGTTAACTTGAGAGCGTGAGAACGACAACAACAACAACAGGGATGCCTAAATACTATTTGTAGTACCTGCCGGTACATAATATACGAGCGAACGGCTTATTTATCATGAAAGGCTTGTAAAATCCTGGAGTGATTCCTGCATAAATACAAAATAAATTGTGCACAACCCTTAATATCAGAGTCTAGGCGTACACACCAGCTACGAACTGGTACACACGTCAATCGTCATACCTAATATATGCCTTGTGGGGGATTCACTTTTCGAACAATCAGATAGATGCAAACCAAATAAAACGAAAAAATGATTGGCGGAGTATCGTAAAAAAAAACTTCCCTTTTAGGACTGCAGTCTCGTTCTGGAGACAAAGTACTTAGGATTAGACTAGTGTGTCCCCAAAAGGTGACTGCGGTTCTAAAAGGGTCAAGATGGGCCCTAAATATGTACCAGGTACCAGGTACCAGGTATATATTAAAACGTTTATTGTGTTGGCGTGCATGTTGCATGATGTACCAGGTACCGGGTATGTATATGTACTCGTATTGACCCGTAATTCATTGTGTTTTTTTGGTGCACAACATGAGCACACATATATATGTGTACCGGCATGATGTCGAGGGAAATACCGTACCAGGTATATGATACGAGTATTGGCGTGGGGCATGTAATGTATTATGTCCGTGTGTATGTACAAGTGGTTGCTTACGAAACACAAATACCCACCACATAATATATTGTATGTATAATGCCCCTGAACTGAACACGTTCACAGGTAGGTAGGGAAATACAAATTGGCATGATGTGCGCCACAGCTCGGAGGTGATGTTCGCAGGTCTCCATGGCGGGCACACATCGTGGCTCGAGAAAGACACATGAAAGCCGACGAGTGAAGTATACATCGATCGATAGCAAACCCCCAGGATACTACGGAAGATATTATTTTTTAAAAAATGCAGACACCCGTATGACCAATAATATTCAGTTGCCGGAATCCTCTGTGAAAATCGCACAGAAGATACGAGGATTCAGCCCAGCAAAATGCACATTATTAGTAGTACTCGCACCCCCGGGGCCTGGAGGCCCCTTTTCGTGTCGACTGGATATATCTCTAGACAGATATGTTGCAGATTGTGAGACGTACTAAACGGGGGGCATGTCAAACATACGGGTACCCGAGTTCTTGAACCGGTGGAGTGCCTGGGTTTTGGTCACCCCCAAAACCCGCGGGCTGCGAGTCAAACTCTCACCCGTCACTGGGTTTGCCCGTCGGGGTTGAACCCGCCGAGAACTCGGGTTTCGATCATCCGGGGTACACCTCTATTAATACCACACATACATCATATTTCGTCCAAACATTTCTGGCCGACGAAGCTCCTCGACTCTAGCATTACTCACCCGCAGTAATGATGTTGAAATTATTTGGAAGATTGAATGGGGGGTTTCCAGCAGCAGGTGCCTGGCACACGTAAATCCTGCTGCAGGAGGGCACGGGATTGTGCATGTTTGTCGGGTTAATATTATACTTCATATATTTGCATCCCAGATAGATGTCACACCCCTACAAAGGTCGGAACGAAAAACGAATCGGAGATTCGGATAAAACTGCTGTAGTTGGGGCCGCGAGTTAGAAACGACTAGGAATACCTGGTAGCTATTATTAATAGTCGGGCAAATAGTCAGTCGGGAAATAATGGAGGTAGGTGCCGACTATCCGACTTGCTGGTTTCCTTGTTGGTAGCAAGTAGTAGTTACAGTAGGAGGGTGCTATGTACAACACTCCTCCAAAGGGTAACACTACGTTAGTGTTTTATGTCCAACCCTGCGTAGATAGTATAACGCTATGTTTTTGTGTTATCAATACCGGTTGTAAATATATGTATGCGGATATCGATCTGGTCATATGGCATGGTAGAGTTATACCTGGTATTTATTAACGTACAAAAAAAAAGTAACAATGCCAAGCGTCAAGCGAGGCGGTCCCACATAACAACGCTGCTATTCCTTTTCAACTTTACAGAGTGCGGCATCTCTGCCTTCAGCGTTGCCATTGGGTGCGCCAGAGCTGACACCGTCAGTACCGTCGAGAGGCATGGGCTGTTCCTCCATGTGTGCGTGTATGCGTGGATTTTCCGCCGCGCACTGCGCAGTGTCACAAGGCATGATGAGAAGGTGTCCGCCGCCCGAAGCTACAGTAATAATAGTATTGGATAACTACTGTATCCCGTGGAAAAAAACTTTTGATGTTATTTCGCAATCGGGTTATATATATATGTATATAATACTCCGTTGTTTGTGGGTGAGGTATGATGGGCATTGTTTTAGTTGGCGCCCCCGAGAGCGAAAGGAAACCTCCGTCCACACATATTTCTCTAGTTTTCGTTTACCGGTTCGAACCCGGTTCGTTTCTTCCATCTTGATCCTTTTAGGACCGCAGACTCGTTTTGGGGACAAGATACTTAGAATTGGAGTGGTATGTCCCCAAAACAAGACGGCGGTTCTAAAAGGGTTAATCGGGCCTGTCACTGACCATCAACAAAGAGTGTGGGTTACTCCGAGGGTGTAGGCACCTGAGTCTATTAGTAGATATTATCTCTCCCGACTGAGTCAGGTAGTAGTGTAGGAGTTGAAACCCTTAAAACCTCTCAGTAGTCTCCCCAGCTTGGCTCTTCGCACGAGTTACCCTACCCATCCATGCGTGTGGGCGTTGGTCCGTGGGTAGGTATAGCGCTCCTCAATCTAGTCAGGACCCCCAGGCGAGAGTCGATCCAACCCCACCGTCGCGACGTAGCATGCGTTACACTTGTCTTCAAGTGAGGTTCTTCTTCTCTGTTTGTTCCGAGTGCTTGTACAACGCGCCTGCGGGTATGATAGTGCTGCGTATTCCCCCAGCACACGTCTATGATGTATTACCTCGACTGCTGCCCCCCGTATTCAAGCTGCCAGCCAATGAGGAAGGTTGTCGTAGCAATGGGAGGCAACCCGGTGTTTGGGTAGTAACGGGTAGAAATATATCGGTAGTCAACCATTGAGGATAGATATTACACGATATAAAAACAATTTTCCGGTAATTTTAAACTCACCGTCAGGTATGTAGTGAGTGGTGTAGGGGGGGGTATGACTGAGGTCCGCGGTTTACAAATCGTGTTGCACTGGTCGGCAACCCCCTTCTAACCAATACTAAGCTGTCGTAGCGGTGGGTGGGGCTGTTCGCAAGGATCGCCACAACTACGTAGGCTGGCTTCCGTATGCCCCACTCGGCGCCCGCTTTATCGCGCGCAACCCGGCCGCGCGCGGAAACGCGACCGTATCACAGCCACCCCACGTACCAGCCCGCGGTGATTCCGGCAAAACAACCGGTGACGATGACGGACTCGGCGAGCGGGGGGCGTGGAGGGCAGCTCTCCTGACGATGGCTCGCTCCCTCACCCGAAGCGGGGGCGGACCCCCCCGACACTCAATCCGTAAACAAATCAATCCGCACCACTAATCTCAACACAACAAAACAATATACCATTGTTAATAATAATAGTAATTTCACGTCATTTTTCCCCACACAAAAATCAAGATCAGATTTATTGAAAAAATCCAAAATGTAAAATCACTGCTCTCCAAAAGTCGAGTCAGCATCGAAGAACACTCCTTGGCGAGATAGCCGCTTCTACCGTAACCCTAACGTAGACGAGCCGAAAAAACATATTCGAAAAGCAAAGAGAGATTGGGCGCCGGTATGACAACATCTGCCTTTTCTTGTCGTAAGGCGCGGAGGAATGGTTCACATTCATTCGTTGGCTGAGTCGATATATATATATTAACAGTAAGTAGTAGGTAGCCCACTTTGACAGCAGCAGCTACTGGCATCTTTTGTTCGATCTCGCTCGCTCGGGGGAATACCAAGCGGATACCGCTCGGATCGGTGCTGGCGGAATGGTAGTACACGCGAACAGACAGAGCTGTTGCTTGCAGCTGGGCAGCCGTCGTCCGCTGGGCCAGGTAAATCGTGGTATGTATGTGATTCATCGCTAGGTAGGTTGCGAATCGGGGAATTTACCGGAGCAAACGCTACGCCGGGGAGTCGGAGCACTTCATATATATATATATATATGGTACAGGCAGCTAGTACTACTAAGTGCGGTAGTAGTGTCGACACCGTGCATCGCATCGACCGCTGTGCTATCATGGTCAGATACAGGGTGTCATTTATTTGCCTTCTCAATCTCCGACGCTTGTGGGCCTTGGGCGTGTACGCTTGGACACAGCTCAAGAGAGTTTTGTTTCCCCCTCATGCTCAAGTCCATACATACATACATACATACATGCAGATCACAGATAGATTACGCCAGCGAGATATCATCGGAATCTCCCCTCGAACGAAGGAAGCGATACTATGACGGCACTCGTAGCCGACAGAGTGACCGCGCCCAGTGGTACTCTAGGCAGCCTGACCATGAATTCACGACGTAGAATAGTGATTGGATCGATGGGCTAAATATTTGACACAAATAATATAGTGGGACCATCGAGGATTCGGAAAAGTTTCGGAGGATTGGGAAATAAATGTCTCGGAATTTGTATAGCAACGAGGTCAGTTTTTGTTTTCGCTCCCGAAACCTCGTGAGCTTGACGAGTTGGTCGCGAAAAAAATGAGAGTATGCCGAGAACCACCCGGCCGACACCAGCCCCTCCAGCCGACGCGACTGCCGCTATCGCGTCGGCCCCGGACCTCCCGGCCGAACCGGGAGCTTGAAGCAACGCGCCTTTCGATATCGTACATTCTACAGCATGTTTACGGTATGTATGTATGGTCTGTATGCCACGGAAATATTTTGATGGTGTGAACGATTTTGAACCTCGGATAACCGTTCGTTATCAACGCTCTGGGGCCTAACATGGCGGCATGGAAACGTCCAAACATAGTGTTAGCAGTGGAGGAGCAAAGGAGCAACGCGGTTACATATTTTTGCATGAACATCTGTGAATGTTATTCCGCATTATTGTCGTAATGTTTATTCTCTATCTATCTCGACGGCTCTGGCACGGTAACATATTATACGCAGTGATCGGTGCGTGTACTACTACGGGGGACCATAGTTAACAGGACCTATGGTACACATAAAAACCAATATGTTTAACCATTTTTACCAACAATATTTGGTCCTGTTAACTATGGCCCCCCGTAATAACATCGTAATACAATAATGGTAAGAAGAGCTGTCCAGACACGTACGTGTCTTCTCAAAATAACATGCATCGTGATCACAAACCGCCAATTAATTGCTGACTTGATAACACAATCTTGTGATATAGGAGGTTCCAGTGCTAGGCATAACACCCTAACATTGTGCAAGGGTTCGGTGCAGTGTCAGGCATAGCGCCTATACACTCTGCGTTTATAGCAATTATCGTGTATATTATCATGAATAACACTAATAATATGTTTTTATCACATTTCACGAATCCCCCTTCTTCCTGAAGGCCAAACATGGCGGCATTCGACGTGCGTTAGGCAAGTTACCTTCGGAGCTGGTCGCGATATAACACAATGTTAGGATGCTACCAAAATGCCGCGGAGTGTAAAACATTTTGTTTGGATGTTACTTTTAGGGGGGATCATATTAAATAGGACCTAAGGTACACTCAAAAACCTTTATATTTCCCTATTATTTTGTAATCACAATATATTATATTATTGGTCTTATTTCTTATGGTCCCCCGTAATATATATTTAGCTATCCAACTTCAACGTTACGTTATCAAGTTACCATGAATGACAACTGGATTTAACCCTACGGTCCTACCTTACGGTTGGGCCTGTCAATGCTGTCACATACTGTCGCAGTGTTTCTGTGTCCCCATTTTGGGCTCTTGGGCACATAATATCTGTTTCCAGCGCTACGGTTGTGGTTGTGTCTGTCATCAATCATTGCTAAAACATAGTACGGGCGTGTCTTAACCCCCCCAGAAAGCATTGATTGGAACGAACCAAATACAATAAATAGTATTTGCTCATTCTTGCATGAATTGATTCTGATTGTTTGTGGGGAACGAATAGACTCAGTGCAGCCCAAGAAAAGCAGTATATATATACGAGGAAGGGGAAGAAGAAGTGTTGCACCCCTTTGTTCTTGTGTGGGAGGACCGAGCGGCCCGACCGAACGGGAACACGTAAGATAGTATTTATTTGGTGGAGATGGGCACCACCGAAGATGGATGTCGTCGCCAATTCAATGTGCTCTGACATGTATGTATGTGCAAAATATACCATTCGTACTGATTCGGCTGGCGGGGCTCAGGATTCTGCATGGACCCAAACACGTTTTTTTACTCAGATTAGATACGGAACGAATGACTACAAACAGCCTCGATCCGTTCCGCTCGTTTTCATGCTATTTGGAGGGAGTTAAAGCACGCCGTAACTAACTACTACTGCTGTTGGTATCTTACCGTTTTGGCTCTTTGAGCTCATAACATGTGTTACGACAGGAGCTCGTTACGAGTGGTACACCTGAACCGGGGTCGCGCAGTGACATAATGTTATGCCGTGTTCCAAAGAGAAGTTCGACGTCAGTGCAACATGGTCGCCATACCCCGCCAGGGAGTTAGGAACACGTTGAGATGTGCGACAGGTCATTCATTCACCAGGCGACTCCGCGCTAAGAAGCACCAAATAGCCTAGCAACCTCTGAAATCCACAAGGTTACAAAGGACAATATCACGTTGCGGTCATAAACCATAGTCCACCGCATCCACCACGCCTAGATGATTACGTCTGTACGTGTCGTGTGTGTTGATACAATTAAACCGTTATTTCTACCCGTCGACGCCCAGCCCAAGCAGTGTTATTAGTGCCGGTTTTTCAAGAGAAGATACAAGTTTTGTGGTCACAGAACTACGCCACAGAGACGGTATACGTTGTTATGTATTGAGCGGAGTGCGCTGATGATTAGTTAACGTAATCACACACAAGCATACACGGTGTGGTACCGGTACTTGGTTTCCATTTTGACTTACATTGCCTGATATCGGTACCTCGCACGAGTACCCCTCGTTGTTTTATTTGCGTACCTTAGATTTATCGTGAGCGACATATTTACATACCTAGATACAGAGTGTGTTATGCGTGTTTACTACTTGTTTCGTTCTAATACTATTACTATGTTGTGTTGCTTGTGAGATCGATATGACGGTGTGGTGGAATGCCACCATACACAGCTGGACTGCTTCACGTAGTATTGACACCTGAGTGTGCGCACGAGCGAAGACAAGGAGCATATTGTTGTGATTGGCAGTATATTCAGCATGTACGCTATCTGCGTAACGTTTGCTGCAATAATATGTACGTGGTAGGAATTTCGCTAACGCTACCACGTAGTGTAACTCGCTATAGGCTGCCGACCCTGTTGCCCGGCGAAACGTTGAACGTTGCACCTACATTCGTGAACGAGCTCACATGCAAGCAGAATGTAAGCGATACATTGGACCTACCTGCATGCTACCCCCCCCAACGTGGGTTACGATACCATGTAAGAACTCAGCTAACACCGTATCATTGCAATACGCGCAATGGGCTGCCGACCCCAACACAGTAACACTACAGCAGTATACTGCCGCCATTAACGATGCAACACACCACTGAAACGTCTTGTTATTATAGGCAGCGATCGACGGACGATACCGTAATATATTTTGTTATTCGTATAGTATAATGACACGATGTCATCACATCACCTACAAGTAAGTACGATAACGTCTGTACCTGGTACGTAGCAGCGTATTGGTACTAATTACATCCGCTGACGCCTAATCTTAACTTCAACCGTTGAATGGTACTTTATCCGGGGGGATATCTGGTATATTTTACAATTAGTAATATTTACATACGATATGAATCATCTGCATCATTCGTACGATACATATGACCTGCATTGCCTTTACGGCATGCATGGTTTGTTTGATGCGTGTGTATGCCACGATTTGAACGATTCTCGATGGGGAGTTGAAGCAGATACCATTATTATTAAGAATGACGTGTATCGGGGGTCATCGTGAATTCAGATGCAACTATTATAGTGCAGCTTTGTGTTGCAAGGACAAGTTACCCCACGGAAACGCGAAACCGCCGGAACTCCGGAAGCATGCGTACTGCCTACCCACCGGTCCGTCGCCATCTTTGGGGTGATGGCTGTGATGTCTCGGCAGTAGGGCTGCAATGAGGAGTTTTGCTGAGACGCGTGCCATGATAGGGTTACACTTACTTACGGGTATCACGTTTTCGCCAGACTATTTTAGACCGGAGGGGCTTCTTGACTGACAATCTACCCAGTGTCGGTTGTTTTCACAAACAAACAAACAAAAAATGAGTATAGACCTTGTTTGGGCCATGGCAATACTCATCGGGTTAAGAGTACACTTTTCTTAAAGGCATTTTCAGGCCACTTACTAGTATACTGGAACACATATCGTCAAGTGACGAGCCCCTTCAAACAACAAATGCATCCCTAGCGTAACATGCATCTCAAACACATTTTCAGGCACCGATGTGTACGTTCCATGACATGGAACCAGTTTATACGTTAACGGGTCGAGGTGTTGCCCCTCCTATCTGTCTACGGTTCTGGAACAAAACGGCTGCCACCGGTGTCCATTGTCACCCCCACCCCAACCCCCCTCGCTGTCCTTACTCTTGGCTCTGGTCTTGTTGCGTCGTCTTTGATCTGATTGTTGCAGGACGTGACGTCCATTGAAGGCCTCAAGACAAAGTTGAGTTTCGACCACGAAAACGCAAGTATAACCACAAGCATCCTTGGTAACCTTTGATAGAATGTCTCCCAATAACACGTTACCAACCAACTAACTGTCGATCGTTACCTCAAGGCGCACATGCTGCTGATATTGACGCTGTGGCACACCAGGTATGTATGTGACGTCGAAAAAGGGTGGAGGCTCAGCCGGTAGTTTCGCTGAAGCCGTAGATACTGATCCCCGTGCGGTCTACCCCACTTTAAACTTCGTTGTGTCCGATTAGCCTTGCGCTTAAAAACGCTGTACGATACGACACGCAATATGAACATGATTCGGGTGCCTCATCCACACCTTCATTTTCCCCCACATTATATCCAAGGAAGTGGGTCACCAATACAGTACACGCAGAGATTAAGCTAAGGTGTACCTTCTTTGGGAGATTGGTGGTCAAAGCGAAAATGCCACTACTCGGTCTCGAGGTACATGAAAGGTTAGGATTCAATATATTTTCGCATATTATATATGCACATACTAAGGTTCAAAACTTCTTTTGTATTTCGAGACATTGTTCAAGGTCTGCTAAATCGGTTTCGGTAAATAAAGCCGACTACGACGCAACTGAATTTCTACTGATTTCTTCGTCGATCGAACCGTTTGATTTTGAAGTGAATCTCCACGGCTAAGCGAGCCGCAACCATCCAGCCGAGCAAATACACACAGGCTGCCGAAACACACCTCACGAGCGGTGGCTCTTGGTAGGATGCAGATCACAATTTGTGCGACTTACCGAACACCTCACTGGAAAAAATATCTGCATGGTCGGTGAAAACCTCACGTGATCCGTTCTGACACTGTAGAGATGCCATGGTCTTTGTCGTACGACCATAGTCATGCATGGCCATGGTCACACCCTGCCCCAGCTCGTAAGGCGGCTTCCGGTTCGTGAGGCGGCCGATTTATAGGTAAAATATGCGATGGACATATATATCTTAAAATACTACTAGTATCTCAGTAATATCACGACTCGGGGGTCGATGGTATCAGACTGTTGAATCGTGCAAAGCATGCACAGTTCACATCCCGAACCACCGCAGAGCAGCGCTATCGATTGACGTACCACCACATGTCTTACGTTTTGTTTTAATCGACATCGCCTTGACACAGTTAACGGCGTCAGGTGGGTATCGCAGGGGTGAGATGATTAGGCGGACGGGGCCAGACCCCTCGCATTTGGGCGCTTCAACTCACGTTCGCGCCAAACAGGGCATTTAAGTTCGACATCCGCTACTGGCTCGAAGACAACACGGAGGTTTCCACAGTGAGTGGCGTTGGTCGTGTCATGTAGTGAGCGGCCCCCTTACTGAAAAGGGTCCTTCTATGGTGTCAACGGGCCAGTTGGAGAGTCGGGCATAATATATATTTATGACCCACGTATCAACGGAAGGCTGTCGACATCGGTTATATGCCGAAAGGTGTTTTTCAGTCGCCAGAAAGGCGCTTCAACTACAGGCCAATGCCCTGCAGGGCTCTGGACGTTTTCGACGTAGGGAACTGACGGCCAGTGTTCCACACAAAAAGAACGTTCATATTATTACCAGGATCAAGATGGGCCAACCACCAAAGTGCTTGAAATATGCTCGTAGCCGTGGGACCCGCGCGTGCGAAGCTTTGGTCTACAATATCATCGAACGTGTGGGTTCTGCTTACGAATGCCCTCCAAGTTTGTTTCTAACGGTACTCGTATCATAGCACGTTTACTTCGAGTTGGTATCTTACCAGACGGAAAAGTGATCAACCCCTTTGAAGGTTGCTGAAACGGCGGACCCTCCGACCGATAGACCGACCGACCTGGCGGCTACCGACCGGGAACCAACGCATGCACGTAGAGGACACTGTGAGGGCAGGCTAAAAAATTATCATGCTGCGCGGAAGTTATATAGCAGCCACCATAGAGTACCACACTGGTTTCGAGGACCATACGCTACGGACGCTGTCTTGCTGCCTTCGGCGTGCGTTGTAATCCAGTGTTTCACTATTACGGGGGACCATAGTTAATAGGACCAAATATTGTTAGTAAAAATTGTTAAATATATAGGTTTTTGTCTATACCATAGGTCCTATTAACTATGGTCCCCCGTAATAGTGCCGGGGGACGCCGTCGTTGGCAACAATTCGTTCTACCGGAGCGGGTGGTACTGAGCAGGCTGGAGATCGTGGCAGGGGAAGGCCCAAAAAGGGAGGACTACCCCGCGCTACGTGTCAGGGACTGTCGAGTCCTAGGCATGCCCTATACTCCAGGAGCCGCGTGGGTGAGTACAGCGCTAACCCGCGTCCATGATTTCGATATAAAATGTTGAGGATGTAGCGCCATAACCTACGAGAGTATTTATTGGACCGACGGGATATCGGATAGAGTTACACCATGCGTGTAGCCAGGAAAATTCGGTTTTTAAAGTATGTGGTTCCACTCCGTATTCCGCGCCCGGCTGTTTGTTTACACGTGTGTTGGTAATATCTGGTGATATCCCGACCCCCCATACTGGTATATACATACATGGTCCTCCTGCCGCTTCATATATTATATGCATGCGCTCTTGTCTACAGTTATATGCATGATGATACAACCTGTCGTTAAGTGGTTGCACCTCTACTGTCGTGTGCTTTCCTCGGGTGGTTTTTGACGGACCGCAAAAGTCGTGTCGACCCCAAGTGAATTGGGGGGGGGTTATCCCAGACTACATCGGCGACGGGGGCGAGGACCAAACAGAGATCATGCACGCCACATGCGATGGGATCGGGGAAGCTTCGACGGCACGGACTGCGACGCCGTTGCCACAGGAAACGACAATGTGGAGCAATTTTGTATACGCAGAGCCAACATCCGCTCTGGGCGCTGAAACCATAGCTCGAGTCTGTGGGCCTACGCCTAGGCGACAAGCTCAGTGCACCCTAATATCTTCGTCGACGGGCGTGCGGTTTCGGCATGACGTTACACGACCGCAGGACTGAAAGTTCGACACAGGAACTCACACGTACATTTCATTTCCTACGGCGCATATTATACACTAACCTGTCTGTAAACACAAGGATCTTTTTTGATCGCTGTAATATGTAACCCGAAAGTATCTTTCATTTTATGGGCAGAGTGATACGCAGCGTCTCCGGAGTCGCCCACGATGCGAATATCCTGCCCCTCCCCGCCTCCCGTCATTACTTACTTGTCATTTTTTAGGCTCCTGAAGTGAATCTGATAACGGGCGTTTTCTACGTGGATGGCCCCGTGTTGCTTAAGAGCGGGATTAGGCTGGTGGGCATGAGAAGGGAAAGCTCCCCCTCCTTTACGGATTTGATTGTTCACGGGAGCGCCACTAGTGAAGACGGGATTATCGTCGCTGACGGTGTTTCGGGTGCCTTGGTGAGTACCAGTATGTATCTGGCGATTGAAGGGCCTTGAACGATTGGTTCAAACGATGCCGCAGTATCTCCGCACCCTGGTGTATATCAAGTCGGACACGGCTGTTTTTTCGTTGATGAATAGTTACCTTACCACATTTCTTGTATCTGGCGAAAGCTGTATCACACTCAATACACGCAGATATCGCGCCGATGCTTCGAACTTGGGGTTGCGGTCAGGGGTCGGGTTTACCCTGACAAGCTGTACTTCACGTGCGGTAGAGTACTTGCTTGGAGTAAAAATGCTTTGCACTAAATTTCACGTCTCATCATGTGATGTCGGCAGGTGGACCAAGTGCACGTCTTCTCTACCCTGGAGTCTGCAGGCGCCGCGGGGACAGTAGGAAACGTCTGTCTCGACATCAAATTCTCCGAGGTACACTCATGTGTCAGCCGCGCGCATGTGGCTATGTGGTCTGCTCCGACCTTGGGGTTGTCGTCGAATGTATCCGTTGGATGTTCGAGCAGATCAGCGGTGAATATTCTGGATCGACCGAGGCCGAGGCGTTCCATGACGTTAATGACGTGGTACTCGCATGCGATTTTTTTGGTTATGCCCTTTTCTCCCGCGCTTTTGTTGCTCCAATGTACGCACCAGGACATCATCATCGAAGATTTGGTATTGTTCGATTGCCCTCTAGCTGGATCGCGCTTCACGGACGCTGATCGCATCACGTAAGGACCACCTGGCGACTCTTATTGGGCTGCGGCCATCTCTTAACGCACGACGAGTTGGGGCAGTGTTGATCCGATTTTTTTTGTTTTTATTCTTAGCACCATGACTTTCATGGTGATGCGGTAGCCACTACTAATAGAAGCGAGTATAACCTTTGCCGTAGTTAGGCATGAAGCCTGGTCGTCACGCGTGTGCATGCCATGGTTAACAATTGAAACATCCGCAGAACGCAATACACACAGTCGAACACAGTGATAGTATAATCGCATTGTTGCGGACAGAGCGGGGTAGCTGACCCCAACACAGGAGCATTCACATTGCAAGAAACGCCGTTGCAACTTTATTCCCCGTTCTATTGTCGACGTGCTCCCCGCTCCGTTCGTACTTTTCGAAACATCAAAGAGTAAACAGGTTATCTGGTAGCGGAAGCCGAGAAGGCCCCGAGCTCCTCCTTGACGGGGTGACGGATTTCACATTCACGGAGGCGGTAAGCCCTCATTCATGTCGGCTATACCGATATATATGATGATGCCTACAAACGATACGAGTGTTTTAAAACTTGCCCCTGCCTTGATAAAATGGTCGTCGTTCCTATAAATAGTAAATAGGATATATTATGGTACCCACAAAAACCTTGATATTTGCCTTTTTTTTTACCTCTTTTTACTAACTATATTTGGTCCGATTTAATATGGCCCCCCGTAATAGTCAAAAGCCGCACGGAGTAATCCGGACCTCCCGCACAGAGTACTTGTTTTTTTTTTTTTTTTGGATGTCTGGAGATATTATTTTTGCCTGGTGGCTGTGGGTCAATATCAAGGATCGCAACAACGTCTACTCGGCTTTAAATTCAGAAAAAATGTCCAGCCTTCAGCCAACGCACACCAGGGAATAGAGGATGCTCAAATCGGGGGCCGGGCGTCGCAGGCCGCCACGGGGAGGAATAAAGGCACGCGAACCGCTGCAATGGCTATTCAGATTCATTCTGATAATTTGGGGGCCGCCCGTATCACGTGGAGCGCGAAAACCTGAGATTGAGCCGAAATCGCAGCCCGAGTCATTCGCCCTCGAGGAAGCAGCTCTAAGCGAGCCTATCCGAGCTCTTCCAAGCTTTTCCGAGTCAACCCCTCGGACGCGTGCTGGTTTCGATCATTTGGCAGCAATCGTTTTTTTAATGAAAATGAGTAGGCTTCACCTTGATGGGCATAGCGGTGTCTGTCGTGTGTATGTGGGTATCTGCTCCTTCGATGATTTGGTCGTGTTTGATCTCGTACGAGGCCTTCTTGTACAAAACTTGCCGAAGTACCATTGAGACCCTCGAATATACGGAGCCCGCTCTCACCGCCCGGGGTTCAAGTGTTAGGGTGCGTATTACGGGGGAACATAGTTAATAGGACCTGTGGTATACATAAAAACCTATACATTAAACCATTTTTACTAACAATGTTTGGTCCTATTAACTATGGTCCCCCGTAATAGTTGGATCAGGGTTAGTGTCCGAGGCGAAACCCGCGGTAGGAATCACGAGCGGTAGCTCAACATTGACCTACAGTAGCTTGGCCGATAATACTGGGCTGTGCGAGGTTGCCATATTCGTGTGCTCGCTGTATACATCCTACCAAACTTCGTTGTGATTGAATATAGACGACGACTGACAGCGGCAAGCAGGCACCCTACTCCCAACGGATGAAATCTAGCCACAAGGGGTAGGTGGTGGGTATCTCAAAGGAGGTTCGAACACAGCGGTTTTCCGTAGGTCTCCGTGCTTCACGCCGCGGCTCTACGTTTGACCATTTTCGGGGGGTTTTCAGGGCTTCAACGCAACAAGCAAGTACAAGTCATGAAACGAATACGTACTTGTATTCGCGTATGCATGCGATCCCGGATTGCGTTTAACAAGCATCTTACTCACACCAGTAGGGCGACCAAAAACACATTTCCACGTAAAAACGTTGTTCTCGTGTTCAAACTCGCACAATAGTCTCGTGAACTGGTACGTACGAGTAGAACGCACGAGGGTACATTATCCCCCCGTGTTGTTCGGGATGCTCGCGTACTTGATGCATGGATTCATGTGTAACGGTATTTGGGAGTTCCACACCGGAAATATGCATGTTTCTGTGTGGCGCGGTCAGCGGGTTGGGACGTGTTCTGTTCACTTCGTTTTCTTCTTCTTGATGTTCCCCCCTTTCTTCCTTGTCGTGTGTGTTCTACGTGGACAATATATACCTGGTATAATATATATATATATATATATATATACCCTGAGGGGATTCTATGAACTGACTCAGGCTTGGCTCATCATATCAGTGACTGTATCGAACACGCTAGCGTCTGTTCCAATTGGACGCACTTGCTAGTTAGGGCTACGCCGGGAGAGCAAGCCCCCCCCTCGAGGACGAGTGACAGATTATCAGTTTTTCGGATGTAGAGACCAGAGGGACCTCAGCCGAACAGAGGCACTACCGACAACGAGGTCGGCAGGGCCAGGAGTGCTACAGGAGTGGCGACAACAGCGACAGCAGAGGCAGTCGGCACCGCCGCGGCAGAGGCCACGGCAATGGGTAGTAGCGCAGGAGCGCGAAACCCTGTTCCCCCAGAGGACGGAACTGCTTCGCCAGGGGGCGGAGCAGAAACGAGCAGAAGGGACGAGGCTTCGCCAGAGGGCGGAGCCGCAGGCCGCGATGATGATATCGCCCGCCTGAAAAGAGAGGTGGCCGAGATGTCGCTCCGGCTGGAGATCAGAGAGGAGGAACGAACAAGGATGGAGAGGCTCCAGCGAGAGGCCGGAGGAGGAATGCGCCCACCGGAGCCACATGGTCAGCCGGGCACGTTCTTGGTTGGTTTCGGTAAGCCTTCACCGAAACTTGAAAGCAGTAAGGAGGGAAATTATTTTAAGTAGCCAAAACACTTTCTATCATGGGCTGTCACTAAAACCCACCCCCCCCCCCGTGCGCCGATGCCTGCGGTACAATCGGTGAGGACGCCGGGAGTATCTGCTATGCCACTGTCGCCGGGGGTGATGGTAGCAGTAGAGGAGACGATGGTACCTGGTTTCCACCCTTTCCGTCCTATGCATGGTATGCCGGGTAACCCCCCCCCCAGTCCCCCCCCCCCCCCCCGTGCGCCAATGTCTGCGGTACAACCGGTGAGGACGCCGGGAGTATTTGCTATGCCACCGTCGCCGGGGGTGATGATAACAGTAGAGGAGACGATGGTAGCTGGTTTCCACCCTTTCCGCCCTATGCATGGTATGCCGGGTACAACCCCCCCCTCCCCTCCCCCCCGTGCGTCGGTGCCTGTGACGGTACAACCGGTGAGGACGCCGGGAGTATTTGCTATGCCGTCGTCGCCGGGAGTGATGGTAGCGGTATCCCCGTCCGCAGCGGTAGAACCTGTGATAGCGGTGCACCCCCCCACCCTACACACTGCGTCTGTGCCTAGTGAGCCGGCATCGCCGTCAGCTTATCCCCTGGAAGAATGCCTTCCCCCCCTTCCCCCCGCGTTCCTCCCGGCGATTGCTGCAGTCGTGCTCGTCCCCGGCGTTCGACGTTCCAAGGTAGTGGGCGTTAACGTTTTTCACGTGTGCTACGCCCACGCCCACGAGGGCCTTTTGCGCGAGACGGCCGAGCAGCAAGGCGTTAAGCTCACGGGTATCCTGGTCACTTGCAGTGGGTGTGTACAGGCGAAGGGGAGGCGTGCGTCCATACCTACGACTACATCGTCTCAGAAGGCACTCCCCCTACAGCGCGTTTTGTTGACCTTGCAGGCCCCAGGAAAATCGCGTCTGCTGGAGGGGCCCTGTACCTGATCCTTTTCACGGATGACGCGACACGCATGGGATGGCTGTACTCTCTCAAGAGCAAGAGCGCCGCCGACGTGACCGCGGCGACCCGGAAATCCCTGGCTGACGTCGGCGGAGCCGTCGAGTGTTTCCGGACGAAAGTACGCTTCAGAGTTCGCGAACGCACTTTTCGCGAGCTTGTGCGCCAACGAGAAAATCCGACACGAGCACACCGGGGTAGACGGGTCGAAGCACAACGGGGTGGTCGAGCGTGGACTCGGTCTCATCCAGGAAGGCGGCATGGCCGCTTGCCTTGAGGTCCCCCTGCTGTTCCCCGGACAGCTCTACTCGGTGGAAGCAGCCGTCTACATGACCGACTGCCTGAACACCACGGCGACGACGGCGAACGCCAATTTCAAGTCGCCGCACGAGGTATTGTTTGGGACACTGCCGCCGCCCAACACCCTCGCGTTCATGCAGCCCGAATTCCACCGCATCCACCGCACCCACAAGTCTGATCCCAAGGCCGAGGGGTGTTTTTACCTCAACAGGGGAAGAAACTTCCCGCGCGACTGCGTCAAGGTGGTCACGGCTTGCGGGCGTTCGAGAAACTCGAGGGACGTCACCTGGGAGGTGGAGCGCAAGCCGATCATCGAGGCTGCCCCGGAGGCGAGGAGGAACTCGGTGCCGACACCGTGGGAGGCCGACCTGCACGCCAGGTATTTACCGCCGGAGCCGGTGACTGTGCCACCGGGGGTGCGACCGGCGATGACGCCGGCGCCACCGGAGGTGCCGTCGCCGCCGCAGGGGATGCCGCGGGTGAAGACGCCTGTGCCACCGGAGGTGCCGCCGCGGGGGGTGATGTCACCGGCATCCCCACCGGGGGGCGACAACCCCCAGTTCGAAGACGCCGAGGGACCCCCGGACAAGGAGCTCCTTCAACCGGGGCGGACGCGCGCGATGACAAGGGCGATGACGACCGCGCTACTTCAAGCTGGGATGCCGCCGGCGACGACGCCGGCACCACCAGAGATACCGTCGCCGCCGGGGGTGATGTCGCCGCCATCCCCACCGGGGGCCAAGAACCCTCAGGTCGACGACGACGAGGACCCCCCGAAAAACGAGCTCCTTCAACCGGGGAAGACGCGCGCGAAGACGAGGGCGTACCATCAGGCGTCCACTACGGCGTGGCCAGCTGACCACGCACGTTTCAACCAGCGACCGCCCAACCAGCCCGCCCCTGCTCTGCCGACATGTGACGCGGGACAGCTCTCGGAGCCCGCGACCTACCAGGAGGCAATGCTCTCGCCCTATCATGACAACTGGTCCCATGCAATGGAGAAGGAGATTGCCGGACTCGAGGAAGCTGGAACGTTCGGGGATGCTCAGCAGCAAGAGGGGGGGAACGTGCTATCGGCCTAGTGGGTATTCACGTGGAAGGCGGATGAGCATGGTAAGTTAGTGAAGGCGAAATCACGACTATTACGGGGGACCATAGTTAATAGGACCAAATATTGTGAGTAAAAATGGTTAAATATATAGGTTTTTATGTGTACCATAGGTCCTATTAACTATGGTCCCCCGTAATAGTGGCGAGAGGATTTAGCCAACGCCCCGGGGTTGCTTAGAATGAGAGTTTTGCCCCCAGCCCCGCCGCGTCGTGTATCCGTACGATGGCTGCGATCGCCTGCGAGTTACAGTTAGATTTATGCCATTTCGATGTCCAACAAGTTTTTGTCCAGGCCGAACTCCAGGAACTCGTTTTGATGCGGATGCCACGGGGCTGTGGAGATCTGAGCGGCTAAGTAATGCGCTTGAATCGTAGGATATACGGCTTGAAACAGGCGCCGATATCCTGGCATAGACACCTGGTCACCCGCCTGAATAGTCTTAGTTTTGAACCGAGCCTCACAGATCCGTGTGTTTTTCGATTAATCGAGGCGGAGTCTGTTTCCATCATTGCTGTGGTTCACGTCGACGACATTTTTGTGGTAGGCCGTAAGCAGAGGTGTGACCGTTTTTGCGAGGACCTGAACCGCCTAGCCCCCATCAAAAACCTTGGCGAGCTGCGATGGTTTGCCGGTTGCCACTACTTCCGAGACAAGGTCACGGGTTTACTGACAATCTCGCAAAAGTCTTTCGCGGAGAAGATGGTCAAGAAATTTGGCGTGACCGCAGGTAGTAACACCCCACTTTCGCCTGACCTTTTTCTTGGGGTGTTTGACGAGGAGGAGCCCACTGGTGACTGGCCGTATCGTGAACTGGTAGGCAGTTTGCTGTGGCTTTCTAACCAGACGAGACCTGATATCTCGAACGCCGTGAGGGCGGTCGCAAGGTATTTGCATGCCCCCAAACGAAAGCACTCGCTGGCTGCGAGAGGGGTTTTGGAGTATCTGAAGGTGACAAGTGGCTACGGCATTACTTTTCAGAGGGGCAGTGGATTAGAGTTGGTGGTCTATGCTGACGCAGCTTGTGCCCCCCGAGACACTAGGAGAAAGTCTGTCTAGGGTGCAGCCGTCGTGCGTGGGGGTGCGGCCGTTCAATGGATTCCTAGAACGCAAAAGACTTCCACACTCTCCACGAGTGAAGCAGAGTACGCTGCGATGGCAGAGGGTTTCAAGGAGGCCCTTTTTCTACGGTCGGTGTGGCGTTTTCTGTTGCCTGAGTTTGGGGATCCGTGCATTCAGGTTTTAGAGGACAACAAGGGCGCTATCCATATAGCGGTCAACACCGTGACGAACTCTGACTCGAAGCACTTAGATATCCGCCACCACTTCCTGTGAGAACGTGCCAAGCAGGGAGAGTTTCAAATCACGCATGTAAAGTCGGAATAGCAACAGGCCGACTTCTTGACGAAGAGGCGTTCTACGATTGAAGTTCACCCTACATTTTCTGAGGCTCCTCTCTTAAGGAGCTCCACACCTCACCCTAATACTAACTTCAGCAAAAATCTAATAGCATCCCGATGAATAATCCCATGTCCCAAGTATACAAACACGTCTTTTTTTCGAAACAAGATTGGCATCCCGACGATTTTGGGTTAAAGAACCCCGTCATTCAGAAAACATGTTTGTTTGCGGAAATGTGCTACCTCTATCGTAGAACGTGACCGAAACCCTTTCCGGAAGACGGTTTCCGCTTCCACAGGAACTTCATCATGAATATGAGCTGGTTGTTATTGGGTGGGGATTTCTTGGAGTTGGTCATACTAGACACATGAGCTATTTGCTGGACGGAGATGAGTAGATTAGTTGACAGTTTTCTGAGTGGAGACTTTCTTGGGTCTGGTAGTGTTTTACTCTTGTAATAATAAATTCATGAGTTGGATTTTGGGACTGAGAGTGTGGTTTTTCTATTTCAGACCAAATATTTAGAATTCTTGTATCTTGATGTTCAAGGCTTCTCGCGGATTTGAGTTTGGACTTTGAATTACCATTCATGAAATTGATTTCAGTTTTGGATATTTCGGGATTCAACTAACTGTTGAACTTGACTTGGATATTTGGTTTAGAGATTTTAGTCAACACTTGTTTCGACCGTAATGCACTCGGCTGATGACCGTTGGACCAACCGCCACGGGAACGCTGAGTGTTGATTACCGGGTCGATGTTGAAGTTAAAACGAGTATGGTTCTGGAAATCTGAGACTTAGACTTGATATTTCTGTTTGAATCTCAGATCCCGGGGTTTTGGGTAGTATGTTTTTGGGTTTTGGTAGGATATCATGATGATGAGTCGAGTTTTGTACTTTGTTTGAGGGTTTGATGAGTCCATTTTTACGGGTGGTTCTATTGCAATACTCAGACTGTGGGTACCGATCTTTGCTTCCTTCAAGACTATGCTAACATTTCATAGATCTCAGCGGAGTTATCACGTAGATTTTACGAACAAATGAAAAACGGTGCAAAACAACGGGCCCGATTAAGACGGACGGGATTGCCCCCTTAACCCTTTTAGAACCTCAGTCCCGTTTTGGGGGCAAACTACCTAGAATTTGAGTGGTTTGTCCCCAATACGAGACTGAGATTCTAAAAGGGTGAAGTGGTACAATTGGAACAAGGCAGGACACCGAAAAAGAATCCGGAACCTGGGCTCAGCCTGGAATAGCTCTAATTTTATTTTAGGAGCCTCTTTCTCTTTGAACCTCTTTCTTGTTTTCGCCGGCAGAAATCTAAAATCGAGCTGATTCTTATTTTGTGTCTCCTACATGAATACCGTCATTGGCCGCACCCTCGCGCATGTATAACCCTCACTGCTCGCACATGCGCACGTTCGGCGTCCGAACTCTTCCGCGTGTACTATTTTACCGGGGGGCACTGACGCGGACAAAACACGCTCGGCGAATGTTCCCGCGCTCGTCCCTTCCCCTTGCGTGAGTCATTACAGAAGTCCCGGCAAGGCCGTCAGAAGCATTTTCTTCGCCTTCACCCCCTTCCTCGCTTACACTATTACGGGGGGTCCATAGTTAATAGGACCTGTCGTATACATAAAAAACTATATGTTTAACCATTTTTACTAACAATATTCGGTCTTGTTAACTATGGCCCCCCGTAATACCATTATTGGGAAAACTTCCCTCTCTCAGATGATTATCGCAAATAAATGGCATGTACTCCGCGCGCGTCCGACCACTTTCCCCCTTGCTCGTCGCCGCTGCTCCTTCCCCACTCTAACCATCACTAGTCCTGCTGTTATATTTTGAACCGCTTTTTTCGCTGTCACCATGCCTCCCCCCCCCACCCCTGAATACCTTCCTCGCTCCCACTCCCCCCCTGGGTTATCCCTCGGTAGGGGTCGGACTTTGTTTTGCCAATTTTGCCTGTCTGGCCGAGCTGTTCAAGTGAGCAACTACCGGTTGGTACGATAATTTTACTACTACTACTGTAGTACTGCTGCCGCATCTTTATTTGAGGACTCTGGCATGGGAAGAGCGATCAGGTTGCGCAAACAAAATTTCTCGGAAGGTATGCTTCGATCGGGATGTTGACCTCCTTCTGTAAGCAGCTGTCAGAAAAAAAAAAAACAGTTTTTACATCTACTATGGGGATACTCCTTGCCACGATGGTCCTTGTCCTCCTTGCCACCATCGGTGCGACCGTCCTCGTCCATGCCCCTGTTGCCCATTCCCTTCGGCGGCGACGGCAAATCAATGCCGAGAGCGCTTTGAGTCAGGCCGCGAAATGAGGGCAGCAAGATATCTGTGTTCTGGGTCTGCTACTACAGCAGGACCGCAAGTCGTCTGCTCGTCTGTTATTCTCCTCCTTTCTCGGTTTTCTCCCTGCGTGGATGTATCGTCCTGCGACCACGGACTGCATTGCATTGTGGCGATGAGTTAATGTGAAAACAACAGCAACAACAACAAACAGGCAATTGGAACAAAAACGTACGTGTTTTTCGGTTCCCGCGTCGAAAACAGTACAGGGACATTTCTGTTTGAAAAAACATATTGCCGATATTTGAGACGGCGAAAACAAAATGAGCTAACATACAAAAAACGAAAGTTCTACGAGTACACTGCTGTACCAGGTCAAATTTGAAAAAAAAAATGCGTTCGCTGACTGACCACCAGGGCAGACAGCACAGGAGTAGGTTTTGCAATCTATCTGGGAGAAGAGATATTTAGGGATGTTTTCACTTGAAAAATGCGTAGCGTGGTTTGCACTTCGGAATCGTCCGCAACTGAGAAATACCCTGGTTCGATGCAAACGCGGGGCAGCCGCGTTGATGGCGAGTTTTAGCCCGTCTGGGCTGCGGTTTGGGGTCAGGGTTAGGATTAGGGTTAGGGCTAGAGTCGGGGGTTCCTCGTCAACATCCAGCACAGCCAGTGTCAGTGCCGATTCTTCAGTCTTACACCAGAAGAGACACAAGTTATGTGGTCACAAAGCTACGCCACAGAGATACTACGTTGCCACGTATGCAGTAAGCACAGCAGTGGGCAATGCAATGCCATGTTATCGTACTCTATCTTCCGTTTTGCTTTTTGCTTTTTGCTATCTGATTTTGTTTGTTTGCTTATTATTAATAGCTTCATCTTCTTCTTTACCTGGTATTTTTTTTGCCTGCTAGCCTATTTTTGGTTTCCCTGGTGTCCATAGTGGTGGAGTGCGAATGCTTGTTTTTTTTGTTTCTGCCTCCGTTGTACTACCGAGGTATTTCTTCCACTCCAGAGTTATTGGAGCCTGTCCTGCGACCATCACGGACTGCATTGTATTGTGGCGATGAGTTAATGTGAAAACAACAACAACAACAACAACAACAACAACAACAATAACAACAACAACAACAACAACAACAACAACAACAACAACAACAACAACAACAACAACAACAACAACAACAACAACAACAACCGAATAGGACAGCAGTTCGTTGACGAGCGGCTAATATCTATGCGCTTTGACCTGGCTGGCAAATGCGAGGCAGTCAATTTCGTCGTTGCGTGTGCTCCAACTGATTGTACCAAGGACGCCCAATTGAAACGTATTTTCTGGCAGAAGCTGGAGTACTTGGTGGAAAAAATCCCGACGAAAGAGTGTCTGTTTGTACTGATGGATGCCAACGCGCGAACTGGACAGAGGAAGGAAGGGTGCGGTGATGATGAAAGTAGAGTGCTGGGAGCATATGGACGTGATGTTCGTAACGATAATGGTAGACGGCTCCTGTCGTTCGCCACCAATTAATAGCAAGTTAGCTCTCACCAACACGTTTTTCAGCACGCGCAAGGGTGGGATATCGCATACTCATAACGGCACCAGCCCGAATGACCGTGAGCGGATCGACTACATTCTAACCCGTCAAGCCCATCGACCTAGAGTGCAAGATGGTAAAGTCGTCCCACAGCCTCCTGCCTCAGCTAAGGCTGACTCAGACCACAACATCTTGTATATCAAAGTCCGACTCGGTGGTCACTTTGCGCCCAACAGACAAATACTTAGACCGACAAAACACCGGCAGGTCGACTGACAGCTTTTTTTGTCCGATGGAAGTGTCGTGAACGAGTAGTCGCCAGGGTGATTTCCACTCTCAACCAGCCTATCCAGCCCCGTGATACGTCTGGTATTATTGTTGAGCTTTTCACTGCGACTATTATTGATGCGGTCAAAAAAGAGGTACCACCCCCTCCACGTCGCCACCGCAGACGGACATGGATAGTGTGAGTCTGCCGAAACCTTGACCGCATTCATACCAGCATGGGCAGCGAGGGAGGATGCACGACAATTCTTGCGTGCCCACCTCCAGGATAGAACCGTGTGGAAGACACTGGGATCTGCGTGTGCGAACCTGCAAAAGGTGATTTTGTTGGAACTGCATGCGTACTTCGAAACGTACCTTGGCGAAACCGAACGACTCCTAGCGAACAACGACCAGAGAGGCTTTTACAAGCACCTTAAGAGTACGGTAGGATTGGAAGGTACTAAAGCGAGGAGCGAACAGTTCATTAGGGACGAGGATGGCACGCTCGTACGGGATAAGGAGTGAACTCGTGAACGATAAGCGGGGTTTTGCCACAAACTCTTGAACACGAAGTCGCTGAGACTCGATCGCACGATCATCGACCTCTTGCCACCGCGACCGCCTAAACTGTCGCTTGTAGATGAACCATCCATGGACGAGATGACAGAAGCACTTAAGAGGATGGCATAATGGAAAGCTGTCGGGCCAGATGGTCTCCCGGCCGAACTCCTGAAAATCGACCACCCGGTATTCGCTCAGTGCTTTCACAACATCCTTGTCACTGTTTGGTTAACAGGAGAAGTCCCCCAGCAACGGAAATATGCGATTATCAAGGTCCTTCACAAAAATAAGGATCGAACTGACTGCAACACCTACAGAGGGATTTCGCTTGTTGCCCACGCAGGCAAAGTTTTGTTGAAAATCGTCGCGTCCCGCCTCAGCAACTACTGCGAGACCGAAAAAACTACTCCCTGAGGAACAGTGCTGCTTCCGCCCCGCACGAACAACGATTGATACGTTGTTCGTCGTGCGCCGGTTGCAGGAGCTCGGACGACAGAGGAAAATCCCCCTGTAGTACGTGTGCTTCATCGATCTGCAGAGAGTGTACGACTCTGTCGACCGAGAGCTGTTATGGAAGATACTCACACGCTTTGGCGTACCAACCAAGATGCAGAGAATTACCCGTAGTTTCCACGATGGCCTGCGGGCTCGCGTGCGTACTGATGACGGCGAGCACTCGGAATGGTTTGATATCACGCAGGGGCTGCGGCAAGGCTGTGTACTATCACCGTTACTGTCCGACGTGTTCTTCGCTGCTGCGTTACACGTCGTACTAGTACGTTTCAGCCAAGACGAAGCCATCGTAAGGGATTTGGTCCAACTCAGTGAAGCTGGAGTAGTTCGAACAGGGAAGCAGGAACCATTGGCGTGCGTGCAAAGGTCTGTATGGGGCATGTTGTACGCCGATGATGATGCAGGAATTGTCTTGAAGTCGGCTGAAGGGCTCGCGAAAAGGATGACAGTCATCGTGACTGTCTTCGCAGCAGCAGGCCTCACGGTGTCGGAAAAGAAGACAGAGACAATGAATGGTCCTACAAACACCAGACCAGACAACCCTCGCACCACCGCTCGCCATCGAAGCGGCAGGCCAGAGGTATAAGCAGACGACCCAGTTATTATACCTAGGCGGCGTTATCCACGAAAACGCTGACCTCTCGCTCGAAATCGACCGACGGATCCGCCTCATGCGAGCATGCCTCAAACGGCTCGGCCCGGAGTTGTATGATAGGACGACCGCCCCCCTTAGCCTTAAACTCCGAATGCTGAACGCCGAGGTGATTGAGACCCTGCTGTACGGGTGTGTGACGTGGACCCTTAGAGCGGAACACTTTGCCAAGCTTCGAACGGCTCACCACCAACTCCTGTTGCGAGTCATTGGCTTCCAGCGCCGACTTCGTACTGACCATGGCACCCTCTTCGAACGCGAAGGCCCTCAAGATGACACGTTGCGAGAGCATCGAAACGACCATTTGTAAACGGCGGAAAGGAAAATCACGGAGCGTCAGCGCAAGAAAGAAAAAAACAAAACAAAAAGAGAAGACAAGGGAAGACCACGTTCGAACAAGCTGCACCAGTTGGTGGCACTAGTAGTATGGTCATGTTCTGCTTCCTAGTCGGCCTGGTGCCTTGCTACCCTGTCTGCCATCTCCTTCCTACTTTCGTCTACCGCCGTTTCTCTTCTACCCCTCCTGTTCCCCCCCCTCCCCGCATTCCCTTGGTCGGGCTTTCTGCCACATCTCCTGTTGCCCCCTCCACCCCCCAATTCCCTTGGACACCATCCACGGCGGATGAGCGGCGATGCCTACTCATCTCAGCCTCAGCCTCGTGCCACCTCACCATGAACCGTTCGGCTGCTTCAAGGATCCCCCAGTACCACTTCCCCGCCTTGTTTGCTGCAGTGGACCACAACGCGGTCTCAACTCCAAACACCAAGGGGGTAACTTCCGTTGACCCTTCGGTGGCTCGGAGCTCCCTAAGGTCTTCGACTATGCATCTATGCCAAGTCTTACACTGCCCGCCTGGTCTCGGGTTCTCCCCACCAGCTATCGTCCCGAACATTACCTGACTGGGTAATCGCTCTTTGCTTTGCCGTGGCACGCCCCCCGCAAAGAAGAGCCGCCGTTTACAAATGGTCGTTTCGATGCTCTCGCAACGTGTCATCTTGAGGGCCTTCGCGTTCGAAGAGGGTGCCATGGTCAGTACGAAGTCGGCGCTGGAAGCCAATGACTCGCAACAGGACTTGGTGGTGAGCCGTTCGAAGCTTGGCAAAGTGTTCCGTTCTGAGGGTCCACGTCACACACCCGTACAGCAGGGTCTCAATCACCTCGGCGTTCAGCATTCGGACTTTAAGGCTAAGGGGGGCGGTCGTCCTATCATACAACTCCGGGCCGAGCCGTTTGAGGCATGCTCGCATGAGGCGGATCCGTCGGTCGATTTCGAGCGAGAGGTCAGCGTTTTCGTGGATAATGCCGCCTGGGTACAAGAACTGGGCCGTCTGCTTATACCTCTGGCCTGCCGCTTCGATGACGAGCGGTGGTGCGAAGTTTGTCTGGTCTGGTGTTTGTAGGACCATTCATTGTCTCTGTCTTCTTTTCCGACACCGTGAGGCCTGCTGCTGCGAAGACAGTCACGATGACTGTCGTCATTTTCGCGAGCCCTTCAGCCGAATTCAAGACAATTCCTGCATCATCGGCGTACAACATGCCCCATACAGACCTTCGCACGCACGCCAATGGCTCCTGCTCCTCCGTTCGACCTACGCCGGCATCACTGAGTTGGACCAAATCCCTTACGATGGCTTCGTCTTGGCTGAAACGTACTAGTACGACGTGTAACGCAGCAGCAAAGAACACGTTGAACAGTAACGGTGATAGTACACAGCCTTGCCGCAGCCCCTGCGTGACGTCAAACCATTCCGAGTGCTCGCCGTCATCAGTACGAATGCTCGCCGTCATCAGTACGCACGCGAGCCCGCATGCTGTCGTGGAAATTACGGATAGTTCTCGGCATCTTGGTTGTTAAGCCAAAGCGTGTGAGTACCTCCCATAACAGCTCTCGGTCGACAGAGTCGTACGCTCTCTGCAGATCGATGAAGCACACGTACAGGGGGATTTTCCTCTGTCATCCGAGCTCTTGCAACTGGCGCACGACGAACAACATACCAATCGTTGATCGTGCGGGGCGGAAGCTGCACTGTTCCTCGGGGAGTAGTTTTTTCGGTCTCGCAGTAGTTGCTGAGGCGAGACGCGACGATTTTCAACAAAACTTTGCCTGCGTAGGCAACAAGCGAAATCCCTCTGTAGTTGTTGCAGTCAGTTCGGTCCTTCTTTTTGTGGAGGGTCTTGATGATCGCATCTTTCCATTGCTGGGGGACTTCTCCTGTTAACCAAACATTGGCAAGGATGTTGTGAAAGCACTGAGCGAATACCGGGTGGTCGATTTTCAGGAGTTCGGCCGTGAGACCATCTGGCCCGACAGCTTTCCATTATGCCATCCTCTTAAGTGCTTCTGTCATCTCGTCCATGGATGGTTCATCTACAAGCGACAGTTTAGGCGGTCGCGGTGGCACGAGGTCGATGATCGTGCGATCGAGTCTCAGCGACTTCGTGTTCAAGAGTTTGTGGCAAAACCCCGCTTATCGTTCACGAGTTCACTCCTTATCCCGTACGAGCGTGCCATCCTCGTCCCTAACGAACTGTTCGCTCCTCGCTTTAGTCCCTTCCAATCCTACCGTACTCTTAAGGTGCTTGTAAAAGCCTCTCTGGTCGTTGTTCGCTAGGAGTCGTTCGGTTTCGCCAAGGTACGTTTCGAAGTACGCATGCAGTTCCAACAAAATCACCTTTTGCAGGTTCGCACACGCAGATCCCAGTGTCTTCCACACGGTTCTATCCTGGAGGTGGGCACGCAAGAATTGTCATGCATCCTCCCTCGCTGTCCATGCTGGTATAAATGCGGTCAAGGTTTCGGCAGACTCACACTATCCATGTCCGTCTGCGGTGGCGACGTGGAGGGGGTGGTACCTCTTTTTTGACCGCATCAATAATAGTCGCAGTGAAAAGCTCAACAATAATACCAGACGTATCACGGGGCTGGATAGGCTGGTTGAGAGTGGAAATCACCCTGGCGACTACTCGTTCACGACACTTTCCATCGGACATAAAAAGTTGCCCGTCGAACTCTCGGCGTTTTGTCGGTCTACGTACTTGTCTGTTGGGCGCAAAGTGACCACCGAGTCGGACTTTGATATATATACAAGATGTTGTGGTCTGAGTCAGCCTTAGCTGAGGCAGGAGGCTGTGGGACGACTTTACCATCTTGCACTCTAGGTCGATGGGCTTGACGGGTTAGAATGTAGTCAATCCGCTTACGGTCATTAGGGCCGGTGCCGTTGTGAGTATGCGATATCCCACCCTTGCGCGTGCTGAAAAACGTGTTGGTGAGAGCTAACTTGCAATTGGTGGCGAACGACAGGAGCCGTCTACCATTATCGTTACGAACATCACGTCCATATGCTCCCAGCACTCTACTTTCATCATCACCGCACCCTTCCTTCCTCTGCCCAGTTCGCGCGTTGGCATCCATCAGTACAAACAGACACTCTTTCGTCGTGTTTTTTTCCCAGTTCGATGACATGGCATTGCATGGTCTCCTTTACTGCACAGCAATGTGTCGCACTTTTGTGACCACAACGCTTGTATCTCTGGGATTGAAGAATTGGCAAGGACGGCGTCCCCGGCGGCTTGGTAGGTGGTCCGCGTGCCTACTGTGATCATAAACGTGGGTTCGAGTCTCACCGAGGGCAAACTCGTACGTAGGGGCTTTTTCTTGCTTATAAATCGACTAGCAGTAAGCGCGAGAGCGTGAGTTGGGAGCATTCGATGATAATCGAAGAGCAGGGAAATAAATGCTGAAGCCAATAATATGCGTTAAAAATAAGGTACGTACCGCGGGGAAGACGGAGCGACACTTGTGGCCGCGGACTGTCCTGAAGATGGCTGGGGGTGAAACCTCCTCTTATTGTACCTGGTACGAATTAACCAGATGCATGCCTCCGATTATTGTACCAGGTATTGGTTCCGGCTGGAAAATGAAAGTCACGGGAAAAAAAATACAAAAAGCATACTGGTTGTTGTGCTGGGTATCGATGAATAGAAAGAACGGTTCGATGTAAACACACGCGGACTGTACTTCGTCTTCGCCACCCCCCGCATCGAGGTCGGTTCAGGTTTGGGACAGCAAAACCACTTCGTTCCGACCAAATGGTTCCTCGAGGGTGGCCGGGAGGCTTCAAAGCTGGC
This sequence comes from Nereocystis luetkeana, assembly GCA_031213475.1. NCBI lineage: Eukaryota > Phaeophyceae > Laminariales > Laminariaceae > Nereocystis > Nereocystis luetkeana. The sequence continues at coordinate 331,538 of JARUPZ010000021.1, forward strand.
AACGGGGGAGGGACGCCAAGATAAATACTCGTGGTGCGCCCACCGTGGATAAAAGAACGGAGCCTGGTGACCCTCGGCAGGTCTGAGTGAAGCCCGCCCTAGGTGCCTACACCCTCACGAAAACAAAACAATTCACATTTTGAGAGCCCACACGTTCCATGTTGAGCCACATACTATAAGTAAGTGTGATTTTTTCACGGCAAAAAACACCGCTCGTGACATGTGCTCAATACTCGGTTTCACTATTTGCCAGTTAGTTTCTGACTGAAATGGAACAAGTCTACCTGACTTCGGTTTTTGCCCTTTTTTAATGCAATATATTCCTTTTTAGTTCCATATCTTTTGTTTTTAACGGTCCGAACCTTAAGCGCAATGGGTGAGCATCAGAAGCAATCTGAAGATATACTCGCATATATATATATATATATATGTAGCCGAATCAAGTCTGAAGGTCAGGGTTAAATTCCCGCAAGGTTTAGATATTTAAATCTTGAAGTCGGCGCCGGTTCAGCAGAGAGAACCGGAAGGGGGAGCAGGCGCTCAACCCAAGTTTTTGGTTTTAGCGGGAGTTACCGCCACCTGGTATATTGTAACTTGGCTACACTCTTGTTGATGTTATCGATGGTCAAAATACCCCTCCTGCCCCAGACCCTGCCAAACCTTGAACTAAAAAATAAAACAGACGAGTGAAACAAACATGAACACACACAATAACGTCTTAGGAAACCTATCATATGATAGTTTTAGACGCCTACAACTTGTGAGCGGTCACGAAAACGTATACGGGGTGGCATACCACTAGTCCCATCCACACGATGATCGTCAAGGACGTCTCCTGAAACTCCCCATCGTGGAGAGACTTTAGAATCAACCATAGTAAAATACAAATAGCAAGCACTAGTTCTACCAAAACGCACCTAGTAGACTCGAGCATGGCTTGAAATGGTGTGCGAGGTAGGTCCCCCGACGGAACCCATCCACTACCACCACAAGCTATGGAACCCAAGGCCCTGAAAGTTCTGGCTGAACCATAGAAGATGTCCATAGCTCCCATGTAAACATCGTGCATTGACAGGAGCGACACCTCGTAGAACGACGTCGATGTCGCCAGCTTAGCCACAAAAGGTACAATGAGAATTTCTACGTTGTAAATGGCGGACAACACTAAAAACATGGTGTTACCGCCGATCTCGGAGTACAAAACGGCAGCAATGACGATAAGGGGTCTCACGGAGACCACCCTGGAATTGAATGTCCCTGTGTAAACCGTGGTGCGAGACGAGAACGGCCGATAGAACGGGATGCACTCCCAGTAAGAGAACAAACTGAATACATTTGGTGGAAGACCGTACGTGAACGCGAACAGGTATTTGCTAAGAATCAGATCGCCCCTGTCCCATCGATTCTGCCTAACATGCCACTCCAGGAATGTACCCGGGAATCCCTCAAATATTTCCACAGATGGGTCCTTGACACACTTCATGATGCTGCTCTCGATGATGTCGTGGCTCACTAAATCCCTGTAAATATACGAACCAGGGCATGGCAGACGGGAAAAAGTATGTAAACGAGTTTGTTTCAGCGACAGACATACCAATCATTCTTTGCACTTTTGCTCCTCGGCTATTGAGGATTGGATCACGAAATTTTGGCAAAGTTGTGCGTCGTGACCATGCGCACCGACTCGCGGCTGCACGTTTGTTTCTAGTTTATTTTATTTTATTCTCAGGATACATACATTACAACATGTTTCTGGATCATTCGGCGAATTTGACTTTCCCTGATGAACGAACTACCTGTTTTTCTCGAAAACGTCCAATCGTGATTTTTTTTTCGTTTTCATGATTCACAACCCTGCCAAATTTCGCTCTCCAACCAACTGTTAAGATCATGCAGACAGCGGGACACTTCGTATCCCTGGGCAGGTCTGCCTATCTATTAACCCTTTTGGAACCGCACTCCCATATGTGGGGACAAAGCACTCTAAATATAAGTAGTTTGTCCCCAAAACGGTACTGGGGTCCTAAAAGGGTTAAGCCGGTACTCAAATAAATGTGTTGCTTGCTTGGAGATAGAAGAGCAGCTTCATTCCTTTCGTGCACAACGAAGACTGAGACCACGCTCGTGTCTTTCTGGAGAACCCCCGGTTTTCCACCTAAGATTCGCCTTCCAAGTACTACAAATAAATACGATTCCAGTGCCTAAACCAAGGTAATTACCGGGCTTTCAACCTAATACAAAGCAGTATCATAACACAACTCTCAAAAACTCAACAGGTGCAAAACCTAGTTCCGTGAAAAAAAAAATCCTCCCTTTGGGGTCTCCAAAGAGCGCATTGTGGGGTGTTCTAGTGCTCGGAAGGCGTTTAATGCTCCCAGTTTTAACCAAGGCTTATCACGGTATTTCGGTGGGACGGTAACGGCGGTAACGGCCGGACGGGACGGTAAAACCGCCGTCAAAATGGTCCCGCCGTCCCGTCCCGTCCCGCCGACAAATTCCCTGGCCGTCGTCACTTACCGTCCCGTCCCGCCGACAAAATTTCTCCCGTTGAAAATTACCTTCCCGTCCCGCCGTGGCATCGAAGAAGTACCGTCCCGTCCCGCCGTGATACCGAACAATTACCGTCCCGTCCCGCCGTGACACCGAACAATTACCGTCCCGCCCCGCCGTGACACAGAAAAATTACTGTCCCGTCCCGCCGAAACAATCTCTCCCGTTGGAAATTATCGTCCAGTCCCGTCGTGACACGGCCTCCGGCGGACATAACTTTCCTCTTCCCCTGCGAGATACCTACATAGTACAATCGCGGTAGTCTGTTCCCATCCATTCCCACGACGAAGTACGAAATTAATCAAGAAATTTCTATTTGTACTAAAACTCAGTAGTAATCTCTATGTAAAACATGCTACCTGGTATTATAAATTAATTGTGCACAACTCTCTACTCGTACTCGTACTATGAATTAAATGCGCGTACCAGGTATAGAACAGCTGCAGTGTAGTACGAGTATAGGCGTATTACGCAGCTTGCAAAATTGAGTGTGTGTGGTGTGTTCGTCACAGACTGTGCTGTATCAACTACCAGGTACCTGGTATTCAATTAACCAGCTGCTGACCTATTTAATATCATTTTTATCTTTTCACCAATTCAATGTTAATAACAGTAGTACCAGGTCTGTATGTATATCATGGTATGAAATTGCTCCGCACCACATTTAATTTAGTTTTTTTTGTTTTTAACGCATGATGATGTGTGATGATTTGCAGCTAACTATTAACAATGAGTAAGCTGGTTGGTCTTTGTTTTTATATATTGAAAAGAAAGTAAACATTTCACACTTCATATTTCCACCCGCAACACCTGCCATAGCCGTAGCCGCAAGCTCGCCACCACACACAATCAGCACAGATATGTATCACTCAACTCACGGCGACACCACCAGTACTGGCAGCTGGTGAAGCTGGTGGTGTGGCCTAAACATATGTCAGGTGTGACATGTCATCAAGCCAGACGCGAAACGTGCGCTGTCAAGGATAATTAACAACATATTCGCCTGATTGAGAGCGTAGTATCTGATTGAGAGCGAGATTGCGCGATACGCTGTAGCCGGACTACCGCTGAGAGGTGGAGCTTGCTGTGTAGCTTGAATTGAAGGGCTAGCCCGTAGCTTCAAGCCTCTACCCTGGTCATCGTGTGGGAGTCTCTCGTTGTGGAGCTACAGCCGGGAGCAGAAGCTACAGTAGAGCCCACCGCCCGAGGCGAAACAGTTTGAGGCAGGAATAGCCAATCTGGGGAAATCTAGCAACTTGTCTAGCTCCTAGCTGCAGCATCCGATGACGATGACACGCATAATATGCTCGCGACGCTGCTGACGAGACCTTCAATTTGCGCCGCTTCTTGCAATAGCCCGTCCCCTACTTACCAAGAAATTTAAAATGGCAAGAGGCGTCTGGACCCGAAATTTCAATTTATTTGGCTCTCGCTCTCAATCAGATACTTCGCTCTCAATCAGGCGAATATGTTACTCGGATGTAGGGCCGAGATTGTTCGTCACTAAACCTAGTAGTTTGGTGTCAGTCAAAACATATGTCACAAGGCAAAGCTGCTGTTTGTCAAGGCAAGGGGTGAAAGTGCTGTCTCCTAACATCTTTGGTGTGACCGGCACGGACGCCATGGATGCCTATCTCACGGGCGGGGGGTCGATCGATCGACCAGCAGCGAGTGGCACTATAGAACCACCACCACCGCCGCCACCACCTCTACCACCACCTACCTCCCCCTCCACAACCACCAGTAACATAGCGCAAGCACAATAATAATCATCAGAACAGAGCCACCATGAATGAGCTGGAACCGCAACAAGAAGAGTACTTGGGGACAGGGGTGGGAACAAATCAGAAGAAAACGTCGCCCGTGTAGTGGCAGCAATTCTCGGAGCTTGGGCACGAGCGAGAAGAAAAACGTCTGCGTCGGGCCGGCTCCCTGCTCGCGCAACCAGCAGCGCAGGAAAAAGTATTGACGTACAGCCGCGCCGACCTTGCAGCGGGAAAGAAGATAAATTTATGTACCGTCCCGTTCAGCCGAGGAAAATATATTTACCGCCCCGCGCCACCGCCGAAGAAAAAGAAAACTACCGGTCCCGTCCCGCCGTGGGGAAAAATATTTACCGTCCCGTCCCGCCCGGCAAAAAAATATTTACCGTCCCGTCCCGCCGAGGGAAAAACTATGTACCGCCCTGCTCCGTCGGGAAAATATGTCCCGTTAAGTTTTACCGTCCCGTCCCGTCTAGAAATTTTGCACGCGCTGTCCCGTCCCGCCAACTTTTTTATATTTTCATTTTACCGTCCCGTTGTCCTTTTTTTTCCCACCAAATAAGTTGAATCTGTCCCGTCCCGTCCCGCCATGATTCTCAGTCACTGTGATAAGCCTTGGTTTTCACACGTGGTTAACGGCTCGCAGAACGAAACACGTGTCACTGACGACTTTCCCTTGTTCAAATGATCCGATCGCTGATCGATGGTATCAAGACGTTTTCAGTGTCCATTTATCCGAGGTATTTTGCTCTGAAAAAAATCAGTTTACATCCGTTCCTGTGCAACAGCAAGAGCAGTAGTGGCTTTCAAAGTAATACTACCAATTACAATTCCCTTATCTCGCGAACCACAGCTCGCTCGACAAATCCAGACTCACCCATGCACGTGTGTGTGTGTGTTCTTCACATTAAACTGTTCTTTCTACCCGTCGACATCCAGCACAACCAGTGTCCGTGCCGATTCTTCAATCCTAGAAGAGTACAAGTTCTGTGGTCCCAAAGCTACGCCACAGAGATAAAAATGAAGGCACGTACCGTAGTGGGAAGGGGGGAGAAGAGCCTGCTATGTGAACCCGGATCTGAGTTACGAGTTGGAAGGAGAGAGAGAAGAAGATGTGCGAAGATAATGAATGGTATGAGCAAAAAACAAACAAACAAACAAAAAAAGAGATACTACGTTGCCACGTACCAGTAACCAGTAAGCACAGCAGAGGGCAATGCAATGCCATGCCATCATACTAGATACGACGGGCACGACATACACATTCTATGAAATAGAGAAACGAAAGGAAGCAATCAAAGAGAAAACAAAACAAAGTAGACAAATCGAAACGAAAAAAAAAAAAAAAAAAAATGAAAGCAAAAACTTGGAGAAACAATCTGTCGTCCCCCCCCCCCCCCCGCAGGCGAGGTGGCCAACACTTAAAATAGAACGAGCTGGAAAAAAAAAAAAAAAAAAAAAACACCACTGCTTGTAAACAGAGTAAGGCAAAGAACCGAGGAGAAAAAAACAATAAAGGGAAAATAACAGGCAGACCAAAGCCCAAAGCACGTGCCCCCCAGGTGGCGGCAGCAGTTTGTGGTACGAGTAGTATAGCCAGGTTCCCCCTGCTAATCCGCCTGGTACCTTGCTACCCAGACTGCCGTCTATGCGTTCCCCTTGTTGATGCAGTCACTATGTTTCGTGTCTTGAATTTCAGCGTGTTCATTTATTGATGGCCAGAAGAAGGTGAAATGTTGTGTTGTTGCTGGAACCAGCTTGTAACAGATACAATGCCGGTCGCCCCGGTGGTTCAAGTGGTTCACCTCGAATTCTACTTCTTTGAGTCCTGGGTTCGAGCCCCAGGAGGGTCGGACTTTGACTTTATTTGCAAAAATATAAAAAAGGGATTCAATTGTTGAGAGCGCCTTGCAGCGTGGGTAGGCACAATTCGATGCGAGTCGACGAGGGAAGAAAAGGCTGAAATCTTCTCGCGATAAAAAATGAAGGCACGTACCGTAGCGGGAAGGGGGGAGAAGAGCCTGCTATGTGACCCCGGATCTGAGTTACGAGTTGGAAGGAGGGAGAGAAGAAGATGTGCGAAGATAATAAATGGGATGAAGAAAAAAAAAACAAACAAACAAACAAACAAACAAACAAAAAAAAAAAAAAAAACGTACAAAATGGGTGACGCAGGGTAAGACAACCCGACTCGACTCTTGCGACGAGAGCGATGGAAAACACACAAACCCTCACCTCGGAATGCGAGTGTTCTCCTCTGTAGAGAAGGTTTCCAAGTTGTATCCCATAAATAAGGATCTCATTGTACTTGGTGCGGCGGATGACCCCCTTCCCGAAAAACGTAGCAGAAGGGAAGTACTCTCCTCTAGACTCCGACATATTTGAACCCATTTCGTGGGAAGAAATACTGATGGCCTCGTAGATGGTATCTTCCCTAGATTCTATGTCGAAGGGGACAATTGCTGGCTGAATGATGTCAATTTCACAGTTGCTGTTCCCGAAGATTTTGTCGGATTTGGCAAAGAAATCATCACCTAAAACGTTATCACGATCGAGAATTACCAGACGGTCATATTCCACCCGGCCTTTGAACTTGTCGACATCAGTTTTCGCATCGAAGCAACCCCCACCTTCGGGCAGGGAATCTTTGAAAAGAGCCACACCTTCGTTGCCAGTGTGCCCATTCAACAGCATAATTAGATCAAGGTACTGCCCATACTTGTACAATATAGACCTAGTGCGACGCAAATACTTACAAACTACCCTACTATCCTCTGACCGTAACAAGTTCCAGTCCCTAACGGCATTCATCTCCTCCATGTAGAGGTCTGCATCATGTGTACCGCTGAGGATCAGATATACCGCATTGGAAAAAGACTTGTTATTCACCCATGACTTTTCTAAACTCGAAAGGACGTTCTTTACATCAGAGGCAAGTTTACTCTTGAGGCAATAGACAACGAGATACGGTTCAGTTCCGATCGATACAGGTCGGCGAACACTACCCACTACTAGGGCCGGTCTGGTCTTCTTACGCCTTTTTAGCTTGATGACCCCAAACAGTATACACAGGTACTCTGCCGCAATGTCTGTGACTATGATATTTGCAGATACCGCCGCAGTGCAAAGAAATACCATCGATACGAGTAGGAAAGGAGATGACGAAAAGTCATCGCGCGCACCCCACGGGGACGCAAAAGACATGACCACCGCGGTTACGTTCAGCAGAAAAATGCATGCCCAAGAAACGTTGTATACAGCATGCCTCATCGGTCCCGGGCGCTTGGTAGGTTGTCTCCGTGCCTACGTACTGACGTCGATTCCGCAGGTAGGTCCAAGTCTCACCGAGTTGAGTGCGTGTTGTGTGCTCTTCTTCTGCTTTTCGCTCTTACTTCCCGTCGAAGTCCAGCGCGCCTATTAACAGACAGCAGTGTCAGACTGATTATCCAATCCTAAAGGGATAGAAGCTCTGTGGTCACGAAGCTACGACACAAAGAAACTATTAACATAATAACGGGGGACCAAAGTTAATAGGACCTATGGTACACATAAAAACGTATAATATATTTGACCAGTTTTTACTAACAATATTTGGTCCTATTCACGATGGTCCCCCGTAATATTAAGAAACACTACAGGAGTACGTTGAGACGAAGTTGTCATGGAGCAAGCAGGGTAGACAGCAGCGGAAAGGCCATGTCATCCTTTCGAATTCAATCTCGATTTCGGCGTCGATTCTGCCATGCCGTCTTTTCTTTATTGTCCGCGAGTATTTTAATATAGCTGTTATTGGTATGTCTTCTCGGTTTAGGTTGCGACCCGCACAGCGAAGCATACGTATCCGATACGTGCCCGAGTTGTTTCAGTTAATACTACTATTAATACTGCTGTGGTGCTGTGTGTGTCTGTGTTCTACATGTTATTTCTACCCGTCGACATCCAGCACAACAAATGTCCGTGCCGATTATTCAATCCTAGAACCTAACCCTGAGAAAAGATTAAAAGTTATGTGGTCACAAAGCTACGCCACAGAGATACCCCCCTGTACGTGTGCTTCATCGATCTGCAGAGAGTGTACGACTCTGTCGACCGAGAGCTGTGTGGAAGATACTCACACGCTTTGGCGTACCAACCAAGATGCTGGTAATTACCCGTAATTTCCACTATGGCATGCGGGCTCGCGTGCGTACTGATGACGGCGAGCACTCGGAATGGTTTGATATCACGCAGGGGCTGCGGCAAGGCTGTGTACTATCACCGTTACTCTGTGCAACGTGTTCTTCGCTGCTGCGTTACACGTACTATGTATTAAAGGTACGCTTCAGCCAAGACGAAGCCATCGCCAGGGATTTGGTCCAACTCACTGATACTGTAGTAGTAGTTCAAACTGAGAAGCAGGAGCCGTTGGCGTGCGTGCGAAGGTCTGTATGGGGCATGTTGTACGCCGATGACGCAGCAATTGTCTTGAAGTCGGCTGAAGGGCTCGTGAAATGATGACAGTCATCGTGACTGTAATCGAAGCAGCAGGCCTCAAGGTGTCGGAAAAGAAGACAGAGACAATGGTCCTACAAACACCAGACCAGACAACCCTCGCACCACCGCTCGTCATCGAAGCGGCAGGCCAGAGGTATAAGCAGACGACCCAATTATTATACCTAGACGGCATCATCCACGAAAACGCAGACCTCTCGCTCGAAATCGACCGACGGATCCGCCTAATGCGAGCATGCCTCAAACGGTTCGGCCCGGAGTTGTATGATAGGACGACCGTCCCCCTTAGCCAGAAACTCCGAATGCTGAAGGCCGAGGTGATTGAGACCCTGCTGTACGGGTGTGTTACGTGGACCCTCAGAACGGAACACTTTGCCAAGCTTCAAACGGCTCACCACCAAGTCCTGTTGCGAGTCATTGGTTTCCAGCGCATGCCGGTCGCCCCGGTGGTTCAAGTAGTTACCCTCGAATTCTACTCGTTTGGGTCCTGGGTTCGAGCCCCAGGTGGGTCGGACTTTGACTTTATTTGCAAAAATAAAAAAGGATTCAATTGTTGAGAGCGCCTTGCAGCGTGGGTGGGCACAATTCGATGCGAGTCGACGAGGGAAGAAAAGGCTGAAATCTTCTCGCAATAAAAATGAAGGCACGTACCGTAGCGGGAAGGGCGGAGAAGAGCCTGCTATGTGACCCCGGATCTGAGTTACGAGTTGGAAGGAGATAGAGAGAAGATGACCATGTGCGAAAATAATGAATGGGATGAGAAAAAAAAATAATAAGAATAAAAGAAGCGCCGACTTCGTACTGACCATGCCACCCTCTCGTACGCGAAGGCCCTCAAGATGACACGTTGCGAGAGCATCGGAACGACCATTCGTAAACGGCGGCTCTTCTTTGCGGGGGGCGTGGCACGGCAAAGCAAAGAGCGATTACCCAGTCGGTTAATGTTCGGGACGATGGCTGGTGGGGAGAACCCGAGACCAGGCGGACAGTGTAAGACTTGGCATAGATGCATAGTCGAAGACCTTAGGGAGTTCCGAGCCATCGAAGGGTCAACGGAAGTTACCCCCTTGGTGTTTGGAGTTGAGACCGCGTTGTGGTCCACTGCAGCCAAAAAGGCGGGGAAGTGGTACCGGGAGATCCTCTAAGAAGCCGAACGGTTCATGGTGAGGTGGCACGTGGCTGAGGTTGAAATGAGTAGGCAGCGCCGCGCATCCGCCGTGGATGGTGTCCAAGGGAATGGGAGTGGGGGGGGCAACAGGAGATATGGCAGAAAGCCCGACCAAGGGAATGCGGGGAGGGGGGGGGACAGGAGGAGTAGAAGGGAAACTGCGGTGGACGAAAGTAGGAAGGAGATGGCAGACAGGGTAGCAAGGCACCAGGCCGCCTAGGAAGTAGAACATGACCATACTACTAGTGCCACCAACTGGTGCAGCTGGTTCGAACGTGGTCTTCCCTTGTCTTCCCTTTTGTTTTGTTGTTTTCTTTCTTGCGCTGATTCTCCGTGATTTTCCTTTTTTTCTTTTTCTTCCTTTTCTGATTGATAAGCCGTACTGAAGGAGCCGTGTGCCGTGGTTGGATGACGAACCTGCTCTGCTCGTTTCGTATTGTCTGACGCCAAGGGGCTGAGCATAGTTGACGACCGCAGGGCGGAGACGGCAGGCAGGGTAGCAAGGTACCAGGCGGATTAGCAGGGGGAACCTGGCTATACTGCTCGTACCACAAACTGCTGCCGCTACCTGGAGGGTGCTTCGGGCTTTTGTCTGCCAGTTATTTTCCCTTTGTTTTTTTTTTCCTTGGTTCTTTGTCTTACTCTGTTTACAAGGAGCGGTGTTTTTGTTCTTTTTTTTCTTTTTTTCCAGCTCGTTCTTTTTCAAGTGTTGGCCACCTCGCCTGCGGGTGGGGGGCACGACAGATTGCTTCTTCTAGTTTTTTGCTTTCATTTTTTTCTTCTTCTTTTTCTGTTTCGATTTGTCTTCTTTGTTTTTGTTTTCTCTTTGATTGTTTCCTTTCGTTTCTCTATTTCATAGAATGTGTATGTCGTGTCTGTCGTACCAGGTATCTAGTATGATGACATGGCATTGCATTGCCCACTGCTGTGCTTACTTTTTTTTTTTTTTTTTTTTTTTCCATCCCATTCATTATCTTCGCACATCTTCTTCTCTCTCTCCTTCCAACTCGTAACTCAGATCCGGGGTCACATAGCAGGCTCTTCTCCCCCCTTCCCGCTACGGTACGTGCCTTCATTTTTTATCGCGAGAAGATTTCAGCCTTTTCTTCCCTCGTCGACTCGCATCGAATTGTGCCTACCCACGCTGCAAGGCGCTCTCAACAATTGAATCCCTTTTTTTATTTTTGCAAATAAAGTCAAAGTCCGACCCTCCTAGGGCTCGAACCCAGGACTCAAACAAGTAGAATTCGAGGTTAACCACTTGAACCACCGGGGCGACCGGCCTTACTGCATACCAATACCTCGTACGTGGCAACGTAGTATCTCTGTGGCGTAGCTTTGTGACCACCGAATTTGTATCTCTGTATCTCTTCTAGGATTGAAGAATCGGCACGGACACTGGTTGTGCTGGATGTCGACGGGTAGAAAGAACGGTTTAATGTGAAGAACACACACACTGAATACCACAGGCAGGCACGACATGCGACATACTCCTTCTACCATGCGTTGAAAGAGAGAACAGCCGAAAGAAAGAAAGAGGAACACAAAATCGAATCGAGAACCCAAAACAAATAGGTGTCGTGCCCCAGCGGAGGTGATGTGGCTGACATTACCAAACAAATAAAAGAAACAATGCCACAACATGTCTGATGTGGAGCAGGGCTTGTCATGGACCAATGGTCTGGGTCGGGCCGGAGCGACGGGGTCGATCTCAAAATTGTAATGGGTCGGGCCGGGCCGGGCCGGGCCGTTCCGTGGCCCATGGAACGTGGGCTCTACATGGGCCACTCCACCCTGCTCATGAGGCCACCCACGATGTTTGACGGGCCGGCCCGGGCCGCAGCCCACAACATGTATGTGGTATACCACGGCTGCTACTACTTCGACGTCCGCCCTGCCCATAATGCGGCCCTCGTGCTTTTATTGGCCCACTCGGGCCGCGGCCCATGGCATGCGGTGTACCGCAGCTGAGTCCATCGGACTGGGCCGTTGGTCGAACAAAATTGTGTGGGTGGAGGGTATGTATATATGCTTCGTTGGTACCTACCAGTACCAGTTTTCGTGAGGCTAGAAGCATCTGGACTCTGGAATCCAACAGAATACAAAACGAAAGACATCTCGATAAAACGTGATATATATATAAAAAACGAGGGAGAAGCGCATACGTATGTGTGACGTTTTAGTTGGAGACAGTTATTAATAGTACATTAGCCGCCCCGTGGTCCGGCTCGTCAAATACACGGGCAAGCCGGTGTTTTTGGGGAGCGCCGGCCCGTGTAAAGACCGGTTCTTATGGACCTCGCTGCCAATATATTCATGGCCCGGGCCGGGCCGAGGATTTTGAACACTTGATGGGCCTGGCCGGGCCGCCGCCCATTATAAAGAATTGATGGGCCGGCCCGGCCCGCCCGGCCCGCCCCGGCCAGGCCCAACCCCGCCTGCGCCGGCCGACATGCCCTACAGCAGTAACATAAAAAAAGCAATATTATTGGGTAATAATTAATGGCGATCCGGCTCGTAGCTGATGTGTACGCCTTTAGTAGATTGGATTGTCGATGGCCGGTCGATACACAGTCGATGTATAAGGCAAACACGAATTCATGGTGGGGTGGCTTGTACGAGTAGCTTCAATAGAAGAGAAGAAGATGTTGGTGACCCCAGGCCGAAGTCGGACGATTGGTATGCTCAGGAGATGAAAAATGATTTGATGGTGAGCTTACAAAGTAGAGTGAACTCGTATGGGAGCGGTGCGCGTGGTGAGCGCTTACAGCTCGAAAACACAAACAACGAAGACCCCCATAATCCGTCTGAAACAGTACAACACAGGGAAGGACCCTTGTTATCAGCTACAAGAAAGCAACAGGGGAGAATCCTAGTTCTACTACTGCCGTGACAACCGATATCGGTTAGGGTACGAACTAATGACCCTGTGTAGCCTATATTTATTTGTTTCTGCAGCCATATCTAGATTTCATTATATGACACCGATCCCGGAGGGATGCTGACGATACCTTCTCCATGATTTTCCAGTACGTAGTATATGTTGTGCTGATGTCGATACTTCGTAGATACAACAACTGGTGCGTGTAAAAATACATAATTGTCCATACTTAATGTCCTGTACGTAGTGCTGCTATATATATATATATATATATATATCCACGATATTGTCATGGTATTCATGATCCCGTTTCCCTCTATTATTGTCGAGGAGGCATGTTTCTGACGAAACGCGCCACGCAAATAATTTATATATTACCCCCCTGTTCTCAAAAGTCTCTGAGAGCCAGGAAAGTGGGAATCATCAAGATAAGACATCAATCTCTTTGAGTACGTACACACGTCTAGGCCGACCTGCATCACAGTAGTCGGGCCTGCCCCATACTGCCCCTTTTGTTATCCGGTAGTCAGTTATATACCCATATATCCCCTTATACTATCAGACATGGCGTCGTCGTAGACACGTAGACCTAGATCGCGTGTACCTGCTCTCTTTCACGAGCCAAAGCGGCGGGTGTTTCCTGTTGCTCTCCCTTGTTTTTTCTTTTTCCCTTTCCCCTGTTTTTTTTTTCGCACTCTGCTTTGCACGAATCTTTCAGAGAGTTCTCCACCGGCTCTGCCAACAGCCGGTGCGGGTACCTTCCCACCCACCAACGAGTCTTTTGTAGACGCGGTCGAGGTCCCAGCCCCTGAGGGCACGGGCACTGGCCGCGATGATAGCGATGCTGGCGATACGACACCTGCAGCAGTTTGCCTGTCTGCAGACTTGGGAGTAGCCCCAGACCTGCTCGTGTATTTGGATCAAATTTGTGACATGTGTCGAAACTCCCACCTGCACACTACCGCTTGTTTGGACCCCCTCTCCGCCCCTGGCTCGCTCGACCTCAGCGTAACCCCCCCCCTCGAGCGTTCACGCTGCTGCTGTAGATTCCTCGTGCGCTGCTGTAGCTTCCCCAGCCTCGTGCACTGCAGTAGCTCCCCCAGCCTCGTGTGCTGCTGTAGCTTCGCCAGCCCCGTGTTCTGACGTAGCCTCAAACCTTCTTACTGGTGTAGGTTTGTCTCTCAACACTTGTTTGTTGCAACTTTCGTCTCTCTCCGGACTGGTAGCTTCCCGAACGAGCACACACACCACCTCGCGTAGCCTAGGCACTCGTTCACCGTCGATACCAGCTGTATGCTCACCCGACGTCCTGACCTCTCTCTCGTGTGAACCTACAGCTCGCATGCTTGATGTCACCCCGACACCCCAGTTAGACCTACCTGCTGTTGCAGCTTCGACTCTCGGTGTAGACCTGACGGCATCGATCGCACAGCCACGCGTAATCGATGACCTTCGGCTGCCTTCTGAATTTTCGCGTGAAAACAGCCAACTTTCATTCGGGCCTGCCCGCCACGCCCTCTCAAACCAAGTGTTTGTCAGTACGGATACCCCACTCCTTCGAGAGCACCGTAGCGTCTCGCCTATGTCAGCCTTCGGGCCCCTGACTGCCGACGCTACCACCGCGACCCAGAGTAGTTGCCTCTCGCCCGTGTCGGCCTTCGGGCTCTTCACCGGTGACGCTACTACTGCTGCCGCATCGGACGACTTCGTTCCTCGGAACCCTGTCAGCTCCCCAAGACCACCTGTGCGCTTCGAGCAAACTCGGGGCAACCGGCCACTTTGGCCCGGACCTAGTGGTCAGCTGTCACAGCCCCTGGCAACGGCCGAGGTGGCAGTGGACCCTCCTCGAGACGAGTCTCTGGAAAGGTCTCACAGCCTGGTCGCTCAGGTAGCCTGCCTACAAGGCAGACCCACCTCTCCTGTTGGAACAGCAGCACCGTACCGACGACCGCTTTCTGTTAGTACAGCAGCAGTACCAGCAGCACGCACTACTTCTGGTCATACAACAGCAGTACTTCTCGCTCCTACTCGCGACCTTTCAAGCACTACTATTAATCATAGTGACGCAGACGAAACCCCGCTTCCACTGTCGATCCGACCCCTGACCTTGGAGAACGCTCCTTCACACCGCAGCACTTTGTTTGTAGCTGAGGACCAACCATTGGTAGCAAGTTCGACCGCCTTCACGCAGCGCGACCTGCGTAGTATCCGGCGCGCTGCTCGAGCGCACGCTCGCCGTCAGCTGCACCCCGTAATGTCGAACCCGCTTCAGGACAATCCTGAACCGAACCCTGCTTCACTTACTATTAGTACCGGACGCTCAAACGGGGCACTCTCACTTAATCATAGTACGGGTGAAGTTTCCCCGTTCAGGGACAGCTTCCCCGACACATTCAGTCACGACGCAACCTCATCACCAACCACTGATTCTGTCCCCGTACCCCGTACGCTTCCCCCACCCGTACCCGCGGTCGCGCCTCCCCTTCCGCCCGTCAACCCTCCAGACACATCTCCCTATATGGCTACACCCGCGCCTCACACCATGGATGCCGAAGTCGACTACGATGGGTCCGGTGACGACGTGCCGGCGGAGCCGGCAGGCCACTCCGACGACCTGGCCTTCCCGACAGCTGCTGGTCCTGCTTAGCAGGCCATCAACGCCACTGCCGAGACGCTTATCGGCCCCGTCCCTGCTGTGTACTCGGCAGCTCTGACGCCCGTCCAATGGGCGGAGTTGCCCCCGACGACACGGGGCGACATGATCATGAAGGCCCCACTGACGGTGCAGAAAGTCCATTCCATGGACGCCGAAGCACGGCTGCTCGAGCAACGTCTGGAGGACGACGCCTCTCGCGAGGCCATCGTCGCTGCGACGTCCCGCCGCGACAAGAGCAGGGCGGAGATGACGTCCCTGGTGGCGACTCAAAACAAACTCCGACAGCAGCTGGCGGCCGCCGACCGCGACATGGCTCTTGCGCTCTCCTCGACCGAGTCTTCGGACCGGGCGTTGGAGGCGGCCGAGAAATCGGCCCGGTCTCTCGCGGCCAGCCGGCGCCGGCCCCGGCAGGATGGCCCTGGCCCTCGTCGGGAGCCTTTGCCGTCCTTCCCCGACCAGGATTTCTCTCCCCCCGCGCCCCGGTCCCCTCGCGATGTCCTCCGCCTGGCGTACACGTACCGCCCCGTCGACTCCTCTTTCATGGACGTCCGCCTAGATGACCTCACCTCGCCGGAATACCTCGACCTCGGCGCCACCAGCACAGCTGACATTCAGCTGGCCGCCCAAGCTCTCCTGGACACCTTCGAGTCCTTCCCGGGGGCAACCCTCCGCTTGGTGTTCCGTCACATCGACACGGCGCCCGCATCGCCCGAACTCACATCAGCGGCTCACGCCCTGGTGGACGTCCTGCGGTCGGTCCACACCGCCCCTGGCCGCTTCATAACGTGGCCGGACCGCTCCACCCTCGGCGCGGCCGCCCCCGCTTCTTCACCGCGCCGACACCTCGGCGCCTCCTCCCCGCGCCACGGCCGCCGCGACCATGGCCGACAAGGCCGCTCCACCGATAACCGCAGCAGCTCCTCCCACAGCAAACGGACGGGGCAGAAGAAGAAGCGGCGCAATGACTCGAGCCGCGGCGGCAGCAGCAGCAGCAGCGCTCCGGCTCGACGGACGAAACTGGAGAAGGAGGAGCCTGCAGACTCCGACGACATCAGGGAGCTCAAGACTCCCAGGCAAGTGACGCCTTCTCTGGTTGACATATCCTCCAGCGATAAGTTGCACGTGCTCTCCCGTAGTGAATTCGCTACTGACCGCGCCCTCCCGTTGTCCTCCGCGACAGCCCACACTCGACAAGAGCAGATTAATGAGGTCAATGATGCAGTTGATAACGCTTACATCCGAGCCGTACAACGCCACTACATTACTATCGACTTGCGCAAAGTCGACCGTGTTGTCGCCCTCCCTTTCAGCTCAGCCATCGCTAAAACGGAAGTGGCGCAACAACTCATTCGAAGTATAAGACGAGCCCTGGCAGACATTCTAGTTATGTGCGATGACCAATGTACCAAGGGCCTCGCGGCCGACGTCTGGATACGCGGTTGGGAACGACCCCTCCAAAAAGTGATTCTGAAAGCAATCGTCACTGACCATCCCTCTTCCTCCGACCTCACCGCGGTGTTCGACGATTTTTTCGCACAGGTGAAAAGGAGCCTTGATGCCCAAGCCACGGGACCAGAGGCCTTCAACCATCTACTTCGCCTCATCTGCAGCCACTTTGACCACGGCGACGGAACCGCTGCGTTTCAACGGCTGCATACTTTTGGAGTAGCTAATGGGACCCCCTTCTCCTTATCTTTCAGAGTGCTGGTTTCTAGCGTTACGGGTTTCGAGAACGTTTTGGCTCCGAATGTTTCGACGGTTTTGGAACTGGTTAGGCGTAGCGTAATCAACCAGTACCCCGGGCTCATGCCCACGCTTTATCCGGGTGCTTTGGCCACTGCGCCCACCCCGTTTGTTTCGATCGATGCCATGTGGTTGTCTTTCCAGACCATGGCGACTAATAGAACTCCCGCTATAAGCGGCGAAAATTATTTTTCTTTGCCCCCTTTGGTGGGCTTTTCTTTGCAATCGCATGCAGGCAATCGCTCTCAGAGTAGATCTGCCACCCCGCCGTCCCGTTCGGGACCCGTGGGTTCCTCACGCAACCCTGTTGTGATGAGCGCCGCTCATGCCGACCATTATGATTCTGATCCGTTCAGTCATAACTACAACCACTGGCCGACTGACCCGTCTGACTGGGAAACAGTGTTCCAAGTCTCTGAATCGTTTCAGAACAATGATCCCAGTTTATGGGCGCCGCTTGTTACACCCGAAGAACGCGCGCAAGCTTTCCGCGACAACAAAGGTCGCTGCTTAAATTGTCACGGTACCGGCCACTCTTTCAAGCACTGCGTCAACGCATTTATTAATGTTAGTGGCCGCGTTAACCCCCAGCTAGGTCAACTAGACAGCAATGGTGACGACTACTGTCGTTGGCAGCAGCGCATGCGCTCCCACCGTCGCCGTGACCACTCTGTAGGCGGCGGAAACACACGCTCGTCGTCGACCTCTGACCGTTGTAAAAATTCTTCACGACGCAATGACAACAGCCGTAATCGCAATAATCACGGAGGTAACACACACGCGCCTTCGCGAACTTATTCACGCAACAACGGACAAGGCGACTACCAGCACGGCCCGCCTCACAACAACGGTAACACCGCGCCCCTCCAGCTCGGACAAGACGCCCGAAACACAGGTACCGCGCCTCAGTCTCTCGCAGTGTACCAACCAAACAATGGAACACCTCCGGCCCCAGCCTCGGCCGGTGGAACTCCTAGCGTGCGGCACGGCGGCTCAAACAATGGCAACCCCAATGCTCGCCAGCCGGGTGTTTTTCGCTCCGGCTGACCGCTCAACGGCGGTGCCCCCCGGCTCCCAGTTCCGCCTGTAGCACTTTTGGGAGACCAAACACGAACCATTTTACGCGGACGAGTTCCGCCGCAATCCATCCGTGTCTAAAGCAGGGTAAGGGCGCGCACGACGCTGCTCCCTCTCTCGTAGACGAAAAACACCGTCCCTCAATATCATCTCCCCCTCGGGGGATTTTACCTCAGGGTCAGGGCGCGTACCACGCTGCCCCCCCTCGCATCAACGACACTAATGCAGGTCGTTCGCTCGCGTCTCCCAATACTCCACCACAGACTTCTACCTCATCCGGATTTTGCTCCCCAGATGGGAAGGTCGCCTTGAGGTCTGGGTACAGGAGTCCCCGACGCCAGTGTTCCTTTTCAGCGCTCCGCTCTGCGTCTGCAAGCAAGACCGGTCGAGACCCCCCGCTTTGCACCATTGACGAAGAAATTCTGGGTTTTACTCATCTCGATGCCCCTTCTGCTCAGCGTACAGCAAAGGGTTTTTCCCTGGCCTGTGGCTCACCGCCGGCAACCAGCGAGCCGGTAGGGGACGTATCCCCCCCACAGGGTTTAAACGCAGCTACACCCTTCGCGCATAAACGCGACACCTTTGTTCCGGACGGGGCGCGGCGAGGCATACTGAACGAACAGATCTCACCCGTCCCCCCGACAGTGTTGACAACACCTTTTGTTCGTGGACGCACTTAAATCGCCGTCCGCACAGGCGGCAGAAGACTCGCTAACCTTGTCAAGGAAGGTCGGTCAGGAGCCCCCTGTCGCTCCCGGTGAAATTTCGGGGACCACAGTAACGACCTACCTAGGCGAATGCGTCCCCACCTCGGGCCCTCAAATTAGGACGCCGGAGGGACAAGTAGCTCGTCGGGTATCGTTTACGAAAAACGGCCCCTCCAGCTATCCGGCAGGCGTAAAACGCCCCCCACTGGCTCAAGCCGCGACTACTAGCCCCGCGCTTGATGCTCCCCCCCCCCGACTCACGCCGCGCCTACTGTCCCCGCGTTTGATGCCACCCAGGAATATTGCACCCCCACAGTGGTATTTTTCTGGCAAACTCCCTCTTGCTTCTCGCAATGGACCCCTTCCAGGTTTGCCATCGTCGGTACTTCCTACTTGTGCGCGGAACAGTTTTTCGCCGCAGAAAAAAGTCGCCTCTTTGGTGACCACCCCGCGCTTCAAAACATTATGCGTGTGTCCGACCCCAAGCTGCACAAACAGTACGGACGCGAGGTACAACATTTTGATGCTACCAAGTGGGAACATGAACGAGAAAATATTGTCCTCGTTGGCGCCTACGCCAAGTTCGCCCAAAATTCAACCATGCGACAGCACCTGATGGATACCGGCGACCGGCTGCTTGCCGAAGCTAGCCCTTACGATACCATCTGGTGGATAGGCTACCGAGCGGACCACCCAAACGCCCAGTGCCCCCCCGCATGGCGCGGCCTCAACCTGTTAGGAAAAACCCTGCAGATTGTGCGCCAGCACCTCCGCGATGGCGTCCCATCACTGGCGCGCCGCCGCTATACTCCTCCCCCGCGAAACGACTCGCTCACGCAGGGCCGGGAACTTATTTTTGAGGTAGACCCCTCCTCTCAACAGCGTATTTCGACTTGTGACACGGCTACCGCCCCCTCTGGCTATTCGACCCTCGTGCTGAACGTGCCACCGGATCATGGTGGCAACATTTTTTCGGTGACCCCCCGGGAAGAAGGCACCCCTCCACGCTTCCAACCTCTCACTGAGCAGGGACCGTGCCTCGTCCCTGGTATTGTTACTATGGACCACTCTTCATTTACAGCGAAGGCCAAGCTCTGCGGCGGCCACGCTTCCTCAAAATTTGGATGCGTCGCCCTTTTGGATACAGGCTCCCCCCAGTCATTCCTAACTCTCAAAGCCTGGGAGCACATGGTACGATCAGGCGCAGCCTCGACAACCTGCGAGACGCAAACCCCCCCACGATCCTGGGGCGGCTTCGGAAAGTCCCCCCCCTTGCAGGCCTCTACCACAGTTCGCTTGAGCATACAGTTCCAGCATGAGGATAAACCTACTGCGTCGCTTGCGGTCTGGGCTTACCTAGTCCCCTCCGAGGCCATGCAACACGATGTCCTCCTCGGTCGTGATAGTTGGATGCGGTTCAAGGAGCGCTCCTACCGCACCTTGACTCCGCGCCCAGGCGATAACGGCGTGTTCGGTAAACTCACCTGATCTCACTAAAAACCACCTGGAGCCGTGGCCTTTGTCTTTGATTTTTCGGCTCCAATGGGTGGTTACCACCTGCTTTACGCCGGTGACCGGGGTGTATCACTTTCACGAGACCACCAGCTCGTCCAAGTTTCTCTGGTTCGCAGTAACGGATCACCAGTTTTGGCCGGGTGCTATCTCGTGGACATGCTGCGAGGTTCAGACAATTTTTCCGTCGACACACACTTCGTTGAGAATGGCTCTCAACAGATTCCGTTGGCCGGCTCTGCGGAGTTGGAACCGGGCGACTTGCTAGACTCCTCGTCCTGCCCACTTCTTCGTGTGCCTGTCGCATCGGTTTTGCACCAAGACGACAGCGTCTCGACACGGCACCTGGACACCCCTGACACACCTTATATGGTCGTCCCGGGTCCGGTGGCCTTCCCCTCCGCCGGCATCACTGCCCCGCCGACGTGTTCGGATCCC
Organism: Nereocystis luetkeana; assembly: GCA_031213475.1. Classification (NCBI taxonomy): domain Eukaryota; class Phaeophyceae; order Laminariales; family Laminariaceae; genus Nereocystis; species Nereocystis luetkeana. The sequence goes on from JARUPZ010000021.1 coordinate 352,524, forward strand.
TTTGTTCATCTTCGGAATGAACCTCCCCCTTGTAGTGGGCCCGACCCTGCCAAGCCACTCCAGGCTGACCGCGAGCCGCAACCCTCCTTATTGGAACGCTTAAACCCTGCCCAGCGCGCCAGTTTCCTGAAAGTGTGGCACAAACTGCCGGCGCACCTCAAAGAAATCTCGCTCGCGTTCCACGGCCCAGGGTGGGACCCCCACATCATCACCCAGCTATTAATAGGAGACACCCTCACCGAGTTCGCAGATGTCTTTTCCACGTCATCTACCGACTTTGGTTCGTGCTCCCTCCTCCTGTTCGAGATTTCGATTCCGCCTGGAAGCCCACCAGTGACCTCTCGCCCCTATCGCGTGAATCCCATCCTGGCCGAGCAAATGGACGCTATTTTGGACGAATACCTTGCGGCCGGGCTCATACAGCACTCTACCTCGCCCTACGCGAGCCCTGTGGTCATCATACCCACGAAATCAGGCGGGATTCGTCTCACTATCAACTACAAGAAGTTGAATAACGTCAGCATCCTCGGACAGCTCCCCATACCCAGGGTCCACGAAGTCCTGGAAAAGCTCGGCCGTGGCCGCATTTTCTCCCTCTTTGACTTGGTCTCTTCGCTCCACCAAATAACGATACACAAATACACGATTCCCCTCACTGCGGTTTGCACGCCTACACGCCTCTTCGAGTGGCTTGTCATGCCGCAAGGGAGCAGTGCAGCACCTGGGTGGTTCGTCAAGCTTATCAACGAGGTCATCAAAGGCCTAGCCAATGTGGCCGCCTACCTCGATGACGTCATCGTTTTCGATCCGGATCCGGCTGCTCACGTCCTCAACATTAAGGAATTTTTCAAGCAGCTACGAAAGCACAATCTCAAGCTCTCGCCGTCGAAGGCAAAGATCGGTGCCACCGACGCAGATTTTCTCGGCCACAATATTTCCCCCGCGGGAATTCGGCCGAACGCCTCCAAGGTCACTGCCCTCAAAAGCATGCCGATGCCCAAGGATCTCAAACAACTACGGTCCCTCCTTGGTGATCTATCCTGCTGCAGGAAATTCCTGGCCGAAATGGCCTAAAGGATTTGGCCCATCACTTCGCTCCTCCTGAAGAAAGGGGTGAAATACGTTTTCACGCCGGCTATGGAGGTCATCGTCCGAAAACTCCTCGAGGAACTTTCGGCGCCCCCAATCCTGGTCTATCCGGATTGGGACGCGGTCGCCGACAATTCCCGTCCTTTCCTCCTCCACTGTGATGCTAGCATCGACGGTTTTGGAGCCACGCTCGAGCAGGAACAAAAAGACGGTTCAATCCGTCCTATTGTTTTCATCAGCCGTGCTACCCTCGAGTCTGAGCGTCACTGGGCGCCGCTCGATCTCGAGGCTGGCAGCATCGTCTGGAGCATTAAACGCCTGCGCGGAAATTTGTGGGGTACCTCCTTCCGCATTTTCTCGGACCACAAGGCGCTCGAAGGCCTCGCCAAGGTTGCGGAACACAACCCCCGCGTCCAGCGATGGCTCGAATTTCTCACGGCGTACCGTTATACTCTGGAATACCCCAAAGGCACCGCCAACGGCAACGCCGACTTTCTATCTCGGTTACCGCTACCTGCGTCCGAGGACGACCGCAGCGGACGCAGCCGTCTCACGCCACCCGAAGAAGAACGCATCTACCTCATAAGTTCGGGAGGCCTCTCTCTTGCTGCCCCCCCGCATCGAAGTCTCGGCTTGGGTGGGCTTGCACCCTCCAGCCATAGCGTCGGTTTGGGTGGGCTCCCACTCTCCCGAACCGATTTTCGCGTTTTTCACGAACACGGGCCACGAATGAGGATTGACGACCTCAACGTTCCGTATGGAGAATTCGTCGCTCGTGCCCCAACCTCCGTCTTCCCACGAGGTGTCAACCGGACTCGCCCTCCCGGCATACACGCGGTTTGTGATTTTACGGATCCCGCCTTAGCCGCGACCGCAGTACCCCCCACGGCTCCCGCCGGCGTCGGTCAGAAGATTATTTCCCCCGCGCGCGCCCAGCCACGTGCCCCAAATTTAGGCACCGAGGTGCCGGATATCAATTCCTCCGCCTCCGCTTTGCATCGCGGCTCGATTGGGGTGGGTACAGACAATGTTCCACCCACAACCTCCAGCCCAGAGGTAATTTCTCGCAGCGACGACGGGGACCTCGATTCTCAGGCATCCCCTGCTCAGCTTCAGACAACTTTGCGAAGAGCCAAGGCCAACCGTGAGTTTCGATCGGTTGTGCCCCCGGCTCTACCTCAGCTATCTTCAGCTTCTCAGGCTCGCCCGCCTTCCCTCGTTCCGTCGGATCTCATCTCGACAAGAACGCGTCGGCGTTGCGCCGCCGCCGCTGGATCCCCGAAGCCCGCAGTCAATTACGGCTTTGACTCCCCGGCCCCCGCCCCGCCCCCGGCTGCAACCCCACCAGCCGTCATGCGACGTCCTTCAAGGTCGTCGGTGCCCTCGCCCTCCGTCGAGAGGCCTGACAGTACCCCTTGTTTGGCCCCCTCCGTGACCGCCCAGTCGGCCACCGTCGCGGTCGAACCTACTCCACCTCTTCTTGGTACTACCAGCTCGGACGCCGGCCCTCCGACCCCCCTTCCCGAAACACCATCCCCAGCGGAGCTCGAATTGTTCGAGTCCGTCGAGCGGTATTCACACGCGGATTGGGCGCGCGAACAACGCGCCGAGCCCGCCTGCGACTCGGCCATTCGGTACCTCCTCCTCGGGAGCCCTCTGGCCCTCCCCGATGATTTTATTTTACACCTTCCATCGCAAAAACGCCCCCCCTGTCGGAAATCCGTTCTTTGGCTGAAAAAGGACGTCTCCACAGGGATGATGATGGGACCCTTCTGTTGGTGCGGAAACCAACCCCTGCCCCAACAGCCGGTCCTGGTACGCCCAGCGGGCGCGCCGCTCGTCTGCTTAACGACGATCCCACTCGAATTTACGTACCGCTACTCATGCGGCTGTGGATTATGCAAGCCTGCCACGCCAACGCCTCCTGCCACCTTGGAGTCGCTCGCACGCTTTCTATGCTCGAGCGCTTTTACTGGTGGATCGGCATGAACGAGAGCACACGATGGTGGCTTCGACATTGCCGCCAATGCCAAGCACGCAAGACATCCAGACAGACAGTGCGCTGGCCCGTCCTGTCACTCCCGTTGCCCTCCGGTCCTGGCATCGCGATCAGCGTCGATTATTTCGGCCCCCTCCCGGTTACGCCAAAAAGGAACTCCTACATCCTCCTTTTCACTGACCGTTTCAGCCGGCGCGCAGACATGTACGCCGTTTCCGCGGCCGAATTTACAGCTGAAGGCACTGCCGACATCTTGGTGAACACGTACATCCCTCTTAGGGGATGCTCCGTTAGTCTCCACTCCGACAACGGCCTCCAATTCTGCTCCAAACTGTCCCACGCTATTTACAAGCTCCAAGGCATGCGGAAAACATCTACAAGCTCCTATCACCCTAACGGCAACGGCGGCGTCGAGCGCGTGAACCATACCATGGCTCAGATGCACGCTATGGTCGTCAATGAACAACAAAATGACTGGGATGCTCATTTGCCGCACGTGGAATTTGCTTACAACAATTCCGTCAGTGCCGCCACCGGCCTGGCCCCCAACGAGGTGCACATGAACCGCCTCCCCCCTACCCCTCACCGTCTTCGAGCACCCGTATGCTCGTGGGCATCAAAGCCTCGCCCGGGACCAGCTCGAGTATGTCGACCTGGCCGACGACCGACAGCGACGCTCGTTCGCCCTTGTTCGCGAACAACACGCCCTTAATATTGCCCGCGTGGAACGCCGCAATTCTGCACTGTGAGACGGGCTAAAACAACTCCCCACATACGCCGTCGGTGGTTGGGTATGGATTTACAACACCGCCTCTACCATCCGACAAGGGGCCCAAGCCGGCACTGACGCCAAGGTCCTTAAAACGAAGCTTACGCTCAACTGGACGGGACCTTTCAAGATTTTGGCGGTCGGTCCAGCCCCTGCGGAGTCGACGCCTGACGGTCGTCCTCTGACCGCCAAGCTCCTATACCTGGACCTTCCCAACGACATGCCGGGCGCGGACGCCCTGCCGAGTGTCAGTGGTTCGCTGCAAGCCTTGCGCAAACCCCCACGACAGCTCCGACCTTCCGCGGTTTCTCCCCGCGGGACTAACACCGTATGTCCTTAACAACTACACCTCGAAATCCCCTCCTTACCACGTCACGGAGGACGACGTTACCGCGTCAATCGATCGCCTGAAAGTCGACAAAATCACCAGCCATCGGTCGGTACGTGGTCGGGGCGGCGTCTTCGCCGTCCTCTACGAAACCCACTGGGAAGGCCTACTGCTACCCTCTTGGGAGCGAGAGATGGACGTCCAACACTTCAGGCAGCACGTTCTCCATTACTGGGCCGGTACACCGCTTCAACTCCAACAGGCAAATCGGTTGTACCGCCGCATGCGCGTCGGTGCTGCCCAGCGAGAACTCTCACGAAATCAGGGCGCCGGATTTATGTCTCCAGGCTACAGCCTCGTCACGCACCAAGATTGGACGAATCGTTTCAGCAGCACCATCCTCCCCGTCGGCGCCCACTTTTGGTACAAGGCCCGCGACCATCACTGGTGGCTTGGCAAGATCTCCGCCCACACCACGACCGCCGCCACCTACATCGTTCGTTTCTTGGACGATCCCGGACCAGTCAAGATCAAGCTCTCTCCCTCCCGCTACACTACAGCTATCGGGGCGGGGCGCAACTCCTGGTGCCTCCAAACTCGCCAAGGTAGAGCTGTTCAGCATGGGGTTTTACGCAACGCCGATGAGTCTCGCGGAGCCGAACTTGCCGACCCCGCAGTGACCAACTGATTGCCTTGTTCGTAGCTAGTACGGTAATCAATACTGGGTCTTTATGGTGTTTCATTTTTTATTTTTTTCGGTATTTCTTCTCTTTCTCCCCAACTAAGTAGCTGTTGACATGGTCGTCACACCGTCGACACATAGGCTAGCATGCCTCTGTTTTTTTGTCAGTTCATGTTGTTTTAGTTTTGGAACTTGGTCCCCTTTATATGGCGTTCCGCCTCGATGAACTCCTGACGTTTTCTCTCGCATTTTTTTGCCCGAGACCTGAAACGTTTTTCGAGACCGGACTAGAGTACCGCCACAACGCTCGCCCCTGGATTTGGCTTGGGTGTCGCGTTATTCCTAGCTCTTTTCATGAACTTGGTTTATTTTTCGGGGTTTTTTTTTTTTTTTGCTCTTGTTTTCAACTTGACTTATTTTTCGGTATTCCGCCTCGATGATTTCTTTATGCCATCTCTCGCATTTTTTTTTTTTATGCTGGAGACCTGAAACGTTCGTTGTATCCGGGCTAGTATACCAAGCATTTCTCGCCCCCCACTTGGCTCGGGTGTCGTGTTAACTGCCAGTATTTTTCTCTCGGTCTAGTTTACCCTCTGCGCTCTTTCTTTTCGGACCAGTGCCGACCTTGCGAATTTTTATATTCCTGCTTGACGACGTTTCTCACGGAATTGGTGTTTTCCCGCTTCTACTACCCCCTGCCCTCCCTCCCTCGCTATATTGGTAAGGAATGGCAGACAAAGCATGCCACATTTCCCCGTTTCGGGAGTACTACTGTACCGTCTTCTCGTTTTCCTTGTATTTTTTTTTCTGCTTCGTTTTCGCTCTTATTTCAGCATTAATTATACGTGGCATTGCACGCTCCTGGCTTCTTCTCTTTTGTAGGACCGTAAGGTTGGTCTTCGCGTACGTATTGGGTGGGTGGTCTTCGTTCCCTCCGCCTCGGCACGCACCCCCCCTTATTCTGATTTATTTGTTTTTTTTCGGATTTTCGTTCGGAGTTCCTCAGCGCCACCCTCGGTTGGGTGTGCTGCAAGTAGTTCCCGAGACTGTTTGGCCACCTCGGCTATCGAGCGCCCTTCTCTTTCCCACTTGGGCCGTGTTGTTTTTTGTCTGCCGCCCATGTGTATCGTTCTCTACCGCTTTGCACCGCTCCATCAGACCACTGATTTGAGTATCGCCCGTTGCGTATCATCTTTAGGTCTGGACTGCCGTGCTCATTCTCGTGTTTTGCCTCTGTTCCCCTTGGCACCCGACTTGCGTGTATCGGTTGTTTCCTTCTCTTTTTTTTTGTGTGTTTCCTCCCCTAATAGCTATGGTAGGTCGGAATTCATACGTGCTATTAATAGCACTTATTACGTCACTCGAATTCGAGCCTTTCTGTTTTCACGGTTTCTTTTTTTCGCGACCTCTTTTTTTTGCCAAGTCGCACACCGCGTATCTTTAGATCCCTCGCGTCTCTCCAGGGACAAAACCTGCTTCCTACCGTAGGATGCAGTTTTTATTGTTGGTTTAATCGGCTTTCGCCTTGCAAGTTATAGAGGTGTGGGAGTGGGCTGTGAAGCGCCGTATCTTCGATCCATTCCTCAGAATTTTCTGGATGGATTTTGTCCCCTCCTGATTTCTATGCATCTGCATATATATACGGCCCTTCAAGGTGGGCTTGTGTCATGGTATTCATGATCTCGTTTCCCTCTATTGTCGAGGAGGCGTGTTTCTGATGAAACGCGCCACGCAAATAATTTATATATTACCCCCCCTGTTCTCAGAAGTCTCTGAGAGCCAGGAAAGTGGGAATCATCAAGATAAGACATCAATCTCTGTGAGTACGTACACACGTCTAGGCCGACCTGCATCACAGTAGTCGGGCCTGCCCCATACTGCCCCTTTTGTTATCCGGTAGTCAGTTATATACCCATATATCCCCTTATACTATCAGAATATACTACCGCAGTGAAGTTGAAACATATTCATGTTGCTATGTGTACGAGTACGCAGCAGCAGTACTCGTAGTACAAAACAGGTTCTGCTGCTGTACGACCACACTCTGGACGATGGACACAACAATAATTAGTCTATTGCTCCCACAATAGACGAGGGGGGGAATCTATCGATGAATATGGTCTGCGACAATAGATTGTACGGAATGTATCTATCGATAGATATTGTCGGCGACAATAATAGACTGGTGATATTGTCGATCGTTAGACATTGTCGAACACTTTAGATTGCGAACCGCGCCCGTCGACAGCCATCATTGCAGGCCACAAAAGATAATAAGAGATGTCGATCGATGACCACTACCGGCCACAATAGATTGTGCGAGATGTCTATCGATAGCAACTGCTGGCCGCAATAGATCGTGCGAGATGTCTATCGATGGTCATTGCCGACCATACTAGATTGTGCGAAATGTTAACCGATTTAGCCATTCATTGCTGGCCACAATAGATCGTGCGAGAGGTCTATCAACGGGCATTGCCGACCACAATAGATTGTGCGAGATGTCTACCGATGTCCATTGCCGCCCACCATAGATTGTTCGAGATGTCTATCGATGGCCATTGCCGGCAACAACAGATTGTACGAGCTATGATATCCATCGACAACCATGTCGAGAATGTTCTGCATTCATCCCACGATATACACGAGGCAATAGTTGGTCTATTTTGGAAGCGCGTCCAATAACCTGTTGTGGACGGCGATGGTTGCTGTTGGACACAATTGCGTACGTACCCGATTTTCCTAATTATTGAGAAGTAAGTGCCCTTCGGCTGAGAAATATTAAATGTAGTTTCCCGTAGGGAGGTGGAGGTTGTGGAGAGGTTTTGGAAATCGAAGAAGCTGGCGGTATCATGAGATGAGGCGAGATCAGACGACAGCCGAAAGCGTTTAGTCACTCGAGCTGATTGGGCTTAGACGGTAGCTGCGACATCAACGAAAGGTCGTAGCAAATCTCGTAAGTAGCGTGCCCAGACAACTGGTCGACTTTCTGGGCATGGCCGACCAGCCTTCCCTCAAAGAGGGAGGTCAGCACGCCCCACTGGACGAGGGAGGAGGTAAGGCCGTCCCTCTGGATGTGGGAGGTGAACAAGGGGAAGGAGGTGGCCTGCCTGGCTCCGAAGCACCGGACGGGGGCATCGGCCTAGGCGGTGCCGCGGGCATCGGCCCGGGTCTTCCCGTAGCACCAGCCGATTCTGCAATGATGGCGGTGCTGCAGCAGTTGTTGATGAGCAAGTACGCGATCGCTCGCTCGGATCACACGTCTTGGAAACATCCAGGCCCACCCGCACCAGCAGGAGCAACATCAGCAGCAGCAGCAGCAGCAGCAGCAGCAACTTCAGCCTCCTCTGCAGGTTCACGAACCTCCCCGGGGCGCTATCGCCGGCGGCCTGTTAGTCCCGTGGGCTGGCGGCGCCATGGGGGGTCAGCCGCTGCCAGCGCCGCAAGACGCTTGCCGGCCCTGTTTCACGATGAGAGTCGGGTACCAAGAAACAAAAAGCAGTGGATCAAGCAGCAAATCGTCCGAGACAGCGCCCCGGCAAGAGACCGTACGGCAAGATGGGAATGTGATTCACGCAGGAGCACAGTGCAGCAGCAAGCCAGACCACTCGTCCCATCCACCTTCGCATGTCCGACACACCAACCCTTCCGCCCTCTGCCACCTTACGCACGCACGTGGATTCCTATTATTATTGTCAGAAAACTCGTCCCATCCACCTTCGCACAAACAACCCCCCCCCCTTCCGCCCCCCGCCGCGTCGTGCATGCACGGGGACCCCTATGGTCGGCGTACGCAGGAGGGAGAGCTGATGATGTTCTGAGCTCAAACAGCATGGTCCATTCGCACGTACGTACAAATACAGCAAGACAATTCACCTCATGAATCAGATTGCCAGTCTCGCGACGTGCATACACCAGCGATAACCCACAACAAGAAGGGAGTACTTGATAAAAGGGACTTTCAGCCTAAACAGAAGGCCAGATCACCCCACTTCTTTGCGAATCGAGACAGTACCGAGGTTGCGGAAGGTTCAGTATAGCAGGCTTGGTGTGAGCAGAGGGCCAGATTACCCCCGTCCGACCAAAACCGAGACGCTATCGGCGACGCGGAAGGCTCACACTACAGCACAGAACAGCTTCAACAGAGAGCCAGATTACCCCATTTTCACGCGAATCGATACAGTGTCGATACCGCAGAAGGCTCAAATAAATCAGAAAGGGCCGTCCACCCATTCAGTACACAGAAATCCCCACAGGAGCACAGACATCGCACATAGTTTGGAAGAGAGAACAACGGTACGACCAGCCACCCTTGCAGCAGTCAGATGAACCCACGCTCGTTTCGGCCGACGTGCGGGGGAGTATCGGGTCAGCACGTTCGCGGCTTCTTAATGGGGAGTCGCGCAGTCGGAAACGTTCAGACAGCATGGTGCAACAATGGCACGCAGAAAACGAAAACTCGGAAAGAACGATATTGACGCCCGAGAAGGAGAAGAAGTGCTGTATACGCTCGCCACTAAACCGTGATGCGAGATAAGCGAAGCGTCGTGGGAGACGTAGCTCGAGCAATAGGAGGATCTCTAGTTGCACCACCGATAGACTCCGTACACGTACAACGGTACTCCGGAGACTTGAAAGGGTTCGGGGTAGTCGACGACAAGCTAGTCATGATAGTCACCGGAGGGGTACCTATACAAGCAGCAGCGACGGGCGTAGATCTAGAGCGCGCATTACGGTATGGAAACCACCCTAGTGTCAACGAGCATTTGTCAAAGGTCTGGGAAAAAATCGGCGAAGATGTAAGACGACAGAAATGCTTAGTGATAAAAAAAATCAGCTGCGCACGAAATCTCCAATCTAAGAGTGTCCTCGATGGCGGCCGCAATGACCCACAAGGTCAGGATCATAAACGATGTATCGTTTGGTGATGAGCAGCGTCGAGGAAAGAAAGGTGGGCTCAACGGAGATACTGACCCTGACACTTTTCCCCAATAATGCCTGTGCGCACACGCGCTGCCCGAGTATTCTTGACGAACTCATGACACCGAGAAAGACCTTCTCAGTAGAGAGGATACTGATGAGTAAGGCCGATGTCACGGACGCCTTCAAGAATGTATGTGCCGGTCGACCCCGACCAAGCTGACAACATTTACTACACAGCAAGAGATTGGTCGTGATTGATTTTCGGTTATCCTTCGGATGGTCAGGATCGCCGGGTTTCTGGGGCGTCATCTTCCGCTGCGGCCGAACACGCGCACTGCGACACCACAATGCTTTCGACCCAGCTATTAGACGAAGGAGAAGAAATGATGGCCAATGGGAAGAGGGTACACCCACGCCCATTCCGCCGGACGCAAAAATCAGAGCACACAGCGGGGGAGAGATTTCCGACCCGTTCTTCGTAACCGTGTAAGTAGACGACTACCAGGTATGTCTTAATCAGGGTACAACATTCAGGCGACGACAAGACGGCCTTGATTGCACCGGCCTCCCTCGCTTCGGATCACGTGCGCTTGTTTGGACCGGGGGAGAAAAGCGTATCGCCCATTTTAGCCCCGACGAAGAGCATGAATTAATTGGGACTCCACGATTGACACGTACGTTAGTGTTCACTATCAATTCCCACACAATGAGAATCTCGTTTCCGAGAGAAAAGGCCAACGATATAAAAAGGCTGCTGCTTGACCAGTGGCCCTTGAGCAGAAGGCGAGCGTCTGCGAGGGGCGTTCTCGGCGTGGCGGGGAAGTCGTGGAACCTCACGTACGCAGTGCGAGCGGGCAGGTATTTCGTATGGAGGCTGTTGCGGCTGTCGTCGTTACACGACGCGAGTGCTAAAACAAACAGATTCTTCGCATGGTAGAGCTTGGCAGAGAGTTTCATGCGGACCTCCTCTTTTGGAAGTGGGCGATAGATCACGAGCTGCTACTAGAGGGAGAGGCGCTTAGCGCGCCCTGGTACACGGCGATAAAACGACACGCCAAAAGGCACTGTCTGTCTGACGCAAGTTTTGAGTCTGTGGGAGGATTCTGCGTTGAGAAGAAGGTGGTTTTGAGTTATGACTTGCCGACTGAGCTGACAGCAGAACTTGAAAGAAACGCCAATCTTCAGGAGACCGTTACAATCACAATTAGCCTCCTAGAGTTATTTGGGTTAGGGTTGTGACAGGTGGGTTAGGCTCGAATTGGTAGGAGACAGGCCCGATGCGGCAGATGTCCCGATTCTGATGCGAGGCGAAAACATGGCGGCCGTATCGTGGGTGCCTCGAAGCAGTGGGGCCATAGCCAAAAGGGCCTGCCTACTCATGAGGGTGCTGGAGCGCCTTGAACTCGAAGGCGGATTGAATCACACTGCAAAACATATTCCAGGCGTGCAGAACAATTTAGCAGACGAGATTTCACGGTGGCCTAGGGAGATCTTGGCAGACAAGGTCAGGGAACAAACCCACTCCAACGACTGGCGCGAACAATCCATTGGTCCGCGGGGTTCGGGGATTTTTTATATTGTACTTCAAACAAAGAACATCCTCACAAAACACGACGACGTTTTATGGACGCTCATGATGAACGAAGCAGAAGAACTGGGTTGACTCGCGCGCCCTTTATGATGCATGCCTCGCTCCCCTCATGGCATGCATAATGCACACACACGCACGTTATCACAGGAACAGGGGACAGCAAAGGAGGAAACAAGGAAGAGGTGGCAAGATTGGTCGAAACGCCCGCGCTTGGTTCGGTCGGGAAGATTTATCAGGAAAACTACTCAGAAAAATGGAACACCTGGGTAAAAGAGAGAAAAGCGCAGGGTAAAGGGCCTTGGTTGCATACTGTCGACGATCCCAATGAAGCGCTGACCGAACTGGGGGGGGGGTACGTCATGTGGTTAGGACACGCCGTCTCATTTGTTATTTCGTGGCGAGCGTCGGAGTTGTGTGGGCGTACACCAATGGGCAGGTACGTCCCGAGTTTTGTCTGAAGCAGAAATGGATTTATTCATTTAACGAAGCACGCCGTGAGGGGTGCCGTGGCATGCCGCAGGTAGGTGGTACCATGGCAACCCCCACGGCAACCGCCACGGCACTCCATGGTAACCCCACGGAATGTCATGGCAACCCCCGCGGCACTCCAATGTTCACGGCGCCTAGGTTGGGGTTAGGGTTAGGGTTAGGGTCCCATGGTATGCCGTGGAGATCCGTGGAGGGTTCGGTGGTGTGCCGTGGAAGATGCTGTGGAAGGTTTTGCCGCAGCTGGTGCCATGGTATGTCGTGAAGAAGGACAATAATGTGCATCCCCCGTTGCACTCCGGAAGCATCGGGGGGGGGCACCCAGCTACAGTAGTGTCCCAAGGAATCTTGGTCTTGAAAATTCAGTGCGCAGGACGGTGGAAGTCGCGGGCGTTCATGACGTTCGTGAAGGAGGCAAGGTAAGGGAAGGGGCAATTTCTGCTGCTCTCGTGAAAACGTAGAACCATACTCGTGACAGCATGAAAAGGACGTTTTAAGTGGTCTGGCTGTTTTATGGTGTGAGTGGTAGACAGCCTCGTAGAGATTGTCGCAGGGCCATCAGAGTTCGGGTTAGCCTGATTCATTGAACGTAGGAGGGTTTTGCATCCGAGGTAGAAGGGGGAATAAGAACGGGGCATATGACGGAGTGGTCGTTCGTATCATGGTTGGGAGGTACTGAATGTGCACGATAGAGGTACATACATACATGTGGAAAATGAATCCATAATCCGATGAGAATGAGATTTTATATTTTGGAACACAACAAGCTGCCCACTATGTATCAGGGATGTCATGTTATGTTCGTGGTAATTAATGTGAACCGACATCATCATGTTGTGGGGACCATACGCTCTCACAGTCATTTGAAGAAGACATTATATACGGATGTCGCTATTGATAGGAACTACTCGCGTACGAGGATAGGGGTAACTCTTGTCACAACTTGTGTGCGCTGCTACAACAGTAGTTTCGGGAATTGATTCGATTTAGTACCCATACTTTGTCCTATCCTTCCCTCAATAATGTCAGTTGCTGTGTTGTGAGGTATATCGGGCTCCTTACGTTAGGAGGTCAACAAACAGTAGATGCACCCCTAACGCAGCAGGCATCTCCGCGACGTCGGATAACAGGACACTCATCAACCATGCCCGTAGATAGTATGCAAGGTACATCTAGATGATCTTGACGCAGGTAGCCTTTGGATCTATAAGACCTTCACGCTACCCAAAATCTTATATTAATAATTATTGACCAAGCTCAAGGGTGCTCACGGTTGGGGCCACACTATTAATATTACGGGGGAACATAGTAAATAGGACCAAATATTGATAGTAAAAATACGTGAATATATAGGGTTTTGTGGGTATCATAGGTCCTGTTTAATATGGTCCCCCGTAATATTAATAGGCTCTAGTTGGCGGGCTCGTATTTGTATGTTCGTTTGGCCTTAACCTGGCATCGACCGCTTTCACTGCAAGCAAGCATTAGCCATGGAAGGGGCAATTTGTCACTGCTGTGTGATTTGTCTAGCGCTAATGAAACCCCAAGATTGAGAATTAATTGGTAGAACATTCGCCACGGTGTGCCTCCGTTGTTGTACGGTGCTTATCAATAACAATAGTAAGTAGCTGAAGTTGAAAGTTCCCCCTTCAGACAGCTGCATTGCCTGCGTAAAAGCCGGCGAATCACAACTGATAGGGAAAGCAATCAACGAAGGGAAACCCAGGTAGGATTCATCATCCTCTTGTAAATGTCTCCCTTGTTGTCATGGATGGGCACTTCTTTCGAAACTTCAGGAGATTCAGGGGGTTACCATCAAACATTCCGTCAACATCTTGCTCGAGGGCCGCATAGCCCATGGCGACTTGAATCCATCGAACTCCCAAAGGGCGGTCACCCGTCGCCTAACCTCTTTGTATCCTGAAAAGCTCTCATGGGCATCGGCATACCTTCGGGGGCAGGCGAGCACCTCCTCTTAAAACTTGTGGCAACGGCCGTGATTTGGTGCTGCGCGTGCATTCGTTCGACCGTATTTTTCAGCAAGAGAACGCCTCCTCAAATACGATGTAGAGGTCGGCCTCGTACACATCGTCTGCGAGCACTGAGACTACCCGACGGGCGGTGCTGTGCCCACAAGGTCGTACACGGCGCGTGGCTGACGGTAGCGAGATATCGATATGGTCAACACGTATTCTGCCCTGGCAATTTTAGTATGCATGCCTTCTTCGTCACGACCCTTACACACCAGGTCCTCCTGTAAAAACATGGGTCCCATGGCGATACCAACTTGGTTTCGTCGATAGATTAGATGCGCGTTTCGTGGCCGATCTCTCGCTCCGTTTCGTGAATACCCTTCGGACGCGACTGTTTCCGTAGAGCCTCATATATATATATCGTGCTCGAGCATTAAAACCCACTCACCGTTTGTGGGGTTGCGATTTTCGGTGGCACCGCTGGAGACTGCATTAATTATCCAATACCCTCGGGTGAGCAAGGCAGTACTACTGTACTCATTCATGCACTACTATTATTGTGCCAGCACACCTTCCAAGTACTTGGTGCCGTTCGCTATTGATTGGTTTAGCTGCCCGGCTACCCTGGGATTTTCATGTATGCCCATCCTGTAAGAAGACTTGATAACGATGAGCAGTTTACACCAATATCCAAGGAAGATACTCAGCGTATACTTCGAAGCATACAAGTAAGGCGCACGTTTCCAACCCACGATGTTGAATCGTCGCGGACACGTTGCCCCCACGCGCATCGCTGAGCCCTCCTTGTCCGCTGACCAGGCATGTACCATACGTTTGCTCGGTCGTATTTTCTGTGGCGGTAAAGGGCTCCGACGGCAAAGAAAGCCGTCCTCCTCCAGCTCAACGTGTAGATCGAGCTGTCGCTCGAGGACGAGGGGTTGTTGCTGACCTACCAGGTACTTTAGTCAGATAGATTCCGTTGTTAAGTTAGTTGTGTTTGAGGGTTAGGCTTGTGGTGGAGTTGGTCTGAAAATAAATAGCGATAGGGTCATTCAAGCGCAATATACACTCGCAACCCGCCGGTGGGGCATCTATGGTGCGATCTCAGGCTTAGCACAGAGGTAGTCCTACTGGCTGGAAGGCATTTATTTCGAAGTTGTGCGCGTCACTACTTACTTGCGCAGTTGATGGGCGAGGAATTGGGTGGTGTGGTGGGAATGCGTGTTGCTACTTTCATTACACTGGGTGGTTCACACGTATTGACTGACGGGCGTACATGTTGCGCATCTGGCCCCAAACTGGTTCACTTGGGGTCATGACACAGTAGGAGACTACTACTACTGTTGTTGTAGCGTCCTATTTTGGGGCCCAAAGTTTTATTGCTTATGATAGGGCTCGCCAACCACCTACTATATTTCGACTCCAACTGGCTTACTACTATTATTATCCTCGTTATACTGTACTGTGTTGTACACAATGTATACCAGTGTGTAGGTATGTGTAGACAACTCGAAGTTTTATTTATGGTTTTGGTGCTATCATGACCCTGGGTTTGGTATCGGTTAGCAGAGAACAGACAAAACGGAAAAATGGGAACGAAACAAAAAATGGGAACGGACGTTTTTTTTTAGAAAGCAAACCAATTGTGTACAACTCCAAGAAAAAAAGTTGACAGTCCTGTGGGGCTGTACAGCAGCCTTCGAATGAGCTGTCGCTCAGGCTGGAAGTCCTCGGCATCGCCGCGGTAGCCAGCATCTAGAGAAATCACAATAGAGCCAGCGTATATCGCTTTTTGCGCCCACCCGAAGGCACGAGATGGAGCATGACCGTTCTGACGAGCTCCTCTCACAGGGCTGGCCAAGGGGTTTCGCAGGATCATTTTGGTTCTCTGATACACCACATGGTTCTGGAGATACGGCTTGGTTCTCATTTTAGGCTTCGTTCCCATTTTTCCGATTTGTCTGTTCAGAGGTAGATGTTGCTCCCCTGTTGTTCCTAGGCTGGTAAATTTGGAACCAGCACACTGTTTTTACGCGGCTTGTCGGGGGCCTACCCTAGTATCTTCGAAATTTCTTCTGCGTAGCCCAGTTGCATTCGCTATACTCCACAGCAGTCTACATGTCTGTATAACCACAATGCGGAGTTTACGGCACTCTTTATGTTGTTGCGCGAACATGTTGTTTACCCAAGCCGGCTATTGGGTGGGGTGATATACCCTCCGTGTCCGTCACCTTAAATTTGTTTTGGCACCATTCCACGGCGGCGCGAACATTTCGTACCAGGTACGTTTTATTTCGCACGTTTTCGTAATCGGCAGCAGAACGTAAGAGACGAACGCAGGTCTTCTCGTATTGTCTGGCAATGTTTTGTCACAAGCTAGCATCTAGCTCCGCCACTTTGTGAACGTCGTACGCATCCCTACGCTGTCTTGAGAGCAAAAAATGGTGGGTGTTCCCTAACCCTTTTAGGACCGCAGTCCCGTTTTGGGGGCAAACCTTCAACTTTCAAGTAGCTTGTCCCCAAAACGGGACTGCGGTCCTAAAAAGGGGCCGGTCCCCCCAGGTCTTGACACAATACAAGGGTGCATCCGTAAATAACCTGTCGGTGCAGCGCGTGCGTGATTGATTGACCTCTGTGTGTCTCCTCCTCTGCTCTGCCAGCAATCAATGTCGACGATGCATGTGTTACGTTAAACGTTTGGCAAACCACACCCCGCCCAGGTGTTTTGAGACATTTCCCGAGTGTGTCGGGCCCCCGTTGTTTAGATTCGCCATGTCACTGGCTAGTATCAACCATTGGGTTTTTCACTGCGAGAGGTAATGATTCAAAAGAGTTGCTCAAATCCCAATACGCGGCCCTGGCAAACAAGTCTATCTAGGTACAATGCTCCTTTCCGGGACTCGGGGGGGGGAATTCTTTGTTGTGCATACTTGTATTACGGGGGACCATGGTTAACAGGACCTATGGTAAACATAAAAACCTATATGTTTAACCATTTTTACTAACAATATTTGGTCCTGTTAACTATGGCCCCCCGTAATATGATAAACTCGCACATTTCGAAAGAAACCGCTAAGAAAACGGCGCCGTCAAGAATTGAAGATACGAAAATTTAAATGGGTCCGAGCACAGCAGGTAGGTGCCGGCGACATGAGCTTCTCGTATTATGTATGTCCAAATAAATGACTGTCACCGTTGCCAGTTGTCAACCTCGCATGTATCAAGGTTCTTCATGGCTAACCCGTCCGTACATGTTGCGGCTTTAAGAAAGACACACTCACACGCGGAAGCGAAAAGTGAAAAAAAAAAATAATAATAATAATAATAATAATAATAATAATAATAATAATAATAATAATAATAATAATAATAATAATAATAATAATAATAATAATAATAATAATAATAATAATAATAATAATAATAATAATAATAATAATAATAATAATAATAATAATAATAATAATAATAATAATAATAATAATAATAATAATAATGATAATAATAATAATAATAATAATAATAATAATAATAATAATAATAATAATAATAATAATAATAATAATAATAATAATAATAATAATAATAATAATAATAATAATAATAATAATAATAATAATAATAATAATAATAATAATAATAATAATAATAATAATAATAATAATAATAATAATAATAATAATAATACTAATAGTAATAAGAATGAAAACGAAAACGAACAGCAGGCACTCAGGGAGGGAAATTGATTGATTGAACAGGGCACAGACAGGGGGAAGGCCTATAGAAAGGCGAGAAAGTCCGGGCAGCCCTACGCTAGCTACTTGGGGTCATGGCCAAACACGCATCACTACAATTACAGCCATACCCACAGACTCCGTTGTCGCCATATGACCCCCTGTGCGCAAGCAAGCATTGGCGGTCAACGTTTAGCGTCGTGGTTGAACTATCGCGTGCCGCGCTGCCGCTCCAATCCTCTCCGCTTCGTGCCTTTTCCGCATGAACACCCGCACCCTGTCACCTACACGTCGAAACCATCTGCCGGCCTTCACGGCTGCCTCGCGCCACCCTTCGAAGTTGGTGCCGAACTCCTTGAGACATCACTCGCGGCGCCCTAATAATGTGGACTGCATTACCAACCATTTGGTCGCAGCGGGGTCAAGTCGTGAGCACTCATACTGGAGTGAAGTCGTAACCACTACTGGTACGAGTACTTGACCATATTTAGAACGAATCTACCTGGTACATCTATTCACCGACGCGATGGTGGAGAGGGTTGTTGCGGTCTAGCCGGGAGGTATTTTCTGATAAAAGGACGTCCGTACACGGGAAACCCGGCAGTGTACCCCGGGTGTTCCCTGACAACCACGTGCTGCTGTGGGGTGCGCCAGGATTCAATATGATACAGGAAACATATAGCCCGGACCAGTCCTGAACGAGGGGGCACTTTTAGTGAGTAGGGCAAGCTTCTCGGAGATCCCTGCTGGAGCGGTAGGCGTAAGTGGGAGGGTTCCCGGCGGGTGGAGTCTTCTTACTGCAGTGAAAACCCCCTAATAGACCCACGCGAAATGCTCCACCTGTGGTACTTGTCTGTGCTGTGAGTACCCAAGGCACAGGGAAACGAAGTACAACGAGATGTGTGTCAACCGTCTATCCATTTGTCAAGTGTAACACGTCATGTTTGCGTTAACATTGTCGTCGAAGACGATGTTTGAGGCCTTCGTCAATCCAATGTGATGCCCGTTCGTTGTAACAACTGCAACGCTGCTGAAGATCTGAGGGTTCCGAGGATCGGGTGGGGAGAACTTGGCAGGATTCCGTCCGGACTCAAAATACCAACGTGGGACGACGTTGCGGGTGGATCGCTCGCGGCTTTCATCGGCTCTGACGGCTTGACCTCGGTGTATGTAGCACTAGTGTTTCAGCGGCATGGTGGCTCTCGTTAAATGTCCAGAACAACACCTTCCACTCGCTGACGGTCCAGTAGAGGAGATCGGTCGACCTCTCGTGGGGTACGAGTACAGCTAAATTGCGAGTCGCCATTCCGAGACCCATCCGGCATTTCGTCACAGCATTGCAGTCCTGTACTGTAAAAAAAAAAAAAAGTAAGCTCAGCCAACGGCGAGATTGAGTATACCTGGTTAAAAGTTAAAAGTTGGGTCCACCGCACTATTTTATATTTTATATTTAAAAATTTACTTTCAAGGAAGCTTTATATAAATAAGTGAAATCCGTTGAATAGATGTTTATTTGTGGAAGCCTCCACGGAAGTATTATTTTTCCCATTGGAAGTTGGTGGAAGTTTCCATGGAGGCATTACGCCCACCTAACATTAACCCTAACCCTAACCCTTATCCTCATTTCCTTCCATGGAAGTTGGTAGAAACTCCATAGAAGTACATGGAAAGTAAGTGTCACTGTTGGCTCGAAGTGAAAGCTTCCACCAACTTCCATCAGTGGAAGCTTCTAGGATAACATTCGGCGGATGGATGCTCCCACCAGCTTCCATCGACTCCCACCACTTCTACCAGTTGTTGAAGACTCCAGTCAGTTATCTCCACCGGATTAGATCTATTTCCATCAGCTTCCACGAATTTCGTCCATCGACTTCCATTTTGACTGCCACACGTATTATCTACTCACCGGAAGTGGGTGTAAGCTTCCATGGAAGTAAGTTTACTGCGTTGCAAGTAAATGTCTTTTCATGGATTAATCTGGAAGTAATATAGAAGTAAAACTTCACGTACGTCCATGCTTAATATTTATGGGAGTAAAATTATCTCACTTCAAGTAAATTTGGGGTTTTATTTCACTTCCAGTTGGAAGTAAATTAGGAAGGAAATTTTCTTCCATGGAAGTTGTTGGAAGCTTTCATGGAGTGGATGGAATGTTCCATTGTCGGTGGAGGGCGTGGAAGCCTCCATAGCACGTGCCTCGGTGGAATCAGGGCGGGCAGTCAGCCTCCAGTGGCTCCTGCGGAGGACTCTTTCCATACTTGCACCTTGTGGGGGGAAGCGCGGTGCCCATTGGGATAAGGTCCGGGCGAGGCCAGGTTCACATGGGATCAGGCCCGGAAGGGGTGGCAGCAGATGGGATTACATCGACCTCTATGTATGGAAGTAGATCAAATAGATATAGTTCCATAGAAGTAGAAGGTTCCATGGAAGTACACTTAGGCTCATTCTTATCGGAGAGCGCGTTTCTTCCATGTTTTCCGAAGTTTGGAAACAATTGGAGATACGTGTCAATATACGGAGGCGTTCTGTCACTATTCGTGAAATTCTTCAGAAGCAAAAATCAAGTTCGTTAAATTTCACATATATTATTATATGTTTGGAAAAAAAACAGGAAAATATTGAAGACGGAAAAATTGCGCGAAACAAATAAATAAATGTGAAATATATATATGGGGAAAACACTCTCCGATAAGAATGACTCTTAGAGCTGGTGAATTTCCGTGGAACCTTATACAACTTCCATGAATGAATGTAAAGGGGGAGGGAGGAAGAAGCCAGAGGAATGCTGCCGATGACCTGGGGGTGGAACGTTGATGAGGAATAGGATATATAGCTAAGATGAAATGATGTGGGGAACGGAAATTGGGAACCGGCTGGCAGAGAAGAGTATGAGCAATATTGCTGATTTACGGAAGGATATTCGGTTGATATTGGAATGGCATCTAATACGCTATATTGTCGGAGGGCAAGCATATTAATAATGGTGTCGTCAAGAGAAAAACATGTGAAACTGCGTCTGTGGAAGATAGATGGTGAAAACGTCGAAACTTCCATGGAAGTAGATGAAGGCTTCTACGGAAAATTCCACTATCTTCCATGAAAGCTAATCTACTCCCTTGGAAGTATAAAATCCTTCAATGGAATCTTCCACCACCTTCCATGGAAGTAAAGTTACTCCCAATGCAATTTGATTTACTTCCGTGGAATATAAATTTACCCCTTTGGAAGTAAAAACATATTCTATGGAAGTTGGTGGAAGCTTCTCCGTGAAAGTAAACTCAACAAATATATCATGTGGGAGACCGTAAAAGTTTGAAAAAAAACATGATACCACCAGTGTAAAAGCGAGACTTTCATCGGAACTAGTTACTTTTATAGAGCTGTTGGAAACGCGCTGCAGACACTCGAAACACACCAGGGCCGGGCTAGCTCACCCTCCTCTAATTCCCACGGTAAAATACTCCCCCCAAAATATGGAACTGAGCTGAATAAACTGCACCACGCTATTTGCAACAAACTTCTTTTTTGCAGTACCGTAGTGAAGACTTAAGGATTGCAGGTGTCTTTACATACATCCTGAACGGGTGGAGAGGCGCGCTACGAGCACTCGCGCAAAGTCAAGTCAAGGCAAGGGCGAGGTAAGGTCAAGGTGAGATCAAGGCAGGATGAAGGCAAGGCCGAGGCAAGGTCAAGACAAGGCCGAGGCAAGGTCAAGACAAGGCCGAGGCAAGGTCAAGGCAAGACCAAGCGTACCGGTGAAACTCCCTATAACAGTAGTTAGTTGATGAGACATTATATCGCGTTTCTCCGCGAGGAACCCCAATCCCCAGATCGGCGCTTCGACAAGCAGGGTCTATGAGCTATAATCATACCTAGTTATAGCCCGAACAGGGGTATCCTCCTAGGGTATCTTTCTGTTTTAACGGTGAGAGAAACGAAACAATGCTGTACGAACACGAAGCAGGTACTTATAGCGGATAGTACCTGATGGGCCCTGCTGTCGGCTAGATGTGTACCTAGGGTCGGTTTGGAGAGGTGAGGATCGGGGGGAATAAGTTAGGCCTGAGGCAGTACGTAGGCGTCGGATTAGGGTACCAAGTGGGAGCAGGTTTGGGTCGGATTAGGGTTCCGAGTGGGAGCAAGTTTGGGGAAATCGTCTACCTGTGCAATTATCCTACAGGGTTACGTCGGCAAACGGGCACACCTCGGGTATCATGAAACTCGGATAATACTTATTATCTAATTTGCAGGGGCAAACACACCGGCTTGGCGACGTCTTAACAGGTTGTTTCCACTGGAAGAGCATCGCGTGACTCGGCAACACAATGTCAAAATTAAATACAGACCCACAGACGTGTACACGTACCGCACGAGGCTGCCATCATTTGTATGCCTGATCTCGTTGGCGAATGTACGGCAACAGCGTCACGCAACGTTTGGTGTTGTGCATACCCGTATGTGCGCTGTCGATCTAACTTGCGCAGATGGTCATCCGCCGATTCGCTAACCTCAGAGGGGGCGTTAGACGTCATATCCTAACATGGTCTCAAAGTCCAAGGGGCTGTTTGGCATGATGAGAGTGTTGGCCAGCACTGCTAATATTGTGTTATACCGAACTCCCGTTTTAGCCTCCTTAGGGTCGAGTAACGTAACACGTCAAGTACTACAGCAGAGTTACAGTCGAAGCTGGTCGCGATGTAACACTGCTGTGTCAGGACGTTTGTTGAAGACCGAAGGGTCTCTTACCAATAAGTTCTGACGTTACTGTAATTACCAACAATCTAGCTTTGGTGTTCTGTCAAGATGTTACCACAAATACTAACCCGAACATACATAACATTATGGCATTGGTATATCCTTGATACGAGACCTCAGTAGAAGAGGCATATCGAAGTTGCTACAACTAGTTACTGGCTTATTTCGGTGTCATCGGGGCGGGTTTCGGCTCTCGCTGAAGCCGCCGTGTGAGTACGACTCGTCTGTGAGCACGGGGTCCCTTTCGCGCAGGATTTGGTGCCGTTGTGTGTGATCGCCATTATATGCACAGTGCACTCCTTTTGCCCAGCACGGCCACCTGATCCAGGTTTCTTCTTCTTGCCTGCCGACTTGTTCCTTTTTCCGTGGACCTTAGAGAACAATGTGGATAGCCGCGTGCGGCATGGGCGTAGCCATTTCGAATAAACCGTCTGCAGTTGACCACAGCTATTGTTATTGTCGTGCCGCTTATCGCTTGCAACCCAGCAGTTCCACAAAACAAAGCAAACAAAATACCCAATTTTCCACTTGAAAATAGACTTGACAAACAGTTTTTCAGCTGGCCTCGGGGAGCGATTGCTGCTGCTCGATCCGCCACCTCGAATAGGATGCTGGAAGTTAACTCTGATAACTCCACCCTCGGGGCACCCGAAGAGGTGTGGTCTGGACCATGACGATCTCCTCCGCGGGGGCTTCGACCTGATGCGTGCTGCATGGAGGCGTAGCCGCGAAATTTGTCCGTAGGCGACCATTGAGTGACCCTGATGCGGTCAGACAGACACGTTTTGTGCAGAGAGGCAGACACGTTTTCGGGATCCGTTTGGGAGACCACAAGTGTGCCACTTGAACAATAGCAGGTAGCCGATACTTCTCCCCCCCCCCCTTGCGAACGCTATCGTGGGAGATAGATGGTGGCCACAGGCGGCGAAACAGAGGAAGGGGGTGAGATATATCAAAAAAGTTACATCGAGTACATGTAAAATGTACGGAAACAACGTATTTAGCGCCCAAGTGTTGGAGGTGGCCCCTCTCGAAAGGGATGCGTGGTCAATGGTAGAACGACTACAGTTAGGCAATCAATAAGTGGGTACGCCCCCCCCCCCCGTATCATATGTTCGGTTGGCATCGGTTGGCAACGCCACTGAAAAACATGCCGCACACTACGTCAGCTTGACAACCAGGGTACATGCAGTCTTTCATTTCGTTTTTCGTTTTTTTGGGTGGTCGCCGCACCTGGAGGTCGAGTTGGATCATTTGTGCGGGGTGGGGAACCTTTACTCCGCGCGAGGGCAATGATCGTATAACGTACCTGGTATGTACTACTAATAGTAGTGTTTGTGGTAAGGCACCCACGAGGCACTTACATATTACACCCAGTGCGGTCTCTGGAAGTGGCCACGCCGGAAAACAAATAAATTAGCTCATTGAAGCCGTCGTCCATATGCACGTCCGCCTCACAAGCGATTCCTAGTAGGATACAGCTTGCTTTTCATGCGACTCGCCGAACACCTCACCGCGCTTCGCGCTGTGTGCTAGCAATGCCTGCCTGGTTGGTGAAAACCCGGCGTGCTCCGTCCCGGCATTTTAGGGATGCGAGGGTCTATGGTCATACGACTACGGCCATGCATGATAATGAGCACACACACCCTATGCTACTATGCCACTAGGTGTGCGCGCCTTCAGTTTTATCTCGAATAGAGTTTAGCATGTTCTTCCCCCTTTGCCTCGCGTTGAATCGTGCATACCTGGTACACACTATTACATTAGTAGGCGCTATCTGCTACTACTATCGTAGCCATTCTTAACGTAAGAAAACTGCCCTACGAAAACGCCTGTTCGTCACCTACTGTACCTAGATGGTCTAGCGCACTGGCCCCCCATGAGGAAAGCCAGGGGCAGGCGTTTGTCTCACAAAACCAAAACATGAAAACGCGAAAGGAAGCGAAAACACAACAGAAGGCATTCTTGACCATCGCGCGTCTCAATAATGCCGCCACTAACCGTGCCAAATGTCAGCTTATGTACCAATATGTTTTAGATATATCAAAATATCAACACAAGAAACGGGAATAAAACCAAAAAAAGAAACGAACAAACTTGAAAAAAAAAAAAACAGAGAAGACCATCACCTCCGCAGGTGTTCCTACTACTGTACCATGATGTACCGTGCTGTACGCGCACGTACGAGCAACACCGTAAATAACTGCTGTACGTAGCTTGGCGGGAGTTGTTGATCCTCCTCCTAAAAGACCCTACAAGCGCCGATCATGTTTCCCCCTTTCACTCCTTTCAAAATGATCCCACACTAATTCCAAGTAGCTTAGTTCCAAAAAAGGTAGACGAAGTAATATACCGTATGACACTCTATCACACTAGGGTGATAAGATAACACACCCCCTCGGGAAGACTTCAAGGGGGACTTTTCTCGGCCAACGAGGAGAGTGCAAACGCCTACATACGACGTCTGTCTATGGAAAGAGGCCTGCACAAGATTTTTTTCCCAAGGCCACCATTTTCCGTGTGTGCGCCCTCTTAACCCTTTTAGAACCGCAGTCCCGTTCTGGGGACAATCCAGTCAAATTTCAAGTAGTTTTGTCCCCAAACGGGACTGCGGTTCTAAAGGGGTTAATCTCGGAGAAGTTCGGCTCTAGAAAACTCAGCCCAGGGGGTGTATCATCTGATCACCCTATTACGGGGGACCATAGTTAATAGGACCAAATATTGTTAGTAGAAATGGCTAAATATATAGGTTTTTATATATACCACAGGTCCTACTAACTATGGTCCCCCGTAATAGTGTGATAACTGGTAAGTACCATACGGTATTATAGAGGGGTCATCGACGCATTCTGTTGTGGTAAGAGGGTGATGCCAGGCAGTTGATACCTACCTGCGTACCTAAAGTCGCAGAGCCTATCCATATAGCTAGGGCTGTGTTGACACCTACCTCCTTAGCAAAAAAGAATTAGCAAAAGCAGGCGCGGGCGCAGCGGCACACGTGCTGTGCAGTCAAGCAAGTACGGGGCACACCTACTACTAGTACGCACGAAAACAGTAACAAAAAGAAAAAATCGAGGAAACAGCCGAGTGGAAAACACGGAGAAAACAGACTAAAGATTAATAAAAAGCAAAAACCTGATATTCACAGGAAAATAACAAAATCCGACACGACTTTTATCTTGAAGTACAAGGAGTCAGTGCGGGACACTCACTATCAATAAGAAAACAGCTACTACACTATGAAAAGCAAGCTGACCTTCGCAGGAAGATGAGAGACCCCCAGGCGTTTTTATACTGAAGCAAGTGGAGGGCACTCCCTTTCCCAAAATAAGAAAAACAGCTTACAGCTTGTGCCAGCGTGAGCAGGCACTGAGAAAGCCGACACACGCGGGAAAAGAAGAAAATTCGAAGCGATTTGTACCTTCAGATAATAGCCAGTCAGGACAGGACATCTACAAAAACAGTGCCTGAGGACCGTAAGCAGAGAAACAGGTTCCGACGCGGTCGTCTTGAAGTCAGTCAAGAACACACCCTCCCGGGTGAGAAACCCTTCCTTAGCTAAGAAACCCTTCCTTACGTAAGAAGCCCTCCCTTAGGTAAGACACCCTTAGCTGAGAAACCCCTGCTTATCTAAGAATTAGCTAAGAAACCCTTGCTGAGCTAAGAAAATTATTCCTAGGTACGAAACCCTTCCTCAGGTAAGAAACCCTTCCTTAGGTAAGAAACCCATCCGCAAGTAAGAAGCCCATTCGTAAGTAAGAACCCTCCTTGAGCTAAGAAGCCCTTCCGTAGGCAAGAAACCCTTCCTTGGGTAATAAACCCTTCCTTAGGGAAAAACCCTTCCTTAGCTATAAACCCTTCCAGAGATAAGAAACCCTTCCTTAGCTATGAACCCTTCCTGAGATAAGAAATCCTTCATTAGGCACGAAACCCTTCATCAGGCAAGAAACCCTTCCTTAGGCAAGGAACCCTTCCTTAGGTAAGAAACCCTTCATTTGGTAAGAAACCCTTACTTACGTAAGAAATCCTTCCCAAGCTAATAAGGCATTCCCTTGCCAAGAAACTCTTCTTTGGCCAAGGAACCCTTCTTTGGCCAAGAGACCCAGGCCGCGGCAGCATGCTTCCTAGTGGTTGTCCTGCGATTCGACCGCCTCTACATACATGTATATAAGTATACTAGTATATTAGTATGTAAAAAATCATAGGGCGACCCAAAAACCATGCGTCGCTATTTCGACTGCGCAAACATCTCGTATAGACCAGTTTGATCAAAACCAACCATTGCGAAACGAAACGAGCAAGAACAACCATAGTCGCCCCGATCCCTCTCCCCCCCCTCCCCCCTCCCACAACCCAACCAAATGGCGTCGACTGCCGCGTGTGCCGATGCCGTCGGAGGTCAAACATTGGCAGATCGCATCGTGTCCGTGAAGGTTCTAATGCCCGTTTTCGCAGTGAGAGCGCGCTGAACCTGTACTAACGTCAGCCCTCTCGTCTCCACCATGTACCGCTAACGTTTCGAAGCCGAGGCGGATAAGCCCACCATACAACGCACGAGGGCGAAAGACCAAAGGCGGGGTGGGGTGGGGGTGGGTGGGTGGGGGGGGGGGGGGGGGGGGGTGGGGGGGGGGGGGTTCATCAACGCAGATGACGCAAAATGCCAAGCGCGAGCGTAATAAAGAGGGCGAGGGAACAGAAAAAGGAGCGGGAGGCGTGGGTGTAAAAGCAGACGCGGGCGGAACAACTGCAACGCGAGAAAATAACGAACGCCAAGCAGAGAAATGAAGAGACCAAGGGAAGAGCAGCGGGAGTTCGTTAACCCTTTTAGGACCGACGTCCCGTTTTGGGGACAAACCAGTCAGATTTCAAGTAGTTCGTCCCCTAAACGGGACTGCGGTACTAATGATAAAAGGGGTTAAACTACGAGGTGGACGCAAAAAGGCACGCGCATGAGTGAGTGCTCCATAACCTCGTGTTGCTCATGCTTCGAAACAGACTGGCAAACAGGGGTAAAAATGCAATGCGCGCGAGCGAAAGCAAAAAAACAAACAAACAAACAAACAAACAAACAAACAAACAAACACACAAACAAACACACAAACAAACGAAACAAACAAACAAACGAAACAAACAAAAGTGGACCGGGAAAAGGAGAGGGGGTTCATCAAAAGACGCGGCGGACGAAAAGCCATGCCCACGAGTGCTCTCGGATCTCTTTTCGAGGGGTAAAGTAGTGGGATGCAGTAATGGCCCCTCTCTAGTGCCGGTTAAGTAGGAATTGTGCCAGCTGCCGTGTAGTTAGTGCCCGTGGACTCGCTTGGCACAGATGGGATTAACCAGTGTGGTATTGATACTGTGCTACTTATAGTGCCGGTTGCTGCTATGGTGCCGATGTTGCTGGCTAGCGCATACCATACCGGCCCTACATAGGGATCGGCAGTAATACTATACCAGTACCAGTACATGGTTTTTGGGTCAAGCGTGGATTCTGATTATTACGGGGGACCATAGTTAACAGGACCTATGGATTACATAAAAACCTATATATTTAACCATTTTTACTAACAATATTTGGTCCTGTTAACTATGGTCCCCCGTAATAGTACCAGATATTTAGTACCTGGTACTATATATTACTGTACTACTATGTGCTACTATGTGTTACTGTGTAGTACCAAGGAACACTATGGCCTCCCTGTGATAGGAGAGCTGATCGCGTATATAGTCAGGACGCGCCATGGAAATCCGGTGATATTAATAGTTGCAAGTGGTGCAGTAGCTCCGAGGTACTATCACTCGCAAAATACTGGGCATACTGGGCATACTGGCAGTATACTGGCAGTACTACTGTAGTGTACGGCAGTGATTGGAATCGATCAGGGTTTCGAGACTGCGAACATGTTGGCGAAAACAGCCGACACGAAGAACCCCAAGAACACGCAAGCGCAGTATACTGCCAGTATACTGCAATATACTGCCAGTATACCGCCCGTATACCGCCAGTATATGGCCAGCATACTGCCAGTACTCTGCCGGGGCATACAAAACAAATACTGCCACGACATTTGATAAAGTCGATCATTTACAGTACCCAGCACGAACATGCAGGCGAAAACAAATGAAGCAGCAACACAACACGCAAGAGCAGCATACTGGCTGTACACTGGCATTACACTGGCAGTACACTGGCTGTACACTGGCAGTACACTGGCAGTACACTGGCAGTACACGACGCATACTATCACCGCATTTGGTAACGTTGTAAGGCCTTTCCAGCAGTCACCTCCAACGAGATGATAGCCAAAATGGCCATCAAGAAGGAGAGTAATTAATCACACGCAAGAGCAGTATACCGGCAGTCCACTGGCAGACACTATCAGTACACTGGCAGTCCAGTATGCACGCTGTGGTGATGGTCTACACTGTACTCACATGCGCGAACATGTTGGCGAAAATGGCCACCAGAAAGAAGCAAAAGAACATGCACGAGTAGCCCCCTATGTCTTGCTGCGACCGTGAAAAACATCGACCAATAGGCACCACCCATCGGGCACGCACGGGGGGGGGGGGTGGTAACCGGAAAGGCAACAGGAGGGTGAGGCGGACAGGGGAGGGGGGGGGGGGGGGGGGGGGGGGGTACTCATGTCATGCATGGCCGTAGTCATCTACCAGGCATATGGTTATATACCCTCGTATCCCGACAAACGCTGGGACGGAGAACGTCGGGTTTATCGAACAGGTAGACCTCGCTTGCACCAAGCGCGAAGCGTCATGAGGTGTTCGTTGAGTTGCATGAAGGGTGAGATGCATCCTCTACAACTGATAGTACTGCAGTAAGAACCGATCGTGAGGGCGAGAGGGAGGGGGGGGAGGGGGGGAAGGGGGGGCGCGCTATTTTATGGGTGTCAGAGTCGACAACATGCATGACTCCACGCGGTGCCGACAGCTTTGAGACCAACAATTGATAAATGATACGTGTGCTGGAAAGGGCGAACGCGACGGAAACACGCGAAACGCAACGTCGGAAACCCGGGGATGGATCCTAATTGTCCCCGTAGTCGTGGTTCTAAGCATCCTCCTACGAATCACCACTCTGCCCCGAAAAGTACAGTAGGTACCGTTTGTGTGTGCATATTTCGTTCACGCTGTCGGTATTTTGACGAACAGGGTGGTATAGTATACTCGTCAATAGCACTCCCCCCAACAGACATGGAACGCGGGTAAACGGGGCTGCTTCGCTCCAAGCTGGGCGGGGCCAACCACGAACTGCTGATCCCTCCCGCAAACTGGTGTGACACTTCACACCAAAGACGAATAGGACGGCAGTTAATATACTTGTACCAGGTATGATACACGATGGCATTTAGCAGGATTGAACTGGCCGCACGGCAGCAGGAAGAGCATGGCGCTTGCGAGTTTGTTGTTGCACTTCCACCAACGAGATTCCAAGAAAAACTCGCAATCGGTTTCCTCACGTTTCAGCTTCTAAAAAAAAAAAAAAAAAACAACAACAACAACAACAACAACAACAACAACAACAACAACAACAACAACACAACACCTACAACACCATTTCAACCTAGAATAACTACTTAGGAACACCAGCTTGCAACACCAACGGAAAAAAGCGGTCTGGAGCTGATCCAAACACCTGGGGGTAATATGTACCTGGTACATCTGGTACACCTGGTACGTACGTGAGGCAATGAAATCGGCCAAGACATTACACACGACAAATTGAAACCCGCAACAAATTGAAACCCGCAACAAATTGAAACCCCCCAGATGTAAAACCACCCCGTGGTCTGTGAGACACTTATACTGCGACTACGGGGGACGTTTAGGAGCCATCCCCGGTTTTCAGGCTGTGCGTTTCGGGTTCAGGTCAGGGTGCGAGGGTTGCGGCTGATCCCATTACAAAGAAGGGTTTCGGTTCAATACGTGTTCCTTTCGAGAAAAAGCTTGACCCATTTTGTTCGGGGGAAAACTAGATACCGGTTTTACCGACCCCTCCCGTCCGGGCATTGTGGGGATTCAAGAGCCTATGGTCATGGCCTTCGACTACGACCGTGCACAACATGAGCACGCCTCCCCCCTCCCCCCCCCCAAAAAAAAAAACTATACCTGGTATACATGTATATATATACCAGTAATAACAGTAACGAACCAATAAATGTATAAAATCAGGCGGTTAAATTTCAATTCCCTCCCCCCCCTAATAAAACAAAAGACCCGGTTATGTTTCCCGTTATTTTTCAACTCTTGGTTTGTTCGATTCCCTCACCGCGAGGGGCAGCATGATCACAACAATCGCGCAGGTGGCAAAGTGGGCCGTCGACACGATCGAGATTGCCTGCGCTCGGTGGCACGTCGGGAACACCTCCGCCACCAGAACCCACACCAGCGCACCGAGGCTCAGGCTGTACGAGGCCGTGAAGCTGTACAGACCGAACAACGCCCACCATCGCCCGTCTGTTCCCAACCCAAGAACGCCTCCTGTCGTAAGCATGGCGGTGCTTATCAGCAGAACCCCAAGACCTGCGGCGCGAGAAGCGGTGGAAAGGCGGGCGACGGTACAAAACGCCAAATTTGACGGGACGGGAACGGTACACCAATACTCGCACACGGTGCGGGACCGGGACAGTGAAAGATTTGCACGGTATTTATTTGGGCGGGAACGGGATGTTGTTGTAGACATTAACGGGACTCTATGGGATTATCCCGAATCCCGTGGAATCCCGCGGGATTTTCACAACGCACAAAAAACCCCAGCAAAGCCCCATAAATATTACAATGAATGCAAACAAAATGCGTCAACAGTGAGTGAGACCTATGCCGCTGAGAAAGCGAACTATCAATAAAAAGTTTGAATTTCAAAGATACCCTGCAGAATGTTTTAGAACACGCTTCCTATGGGCACGTTTAGAAGAAGAAAAAAAAAGGTTCAAACTTTTGGAAACGCCCGAAAAAAAAACAAATCAGGGGCCGATGTTGGGCCAACATCGGCTTGAGAAAAACTCAGGCCGATCTTTGACTCGAAGCGGCGAGCTTCCGAGTCCTTGACATATATCGATTGACAAAACCAACGACTGCGTCATGACTTATGAACAGAGTGCACTCGTTAGGGGCTCCGACCCACCCTAGGGTCAACG
This sequence comes from Nereocystis luetkeana, assembly GCA_031213475.1. Lineage (NCBI taxonomy): Eukaryota > Phaeophyceae > Laminariales > Laminariaceae > Nereocystis > Nereocystis luetkeana. Next base: position 384,005 of record JARUPZ010000021.1, read on the forward strand.
ATTTCACACCATGGTCGGTGTCATGTGGCGGGAGCTGACCAGGCGTATGATAAAAAAACAATGGGCCGCTGGTGTGCACAAAACAGAAGACAAAACTTCTTCATCCGTCTCGAATGGCACCTAATAGACTCTTTTTCAGGTTTGGGAGGATACCGTAGGACGCCCCCGGCAAGCTCTCGCCCCCTAGACCATGGATCCACCTGATATCTTCCGAGACCGTCATCTATATTCGTTGGCCTTGCCGGACACCAAGCGGGTCGGCCGTGGGCTGAGTCCATGTTGAGATCGAGCGTCGATCGTCGCACGAGCTGGTTTCTATCACCGTGTTGACAATTTGCAACCAGAAAAAAACAAACTGCGCCGCCTGCAGCCGTTGGGAAACAAAAAAAAAAGAAAAAATCAAACATGTTCACCGCCGCCGTACGAGGAAACTTTCGGCTGTTTTTTTAAAGCAATATGTTTTGAAAAAAAAAATTGGGACTTAACGTTTCCATTGGCATAGGTCTGAGTTCGGCAGGATTGAGTGGTTGACACTCACCTTTTCCAAATATCAAGGGTTGGGTTGGATCGGGTCAGGTCAGGTAAAACTCGAAATCTCACGGGCCCGGTGGGGTCGAGTCGCCCTTTTATCCGACCCAAACCGACTTGACCCGCGAGGTGTATGACCCGACTCGTGAACAGCATTTTAAAGGACTGTTACACGCATCGGACAGATCAGATGGATCCCTGTTTCATAGGACTTGGTATTGGGCCAGTATATACTCGTCATGGCAGTACACTGGTCATGCCAGTACACTGTTGTTCTGGCAGTACATCTCTCACGGCTGATGGAGGTGCCAGGATTCCAGGATACTAAACAGATCGGACAGATCAGACAGATCAGATAGATCCCGGTTTGATAGGGCTCTCGGTACTGGGCCAGTTTATACTGGCAGTACACTGGTCCTGGTGGTACATCTCTCCTGGCCGAGGGAGGTGCCAGGACTCCAGGGTACTGTACAGATCGAACAGATCAAATAGATCAGATAGACACCCGTTTGATGATATGTACACCTTTAGGGGCTGGTACGATACATCAATGAGTTATACGATCATCTGCAAGACCCAGCTCATGCGAGATGACGGGTGTAATCTGTATTATCTGTATGATCTGTATGACGCAGCTTCTGCGCACATGTTTGCGAATCGGATATGCATGATCTGTATTGACACAGCTCCTGCGCACATTTTTGCGGGGTGGGATATGTATGATTTGCATGACGCAACCCTTGCGCACATGTTTGCAGGGTGGGATCTGTATGATCTGTGGGATCGGTATGATGTGTATGATCTTTATGATATGTATGACACGCATCTTGCGCACATGTTTGCTGGGTGGGATATATATGATCTGTATGAACTGCGTGGTCTGTTTGATCTGTATGACACGAGTCTTGCGCACATGTTTGCCGGGTGGGATCTGCATGATACAGCTCTGCTGTCGATGATCTAGACGGTGATCTGCCCCATATGCCCACCAATCAAAACCGGGTGTCGAGCACGATCTAGATGATATGAATGATCTAAATTATCTACATGATTCAGATGGTGACCCGTCCAACACGCCCACCTACCAAAACCGGGAGTACATGGAGCGATGCTGGCCCCGGGTCCCTGGTGTTCTGCGAATCTCAATGTCAGCACGGGGTATCACACTGCATAGTCGTACGTACGTGAGTAAAATAATGAAACGTCTCCTCACCATAGAGCAAGAGAGGCTTTCGCCCGATGGGATGCATGGTGTATATGACCACGATCGCCACCAGCAGTTGCAGGATGGCAAGAAGAGCCAGACCCACGTCCACCGGTATGATGTCGATGTCCGCCAAAAATATCCCTGATGGGTCAAGAGGTTTTACGAGCAGTGCCGGTGTGAGGGGGTGGGGGGGGGGGGGGGGGCAGGCATAAATGTTGTGTTGCTGAACCAAGAGCATAACTGTTGGGTTGCTCTTGGTGTTGTTGCTGTTGCTGTTGCTGTTGTGGCTGTTGCTACTGCTGCCGTTGTTGATGGTATTTTTGTGAATCTGGTGTAAGGGTCCATGTATCATGTCTCGTATTGTTGGTATTGTCGTATTGCTGTGTAGCGTGTTGCTGTGTTGTATTTTCGGGAGGAACGACAACGGACAGATAGATGAATCTACAGGTAGCATCATCCATTTCATCTAGATCATCTAGATGCTAGAACGCCGTTAACATATGTGCAGGATCTGTGAAATAGTAGTGCATATCAGGATATGTATACGAGCACAGCTCCAACCCAGGAAACGTATCCTAGACATGCGGCATATCTCATACGACTGCCACCCGGCAACACCAGCTAGATCATAGAGAGCATACAGAGCATACAGATCATACAGATCATCAGCCCAGAAAGACCTAGATCATCGAGTAAAAAGCCGATGATCTGTCAAGCGATCTGTACGATGTAACGGCTAAATCACCTCCGTAGTAAAGGACGGCGGTCATCCCAGAAGCCTGCTCGAACACCATCAGCCCCGCGGTCAGCATCAACGCCGCGCGCATGCCCTTATCCTTCGTCAGCGACGGTAAATTCTTCACCGACCTCGCCACGGATACCACCTCGTGGCCCCCTCCCCCCAGTGGCCCATATCCGTCATGACCCCCGTGCCGCGCCGAGCCGCGATCACGCGCGACGCCGCAATCGGCATCTGCAGTAGCGACACCCTTAATAACGCCCGCGATTGGAACTCCATTGCCGTTGCCTCGGGCAAAACAATCTGTGCCCGAGTCGGCGGCAAGATTTTCCATGGAGCTGCTGCCGCTGACGCTACCGCCGCCGTAGGAGGGGTGGCCCGGGGTGTAGGCGAGGACCTCGGTCAAAATTTCGTCCTGAAGTTCTTGGACGTCGCGGGTGGTGGCGTCAGGATTGGTAAACCTGCAAGCAATCAGAAAAAAAAAATGAAAAAATGAAAAAAAAAATGAAAAAAGTGTTTGTAACAAAACGAAAAAGTCTTATTTATAGATAGATACTCGAAAGATGAAGATTGTTTTTTTATAGTGTGGGCCCGCCAAGGACAAACACATAAACTGAGCAAACATTTGAACCTTATGGTAAATACAATCCTTGAATAACATACTCCAGGCTTGGGTCGCGACGAAAAACGAAAAAAATATATGTGCGGGTACCATTATTAGGATCAAGAAAAAAAACGCATACGGTATGTAGTAGTATTACGGGGGACCATAGTTAATAGGACCTATAGTAAATAAGAACCTATATATTTAACCATTTTTACTAACAATGTTTGGTCCTGTTAACTATGGTCCCCCGTAGTAGTAGTAGTAGTAGTAGTAGTAGTAGTAGTAGTAGTAGTAAGCAGTAGTAGTAGTAGTAGTAGTAGTAGTAGTAGTAGTAGTAGTAGTAGTAGTAGTAGTAGTAGTAGTAGTAGTAGTAGTAGTAGTAGTAGTAGTAGTAGTAGTAGTAGTAGTAGTAGTAGTAGTAGTAGTAGTAGTAGTAGTAGTAGTAGTAGTAGTAGTAGTAGTAGTAGTAGTAGTAGTAGTAGTAGTAGTAGTAGTAGTAGTAGTAGTAGTAGTAGTAGTAGTAGTAGTAGTAGTAGTAGTAGTAGTAGTAGTAGTAGTAGTAGTAGTAGTAGTAGTAGTAGTAAGCAGTAGTAGTAGTAGTAGTAGTAGTAGTAGTAGTAGTAGTAGTAGTAGTAGTAGTAGTAGTAGTAGTAGTAGTAGTAGTAGTAGTAGTAGTAGTAGTAGTAGTAGTAGTAGTAGTAGTAGTAGTAGTAGTAGTAGTAGTAGTAGTAGTAGTAGTAGTAGTAGTAGTAGTAGTAGTAGTAGTAGTAGTAGTAGTAGTAGTAGTAGTAGTAGTAGTAGTAGTAGTAAGCAGTAGCAGTGTTCGTTGAGCAGTATGCTGTACGTACAGCAGTGCCTTTGGAATCGCTGGGCACAGATAGGAGTCACCATCGTGGGAAATGTGCGGAGTGGTGCGGGTTGGGTGAGGGATAGCGCCAGTATTTGTCGGCTGGGGCACCGGGGCTATGGAGGGGCCACTAACGTACTGCTGTGCACTTGTTTGGATGGCTTTGACACGGCGGGCTCTACCTGAGATACCCAATCCCGAAATAGCATGACCTTGTAACGACTGGGCTGGGTCAGTGGGGATCCAAGAGCGGCACCAGCACCTATAGCCCCCCCCCCCCCCTTCAACCCTGGTGAACCCATGATCGCCATCAGGCGCCGCCCTGCCAGGATCGAGCGCCGCGAGCCAGAGAAGATGTAAAGGAGAAAACACGGAGCTGGAACAGTGAGGCTTGCCCGTTGTTGAAGCATCGCGTAGTGCTGCCCCGACAACAGACAGGTGTCAGTGTTCCAACTCCGGAAATTCCCTCTTGCCGCCCATCTTCTCTACCCCGCGGTGCACGATCCTGGCAGGGCGGTGCCTGATGGCGATCATGGGTTCACCAGGGTTGAAGGGGGGGGGGGGGGGGGGGGGGGCTATAGGTACTGCTGCCGCTTAATTGTAGCTTCGATGACTTACCAGAGCTGTTACCCTTTGTTCGACTATCACACAACACAGCACACTCGACACCGCCTCTGGAAACTCCTCATTCCCTTCCCTCGTGTTTAGACGCGCAGCTGTACCACCTGGGTTGCCATGAGGGCGAAAAGCTGCCGTGCGCGTTCTACTATACTACATCCAAAGACCGCCTGCAATTCCTTGACAAAGATGATTGTCAAATTCCGTCCCCTCTTCCTTGCCTTGTGTCCAAAAATTGCAAATTGTGTACCAGGTATATATAGATATACGGGCTACGTGACGTGGTCGGGCGTAACCTTTGAGGGGGAAAGCGGTAGGCAATGTGAGACCATCATTCTTCAGTTAAAAAAAACCTGGTGAGCAAGTACTGATCTACCGCCCATACAAAGGATGGAGCTGACGGCCCCAAGCCCAAAATGACCAGCCCTCGCCGTGGGCCGTGTGTGGACCGCTCGAGTAGTCCCGCTGTGAGAGGCACAGCTGTTGCTACTTGTAACTGTTCTCAACGTGTGTCGTTTTAGTAACCAAGAAAGAAAGGGTGCAGCCGTTGCTGGGAACTCAAGCAGCAGGATATGTGTGACTTTCGTCAACCTGTGTGCGTTGGTGCATCGCGGACGATGCATACGCGATCGGCCAAAAAAAACTAAGCAACAGAAAATACGTCGTGGTTTTCATTGGGGGAAACAAAACGAAACAAAACAAAAAACGTTAAAAAAAAAAAGAGCAAAAAAAGCAAAGCAGATCGACATGTTTGCTGCGCACAGTTATGTAAGTGGCAAAATCAACTATATTTCCGTAAAAAGAAGTGAGAGAGAATAAGCAAAACAGATTAACGCGTTTGTTGCAGTGGCAAGCGTCTGTCTCTTTCCAAACAAAGAAAAAGGTTTAGAATTTGACGAAAATCTGCTCATGTAATCATGCAAAAACAAAAGGGTTTCGTACTACCGGCATGCCGCAAATCTCGAAAAACGGTTTCAACTTTTCGGCGCCGACGAACCTTACAAACAACTATCAATAAAAGCATTCGCTCGTAACAATGACAGAAAAAACACACACACACAAACACATTCAGCTGCGAGATCGAACAATGTCGTCGAAACTCATATTTGCTCGTTTTGATAGCTGTGTGTGATACTTCGATCGCGCGTGTGACGTAGGTCATGTGCTACTAGTGTAGTGCAGGTGTTCTATGGCCCCATGGGCGGAATACACAGCCCACTCTGTCCGGAATCATAAGCTACTCTTTGTCTTCATTTCAGAGATATAAGGTGACTCATATTTTCGTCCACAGAAGTGGTACGTATCCCTTAATGAGGGCAAGTAAATCTCAACTTGCGGAAGTTGCTCGCAAAAACGCACTACACCATGTAATAGCACCGTACAACTGCAGGAACGACCCCACGCGCATTCAGCAGGTGTATGTTCGTCAAAAAGAGGTTGTGCAGGGTACTTGCGGAAGGTGCTCGCAAGAATGCACCAGGTACAAAACAACTGCAGGAACGACCCCGCGCGCATTCACCAGGTGTATGTTCGTCAAAAAGAGGTTGTGCGGGGTGTAGCTCTACAGGGGCCGGGTCAAACAACCCCTCACGTGAAACAACGACACAACCTTATCACGGCACCTTCCAATCTTTCAGGTGTTAGCTTTTTACGTGGTACAACATTTATGTAGTGACTCTCGCTTCCTACACAACACAGACAACTGATCAAACCCGGACACGGTGCGACGCACGGCCATCACAAGCCCGTCCGAGTTTTTAAACGGTAGCTTTTACTTTTTTCTGCGTCTGTGCATTGAATGTCGTTTTTCCACAGGAAACAGGCCAAGTGTCTCACACGGGATGGTAGGGCGTAAGGCCACCACAGGCCCGTTCACACCTTCAAACGTTAGCTTTTTACCGCCTCAACACGTATGCAATGAATATCGTTGCTACACAAACGACACTACACCCTCACGATAAGACAATTGGCCGTCACGGCACCCGTCAAGCCTCCAAAGAGTATGAGTAGCCTTTACGACTCCAACAGCATATGTACTCTTATTGAATCTCGTTCTGACTATAAGACGTTCGAGTACTGTTTTTGTCTACAACATGAGTCGCTTTAAATGTTCGACAACACGTGCGCTGAATTGTGCTGGACCCAGGGCATTTTTTTCGACAAGGTGTCTTGCATCAGGTACCTTTTTTGGACTCGGTGTATTATTATTTCCCTTGCCATCCGACAATGTGCAGCATGATCTTCAACATTGATCACTCATCACTTTCCTGAAAGAAGAAAATGTTCCAGGTACCGTCACCAATAGGGTGTAGTGTACTGCACCGAGCAATTTTCTTTGACCAAGGTTTACTGCATCCGGTGTATGTTTCCCACGACACGAACTAATAGTAATTTCTCCGTCGCCAAAATACGTGTTGCACCGGTCTATAGGATACCTGAATATGGCAATAACCTAAAAGTGAAATCAACAAATTTCCCTGCTGCTGCAAAAAAAAAAATGTGTGATTAAATAAAATCGTACCGGAAAAAAGAGGTAATTATTTATTTTCCGAATTCGGGGAAATGAAATATTTTCCTACAAGAAGAAGTATCGTGCCATTACTTGCTCACCTCACAGCGTCGAGTATCTGGGCCTTGGAAAACTTGTCTTCCCGAAGAAGCATGTACAGGGGCGACTCAGGCAAGAACTGGAGGCAGACCAAAGACACCCCGGCAATGCCGACCGCCCCGAAATACCCTGCACGAGCCCCCCCGGGCGTTGGAGAGAGGTGTAAGGCACGCGGGCGGTAGTCGGTTGATATTGCATTGCCGCCTTCAAGCATCGATCGAAATCGGACCGCCACGTTTGGGAAGAGCATGCAGGGCTGTAGCCCGGGTGGGGTTGAGGTTGTGGGTAGTTTAACAGGATGAGGGGGTGTTGTTTTTGTTGTTGTTGTTGTTGTGGTTGATGTTCTCACGTTTAGCCCTTCAGCGATAATACATCAACAACTCTATACTTCCTAAGTATATCCTTATCGCCTCCAGCACAACACGACCAACACCATCAACATCACCACCACCACCACCACCATCACCACCACCGACGCCACCACCACCACCACATCACCATCACCGACGCTCTCACCGCCCCCGGTTTCCCAGAGTACTGTAGCATATCTCCGCATGGGAGCACGCCCCGCACAGCAGCCGCGGCGGCAGTTCTTCCGGAGAAGGCACAATCCATACTTCGGGATCGCGTAAAATGGATGTTGTTACAACAGCGTAGGCACGAGAGTATACAGTGGCATAGTTTTCCAGGGCTTTACACTGGTCATGACTTTACCTCCGGGTCGGATTGAAGGGGTCTTCAAAATCTCACGGGTCGGGTCGGGTCGGGTCGGGTCGGGTCGGATCGGGTCCGGAGGTTTTCAAAAGTATCACGGGTCGGGCCAGGTCACCCACATCCGACCCGACCCGACCCAACCCGTGAGGTTGGACTTGACCTTGAACAGCCTTGTGATTTTTTATTTCGGCGAACGGCGGCCACCACCTCCACATCAAACTTGAACCCTAACGCTAACCACAACCCTAGCCCTAACCAGAAGCCTGATTTGTCGGTATGCGGCCTGCTCTATTGGTGTGCCCGAAGGTCGCTGTGCTTGGGAATACTCCACCTGGTAAATAGGTGAGTGTGCGAGCGTAAAACAAAAGTCGTGCCGGCTCGGGCAGACCAGAGTCAGAGCTGCCTGTTGGAACGCCTCTACCTGGTGGGTCGCTGTGCGGGCATACAGCAATAGTCGCGCCTGCGAGGGGAAGCACATCTACGCGAGCTCCCTCCCGCGCGCACGCACGCACGCCTCTTGGCAATCCTCCAGGTGGATGTGGCACACAACAAGAAGCGTGCCTGCACGGGCCAAACATATCTACGCGAGCTCCCTTCCTTCTGCAAGTATGCCTGTTGGGAAGCCTCGAGGTCGCTGTGCGGGCATACAAATAAGTAGCATGCCTGCGAGGGCAAATAGATCTACGCAAGGCCCTATTCCCGGCGAGGATGCTTACCCCATAGCGTATTCGTAAGGATGCCCCCCACTATATACGACACGATCATGCCGCAGACCATCGACAGCTTCACCGACACCGTAGCAGCGTCCTTGTGGGAGGCGGTGACCGTTTCTCTCAGGTACATCGGTCCGCACCGCAGAGATAAGCCCAGCCCGATGCCATACAAAAGCCTGCCCAGGACAGGCGACACATCAGAGAGCGATAAGAGCACAAAAACTAAAACAAAACAAGGTTGATGAACAAAAAACATTTGTGGCAAAACATTGTCGCAGTTTCGCAAAATATGCGTGATTTGTACGGTACATTTTTTTAGTGCTCGCATGGCAGAGGCTGTTTCTTACGCCGTATCGAATTGTTGCACTCCATTTTGTTTTTGTTTCGGCCAATCATTGTTGATGTTTTTTTACCCGGACAGCGGGCAAATCGCCCCATTGCCTGCTCTCGGAATGAGTGCACCTACCACGACACAGGTGCCCAGAGGCCAAACACCCGCTTCTCCAACGATGCATTGAGAAAAATCAGGATTGTGTCATTTCCATTAAATTTCCATCAAAAATACCAATCGAAGGTGCATCCATTGAGAAACTTCTGGGCAATACGAATATTTTCGTGATCCGATCGTTATTCGCTGAAAGGTATTGGAGATGACATAATAGTCAAGGAACTTGAAAAACTGCTTCTTTGGAGAAGCGGCTTTTCGAACTGGGAACATCCCTGTGGGATGGTATACATGTACAGAATCACCCACTCCGAGAAGAGCACGACCGATTACCCCGCGTTCCGGGCGTGAAAAACAGCCTAACTAATTAGGCGGAAAAAAAATGTCGATCTGAAAATCAAGTCTTGCAATACGCTACCTGATGTGCAATTAGGTGTCGCCAACAGATACCAGGTATTTAATAGCACCCCTCACCTGCCAGCTGCATAGAGGGCGACATCCCATATGGTATACCACCACATCAGGCCCGAGAGGCCCTCCAGCGTGGCTCCGCACATGCACAGGATGTTCACCAACCGCATCTCCGTTTTCCGCCCATGGGAGTTCCCAATCTGAACGCGTTTAGTGGGGGATGGGGGATGGGGGGGGTACTCCTTTGTTGCTTACCCTACGTAATTTGAACATCGACCTCGCATCCCTTTCGATACGGAGCAAGCGTGTTCATTTGTTGCGTGCCTTAGTCATGTGACCATTGACCACGCATCCCTTTCGAGACGGAGCACCATTCCCACTCCTAATCAGAGGCATCTCCAACATTTGAGCGTTCCTTACATATTTCCCGTATATAGAACAAGGGCTGAACAGGTGGGGGCGGGGGGGGGGGGGGGGGGGGGTTGTACACGATATCACGCATGTTGGGCTGGGTTGGGGTAGACTGGGGTTGGGGTTGGATTGGAGAGCATTCCTGAACGATAGACTAACTGTCGCTATATACGAACTTGCGCAGCGAGATATTTGAAACTGTCGACAACTACGTGCGTTGGTTGGCACCAGACCCTCCAGATCCTAGCGCTGCCCTCATGAATGGTTGCGCAGGATCTGTAAAGAACAGATCAAGCCCAGAAAACGTCCCCTAGAAGGTGCAGATTAAAAGACGGATCCCACCCTAAATCATTATGACTTACTAACTTTTAACATCGTACTGACACCGATCAGGAACATACGAGTATCAGCCTTGGAAATATCACGAAACAAATATTAGCAAGCCTCCCGCGCGGCAAAACATGAGCTAAATCATACAAATCGTAACTAAATCTGCCCTGAAAAATCTATCATGCGCATATAATGGGGTGCTTGTGATCTGTGGGAACCTCGGTCAGGTCATGATCTATCTATCTACAGATAGATGATCTAGTTCTTCACCAGCCGTTGTGAGGGGTTGTGCAGGATCTATCTGTAACGGTACAGATCACACCCAGGAAACATGCGCTATATATAGATCATGTACCACCCGGCAACATGATCACATCAAATCGGGAATATATCTGCCACGAAAGCTCTAGATTATAAAGTAGGAATTGATATGATCTGTACGTACATGATATGCGCATGATCTATCTGTCTGAGATGTGGATGGAAGCTTCACCTTCCGTCCGATCACCCCTCCAATCGTGCCTCCAATCGCGGAGCAGGCGACGAGGATGCCCAGACTCTCCCCGTGGGTTGCCAGGTAGACGTACAGGGAAGACGCAGTCTCCTCCCCGCCTCGCGACTTTATGAGGAGTACGGTCCACGCCGTAATGCCGAAGTCGTACCTGCCAGGATTAAAAAAAAAGAAAATATGCACAAAAATTGTATCGTGATTTTTTTAAGGGGAGAATCTTCCACGCCGTACATACCGCCCAAGCCATACCTCTACACAGTACAACCAAAGAGGGAAAAACCGATGTACTCATGCTGCCCTCCATATATTTAGGTGGCGTTATCAAGAGCACGATCCACGCCGTACTGCCCAATTCGTACAAGAAACTGTTGGTTCCTGTTCGAAATAGAATAAAAGGAAATAAAACAAACCGTAGAGTGTGGTGTGGTGATACTTCGGTTGCGCGTGGTACATGGGGGATAAGGAGTGTGGAGAATCCAGAGGTGCTGGTGTTTTCGTGTTTGCTATAGTTGCTGTTGGTTGTTGTCTTCGCATTAAACCTTTCTTTCTGATCAACCAAGCGGTCGATAGCTCTCGACAGTTTCTGTACAAGACGAATTCGCTACGCGTACGCACCTGCCAGGTGTATTACAACGAGCTAAACGGCTAATCGCTGGTTCATATAACCATGGTTGAACAGGAGCACGATCCGACGGCGTAACGCCAAAATCGCCTACACCTGCCCAGAAAAAAAAAAAAAAAATGTTGATCATGTACTACGCATGTATCATACCGTGTCAGTCCAGGGTTCTCCTTCGGAAGGCGTGGGGAGAGGCAAGGTAAACTCCGACGGCGTTTTGTGCTTTGGTGCAGCTGAAAAACACGAAAGGCCCGCCAGCCGTTGAAATGTTGAAGATCGTAGTGTGTACACATATACAGCCCAAAGATCCAAAGCCAGGATCCGAAATACGAAAGGCCTAACGACCAGAGAAAGCAAGTCGTTGTCAATAAGCAGTAGTGGTTCCTCTATACCGCCATTATAGCGGCAACCGGCACTATTAACAGCACACTATCAATACCACACCGGTGCATCCCATCTGTGCCAAGCGATTCCACAGGCACTATAGCGGGCAATCGGCACCACGCAACCGACACTATAGAGGGACCACGACTGGTGATATGTAAACTCTGGGAGTACCAGGGTATCTACCCGAGTATGACCAAAACGAACATGTTTGGTACTAGGGTGCCCCAGAGTGCAAACCATACCATATCGCGGACAGATCCCCCAACGGATCATATTCCCACAGTTTGTGATATAGATCTTTGAGGACGGATAGATCCCTGATCTGTAGTATGATCTGTATGATCTAGCTCACGTTGTCGGGTGGGAGCCGTATAGCCCGCATCATGTGGATAGCACGTATATTCTGGGTTGGATATGTAATATACAGATCCTGCACAACGTATCATAACCAAGGCATAGGATCTACCTGTAGATGAACTGGATGATATATATGTAGATGACCTGAATGATCTATATGTAGATGACCTGAATGATCTATATGTAGATGGCCTGAATTATCTCTCTGTAGATGACCTGAGTGATCTATCTGCAGATGATCTGAAGTATCTATCTCTAGATGACCTGAATACTCCATCTCTAGATGACCTGGATGATATATCTCTAGATGATCTGAATGATATATCTCTAGATGACCTGAATGATGTATCTCTAGATGACCTAGATGACCTACTGTATCTGTAGATGATCTGAATGATCTGTCTGTAGATGATCTGAATGATCTATCTGTAGATGATCTGAATGATATATCTGTAGATGGTCAAACACACACATGATTTAAAATACGTGCAGTAATAATCTCTCACTTGCGAGAGGTTGCTCTGGCACATGATTCCTGCGCTAGACTTCTACGGTGTACACAAACCCTGCACAGAATATCATGACCGAGATGTAGGACGTAGATTGCCTAGATCCGAGCTGCTGCATGTCCGCCCAATGCAACAAATCTCTTAAAACGTCCGTGGTAAACCAACCCTCGCCCGTAGTAAAGCTAGAGCATGATCTGCACCATCTACCGTAGATCGTGATATGCACTGCGCCTGGATAACTGCGGCAATACCTCACACCCGGCGAAGCAACCCGCCCCCGTAGCGAAGCGAGAGCATGGTCTGCACGGTCTCCAGCAGAGCTGTCAGGGGGGCAGAGTAAATAGGACCTACGGTACAAACAAACAAAAAAATATACGCATACTTCCCTACTTTTACTAATAATAACAATATTTGATCCTATTCACGTGGTCCCCCGTATCAGCGTGATCTACAGCATCTATCCGAACCATGTCATGATTGCAACGATCAAGCCATACTCGCCCGTACTAGACCGATAGCATGATCCGCACATTACACTGCATGTAAAGATAGATCGATATGCGTGAATGGTCTCGCGGAAAGTAAGAGAGAAAGGGGTTCCGTGCACGCAGTTTTATGATTGGTCAACTTCTTTAGGCTGTAACTTTTGATTGGTGGAAAACCCTTGGTCGACATTTTTGTCGTCATCCCGAATCGTGACGTCACTTTTCGGAAAATATATTGGAAAATTGGCCGTGGATGATGACGTCGGTCTTCTTTATTTGGAAAATTTACCGGAAAGTTTCATTCGGAGCATGTTTTATTTGAGTTTCAAATCTCTCAAAGCCCGTGGTGAAGCAGCCCTTACCCGTAGAGCGAGAGCATAGAGCTGGTGCAAGCGATCAAGGTGGCCACGTTCAGGGCGGCTGACCGCCGAGACTTCTTGATCGTGGCCCCGTTGAGGTGGGTAACATTGCCAGTCGGCGGCCGTGCCTCCCCGGAGTCGACCACCCCCTGCACCAAGGCTGCATTCATGTCATCTGTCGTTAGTTTGTCGATCCGTTCGCGGCGGGAAGTGGGCGGAAGGCGCGGGTTGGGTTGATTTAGCGCACCCAGTGGGGAATGAGAACATACAGCTCGAAACAAGAAAAAAAACAAACAAACAAACAAACGAACGAACGAGCAATAGACGAGACAAAAACATAAGCGATCAAGCAACAGACTGAGACAAAAACAACAAAAAGCACACACCCGAGCCCACAAATAAACAAGCCAAAACAAGGCAAGAAAAAACACACACCCGGAAACAAACAACGAAGACAAGCGATAGAACAAACAAAACAAAGCACAACACCACAACACAACACAACAGAACACGAATGAAATCAAAATATCAAAACAAGGCAAGGCAAGACGAAACAAAAACAAAACAAAACAAGAACAAAACAAAACAAAACAAGACAAGACAAAACGAAACATAACGAGACGAAACAAAACAAAACAAAACAAAACAAAACAAAACAAAATCCAAAATCCAAAAAAAAAAAAACACGACAAAATCAAGCTGGGCACAGGTGGGGGTGGGGGGCGGTCGGTTGTCGCATAAGGCTACTAATAATAGGCTGCAAAGGTAGCAGTGACATTTAGCAATGAATAGCTGGTAGGGCTGGTAGGGCTCAATAGATTAGGGTAGTGTGTATATATGCGACCGTGGGAAAAGATCAGAGCACTCACGGAAGTTTGCGATTTTCTTCGGTTGTGTTTGATTCTATTCTATAATTGTGTACATGTTTGCCTCGTTTATTCTTTGTCCAACCGCCCACCAATACTACTGTAGAATTTTTCTGCCAAGTCATGGCGAATTGTTTCCGGATTTCGGCCGCGAGTGAGGACGAGGGATAATCACCCCCAACACCACAACCTGCACCAGTACTTCTGACACCAACACCAACACCGTCACCAACATCACCACCGACACCACCACCACCAGCCGCAACAGCAACACCGTCACCAACATCACCACCGACACCAACACCACCAGCCGCAACAGCAACACCGTCACCAACATTACCACCAACACCAACACCACCCCAAACACCAACACCAACACCACCACAAGCCTTGTGTTTGCGATAATTAATGTCAAGTTCGAGAAGACCCCGCCCTTAGTGTACTACAACAATTCTATTAATGGTGCTGGGTATCCAACTATCGAACGGAGTTCGAACTGATATCCAACTATCGAACGGAGTTCGAAATGATACCGAAAAACAAAAACAAGCAACAACAAAAACGAATCGGTGCGCTTTCGATATTTGATACATCCACCAAGATTTACGATTTCGATATTCGATACATCCCAGCTTTCGTTCAGTATGATATATCAGCGTAACCAACACGGGGATGCCAGGGGGTGCAGGCCAAATCGCGGTATTCGATCTACGATATCGATATCTCGATAAACGATATATCGATAGATACGATGTATCGATATATCGATATACACGATATATCGTATATTGATATATCGATAGATCGAAACTAAAAGTTGCGATATCGATATCCAACACTAGACTCTATCCCCATCCCAAGAGGAAAACACACACAGCCAGTGCGTTTGGGCTGCGCTTGGAACCTGGGCATGAGCGCGCGCCAACCACGCTTCGCAATCTATAAAACCTTTCAAGATTTTTCTTTGTGTCAAATACGAAAGTTGTAAATTGGACGTGGCCCGAAAATATCAAGTAGTCCCAGCCAGCATAGGGATCCCTTCCGCGGGAGGAACACCGAGCAAATACTTAGTACGCCAGTAGTGGGAGTCACGGTTCAAGAGCTGCCAGTTTCAGAGAAACCTGGGTTCCACTTCAAGATTAATACCGGCTTAACCCTTTTAGGACCCCAGTCCCGTTTTGGGGACAAACTACTTATAATTAGAGTGAATTGTCCCCAATTATGGGAGTGCGGTTCCAAAAGGGGTTAACGCATGTATCACAGGTCGAACGGCTTGGCATGGACAGACTAAAAGCCGAGAGCCTAAGCCAGACAGGTCAAACAGGCTGGTTTGAGGTCGCATTACAGTACCAGGTAGATCACATGGCATGGCACGGACGTACTAAAATAATAGGACAGGGTAGAGGCCCACCAGACGCACCCGTCGCCCCCGCTGCTGTCACAACCTGTGTACATGGATGCACACACCGCAGGCATACTCCTATAAGGCTGACACGCACGCACACACGCACTATTAGCCCAAGAGAAACCGGTCAATCAACCATCAATCACCCTCCATGGAGACGCGATACGGACGTCGGTGACTGGCTCTGGACAGCGAATGTGTCGGTTGATGCCCTTTTGACCCTTCGCGAACAGCCTTCGAGGGACTCTCCACACCACGCCTACAGCAGTAAGCTTTACTATAAATATTCATACCAGGTATTGAATACTGGATCGTCGTAGAGGTGGTGGTGGTGATGGTGTCCAAACGGCTCTTCGCAACCAGCAGGTATACGTCGGTTTCGGCATTGAATATGTCCCCCGGGCAACTGGAGCCGGCTCTATCGTGCGCCACGCGAGCCCCCTCTCGGCACCACGACCGCGCCACGCCCGCCCCACGCATAAGCCCTCGGTGACCCCGCCGAAAGAACGGGCGTCGACGACGGTTTCGGCGAGCGGGGGGGCGTAGAGAGGCGCTCTCCCGGGGACGACTCGCTCTCTCCCCGGGAACGGGGGCGGTTTCCCCCGACACTGGACTCGTCATACAGTGGGGTACCCGGTTCAAGAGCCCCTGGAAACAGGCCACAAACATCGCTCTTATCTAGGAACCGCTCGTATCCCCGTTAAAGAGCGATTAGTTCTTTCTTATCTCGGGATAAGAGCAAACTCTCTCTCTTACGTCGGGAAACACTTCCTGCTCGAAAAGAGCGCAAAAGCTCTTAACCTTTTGAGAACCCCAGTCCCGTTTTGGGGACAGACTACTTATAATTTGAGTGATTCGTCCCCACATGTGGGACTGCGGTGCTAAACGGGTTAAGGCGGGAGAGGTCGGACGCAACCTGGTTGTTCCTCGAATATTTCAAGTTGAAAGTTCGTTCAAGTGGGTTCCAGCGCCCTACAGCAGCGGCACGAGGTTGATAAGGGTCACGATTGTGTTGCACCGACTTGATCCGAGATAAAAAAAACGGAAGCAACACTCATAAAAAAAAAAAAAAAAACGCTCCTTCCGTTCACCCGCCAGCACATCATCCAGATTCCGTATCATCCAGATTCCGTACACACCGATTCGAAATTATTCCACAAACAGTACCCATCCGTGATCTCAGGCTACCCTCACTCGAACGGTACCGTAACGAGAGTAATCAGACAAGAGAAACATCACGGACGCACAGATACAGCAAAATTCGTCCATGCCGGTACTCGTGCTGTACCCATGGCAGAGCCTGCATCGTTGGCGTGTGAAGGTTGGGAGGCTTGTGGAGTGTTGCGCTTGGGCTTGCTTGCATCGCTGACCCGCTGAACAGGGCATGGTGCAGACCATTGTGTGTGTGTGAGAGAGAGAGAGAGAGAGAGAGAGAGCGATCGATTGCCGCGCCCTTTCATTATGATCGGGGTATCCTCACCGTTGCGGAGGCGTTACATGCCCAGGGTTTAGAGCAAATGGACGATAGCAAGCACAATCGTTCTCATTTGTACATTTCCGTGCCGAGTCTAAAATACCCCTTTTAGAACCGAAGTCCCGTTTTTGGGGACAAACCAGTCAAATTCCAAGTGGTTTGTCCCCAAAACGGGACTGCAGTTCTGAAAGGGTTAACTCCGTTTTCTCTCGGGTCGGAAGGTCTCAAGTCGGGTACCCCACTCAAAATCAATCCACCCTAATTCCAACACAACCATTTCCACATAAAAATCAGGATAACTTTTCCACACTACGTGCGAGATATTGTTTTTCAAAAACTCGCAAAAAAAGTCAAAATTTGGATCCCCAAAACTCGAGTCAGAATCGCGAAACACTCAAATCTGAGCGGGATAGACGCCCCGCACTAAGAAGTCCAACATAAAAAGGGCCGAAAATAAATCGCAAAAAAAAAAAAAAACATTGACGAAAAAGGATGTTCTGGGTTATTCATAGCTGCTCGGTACGGCGCTCGACCCCCGTGCGCAGAAACGTGGTTTCGAATCCAACTTGCACAGCTGTTTCTTATTGGTTTGAGTGTTGAGCAGGTAATTGCTGTTTCTTATGGGGTTGATTATGAAGTAATTTTGGTGACAGCAATTGCACGGATTCAAGTATAAGGTAATTTTTCGTGCAGCAGTACTTGGGCAAAGCGAACAGTAGTGGGTGGGAGCGTTCGCGGGCGGGTGGATCGGTGGGTGGGTGGGTTCGCGGGCGGGTGGGTCGGTGGGTGGGTGGTTGGGTCGGTTGGCACGTGGTTGAGTGTTTGATGTGCCCGCGGGTGGTGGGCCTGTGTGTGTGTGTGTTTTTTTGTTCGTAGTTCGTGTTTTTTCTCCGCTATACCGACCCCGCCCTGGCATACTTCAGCGCACTATTGATACTAGCAATAGCAATATACGTGTTTGACCCTGTTGGAGCCGCAGTCCCGTTTCCGACTTTTGAGTGGTTTGTTCCAAAAACGGGAGAGGGCCATGCCTATGGCTACGTGTATGTCTCACCATTACTTCAGGCGTTACAGAGACCTTCCGGGGCAAAAACTCCACACTACTACTCGTGGTCGTCAACTTACGGGGAATGAGTGACCCTATTACGGGGGGCCATAGTTAAGAGGACCTATGGTATACACAAAAACCTATATGTTTTAACTATTTTTACTAACAATATTTGGTCCTATTAACTATGGTCCCCCGTATTAATAGTGGTGTTGAACCCATCATCAGAGTGACCCCATATGATAGACGAACTATGGGGCCTTTGGGATTTAAGGCCCCATTTGGGATTTAAGGCCCCATACATTCATTCATACATCCCAACGTCCCTAGTATCGGTGTTTATGAAAAAAAAAACGCGATGCACTCAGACTTGAATGGAATATCGTATCGTGTTCTTCCCTTCCGACTCGAACATCTCCTCTTACCGCAGCAGTATCGTGTTCTTGCCTTCCGACTCGAACATCTCCTCTTACCGCAGCAGTAGTAATAATAGTCCCTCTTCCACCACTCTGATTCACCAGATATACCGTTTTCCCACCTTAACCCTTTTGAACCGCAGTCCCGTTCTGGGGACAATCCAGTCAAATTTCAAGTAGTTTTGTCCCCAAACGGGACTGCGGTCCTAAAGGGGTCAAGTCCCAAGCCCTCTGGACCAGCCTCAACCTTCTGGGGCACAAATCACCCGGGAACGGAGTACGACAACTTTGGCCGAACCAAAGGGTTACAAGGCTCCCTAGTCGCACCTTCCTTCCTTTACCCTTTGCGCTCCTCGTCACCGTTCGACCCCCACGTCACCGACCATCTATCTCGCACGGGCGCGCAAATGCAACATCATTAGAGCGGAGGGAAAAAGTGGCATACTGCCACTGATATTTCACACTCCACGTACCAGGTACGCCTATTGATAATAATGTCTACAAATTCGTTCACAGAACCGTATCGTACTAAACAGCGACCCCCTCTGAGGCGCCCTCTAACCTTTTCAAGGGGCCCTCTGTCACCTTCGAGGTTGGAGGTCCCTTTTCGCACCAACCAACGTACCTTATCGGAGTTGGTAACGGTCCCTCGTACCTGGTAGTCCAAAATGGGCTAAACACGTGAGCAGAAAGCTGAGGTGGTCTCTAGAGAATACTATATTCCCTTATCGCGAGGTTCCTTAACCCTGTCAGGACCGGAGTCGTGTTTTGGAGACAAACTACTGGAAATTTGCGTGGTGTGGTTTGTCCCCAAAACGGGACTGCGGTTCTAAAAGGGTTGAAAGGGGCTGCTCTCTTAAAAGAGGCTACGTACTGTATACGGTATGGTAGTGTTGGACACCGAAATTATAAGCTTTGCAGAAAACAGCACCGCTAGCACTGGTTAGCATTGAAACAACTACATACGACATCGTGGGCTGGGACTGGCCCTCAGCACACACGACGACAGCAACAACAACAACAACAACAACAACAACAACGAAAACAACAACAACAACAACCAACAACATAACATATAGGGCTTTCCATAAAGATAGTAAGGCGTTTTCTAGCGGGGGCAGGGGACAATAAATTTAGACGGACGAAAGTACATTGACGTACGGCCATGATCGACTGACCGCTTGACGCTTTCCCGTCTCCTGGCATGTTTGCACACAACCACAAGGGGCGAAAAAACAACCGGCAACCTGCTTGGCGCTTTCGCGTCTCCTGACACGTTTGCACAAAGCCACACGGGGGCGAAATAGCAACCGGCAACCGGTCGACCATCGTAGTCGGCCTTAAGTGCGTGCTGTGATGGGAGTTCCCTCTGTGTACTTCACATGTACCTTCCTTACGTCCATGAATTCAAATATGATACCTGGTATATATAAAAAGAGAAATGCGAGCAGCATTCAAGTGTAGACAGCAGTGGCGTGTATGCGCAAAAGCTGTTTGAGAAAAATAATCGTCGAAAATGGAAAAATCTTCCGAAATAAGCAGGAACAAGGTCATTTTTCTGGGGGGGGGGGAAAGGCAAAACACTACGTGGGAGAAGTCAGGATTATGTCGAATTTCGGGTACTTTCTTTGCTCTCTGTTCATTGGCCTGCTAAAACGGACAGAGCTTTCACCAGACGCACCAAACTTCACCCACACCGAGCCCTACCCTACATCCTCGGCGAGCACTGCTGCTGCTGCTGCTCTGCATAGACACAACAGGACAACTAACACCTGAGCGCGCGGAGACTCGAAAAGAGTACTGGTAGGTGGAATATGACGTGGACGACCGACGCGGTGTGGCCTTGGGTTTAAAGCGGGCCGGCGCTGCGGCACGCCCTGCGCCCGCTTCGCGTCGTCGTCGAAGATGCATCGTTCAGAATCACTACTCGTACTCGTGCCGCCTTGCTGCTCGCAACAGCGTGACAGTTCATACTTCGAAGTATGTTTCACTTGTTCAACACTGTGGCAGCAGCGGCGACCATGGCGGCGGCGCGGTGTGAGGTCGCCGCGGTCGATGTGTCGATCTTCCAACATCGAGCACCGGACGCGCTTGAAGCATTGCGCGCCAGGGCGGTGGCGCGCATTGTCTTACAGGCGCAGCAGCAGCACCAGCAGCAACGCCAGCAGTAGCACCAGAAGAATAGACCGCCCCAACATTGAAAGTCGCCAAAATTAAAGCTGCCTGCTGCTCAGCAGCTGCTGCTACATAGATGCTTACAGTTGCTGCTGCCGCTAGCTTCCTCGTATGATACCTGCTGCTCACAGCACGGCTGATGCTGCTTAGCTGTCTCGGTATAGCAGCGGCGGCACTGCGGTTAACTCTGCCGCCGCCGTTGCTACTCTGCTTGTTGCTCTCTTTGCTCTCGTTCCCTACTGCTGTAGTTTCTCTGGTTTTATCGTGCACATCCGCTCCCCTGTCTGATACGGCACCAAGGGCATTCAAAGTCGGTTTAGAAGGTTCGTCTCCGCAAACACAACCAAAAATCGGTGGGCCAGGCATCCAGTGGCGTAATGCCAATGGGTATGTGGCTGACGAGAGCGGTCCGCAGGATCGTCTGGTCAGACACATGTTCACTAGGCGATTTACCAGCAATGTTTTTGTTGACCGCGGTGTATTCCGCTCGGCCATCGAGATTCTCTACTCGTTAGTCCGCTAAGTCGACGCTCAACAGCTGGAGTTAGTTTTGGACTCCCGTCACCTTCGATATTGTAAAAGTATGCTGGATCGGCGATGATAATGGAACAGTTTTTTTTCTATCCGTTGTAATCGACGATCCAGCATACTTTCGGGAAGTCAAAGGTGGTGGACTCCAAAAACAACACCAGCTCTTGAGCATCGACGAGTCGGATTAACGAATATAGAAACTCGATAACCGAGCGGAATACCGCGGTCAGCCAAAAGATCGCTGAGAAGTCGCCCAGCAAACATGTACAGGGCCAGACGATCCTGTGGACCGCTCTTGCCAGTCGCAACCAAATGGCATCACGCCACTAGATTATTAGCCCTTCCCTCGTCCTTTCCCCTCAAGGAGCGTTGTACGATAGCTTGGCGGACGTGTTCACCGTGGACCGTCTCATCAAGCAG
The DNA here is from genome assembly GCA_031213475.1 of Nereocystis luetkeana. Lineage (NCBI taxonomy): Eukaryota > Phaeophyceae > Laminariales > Laminariaceae > Nereocystis > Nereocystis luetkeana. The sequence goes on from JARUPZ010000021.1 coordinate 405,745, forward strand.
CTCAAGACATGAGAGCGAGCGAGCGACGTCTGCCGCCGTTGTACTCGCTGGATCCGCTTTCCAAACTGGAATAATATCGATGGTGTTGACATCTTGCTTGAGGTCCGTGTTGCTGTAGTTGCGCGTGAAGCTCCTCGCTCTTGTTGGTGCTGTTGTCCTTGATGTGGCTACATCCACCCACTGGAGATATTTCCTTCGAGCGCGCTTCTCCTGGTCTCTACGAGTAGGCTCGAGCCCATGCCCGGCGACTGCAGTTTTGGCCACGGAGAGACGCATCGACCGCCGACTTCGCGTCGGGCGCGAAGCAAGGTCGCTGTGTCACCATCCAACTCTTTGATTGTTGTGCTGCTGCTTGCTTGCGCGAATAAAATCTTGAATTTAGGGACCCTATAATGTGATGGCCCAAGTCGTCGGGTCTTGGGGGTCAAAATCTGACGACTTGGGCCATCGGATTATCGAATCGAAAAAAATCCGTTCCAGTTTTGCACATCCGGATAGCAAAAGCAGCTACTTTCATCTTTAGGATAGAAAAAATCAAATCTGAGGATCAAAATCGAACCGCATAGGAAACAGCCTAATAGTCGCGAGGGGGAGGAAATTCACGTTTCTAGTATTGAGTACGTGGTAGTAAAGTATTTTCCTAGAACGGTTCGGCGCAAACACTTTGGTAGTTGTTCGTACGTAAAAAAATACGGAGCCAACCTAGCCTACTGTTTGCTGTGCTCGTAGCAGGTGCCCGGCGGGCGGTCGGTGCTTGTAGTGCCGTGATCGCTGACGTTATCGCTGTTTCGGCAAACTCGGAGTCTTCACTACGCACAGTATGCAGCTGCGTGCTGCGTGGCTCACTGTATACCTCAGGCGGGCGGTGGCCAGTGCAATGATAGGGAGGCGTGCTTGCCGCCGTTTTCGCTGTATCGACAAAGTCACCGTCTTCAGTGCGTGCGGTGTCATGCAGCTGTGTGGTAACGCTGCACTTCCTTCCCTTCTTTCTTTTCCGATCCCATCCATCTTCTTCGACCTTCTACTCCAGCTCCCTACCCTATCGACAGTAACCAACTCGAACTCGGGGTCAGAAAGCAGGGTTTTCTCCCCCCTCCCCGCTCACCAACGTCAGGCGTTTTCATCTCTCGACAAGAGCTCAACATTTTTTTATTCCCTCGTCGACTGGCACCGAAAGGTGCTTGCAACACCCTACGAACGAACGCGCTTGGCTGTTCCCGAAGAAACACCCTCGACGAGAATCGAACTCCGGCAAAAGGCAAAAAAAACTACCAGGGTACTTCCTCTGTCGGTTACAGACACCATGTGCGAAGACCGCAGGGGCGATTCCTGTTTGTTTTCGCCGTTGCCTCGTTTTTGGTAGACGTGCAGAGGCCGGTTACGTACGTCCTACAGACTGCTGCCGTTGCCGATGCTGCCACCGAGTGTCAAAAACGCGTACCGGGTATACACAGAGTACCGAAAAACGTATGCATCCCTTGGGACTGCAGTAGTAGGAAGGAAAAGACGACCAAAAACAGATGGCGATCACTATCAACACAACAAAACAGCAGGAGCAGCAGCAGTAGTACAGCAGCAGCGCTGTAACAACGGCAACCTCTGGGCGTCCGAGCTATTGATATGATACTGCTGTGCCTGGTGCAGCAGTAGGTTGCAGAACGATTGGCGACATGCGCTAACATGAAAGGTTGTTTCGTGGTCGTGTTGTACGGTGCCCTCATCTCGTCGTACATCATGCAGGAGGAACAACAACAAGTACCGGTGTATGAGGGCGAGTCTTAATGCCTCCCAGAGAGCAATTTTTAGTTTTATTTTCTTCATCGCCACTTTCAGTTTGTAGCTTATCTCATGTCGTACCGGGTACCTGGTGATGGCTTTGACCCTCAGCGATCTTCTGGACAAGCCGTGGTCACAGTTGTCGTCCCTTCTTCCCCCCCCGGTACGTGCCTTTATTGTTATCGCACATAGGGTTCAATATTCCCACTACTCGTCGACATCCATCGAATGCTGCTACCTGGCATGTATTAACAACTCAAGCTCTCGCGTATTCCGCTAATCATTTTTTTAAGCAAGAAAAAGTCCCTCGTGCGAGTTAGCACTCGGTGAGACTCGAACCCACGGAATTGATCTCCCGCTTGTAGCAGGCACACGGACCACCTACATACTATTAAAAGTACAAAGCCACCGGGGACGCCTGCATTGCATTGGGACCAACCGAATGGAGTGTTAATTGCCACATGAATTGGTGCTGATTAGCTGATTGGTTATGGAACACGAATAGATTCAGTGCAGCCCGAGAAAAACAACATACGAGTACCTCTGTACATCTTGGGAGAGGAACAAGTGTTGCACCGTTGCCCCCCTTTTTCTGGTTTGGGAGGACCGAATGGCCCGACCGAACAGGAACAATTAGCAGATAATTTGGTGTCGATGGACGCATGGACACCACCGAAGATATACGTCGACACCAATTTGCCGTGGCATATGCAAAAAATACCGTTCGTACAGATTCAGCTGGCGAGGCCCAGGATTCTGCATGGGCTCAAACAAGTTTTTTAAAAAGGAACGGAACGAATGATCACGAGAAGCCTCGTTCCGTTCCGCTCGTTCCCATGCCCTTTGGAGAAAATTATGGTGTGTCTTAACCCCCTTACAAAATAAATAAATATCGTACGCACGTAACTGCTCAGCTGCCCAACGCGTACGTCAGTACAAAGCGATGAAATAACTGCAGCACGGTTTTGGGGAGGCCAGTTGGGGAAGGTCCAAACAGACTCGAAATCAAACATCGAAATGATAATAAACAAGGCGCTGATTAACCCCCGGTCAAAACATGCCCCCCTTCGTTTTTTACGTTCCGAGAAAATGGACGATTCACAACCAAATGCCAAAATGAAAAGTTGACGGCTGGGAATCGAAAAGCAAATCGAAAGCACGAACAGCAACAATTCAGCGCGTCCTACTAGACATATATAAAACTCACAAATATCGCGATATTTGACCTTTAGAGCCAAATTATGACCCTCTCGGGTTTTATACGGACGTCGGGTACAGGCGATAATTTCGCGATGCGTGGTCCGCAACACACGAATACATGCTTGGGGTAAAATTACTCCAATTATATTTGTGTTCTCTTTTTGTTGGTAGAGCCGAATTTGGCATCCAAAAATCGAAACAGCCTGTCCCCTCTACTCGGTCATCCGATCATTACCCTGCTATTAATAGCAAGGACCACAACAGCAGCGGTAGTGGCCGCCACGACTTGGTTGAATGAGTACGGCAGACGGGTGCTCTCTCGGTCGGGGGGAGGCGGATGCACGGGATGCCTCGGTTCAGCCGCACCAGCACAGCATCCAGTGCTCTGGCTGGGCGTATTTCTTGTGGATTGTTGCCCCAGACCCATGTCCGCAACACGGCACGCCCTTCATCACCCTATCCGGGAACAAGCAGGTAGCGCCAACCGGACCTTTAGCCTTGGCGGACACGTCTTAGGACGAGCACGAGACGCGTCCGCGCTGTGCCCTCGTATATGCCAAGAGCCAAGTCCAGGGTGTACGCGGGCGATGTAGCCTGCAGAGCCACCTAGAGAAGCAGCTGCAGCAGCAGCAGCAGCAGCAGCAGCATCAGCCAAGCCCTCCAGCCCATGAAGAGTTCTACGGGTTTGTGGACCTGCTGACTATTTTTGTTTCACCCATGTTTTATCTTGCGTTGTTGTTGAAAAAAAACGATATGGAGTTGTATATCGAGGGGTTTGCATGTACGACGATCGCGATATTGAATTCGGCCCAAAAGAGTCGAAATATCACGCTCTCTTGAGTTTACATACCAGGTACATCTACTGGTCAGTGCAGCCACATCAAGACCGCCGTACACAGGATCCAACCCACAGCTGATAGTAGCACGGCAACACAGCCGCGCAGATCCCCCGTAAACAGCCAGCAGGCGAACCACAACACCAGCCCCGACGTTCTCGGGCCTTTGTTTCCCGGCGTTCGAGCCTGAGCGAACATAGTTTGAAAAAAAAATCAGGATGATACATAACCCTCGAGAGCGAGGTCGTATGTTCGTTCTCAGTATAATTACAAGCTTGATCACGGGGCGTCAACCTTGGACGCGCCACCACCACCTCCATGGGAGGCCCAACGACCTCCCGGAATCGAACTGCCATTGCGTTTGCCTGCTTCTGCGGTGTATCCGTGTTGCTGAGCGCTAGATTGCCGGCATGTGTGTAAAGCAGTTGCGAACGGCCCAAGTAGGTTGTGCTCTCCGTTGATTATCGCCTATTAATAGATTTCTATTTTCGCTTTTCGTTTCTGTTTTGACACCTTAACTAATTTTAATCGAAATCAAAATTACTTCGATTTTCGATTAAGCTTTTCGATTCTGTTTAGACGTTTAAGACACGCCCTTAGGCCACTTTTCATGCAGTCGGAAACTAGGATTGAAAAAGCCGGTTTCCGATCGGTTGTTTTTCCGACTGGATTGCGAATAGCTACCCTTCTTATTGTCCGTCGGATCGAATATACAGTTTTTGTGTTTTTTCTGGAGACCAGGAGACGCTTGATGTAAGTGAGCGAGTGTAGCTTGACCACTGCTGTAGCACCGAGAAAAAAGGCTACGGTTAACGGAAGTCGGTTCCAAAGTGCTTCGCCGTAATGCTCGTGGCGTCAGAGAGGTTTTCATCCTCCAGCAGCTGCGCCCAACCACACATGCATGCTGATGTCTCGCTTCTTCCTCGAGCAGCGTTCACACGCGGGGCGTTCTCCTCCATCTCGTCCTCGAGGCCATCAAGACGCTGGGTTTCTTCGACAGTTGCCAAAACTACAGCCAGCGCAGCAGTTGGCTAAAGGTCATCATCGATACCGCACAACTGCGGCCATCGGGCGCTGTTACGTGCTGCTGACGGGCATAGATGAGGATATATCACGCTGACTCCAGCCGGGCAGCAGCAGAAGTGACAGCAGCCAAGCCAGCGTCGCCGGCGTTGTGGTGTGGGGTTGTGTCGTATCATACCATGTCGTGTTGTTGTGTGGGTGTGTGATACTCGTACGAGTATGCGGCTGGACTTTAAAACATTTCCGATGCACGAAGCCGACTGACGAGTTGGATCGGAAATCTCTGTTTTTTCGACTGTCTGGTCCAGTTGGAAATCATAATCGTTTTTTTTCGGATTGGAAAGGCGCTTTTTCAACTGCGTAAGGCCACTTCTTATGCAGTCCGATTTGCAGTCAGTTGGAAATGGTGTTATCAGCACGTTCGCAAGAGCTTTTGCCCCGAAAATGTGCGAAACTGCTGTTTCTCGCCTCAGAACGACTTGGACTTTTCTCCAAGACCTATTTACAGCTGTTTCCCACTTCTCCATGCGCCCAGTTGCAGGAAATCACCTTCGGTACTTTTCCGATTCAACTGGGTCAAATACGATTACGATCAGGGATCGGATCGGAAAAAACGTTTTTTCCGATCCAATCGGGGATTGCAATCGTATTTGACCCAGTTGGATCGGAAAAGTACCGGAGGTAATTTCCTGCAACTGGCCACCTGGAGAAGCGGGAAACAGCTCTAGCTAGGTAGGTCTTGGAGAAAAGTCCAAGTCATTCTGAGGCAAGAAACAGCAGTTTCGCACATTTTTGGGGCAAAAGCTCGTGCGAACGTGCCGATAGCACCATTTCCAACTGACTGCAAATCCGACTGCATAATAAGTGGCCTAAATATTAGCTTGTTTTGTCTCCAACCGGAAACCGGCTTTTTCAATCCTAGTTTCCGACTGCATAAGAAGTGGCCTTACTATTAATAGTACTGATGAAATTCCTCTCGGCTTGCGCTTAACCCCTTTAGAACTAGACGACCGTTTGGGGACAATTTTTGTCCCCATATTTTTTTTTTACACTTGGAGTTTGTGAGGGAAGATAAAATGTATCCAATTCGAATGCGATTAGGGATCCAGGAATCGCTCGGAGAATAGCTATCCTCAACATAATCTGACAGTCTCGGAGTGCGTTGACCAATGACGATGAGCCACGACGCGTGGTGTGCTGCCTTGATGGAGTGCGGCTCGATCCACCTCCTTGCCAAGGCACAGCAAGCAAGGACTGAGTCCGCAAGCGCAAAGCGTCAAGGAGGCGCCAGGGAGACACGATGGACGGCGCGAAGGACCCAGGGACCGTCACCGCAAACACCTGCCCGTGGGAACACGAAGCTGTCGTACGGCGCAGGAAGCTGCTACTTTACAAGAGATGGGGTCTGGCTGCGATTGGTGAGGCCGCGTTGTTGCAAGGTGGCTTAGACACCAGACATGCCCCCCCGACGGGTACTGCGCTCTCCATTGATTCGGTGGTGCGTGCTGTTGTACGTACTACTGGTGTTGTTGTACGCATACATGCGTTGCCGCTGCTTTCATCGGCACGTTCTTCTACTGTTGTGTGATTATGCTATAGTAGGAACGTGTATGGTTCTTGCAGACAGATACCCTCGTAGTGCGGTACTGCAGGGGACGGAAATAAAAGGGGCATTGATATATTTCAATGCATACTAAACGCTCCTTGTATTTCCGTCCAGTTCTGTATGTCTTGCAGGTTCTTCTGCTGTGATTGCAGACAAACCTGTGTGGTGCGTACTGCTGTACATATTATGGTGCAGTTGTACGCGTACCTGGTACAAGCGATGACGCTGCTGTCAGCAGCACGTACTTCAGCTGTTATACGATTATGCTATAATAGAATGTACGCTGCTGTCAGCAGCACGTACTTCAGCTGTGATGCGATTATGCTATAGTAGAAACGTGTGAAGGTCTTTCCGACGGACACCCTCGTAGTGCGGCACTGCCGGGAACGGAAATATATGGAGCACTTGTATATTTGAATACAAACTAAACTGGTTCTGTATGTCTTGCAGCAGTGTTTGTAGGCATAGCGTGGTGCGTACTGCTGTATGCACTACTGGGGTGATTGTGCGCGTACATGCGATGACGCCGCTGTCGGCGGCACGTACTCTTGCAGCTGTGCGAGTTATGTTGATGTAGAAACGTGTACGAGGCACCTGGTACCGTTCTTTCAGATGGATACCCCCGTAGTGCGGTACTGCTGGGGACGGAAATATAAGGAGCATTGGTATATTTGAATGATCACTAAACGAAGATTTGAATTCCGTCCAGTCCTGTGTGTCTTACAGCTGTGTTTGAAGGCAAAACCTTGTGTGGAGCTTGTATCTACTACTGGTATGGTTGTACGCGTAGATTTGATGACGGTGCTGTCAAGCGCCACATACGCGTGCTGCTGTAAAGGCTGTTGTTGCCGAAGAAATGTGGATTGTGATGTAAGGTGTATACACTCCTGCTGTTTTAGTACGCGTACGAGTAGGCAGTACTTCATCAACCCGATGGACTGAAATTACTTCACCGCTTGCAGCACTGAGTCGAAAAAAAGCAATGACCAGGTTTCAACGCGAAAACATACCGCAACAATCATGAGTATTCGCCTGCCTCGTGACACGCACACACAGGAATTTCATTTACTGCGCGGAAAGAGGGACGTAGTTTAGACCTTCACGGAGCGCAGACCAGTCCTCCTGTCGCGTTGATCAAGAGGTTGCCTTTAGTCGCTACGCAGTTTTTTTGCTCTACACAGACATCGAGAATATGTTAACAATTTTATCTCCCGCCCCTCACCGCGTTGCGATATGAACCACAGATGAAATCCGAGGCAAGGAAAGAGACTGACCAGGTGGTTGCGGAGAGAGCGGAGGGGGTGCACAGGGGGGGAGACAACATGGGAAACAAGAAGGGGGACTAGGGGGGCGACAGTATTGGGGGCAAAAACGGGGGCGAGGGCAGAGGCACTAAAGGAGACGAGAAGGGGTGGTGGAAGGGGCTGGATGTCGGCTTCCTTTCAGTCGCGGGATCAGTACACAGGGAGCGTCACTTTTGTTTTGTCCCTCGCGTATCGGCCGTCTCCTTTCTCGCGAGGCTGGCTGTCTGTTATCTATAAACGCCGAACAACCCTATACATGTAAAGCGGTTGAAGGATCAAACGAGATGAGTTTTCGTGTGGGAGGCCTTTAGGACGGCGGGGTCAATTTTTTTTCTTTTTTATGCCTCCCGGAGAGCGAGAGGAAACCCCTGTCCACACTTATTTATCAAGTTTTCGTTTACCGGTTCGAACCCGGTTCGTTTCTTAGTCGGGCCTGTCTCTGACCGTCATCAAAGTGTGGTTCACTCCGAGGATGTAGGCACCTGAGTCTAGATATTATCAACTTCAATTCTAGCGAGCACGGTTCCCGCTTTTTTTAATGGCAATGCGCGCATGATACCAAAACCCACAATATCCATGATGTTCTGTTTTCAAGGTGTTACACAGACGCCTGCGTGACAAATGTTTTATTTCTAGTGTAGCACCAAAGGCCTAGGGCGACATCCCAGGTTGAAGATCCCCTGGTTTGTTTTGGGGGATAATGTGATGAAAAGTCCCCTACTATCCCCCAAACATTCGCGGGTTGATTTACTCATGGTACCGGTAATAAGGCCAAACAAGATAAAACAAAACAAATATATTGTAGGGTTCCAACGAGTTCTTACCGGCTGCAAAGGAAAAAATAAGATAACGCCCAGAACCGCCGGGTTTGCAAAGTGCCTCAATGGCGCTGAACGTCACAGGGCATACTATTTGGGGGGCGGGCATCATTAATTCGTCGCTGGATAGTCATCAACCTCGAGTAACAATCCAAAAAAAGAGCAGTTCAGCAAGAGAGCATGGAACTGGAGATGCCGGTGAAAAAATACTCGGTGGCACTGAATTTCCAGAGCTAAACGAATCCGGGGGCGGGGACAATTAATCCATTGTCGGGTTGCCGACTTTACATATCAATCTATTAGACAGTCCAGCAAGAGATGGGAAACATCAATTTGATAAGTCACTTGGCATTCTGTGGATTTTATTGAAAACGCCCGTGCGCGCAAAATTTTGCTTCGCTCGCCAATCTGAACCGGGCTACAACCCCTAACACGGCCAAGCCGCGTGGATTGAAGCTTCCCTCGGATTATTCGACCTTGTTCCTCTCTAAAACGTGTGTGGCTTTTCAGGTGGGGAAGTTTTTTTTCTCTCCGAGAGGGGTTTTTCAATGGTTTCGAAACGGCCGCTTCGGATCAAACAGTTCATTTTCCTTTATTTGAAGAACTGAGCGCGCAGGAGGATAAATACCTCCAATATCGGATGGCGCCCTAGTTACACGTCAAGAAAGTTGGCAACTTTGTGTTACTTGATTGAAGGGTACGGGAGTTAATATCCTCTACTTGATCTGTGCCGTGATGGAGAGGATGTTCCTACTACTATAGGGGCGCGGCTCCCGGATATATACACGTCCCACGTTCCGAGAAAAAATATGTCGAACCCAACGAAACTTGACGATTGGTCGGTCCAAGAGGAACACCACCAGGGTTTCCATACCGGTATCGTGTGGTTACCTCATGGAGGGTATGTATAGCGGTCACATGACATCCCAAATTCACAGTCACGAAGAGACGCGACGTCAGGGTTGTGACAGATGACCTCCCTGCGGCATGTATCATACGGACAAAAAAATACCAGGTAGATGTCGAAAGTATAGAGATCAGCAACGACGAACAAAACAGCCTGGAAGATTCGGCATGCGTGTGCATGACCGGCACAGGGCGAAAGCACAAAAAACTCACGCAGACAATCTGTTTATTATCTTGCTTCACCGAATGATCGTGGAAGGGACACCCCACCCCCCCCTTCCCCCCCTCCCGAGTCACTATTATAGGGAAACAGCACAGTTCGCCTTGCGGCTCTCTCGGCAATATTACATTATTATATTACAGGAAGCACCGCTGCCACTTGGGTAAACCACCTCGTATCCTGCAGATAGCGACCAAGTACAAATCAACATTCGCCGAATTCAAATATACAGGTTGGAAGATAATTCGCCGCCCCCTCCACGGCGTTGCTCATTATCAACAAACAGCGCGCGCCATATAACGTCCCAACACTACTGGCGGGACGCCCACAGTAGATGATTTCCAGCAGTAATAACAAAAATTATTCATGCCGCGCAAAAGCACACGAAGAGGAAGCCAACGCTAACCCTAACATCCCTGAAGTGAAAACAAATCTCTCGTCAGCACACCACACGTGTCAACTATCAAAACCTGCTTGCCTCACTATTTTTACGTGCGGCCGGCGAAAATTCAAGTCTGCGAATACACACAGAACCCACTCCGTAGCAGACGTCGTCTGTGGTGGGTCAGCTAAGAAGTCACGAGTTGAAGGAAGTCCCCGCCCATTCCTCCACTACCCCATTTCCCGGAAAAAGAGCTCGGCAAGCTTGCGCGAAGCACTCTTTGCGCTTGAGTTGAACGCCAGCTCCAAAGGCGTTTAGCTCCTTAGACGCATCGAAGCACGCCTGGGCACCAAGCAAGAAAGAGAGTGGTACAGCAGCATTGTCAGCTGCCACTTTGACATGTCTTCGGAGTGACGTGCCGGCGTGTTGTTGCTTACAACATAAAGCTGCACGCCTATAGCTCTACTGTACTAATGATCTACCAGTATCTACCTTGTAGGTGACAACCTTGATCAATTAATGTAACCCGTAACACACGTGCTAGACTACGCGTAATACCGTTACACTCCCTAGGATACACAACGAGTGCTATGAACATGAAATCCAGGCACCAGTATGTACTATAGGGTGTAGTGGTAACTTCGAGCTGTGAACTACGCCAGCACACCATGTTCCAGGACCTGGCTAAACTTTGATCGACTACGTAAGGTCAGGCGGCTGTACCACGAGTACTGTTGAACGAATCATAGCATGCACCTATTTTGTAAAACTGTAAGCGAGAATATAAGGACCGTCGGAGTATGAATATGAACACTAAAAGGTCGTTACTTTTCCGGCGATAGAGGTTCTCGGCAGTACAAGTACCCAGGTTTGCCCGCACCAAATATACTGGTTCGCAGCACTGGTGCATAATAATACTCATACACCGGTACTATATGCCTGCGGCCTTCCGTCGTGTCGAAGCTACGACAACCACAGGCAGCAGCAGCTCCACTTGGCCAGCCCGCTCTGTTTACGCCGTGAATACCGCATTTAGACAATACGTTGTGACACACAACAAAAGGCCCGACGGCAACATCCCAACCCGTGTCGTACAGGTACTATTTTTGTAGTGGTTTCAGGTACAACCGCCAGGTGCATCACGCAAGGACGACGACAGTTGATCATATCAGGTATAAAGTCATGTTGTGAGTACTATGATGTGAGTCAACTACTGCTGTACAAGGTAGTCTACTATACGTACGAGTAGTCCTTGACATATTCACGGATGGAAAAATATAAACTACGAGTACTGCTGCTGTTGCTGCACTACGAGTACTGCTGCTGTTGCTGCTGTAGAACACGACATACGAGCTACCAACCTATCGCGCAAGAGGGTCCCCGTTTTACTAAATGTCCCCTTTCTCGAGCATCCATACTCAAACTGGTACGTACTCGTACCGGTCTCGTATAATACCTGGTGAACTGCACGATCGTATATCAAGACAAAACTACTTGGAATTAGAGTTTAGATACATACCGAGATATAAGTACCAGCTGTATTTAGTGATGGTTCGATTGACTGTTCAAGATTGGAGGTGTGATTCTCGCGCGGGCGGAGCCTTCACCTGGCCTTCGTACCACACTCCACCAGCACAAGGAGCAGGATGAGAACACATCGCACTGCCGCTACCTCCACCGGCAGCGCTCGTTTCTCGCACACGGTTCTAACATGGTGCATTGAAGTCTCCTAGCAAGCACGTGGCAGCAACGCAGGGTACAACAAAAAGGCCAGGAGAACAAACACAAACACACCTGATTCCGAAACGCACGATAGGTGGCAGGAACCCCTCTGCGTTCGGCGGTCGCCGCTACGTCGCCAAAGGCGACGCCCGCGATTACCGCAGCCAGGCTAACCCCGCACAGACCAGGATGCGCACTGGCAGCCGCCTTCCGCTCCTTCGAAGACAACCCACTGGGCAATGCAAGAGGGTGGTCCTCATGCTCACAGAAAGTCAGGGCGACTGCGGTGGCCGCGTCGAATGCGAACTCCCGCGTCCTGGGAGAATAGTGCTCCGCAACCAGCTCCAGCTGGTGGTAAATGGCAAGTTCCTCGCCGTTCTTGAAGGCTTCGAGGGCCACGACGTCCGGGTATGCCGGCTGCGCCATGGTGGTTTCTGGTGTGTGCTGGTGGTGTCTGCTACGTGATGCCACAGGGAAAGACTTGCCGTCGTTTGCTTGTGTCACCAAAACCGAGGTATCGAGGTATTGGACCCCCCCTTACCACCCAACCTCCTCCTCCTTTTCATAACCCACATGCTCCCGTCGCACAAATGTGGGACCGAGTTACGTGAGGTCAGGCTTGGGCGGGCTTTTTTGTTTGTTTCATCGCGTGTGTCCTCCACGGTCCTTTGGTTGCACGCGGCCTAAATTCTATCCAATGAGGTTCGTTCGTTTTTTCGTTTATTTTCAGTTTGATATTTTTTCAGTGATTATTTAGTGGGTTCTATAAGGGTTAACCGCTCTAAAGGTGGCCTACACGTGTATCCTGTATCGGAAACATCACTCGAAGTAGAGTTTTTTCGGTGATTATTATACTCGTATTGGTTTTTTTTTTCACCTATAATATTAATTTTCTGATTCATAGACAGTAGTTCAAATAATTTATCCGGATAATTTTTCGTACTGGAAATAGAGGTAATTATTTATTTTCCGTCTTCGGGCAGACGAAATCGTTTCAGATGTCAAAATCTTCGAGGAAAGCTGTAATTATTTATTTTCCGGTTTGGAAATGCTATCTGACCAAAACAATTAAATAAATTGACCTCGGTTTCACTTTAATTATTTCGTACTGGAAATAGAGGTAATTATTTATTTTCCGTCTTCGGGCACACGAAAAATAGCGAAAACGTCGCAGTATTTATTTTATACCTGGTACCAGGTAGTGCGTATTGATAAAACACTTTTCAACTGCACCTACATTTTCGAAACAAATTACTTGAAAATATTGTGGGATTGGTTTTGGGGCGGTCAAGCCGCATATCCACATTTCGATTTTCATTTTTCGAGGTCTCTGATGTAAAACGTTCGCCCACACAAACATCAAGATAAACAGAGAACCTGAATGCCGTGCAGGGCTTCTTTTCTATAGGACTGACCTGAGAATGTGTGTGTGTGTTCTTCACATTAAACCGTTCATTCTACCCGTCGACATCCAGCACAACCAGTGTCCGTGCCGATTCTTCAATCCTAGAAGAGATACAAGTTCTGTGGTCACAAAGCTACGCCACAGAGATACTACGTTGCCACGTGTGCAGTGTGCACTGCAGTGGGCAATGCAAAGCCATGTCATCATACTATTATATAGATGAGAAGGAGGCATCGGCAGAACGGCATAGAATAGCTGCAACCACGACCACAGCCGTTGACGCCAACGCGAGTGTGCATAATGGCAGGGAAGAGGGGGGGGGCGAAAGGGGGACGAGGGGGAATGGCGGGGGGGGGGAGGGGAGGCGGTCTGCCCAACAGACTGAAGCCTGGTTAAGGCCATCATCGTCATGATGCACTCCTTTCTTTGGGACCCAAGTAACTAGCATGGTGCCATCTGGGCAACTTTGCGTGTCTGTATGCTCCAGTGCCTGCCTTTGGTATTTTCTTTCCCCCCCGCCCGTGATTATCGCTTTTTTGTCCCTTTCATTTTTCTTTCATTCCCGTTTGTACCTCTTTGTGTCTTTGTTAGTATGGTCCGTTTTGCCTTTTTTTTGCGTTTTGCTATCTGCTTCTGTTTTAGTTTTGTTTTTGTTTTTCTTTTGCTTAGCTTCATCTTCTTTTTTTTTTAGGTTTTTGTCTGCTATTAATAGTCTCCTTTTTGCTTCCCTGGTGTCCGCAGTGGTGGAGTGCGTATGCTTGTTTTTTGTTTTTTGCCTCTGTTTTTAGTTGAGGTATTTCTTCCACTCCAGAGTTATTGGAGCCTGTCCTGCGACCACGGACTGCATTGAATTGTGAGTCAATGTGAGAACAACAACAACAACAACAATGAAAACAACTATTAATGGATACGACAGGCACGACATACGCAATCTATGAAATATTGAAACGAAAAGAAACAATCAAAGAGAAAACAAAAACAATGTACCTGGTAGACAAATCGGGTGTTGATGAGGATGTTGAAGGCACCGGTTCTACAAGTCAGTAGTTTTGTCGTCATAGACCAAAACATCAACGTGGAATACGCTCAAAGTGGGCACAAGGAAGAGCTGGTACACGTAATTCTCGGCAGCGAGTGGTCCTGACAGTTGACTCGACTCGACACCTCGACACCTTGGGCACGGAGAGAGGCCAAAGACACGGCACACAGCCAGTGCGCAACAAAAATATAGCGCTGAACATGACAGAGCAAATCTATACTGGGTACGAGTGAATAGTACGGTACTCCGCCTGCTTCGCAAGTATATACTAATGAAAAAAAAAGTTTGTCTTGTGCTCACCCTCCTTGATTCCCTGGGCAACGTCCATGCTCCTGTTGGTGCTGTCAACTAGAGAACCGTCGCATGCATGTAATGCAGTATTCTCGCTGCGTGCAGGAGACCCACTGCTGCAGACGTAGCGGGGTTACTTACCCGTGCTTCAGGCTAGGATGCCGACTTTTCCGAAATAGTGACAGAACCCTGTCGCCGTTCTGTACATGCTTCCGTAAGGTACGTAACTCCAAAATTGCCCGAGAGGTATTCCATGATTCCAACATTCTAGTGTGGCAAATACAACTGATCCCGATCAAGAAGAGCTACACTCACTCACAGCTGCCTCGCCTCTGGATTCCGACCAGGTACGATGAAAAACGAGGTGGTATAGGGTTGGGTTCGTGTCAAAGGACCCCGGCGTTGGTGTTGTCGTCTAGTTGCGGTTGCGGAGCGTGTCTCTCTTTCCTTTGCTTTGCGGTAAACCTGAAACTACACGCGCATCGTCCACATCGAGGACTGGCTGTTTATAGCTGTTGTAAACCTCCTACGAACTTCCCCGCGTTTGATGGCAAGCGCCTTCTCGCGCAGCAGCTGCACACCCCGAGACTTTTGAGGAGAGGAGGTCCTGCGGGCGTGGTGGCTCCGTCCGAATAGAACCCTTATTATTCGTTGGGTGTTTCATTGACGTCTCGGGGCCGGGAAATGTTTCTAGTATTTGTTGATCATTTTTGAGAAGCCGACAACGCCCCGAGCCACCATTGATTGCGATGGCTGTGTCGCGTTTGATCAAAAAAATAAAAATCCCTCTTTCCTACCAGTATATGCTCTATGCGCTACGCTCTACGCACGGGCCACACCCTCGAACGTGGTATGCTGACATGCTCACTTTTGGTGCAGCCAACCCACCCTGGACATTTCGGCCAGCATTACCGGACCTGGCCTTCGGTCTGCGCTGCCTCCCGCATAGCTTCGTCCCTGTTTTTGTGTTGTCTACATGATGTATATACCATGCACTGCTGCTGTACTTCGTCCGTCCGATGCCCACCAAAATGGCAATTTAAGTTTAATTTTTCATCGTACAGACGCAGACAGGCGGTGCATTTTGATGGAGTATTTTTTCACTGCGGCATCGATCCGAAGAGTTTTGGAAGCCAGCTTCAAAGCTGTGTGCATGCAGTTCGTTGGTGATCATTCGATGATCCTGCGGCGCAGAGAAATATCGTAAGCTTCACCTTCCAGGTCTACAGCAGTCTATACTATTACGAGTAGTATCAATATTAATAAAAGCTCGTACAGCAGTAGACGCACTGAATAATAAAGCATGTTTTTGCCATCATGAATATTCGTGTATCAAACAGCGTTTATAAGGTCAGGCACGCTATGTACTCATCTGCTACTACAATACCAGGTATGTACGAGTATCTGTATCTGGGGTGGGGTGCCTGTTGTCACATCTAACGGTCCTTTCTCGTCTCTCGTCTCTACTGTACTGACTGCAGAGAGAGCGCGCCAGCACACCTTGAATCCACCCTGCTGGTGTCTGCGTGACAGACGAGCATAACACCAGTATAAACACACACGTGCAACCAGCATGTGTTTTTTTTTATGCGTAGTTCATATGCTGCATGAAACAGCTACGAGTGTGTGTGTTCTATATCCACCAGGTACTACATACCATTCTCGACGGAGATACAAGGGGGGCTTGGTATGAAATTAAGTGTCTAAACAATCCTTATATTTACGGCCAGTTCCTACTATTTGTTTATTTTTATCAATCTATCTCGTATTTTATTCTAGACTCGTTTCATTTTTATGTGAGATCCCGATAAAGGAGGATGGATAAGCAGTGCCGCACCATCGACCACGACGTACCAGACCAGCATGTACCACATTAACTGGCATACTGCTGTACTGCTGCTGTGGTGTACGGTACGGCACCATACATGACAGCAGTATCGAGAGTTGATAATGGCAGACCATGTCCCTGACGATAGTGCTGATCTGCGGCATTCCGCCCTTCACTGTAAGCAATATGTATATGCATCCAATACTTCTCGTACTGCTGCTGCTGGTTTGTACCTTCTGGGGCTTGTCTGTATTATGAGTAGTACCAGCGCTACCTTGTATTCTCCCGCATCCCTGTTTTGGGTCCTCTACTCCACGGATCGGATGTACGTGAAGTACCTGGTATTACAGTAGTAGTACTGGTGCGTAGATTTTCGCCCGCGAGTTCCCCTACGAGTAAGCGCGTCGGGTCTGCCGGCTTTACGGCATTCCCATGCCTTTCCTTCCCTGTCTTCTCGCGGATTAACCCTTTTAGGGCCGCAGTCCCGTTTTGGGGACAAATCACTTGTAATTAGAATGGTTTGTCCCCAAATCGGGACTGCGGTCGTAAAGCGGTTAAGGCAAAGCTATTAATAGTGCGTAATACATGTGACCCCGGATCTGAGTTACGAGTTGGAAGGAGAGAGAAGATGTGCGAAGATAATGAATGGGATGAAAAAAAAAAAAAAAAACATGGTGTATCACCAGGCGTATCTCATGAAACATTACGATACGCTGTCTTGGTACTGCTTTACCAGGTATAATACCTCCATGGTATACTACCGGTACTATATACCTGGTATACTGTGTGTGTGCTATATACCTGGTATACTGTGTGTGTGTTCTTCACATTAAACCGTTCTTTCTACCCGTCGACATCCAGCACAACCAGTGTCCGTGCCGATTCTTCAATCCTAGAAGAGATACAAGTTCTGTGGTCACAAAACTACGCCACAGAGATACTACGTTGCCACGTGTGCAGTGTGCACTGCAGTGGGCAATACAAAGCCATGTCATCATACTAGATACGACAGGCACGACATACGCAATCTATGAAATAGTAAAACGAAAAGAAACAATCAAAGAGAAAACAAAAACAAGGTAGACAAATCGAAAGAGAAAAAGAAGAAAAATGAAAGCAAAATCTAGGAGAAACAATCTGTCGTGCCCCCCCCCCGCAGGCGAGGTGGCCAACACTTGGAAAAGAACGAGCTGGAGAAAAGAAAGAAAAAAATAAATAAATAAATAAGAAAAAACACCACTGCTTGTAAACAGAGTAAGACAAAGAACCAAGAAAAAAGTAACAAGGAAAAATAACAACAAAGGGGAAATAACAGGCAGACCAAAGCCCAAAGCACCTTCCAGGCGGCGGCAGCAGCTTGTGGTACGAGTAGTATAGCCAGGTTTTCCCTGCTAATCCTGCAGCTGTAGGATAATCTCCACCAAGGTCGTCAGAGTACCAGTACCACCCGTCGGAACTCGGTCATTGGCTCGCGATCCCGACTCGTTTTAAGGCGCTGTTGTTGTGCTGGATGTCGACGGGTGGAAGGACGGTCGTTAGTGGCGCAGTCCCGTTGTGGGGACAAGCCACTAATTTTCCAAGTAGTTGTCCCCAAAACGGGACTGCAGTCTTCGCAGTCCTCAAAGGGCCAATGGGAAGAACACACACTCCAGGGTGCAAGAGAAATAACTGGGTCCTCGCGTCCTCAGGGTAGCAAAAACTGAAGTTACTGCGCCACCTCAAGAAAGGGAGTCCTCTCCAGTCCCCAGGATACCAGGAGCTGAAATGATTGAGCCCTCACGAGTCCCCAGGGTACCAGGAGCTGAAGCGACTGAGTCCTGACGAGTACACAGGGTACCATAATCTGAGCTTGCGCAGTACCAGGTACGCGGTCAGGAGTACTCGCGAGTGCCAAGGGTGGGTGGGTGGGTGGGTGGGTGGGTGAGTACAAGGGGCATGAACTGACTTGCTGCTTACTGGCGCTGGTATTCTGACGACCTTTGAAAAGTTTATCGTACGTGTGGGTACGCGGTAGGAGTAACCATGGTAAGATGGCCGCACCTGACGGGCAGCCACCAGGGAGCGAGAGCATCGGCACGGCGGTGGTGTGACACAATCTTGAGCCTTTTAGGACCGCAGTTCCCGTTTTCGGGACAAACCGGTCAATTTCCAAGTAGTTTGTCCCCAATACGGGACTGCGGTCCTAGAAGGGGTTAACGACAGAGCTCTAACGACAAGTGGAATGTGATGCAAGTACCGCGAATGCTGTGCTGCTGTGAACCTCTGGTGCGTTTCGTGATGAAGCATCAGTATACCCGGTACAACGCAGTATCAGCAGGTCCCGGTATCATGTGTCGTATCATACAAAGACTCCGACAGTTATTAATATTAATAGTAAAACGTTTTTTTCGAGTTCTGGAATTTTTTGAAATGAACGTGAAAGTGAAAGACGGCCAGTATTAATAGTGAAGAAGACGCCTCACCTGTGACATCAAGGATTCCTTCGAAACTCAACTCCACCCCTCGGAAGTCACGTTTTGTCGTATTGTAAGTCATAACTTCACCCATATCTTCAGGTCTGCGGTGTCGAAACGTCAGGGTCTGCAAAGTGGGTGCCTCATGCCCCTTGCGACGGGATAGGAAAACCCGAAGCAAGACTACAGCTACTGCTGCTCTACGATGTCAGGCCTGGAGAAACTTCGTTGGTGGATCTTTCTCTCTTTTATACTAATACTTACTATGTCGTGCCGGTCGTATCCAGTACGATGCCCTGATTGCACTGGATTGTCTACTCTCCCTATTGGCAGCAGTTCATGTCAACAAGCTACTATTCATGCGAAGTGCTGTGCTCGAAGTATCTCTGTCGTAGTCTGGTCACCACAGGGCCTGTGTCTCTAAGATCGGAGAATCGGCACGGACGCTGGTTGTGCAGGATATCGACGGGTGGGAGAAGAAACACGCACGCGCAATCGCCGCAGGCAACCAAGCTAAACGGGTAAAACCCCTCTCAGCCTCCACTCCTGTGCTGGGCACAAAATCACTTCAAACATTCCTTCAAGCCTGCGCTCCCGTTCTGGGCACAAATCACGTCAAATATACCTGGCAGTCCAAGATATGTTTCTGTAGCGAGCAGTACCACTTACGGGGGGCCATACCAATTACGACCTACGGTGCACACAAATATAGATATATAGATACACCTATTATTTATCAACAATGTTTGGTACTATTTACTATGGTCCCCCGTAATATCAGGATCAACACGCCAAGATTGTTGGACAGCGAAACCCTGGGACGAAGTTGAGTTAACAGCTTATTTCCCTTGCAACGGGGGGAGTGTAAGCGCCGAGGGGCATGCCCATGGAAAGATCTCGACGATTTATTTCCGAAGCCGCCCTTCCCGTTCTGTGTGACCCTTTTAGAACCGCAGTCCCGTTTTGGGGACAAACCACTCATTTTTCAAGTAGTTTGTCCCCAAAACGGGACTGCGGTTCTAAAAGGGTTGAGGCATGGGCATGGTGTGGAAATTCGTCCGAAAGGAGATAGTTCGTTATTAACCCTTTCAGGGCTGCAGTCCCGTTTTGGTGGACAAAAAACTACTCAGAATCAACGTCGTTGTTTTCAAAGCGGGAGTGTAGCCCCAACAGTCCTTGAGGGCATTTCTATCGAGACACATATTTGGCAAATTTCTTGCCGAAATGGCAAGATTATGGAAATGTGGACTTGCCCAAACAGCAAAAAATCGCCAAAGATTTCTTTTTTAATATATATTCCCGTTCTGCTGCGTTGGCAAGATTATGGAAAGTGATATTCGCGGGTGTTTTATTTTTGCTATTTCAGCCCAATACCGCCACACTCTTGTCTAGGTTGGACTAACCGGACTACCCCACGACGCCCCACGCTAGACTCGCTCTAACTTGTGGGATAGAGGGAGAGGTTCGAAGGATACCCGGTGGCATTGATCACAGCGATGATAGGGCTGGCGACCCTGGCCGTGAGCCCCGTGTGGATGCAACATGGGAACATGGGTGTCGCTTTGTGCGGGGGCTAAAACAGAGTCATAAACAGCAGCCCTCCCAGCTTTTTCCACGGGATTTTGGCCGGGCTGGAAGGACTGCCGACTTCTGAGGTACGTGGGCTGCGCGTCGGAGTGCCGTCGGCCACCTGCTGCTGCTGCTGCTGCTGCTGCTGCTGCTGCTGTAAGGGGAGAGAAGAGAATGAAATCTTCGGGCGCTATGATGCAAACATTTGTCAAATATTGCCACATATATATGCAGTGTTTCACGATCGAAAGTTTTGGCAACTCTATGGAAATTTTGACTCGCCAAAATAGCGAGTGTTTTGCTATTTCATTTGGTTTGAAAGGGTTGATGTTTGCGGTGAGTTCTGTGACGGAACGCGGGTTGGTTGTGTTCGCGCGATGGCGTCATACCTTTCCGCTTGCTTCGCTTGCCTACTGACGTCGTCGAGGCATCGTGAAACTACTTTTATGTTGGTTAGTGAGCCGTGTCACGTCATGTCGTGTACCAGGTACTGCTGTATCTATCTGGTATATATATATATATGTGTCGTACATGGTGGATCGAACTGACTGTTTTATGTATTTTTACGGGGGACCATAGTAAATAGGACCAAAAAGTGATGGTAAAAATAGGTAAATGTGTAGGTTTTTGTGTGTAACGTACGTCCTCTTAACTATGGTCCCCCGTAATAGTAAGTTTATTAATGTTGATCGCACGCGAACGGCTGAAAATTCTCACGTGACGCGCGTAGGACTACTCGCGGTTAGGGGTACAAGTATCTTGTTTAGTGTTTATTTTACTCGAGATATGCCTTGTGTGTTTCCATTTGTTTTGTGCCGGGTGCAGGATGTGGTAAAAGGGTTTGCCTTGAGTTTTGTTTTTTTTGTATCGCGCTGGGCGGAAATGTCGGGGGCGTTTAGTGTTGGTGTGAAGGGCCTGAAGGAGCAAGCAGTCTATATCGTGCGGAGTGGTTTTCGGCTTGACCTTCGCGGCTAAGTTACGCTTCTTTCGTGATACATGAGAGCAATGATTATTGATCCTAGTGCCGCCACTGCTGTAGTGGTGGCGGGGAATGCGGCGACAAAAAAAATCCGGAACTTTCGTGGCAACGGGCAGCACTCCATACACTACAGAAGTGCAGTACCACACGCTTGGATAGTCTGTGGGGCATGCGATTCGGCAGGCGACGCGAGTCGATGAGGAAAGAGAAGGCTGCAAGTCTTGCCGCGATTACAAAGAAAGAAAAAGCGAGGCACGAATTTACAGTGGTGGGAAAGGGGGAGGAGAGCCCGCTGTGCTACCCCGGATCTGAGTTATGCTAGACTAGACTATTATAGGGAGGAGAGAGAAAAGAAGAGCGAACGCGATAGATAAAAGAGCAGGCACCACCGACACTATAGAGGGACCACTGTAGTACGCATTAACCCTTTTACCCTTTTAGAACCGCGGTCCCATTTTGGGGGAAAACCATTCAAATTCCGAGTAGTTTGCCCCCAAAACGGGACTGCAGTCCTAAGAGGTTGTCGGCGATAAAGGAAGTCGTCCATTCTTCTGATCATCGCACCGACGTCCGGTACAACCTACTGTAGGGCATGGCATTGCTTTGCGCTGCTGTGTTCCCTCCTTGCTGTTTTACAGCGTTGTGATTGACTGCTGTGTCGTACTCGTAGCTTTGTGACGACAGAGCTTGTTAACCCTTTTTGAACTGCAGTCCCGTTTTGGGGGCAATTCAGTCCATTTCTAAGTAGTTTGTCCCCAAAACGGGACTGCGGCGCTAAAAGGGTTAAGATCTATCTCTCCAGGATGGTGTACCAGCGATGATGGTGTCTTTGGTGTGCTACTGCTGTTGGATGTAGACGGGCAGAAAAAACTGTCCGAACCTTCTTACTTCTTACGACATCAGACGGGAAAATTGAGGGTGAACCCTAAGAAATAAGAGTCACAGCGACCGACGGCGACTGCATGATGAACGGATGAGACTACAGTTATTATTAGCACAGAGTTTGGTATCCTAGGTACACGAAGGTGCAAGGAAGGAGCCGTCCCGTACGCTACGGGTGCGACATGATTTACCCGTAGTTTTGGGCGGAAGTGTCAGGAGACACCACTTTCACCCCCCCCCCCCCCCTCTTGATAGACGGCAACTTTGCCTTGATTGACATGCCTTGCCTTGACCTCGACACCAAACTACTAGGTAGTAGATTTTGGCGAGGAACAACCGCACCTACACCCCTTTGACGTTTCGCCTTGCTCGACGTGCCTGTTGGCGTGTTTGCTTCTGGGCCCTCACGCTGCTCCTAGTCGCGTGGGTAATGGATACCAGCTATATAGCGCTCAAGTTCTCGCTCGTTTTGCTCTCTATCTGCCTTGGTGCCAAAAAAGCACAAGGAATCTATCGATTAACCCTTTTGAGACCGCAGTCCCGTTTTGTGACAAACTAGTTCGAACTTGTGTGGGTTGTCCCCAAAACGGGACTGCAGTTCTAAAAGGGTTAAGGTACTCATCATACGCACCAGCTACCCTTGATGGAAATATTCATTCTTTATATATAGGTACTTTGGTATGTGTGTTTCGTAGCCCCGCGCGGTCGCTGTCCTTAGATTTCCGTCCGGAACGAGGTCTATCGGACGCGTGCGTGAAACTCGCAAGCAGAGAAAACGAAACTCGGTCGGGGAGGCCCAGGATGATATTTTGGCATGGGCCAATTCCACGACCTGTCGTGCGTCGTGCAAGGTAACAAAAGTATCAGGTTGGATATATAACTCGCCGAGAATATGACCCCTTGAGGCCTGACAGGCGTGCGTGCGTGTGCGTGCGTGTGCGTGCGTGTTCTTGACACTGTACCGTCGTGAGTGAGTGAGTGACCCATCCACACCCAGCACCTTCATTATTATAGTGACCTGTGACATGTGCGTTCTTCGCAATGCAGCAGTATTATAGTGAGTAGTGGTGGTCCCTCCGTAGTGCCGGTATGCACCAGCCAGCAATACAGGCGTTATATATAGCGGCAACCGGCACTATACACACCGCTCAGTGCCACACACTGGTTAATCACATCTGCGTCATGTGCCGAGCGAATTCACCGGCACTATGTGCACAACCGGACCACTACGGCTGTACCCATCGGCATCCAGCTCATCCGCTGTCCAGGCTGATGCTGATTCTTCATGCTTTTATAGCGAGATTCAAGCTCTGTGGTCACAAGCTACGTCATAACAGATGAAACACTTGCAGTCACAAAAGCACGAAGATCAGGCGACGCGATGCACAGCCGCCGACGCGGTGGTCTCTCAGCACACCTCTTGAAAACTTCTAGGGTCGATTTCGCGAGTTTTAGCCTGCCGCCCCCCCCCCCTCTGCCCTCAGACGATTTTTTTTTCTTCAATATTTTTCTGCAAGAAGTGCCTCTGTTGCCTGTTGTGCGTGTGTGCACAAATCGACGCGAGTCGTGACGGGAAGAAAGGGTTGCTCCTCTCGCGATGAAAGTGAGCTACGCACCTTTGTGGGGCGTGCGTGGGGAGGGGCGCCTGCTATGTGGCCCCTAATCTGAGCCACGTGAGTTACGCAAGGGAGGGAGCTGGAGAAACCGGTGCAAAAGGTAGTAGATGGATCGAAAAAATGTCAAACGCGTTGGATACGAAAAGCGGAACGTGCCACCCACACCTCGAACAGAGCATAATCCATCTGTCTAGAGTAGATCATGTAGTTCCTTGCAGTGCCATTACGAGACGTTGTGCAGGATACTATACAGCAGTACGGAACCAACCCAAGACCACTACTGTGCTACCGTAGATCATGTGGGTTTCGCGGCTCTCAACCGTCATCACGAGATAGCTCATACGGATCATACAGATCGGGAATGTATATGCCCCGTGAGATCTAGATCAATCTAAGATCTGCCCTCAATGATGTAGATAATGTAAGTGGGAACCGTTGGTCTCTCCAACGTCTGGAACCCACCACTCTCGGCTTGAATGTACGGAACGTTTCGACTTTATTAGGAGTATGAAGACCAAACGTGCCATACGTTTCCGTCCATAGCAGTATTAGTAGTACACGAAACGGCAGCAAACCAGACCGTCCTATCACACGGGTGGTAGGGATAGCACACCCCGTGGAATTTCCCATCCAACACTATCGATGGCAAGAGTATATATAGTATATAGTATATAGTAGGGGGGGGCGTACACGCGAAAACGGCGGGGTTTGGAAATGTCTCGGCGAGATGTTTCCGTAGACGCATGCATCGCTCAGCGTTTGCACTTGTTTTCCCTCTGGTGAAAAAAAAACGGTTTGGAATACCGTCCCGATGGGGTGTGTTATTTTATCACACGGGTGATAGTGTCACGTTGTTATGTGGTGGTAGTTGCAGCGGACGTGGGATCCGAGACAAGCTCGTCGTAAATCTCATTCACGGGTCAGGGCAAACCTTGCGGGGGTGACCCGGCCCGACCCGCGAATATTTTAAGACCTACTGACCTCACCCGGCCCGACCCGGCCCGTGAGGTTTCAAAGACTTGCTGCCACGACCCGCGGGTTGAGTATGACCCGCGAAAAGCCTGGTAATCTTTTTTTCGTTGATTATTGGGGTCCACGAGCAAAATCAGTCAAACGAGCCGGTGAGAAACAGCCCAATATGAAATAAAAAAGGGGCCGGTGAGAAACTGGGGCTCGCCTGCCTACTCGCCTCTGCCCGCTACGAGTCGTCCTGAGTAAGAGGGTCATGATCGGCGGCGAGCGATGTATATACTGTTGCTGCTGCTGTACCGGTAGAGCTAGCTTCGTGGCAACGATAGGAGGCGTTTGAGTAATAATATCGTGTGTAGTCGACCGTGCTCAAGATTGACGACACCCAGAGTGAATCAATCGTGTGCACTCGTCTGACTTTGGCTCGTTGTCGCCGCCACAGCGCACTGATGCACTCTTACGTACCAGGTATGGTATCAATACTAAATGTTTTGATAGCGCATCCCTCCCATGGAAGTTTTTTCCCCTATTTCTAATACCAGGCCAGTAGTTGATTTCCTCCAAAATATGGCGCGAAGGCACGCACACACGACGAAAATGGTGGCTTCCCTTTTGGGATGACCTTGACACGCGACGAAAGTGTTTGCTTCGGAATCCTGTCTTGGTGCGTTCTATCTTTTTCCCATTCTTGTGGATACGTCTCCCGTGTATTGGGCATCAAATCGTTTTGCTACCCGTCGTTGTACTGCTGCTCTGTGATTCGTTAACCTCCAGAGATCCTACTGACTGTATTATCAATAATAGAGCCGGCGTCGCCGGTGGCTTGGTAGGTGGTCCGCGTGCCTATCAAGATCAATTTCGTGGGTTCAAGTCTCACCGGGTGCATGCTCGTGGCTTTTTCTTGCAAAAAAAAAAAATGAATGGCGGAAAGCGCGAGAGCGTGAGTTATTGCTAGCTACATTTGATGAAAATCGACGAGCAGTGGGAATGCTGAACCCTATGCGCGACAAAAACTAAAGGCACGTACCGGGGGGGAGAAGGGATGCCACCTGTAACCACGGCTTGTCCAGAAGCTCGTTGAGGGTAGAACCTCCTACGAGTAAGGCTGAAAGGTAAAAGTGATATTACAAAAAAAAAGAGAGAAAACGAATGTGGTCACAATAGCTGCACGACACATCGGGGATCCCACCTTGTAATGCAGTACCTGAGTATGTTGTTGTTGCTGTTGTTGTTGTTGTTGTCTTGACATTAAACCGTCCTTTCTACCCAGCTTCATCAGTACACCCAGTGTCCGTCCTGTTTCCCTTTCCTAGAGATACTGATTCTGTGGTCACACACTGTGAGACAGAGGAAGACCAAAAATAAAAACTACCAGGTAAATCGCAAATTCAAGTGTCAAGCTATATAGTGACGTGTCAGCGTACCGGGTACGAGAACTCAACACAAAGCAGTCCATAGATTGAAATATACTTGTACGCATCTCCATCGCCATGGTTCGGCGTCGTCGGCACTCTCGCAGTCGGAGAGACCATGCGCACCACGGACGAAGGTCGTCAGCGGGTAATGTACCCGCATGTGCGGAGTGTAGGGTGTGAGGTGCAGGTCTTCCTGACGGACCGGAACCGCGCTGCTTTTAGGGATAGGTCGGTGTGGGTGTGTTCTGTTCTCTGGCTTGCGCCGAAAAGTGTTTTTTTTTTTCTGTCGCACGTCGCGTAAGGGGTCATGTTTTTTTGCTGCTGGTTGCTGCTGTTCATTGGGCCAGTACGACAGAGTTTATCCAAATGATGAACACACACAGCAGCTTCGGATCTTCGTTCTATGATACGTACTGTAGCACGACTCTGTGTGGTGACCGACTGACTCGTTTTGTTCGGTTTGAGAGATGATGGTGGGGCAAGGAAGAAACGAAGACAGATTTACGTGTTACAGAATCTATCTACAGCTGTGTGTGTGTTCTTCACATTAAACCGTTCTTTCTACCCGTCGACATCCAGCACAACCTTGCCGATTCTTCAATCCTAGAAGAGATACAAGTTCTGTGGTCACAAAGCTACGCCACAGCCGGTCGCCCCGGTGGTTCAAGTGGTTAACCTCGAATTCTACTTGTTTGAGTCCTGGGTTCGAGCCCCAGGTGGGCCGGACTTTGACTTTATTTGCAAAAATAAAAAAGGATTCAATTGTTGAGAGCGCCTTGCAGCGTGGGTAGGCACAATTCGATGCGAGTCGACGAGGGAAGAAAAGGCTGAAGTCTTCTCGCGATAAAAATGAAGGCACGTACCGTAGCGGGAAGGGAGTAGAAGAGCCTGCTATGTGACCCCGGATCTGAGTTACGGGTAGGAAGGAGAGAGAGAAGATGTGCGAAGATAATTAATGGGATGAGAAAAAAAAAAGAAGAGATACTACGTTGCCACGTGTGCAGTAAGCACTGCAGTGGGCAATGCAATGCCCTGTTCGAGGGTTGAAAAGTCGGCACGGACTCTGGTTGTGCTGGATGTAGACGGATGTGGAAAGAACGGTTTAATGTGAAGAACACACACGTTAGCCAGGACGTGTGAAGACTTCCGGCAAAACGAACCGTTGCAAGGCTATAGGTGTGAGGTGCGTAATACAGCTACAATATCAGCGGAAATGTAGAAAATGTAGGGACTCTTTGGTCTCTACATTAGAGCCTAAGGCGCCTTATATTTGCGGTCAGTGGCATGCTTGGATCACGTGTCACTGCCCATATTTTATTGTACGTAGCGTACGGGTACGGGTGCGAGTACCTACAGTAATGTGGGTATTATGCCATTATTCACCCTTTTAGCGCTGCAGTCCCGTTTTGGGGAAAAATCACTTGGAATTAGACTGGTTTGTCCTCAAGTCGGGGCTGCAGTACTATTAATAGAGGGGTAAAGGATGGTATAGGGCTCCTACTGTAAATATGGCAGTACGTTCAAAGTAGGTTTGTCTTCCAATGCTATTAATAGTGAGTGCTGTGTGTGCTCTTCATTCTTCACATTAAACCGTTTTTTCTACCCGTCGACATCCAGCACAACCAGTGTCCGTGCCGATTCTTAACTGTGTGTGTGTGTGTGTGTTCTTCACATTAAACCGTTCTTTCTACCCGTCGACATCCAGCACAACCAGTGTCCGTGCCGATTCTTCCATCCTAGAAGAGATACAAGTTCTGTGGTCACAAAGCTACGCCACAGAGATACTACGTTGCCACGTGTGCAGTGTGAACTGCAGTGGGCAATGCAAAAAGCCATGTCATCATACTAGATACGACAGGCACGACATACGCAATCTAAGAAATAGTGAAACGAAACTGTTCAATCCTATTAATAGAAAAGGTACACGTTCTGTGGTCACAAACGTCCTTTGACTGCCGTAAAACCATTGGTTTGGTGTGTGTTTCTTGTGTGATCCTGTTGCAGTGCAAGCTGTCGACATGGTATGAAACCGCCTTTATTAATAGTAGGTAAGTTTTACGACCTTTTCAGCTTTCCAGGGCGGCCACTCCCCCTGTGGTGGCAAAACACTAGTATTATCATCAATTATCAATTATTAATCATTAATACGTAAAAGGAATTAGAGGTAGGTTTAGGCATCTGTGGTGTCTTAATTCCTTTTTCGATTGATAAGCCGTGTTGAAGGAGTCGTGGTTGGATGACGAACCTGCTCTGCTCGTTTCGTATTGTGTGACGCCAAGAGGCTGGGCATAGTTGACGAACGCAGGGCGGAGACGGCAGCCTGGGTAGCAAGGTGCCAGGCGGATTAGCAGGGAGAACCTGGCTATACTACTCGTACCACAAACTGCTGCCGCCACACCCGGAGGGTGCTTTGGGCTTGGCCTGCCAGTTATTTTCCCCTCCGTTATTTTTTCCTTGGTTCTTCGTCTTACTCTGTTCACAAGCAGCGGTGTTTTTGTTATTTATTTATTTTCTCTTCTTTTCTTTCCAGCTCGTTATTTTTCGAGTGTTGGCCACCTCGCCTGCGGGGGGGGGGGGGGGGGGGGGGGCACGACAGATTGTTTCTTCTAGTTTTTTTTTGTTTCTTCCTTTCTTTATTTTGATTTGTAAGGTTCGTAGTCGATACCGCCGGTGGGTCGTGATCGTGATCCCACGTCCCTCTGCGTAATCAGAGTGTTGTTATCATACTGTTGAACTTCGACGGCTAGAGTGGGGGACAGGTCGGACTGAGACAGCAGTCCGATGACAGGATGAGACAGGGAGATGTTATGAGGGAGACCCGAGGGGCGAGCAATCATCGTTGCTCTCGTGACGCTCGGGTCAAAGGGCAATGAGCGGGGCCTTGCTAAGTCCCGCTGCGGAGAATCCGATGGGGAGAATAGCCGCCGGTGAGGACCCGTCAGCGGAACGCGGAGGAGAAGGCTCCGTGGCGAGATCCAGACATGACAATCTCCTGAGTTCCCCAAGCAAAGCTTCTGGAAGAGCTTTCTCGAAGGACACTGGGGTTTCGACTATATGGGTAGGCGTGTTGGTTCCGGGGACATGGTATCCACATCACCCCCCCAGTTTTAGTGGTGATAGAGCTCGAACTCCACCAAAACTCGAAAGCAATGGAACCAGAGCAGAGACAAAGGGTGACAACACGTCTACTAGTCGACATTGTATTCTTTCAAAAGGCGATTCGCTTAACGCTTGGAATTATACGCTAAAGGGACATGGTATCCACATTTGTCTTCTCTGTTTTTTTCTTTTTTTTTTATTGTTTCGTTCCGTTTCTCTATTTCATAGAATGTGTATGTCGTTCCTGTCGTACCTGGTATGACATGTCATTGCATTGCCCACTGCTGTGCTCACTGCATACATACCTGGTACGTGGCAACGTGGTATATCTGTGGCGTAGCTTCGTGACCACGAAACTTGTATATTTTCTATTATTAATAATAGGATTGGAGAATCGGCACGGACACTGGTTGTGCTGGATGTCGACGGGTAGAAAGAACGGTTTAATGTGAAGAACACACTAAGGATAGTGACTAAGTAGTATTAATAATAGACAATGCGATGCCATGTCATCGTACTTGGATATGGGCTCCAGCACCTTTTGTGTGACCACGGACTCCTTCGTCAGAGAGTTAATGTGAGAACAACAACAACAACAATGACAGGCACGACATACATATTCTATGTAAGAGAGAACACGAAAAAAATCAAAGAAAAACTAAGAGATACAGACGGGAAGAAATGTCCTCAGGTATTGCACGAAGGACGGTTTGATCTGAAGACCCACACATAGCAGCGCACCACTAAAATATTGATAATACTAAGAGGGGATAGAGGAAAAATCCCTTGCTTGAGGTCTGCACTCCTGCTGTGGGGACGAAGCGCTTGACTAATACATTATGATTAAGGCTGAGGCTTCGCCTACTGCACAGCAGCAGTACATAAACGGTACATGAACCAGAGTGCAAAAAGGGTTAAGAACCGCACCCATCAAATCTACTTGGGCGTAAAAGATGTGGCATCATTTTTCGCCTCGCGTAAGGAAAAATGGAGAATCGAAAAATTGCAAGGTTTCGTCGTGTTTAATTCGGAGTTTCGTGTTTTCATATTGACGATGTTTCGGGTAGATGGCCGAAAGCCTCGTCACCTTTTTCACAGCACTTCGTGTTCGGTCGTAGAGGTGACTGAAACTGTTGGCGACTATTTATATAGTAGTATTACCGGTAACCGGTGCGCCAGGTACACGACGTACAAAACCTCACCCGTCAAGTGGAACTTATTCGACCGGTATTAATACGCGGTGCTGTAGGTTTTATGTTTCATGTACATGAGGTAAACCGAGCAGTGAATCGAAGGGTGTGTTGAAGCAGCAGGTACATCTGTACAGCAGTAGTACCTTATTAATTATCAACATGAATAGGTCCTTGTAAGGGACCCGTTTTGACTCTCACCTTGCAGTACTGCAGTCCCGTGAAGGGTGACAAACTCCTACTGTGCTTCTAATTTTACTGATGTGTCCCCAAACGGGACTGCATGCAGTTTGCCTTAGAGGGGTTAGCGCTGAACGGTATCTAAGGGACTTACTCTGGACCAGGTTTTTTGTCCACTATAAATACTGACTGCTGTAAGGGGGCGGGACCAGGTTTAACGTTAATGGGGGACTACGGTACCGGATTAAGGGACCTCCGTACCGGATTAAGGGACCCCGTACCGGATTAAGGGACCTCCGTACCGGATCAAGGGACCTCCGTACCGGATTAAGGGACCTCCAATCTATCGAGAGCACTGCTGTTACGAGTAGCTGTTCAGGGTTTACAGGGCTACCGGTACCTACCTACTGCTTTATTGGTGCTGTTGGTATGGCATTGGGCATGTCGTGCATGCAGTATCCAGAATGATGACACGAAATTAGGTTGTCCACTCTGTCGAACAATGATTGTATTGATACTATCTTTGCGGCGTTGTTTTTTTACCACAGAACTTCCAAGTCTCTATTATTAAGAATAGAATTGAAGAATCGGCACGGACTCTGTGCTGCATGTCGACGGGTAGAAAGAACGGTTCATTGTGAAGGACACTTATTGGCGACCGGATGCGGGCACAGGCCCTTACCCGAACTCCTGCGTAATTATTGAACGAACAAACCTGGTGCTTCTTTTTCCTACAGATCGGTCCTACTGCCCTGACCCGGACTGCTGCGTAATTATTGAATAAACACACCTGGTAAGTGGTGGTGCTCTTACGAGATAATACGCCCCTCGATTACACAAATAACTACCTGGTATTAATACTTGGAATTAACCCTTTTAGGACTGCAGTCTCGTTTTGGGGACCATTGGAGACAAAATACTTGGAATTTGACTGCCTTGTCCCCTAAACGGGACTAGAGTTTTAAGGGGGTTACTAGCATCAACCCTTTTAGGACTGCAGTCCCGTTTTGGGGACAAACTACTTGAAAATTGAGTGGATTGTCCCCAAAACGGGACTGCGGTTTCAAAAGGGTCAATACTAACTATGCCACCCAGCAGGTGTTGATATTAATAGTACCACGCACCAGGTGTGTTCATCCATTGCGCGGCTTCCTGGGTCTTCTCCTACAGCAGTATTAAAGTAGGAGACGTACTTTGCACTGGGTATTTTGATCAGCTGCTGGGTATCGAGTACCGAGTGAGTACCGCACGCTCCGTGGTTACGGGTACACTGGGAGCACTGCTGTGTGCGTGTGGGCAACGACGGACGGTACATATCCTACATATCCTACCCAAGATACCTGGTGATAAGGAGTAAGCTAGGTAGGGATATACGTGCAGGTTACGTGGCGACGGTAAACGTGCTCTTCGCTCACACGAAGTTCTCGTTTTTTGAGCCGTAGTTGAAATCGAGCTTGAATCTTGAATGTTGAATCCGGCGCGAATGTTCCCATTTTTCGACCTCCTCTGACAGTCGTGGGCACGGATCTATACGTTGGTTGGTGTCCTGTTTTGGAGACAAACCAGTCAAATTCCAAGTTTTTGTCCCCAACACGGGACTGCGGTCCTAAAAGGGTTACAACTCACGTACAAAATATTGAGTCCGTGGTCAGCCCACCAACGGTTATAACTCACGTACAAATATTGAGTCCGTGGTCATCACAGGACAGGCTCCAAAACACTGGAGCGGAAGAATAAATACCTCAGGCTGATTGATTCTTCTGCAGTCGTCTTGGAAAAGGTCGGTTTTCGACCCACTGCTGTAAATTCGACGAGGTGTGTCTGGATGCCTCCCATTCGGGTATCGTCAGCCGGATCGAATTTATTTGTATTTTTTGGGCTCTTTAGAAGTATTGCAGCAGAAGAATCCTTGCACGCTTTAAAAAAACTTGAAAAGTACATGAGGTGTGTGATTTCTAACCTTGTCCAATGGGGCTGCATAAGAAAAACAAAAACGAACAAAAAACATGCAGATGTACGTACGTACCAAGTATTTCTTGCTGTGCGTTGTTGGCTGTGTCATAAAACTCTGTTGATAACCTTGCTACCCACCCTCCTTTTTTTGTATTGCCCATACATATCGTGCGTGACGTTGTCGGCTGTGTTATTATTGTCACAGTCGAAGAAGGGTATACCAAAGATGTGTATACATTGGCTCGCCGCAGCTTTTTTTTTTCGCTGTTACGGGGGACCATATTAAATAGAACCTACGGTAGACACAAAAACCTACCAGGTATATATTTCGCTATTTTACTCGCAATATTCGGTCCTATTTACTACGGTCCCCCAGTAATCGGTAGGAACGGAGGCTATTCTAAAACCTAATTGAATACAAAGATTTAAAATATACCTGGTATATAGATATATATATATATTTCGTCCTGTGATGACAGCGGTCCGGTTGGTCTTCCATTCTGACTTCTGGAGATGCGGATTATCGTGTTCTCCTGCTCCGGGCCGGCCTCGGTCGGAGACATGTTAATGGGACCCTTCTTGATGTCCTTGGTGCTTTCATCGCATATTTTGGTGTGCGGAAGTAGCGTGGATGCCTCGCATGGAGGAGTGAGTACCTGGTGCATCATTGTGTGCTTGAAAACGGCAGGTGTCGGATGCCATGTTGTCTTTCTTGTATGCACCAATTTTTCAGCTACATACTGTTAATACCTTGGTACAGCAGTATTTGAACGCGTTTCTTGACCAACGTCGTCCCTCCCCCCGAGGATTCTTCCCGCGGACGTGCAGTCGAAACGAAACAGGCGGCGTTAATGTTCGTACTCGCATGTCATACGAATACGAGTATATAGCATAAAACGCACTATTACGGAGGACCATAGTTAATAGGACCTGTGGTCCACATAAAAACCTATATATTTAACCATTTCTACTGACAATATTTGGTCCTATTAACTATGGTCCCCCGTAACTAGATGAGTACGAAGAAAATAGTATACGTGTGGGGGGCGATTTGTGTGGTGGTCCGCACATTTTGTTTTAGCAGGTTATCCAAACGCGCGGCGAAGTCTCGCTGGGGTCGAGGCGAGCCTTAACCATATTAGGACCGCACTCCCGTTTTGGGGACAAAATACTTGAAATTTGACTAATCTGTCCCCACAACGGGACTGCGGTTCTAAAAGGGTTAACCATATTAGGGCCGCAGTCCCGTTTTGGGGACAAAATACTTGAAATTTGACTGGTCTGTCCCCACAACGGGACTGCGGTTCTGAAAGGGTTGAGGCTTAATAATGGCCTGCTGCACAAGGGTCGGGGCTATGTTCTCGTATTAACAGGGTGAAAGGATTTCATACCTGGTAATCCATAATACTGACTCGTGTACGCACGTCGAAGCGCTCCCGCGATTTTTTTGGGGAAAAAAAAACAAAACTATTGATACTCTGCGTTTTTTCCAGATGCAAAAACAAAACTATTGATGCAGCAAAAATTCGTACGTTCCTTGCGTTGACGTCCAGATGTCCAGAATAATAGCACCAGGGTAGTTGATATTAATTCTGCTGTCTTTGGTACTTGATTTATAAAAATAAAATAAAAACAGCAGCGGCAGCAGCAGCCCTGTGAGGTCGAGTATTTCGTCGAAACTCGTCTTAGCGAGCTGTGTGTAATATTTGGATCTCACGTACTACGGGTTGTTTATGGCAGCATGCAGGAAATACAAGCCAGTAAACGAACGGTACATGAGGAAAGACAAAGTCCGAAGCTGTGACACGATCTGTTGTGGTGTGATTTGTGTGCTGAAGACCAGCGGAAGAGTCTGTAGCTGCTGCTGTAGACCCTCAGCCGGCAGAGTTGCTCATGCGTTATCACCAGGGAGGGGGTTGGCCGACTTGAGGGAGGGCACGGTACGTGAGAGAACAAACGGTACAGCAGTATCAGTAGGGAGAGGCCGAATCGGCTGGACCCGCCTACCCTATTACGGGGAACCATAGTTAGTAGGACCTACGGTACACACAAAACCTATATATTTCGCTATTTTTCCCGACAATATTTGGTCCTATTAACATGGTCCCCCGTAATAATGTGACCCAAAAATAGTACAGCAGTTTATTGTACTGAACACTCCCCCAAGTATATAGGGAGAGACCTGTTTAATGGCAGTTCTTACAAGAACCAAACGTTTTTGGTATTACAGCATTGAAACGCAACGTTTCGATTCGATGATTGTTGACTGTTTGTTCTTCGATTTTTTCAGGGAAATACGACAATTTTTCCCGAAACGCAAGAGAAATGTTTCCGAAGCGCTTCGCCCTGGTGGATTTTTTTTGGTGACGGCCCGAAAAGTTCATTTATAAGAAAAATCTCGGAAGTATCTCATATCTTGATTTCGTTGAAATCTGGTGAAGAAATATCCCGCTATCTGATGAAGACCGTGCAACTTCTGCAACCTTCGTGGAAGCTCGCTCGACCCACCCACTCTACCTACGGCGGTTACACTCGCGTATGCTGTCGGAAGTCCTGGCATCCCCCTCCTCCCCCACTACCTTCCAAGCCAAGTTCCTCCAAAGCCTCTGGTGTCTACACCCCATACTTTCCCGGCTTCCAATTCTGTACGAGTTTCTGAGGAAAAGCTGCCTGCGCTTCGTAAGCTTTTGAGTAGTTTGCTGCCAAGCTTCTGAGCAGCTGCTGCCAATCCTCTGCTCAGCTACGACCTCGTACAACTAACTTCTCTGATACAGCTGCTTCGAAGCTTCGTGGTTCACTGCTCCCGAGCCTTGGAGGAGCCGCCACCTCTATATACCTAGCCTCTTGAGAAACTGGGAAGGCTGCAAACACTTCTTGTGGTGTGAAGGCCTGGTGTCGGTCTGCCTCCCATAGCCGAGCAGCGACCTGCGAAGTTTCTGGTCTCCGTTTGGTGGGTGCTGCTCTTTTTTTTCGCGAATTATTTATTATTGATCGAGACATCGCGCTTGCCGTGTGTCTTCTTGTTATTCGGTGTGTCACTGCTGCCCTCCCTTTTTTCCCGTGCTAGGAGGAGGGTATGACGCCCCCATATTTATCGAGACCACTATTAATATTATCATGTCTCGTAGATATAAAAGACGTTTATAGTATATTTATACTCGTACGAGTATTAATAGATCGTTCTTACATTTCTGGACAAAATAGGGCCTGGCACCAGGTATACCCTTCATGGGGAATAACCTACGCAATTATCAGGGACGTGGTTTCCATAACTGTGCTGCACCTTTTTGTGTCAGACAGTCCAGGAAGAGATGGCGATCGTTGATATTCGTGTGGTAGTAAGGTTCGATTGCTCCTTTTTTCACTGCATATCCGCGAGTCTTCACTCTGACAGCACTCCAGATAGAAGGCAGGTGTGTTCCTCTTTCGTTTTCACGACTACCGTGCGTTTCGTACGGTGCAGGCAGCACTTCAGACAGCATCCGCTGTAGTCAGCAGCCACGAGTTGGTTAGTGGTGGGAACGGGGGTACTCTTCTATATTATAGTTGAGAGGATATACCCGCGGCCATGTTAGTTCAGTTTTGCACATTGGTTTTATCTTGTGTGCGCTTTCTCCGTCTCGTGTATTTTGAGGCAGCCGAATTTTCGTTTTTTTTTGTTTTTCGGATCTTCCTAGGGCTCCAGCACCTTTGTGTGACCACGGACTCCTTCGTCAGAGAGTTAATGTGAGAACAACAACAACAACAATTGATCATAGTTTCATACGCGTATAAATACCAGGTATCGTACCAGTATATGTATTCTATTATATGTTGAATATGGTCAAAATACTCGTATTATTGATGAATATGTTGGAGGAAGCCAAAGCTCGGTCCCGCCCGCCTTCGGATAAGTTAGTCCTTGTTCTGTCCCAGGTACTCTACTTGTACGGCCTCTACCCCTCTTAAAGTTGATATTTTCAATCTAAAGGCTACTCTGAAAGTTAAGGCTTTGCCCCACTCATGTTACGTGCTGCTGTAATGTCGCAGGCCATTTGTGGACAACAATACCAGGTATATATGATCCACAGTCAGTAGTAGTGGCCACTGCTGTAGTACATGGTTTTGCGGATGAATCAATTCAAAAACCTTCAGACCAATCAAATCAAGGACCTTCAATCGCAGTCTAGACTATACATACCTTACGTACTTCTTCGAGTTCCGTGCTTGAATTCATTAATTGGCGCGTTTATTTTCGATGTCAAGTACCTGTAAATACAGATACTGGTACGACACACGCACCAATACCCGGTACCCTCCAACTATATACTGTTCGTACGTGTCAGGTATAAACGACATTTCGATATTTTTATTTCTTACTGGTAGTTGCCGTCAACAATGAAACCTGCATGCCTGGCAAGACAGCACACCCACCCTCCCCGTGACGAATTTGGGTGTGGAGTGAGCTATGTCAACGTTTGTAGTGCTGTAGTAATGTGTGCGCGTGGGTGCGTTCTTTACGTTAAACTGTTCTTTCTACCTGTCGGCATCCAGCACAACCAGTGTCCGTGCCGATTCTTCAATCCTACAGCAGTAAGAGAGATACAAGTTCTGCGGTCACAAAGGTATTAATACGACAGAGCAGAGATACCATGTTTAGGGGGCAAACCACTCAAAAAACAAATTTTGAGTATGCTATCTCCAAAACGTTTTTTTTTAATTTCAATACCCTGGTAGTATCTTGTCCCATCACGGGAGTGTGCGTCTTCTGTCCATTAAACCGTTCTTTCTGCCCGTCGACATCCAGCACAACCAATGTCCCTGCCGATTCTTCAATCCTAGAAGAGACACAAGTTCTGTGGATTTTTTTTTTTTTTTTTTTTTTGCTCATCCCATTCATTATCTTCGCACATCTTCTTCTCTCTCGCCTTCCAACTCGTAACTCAGATCCGGGGTCACATAGCAGGCTCTTCTACCCCCTTCCCGCTACGGTACGTGCCTTCATTTTTATCGCGAGAAGATTTCAGCCTTTTCTTCCCTCGTCGACTCGCATCGAATTGTGCCTGCTACCCACGCTGCAAGGCGCTCTCAACAATTGAATCCTTTTATTTTTATTTTTATTTTTGCAAATAAAGTCAAAGCCCGACCCACCTGGGGCTCGAACCCAGGACTCAAGCAAGTAGAATTCGAGGTTAACCACTTGAACCACCGGGGCGACCGGAGTGCAGCAGAGTGGTATTGATAATTGATATTAATAGTATTATTTACGGGGGACCATAGTTAATTTATAGGACCTGTGGTATACATCAAATCCTATAGTTTTAACCTTTTTTGCTTACAATAGTTGGTCCTAATAACTATGGTCCCCCGTAGTAGTAGTGGTGCGAAAGGGTTGGTGACAGCCACCAAAACAATGGTTGATGGCTCTTCTTGTCATCGTCTAGCTCGTACCCAACACTAGTAATATTAATAGTCAATGCTCCCAATCACGCAGTCGTCGACGGTGTGCGAAAGATAACCGTCCGTACTGATTTGGCTGGCGAGGCCCGGGATTTTTGCATGGACCCAGGCACGAGCAACGTCGTTCCGTTCCGCCGGTTCCCCATGCTCTTCGGAGAGGTCTTCACCCTTTTGGTCCTGCAGTCCCATTTCCCATCGGGGACAAACTACTTGGAATATGAGGGGTTTGTCCCAAAAACGGAACTGCAGTCCTCGCCCTCAATCGGAATCAAATTGGTGCCTCACCCCCCCCCCCCCGATCGCGCACGATCGCGCAGTGGTTGTTGCTGTGCGAGTATTAATTTAAATGGTGATGTGCTGGCAGGCATCAAGTCTCCCCTCTCAAGGCTCTGAATCATGATTATTGTGTTGATATTAATAGTAGGCATAGGCTGTACGTGGCCCCGGTGGTCTGTTAATAGTCGTCAACACTTTCAGAACGGCTGAGACCCGCGGTCCCGTTTGGGAGGCAAACGACTTGGAAGTTGAATGTTTTGTCCCGACATGTGGGACTACGGTCCATAAAGGGTCAGCCGCGAATACGTATGATACTCGTGCGACATACAGTAGTAGGTACCAGGTACGTACGTGTTTCGAACTTCGCCGTCGGGGGAGGTGGTGGAGTTGCGAAATGTAGGGGAATGAGCTGCCGACGGCGCCTATAGCTTGGGTAGGCGTTATGACGAGGGGAGAAGGGGCTGCAGGCACCGTTCTCGCTATGGAAAGGCAGTCCATCCTGTCACCTCCTGTCACCGTTGTGGCGGTTGTGGACGAGGGGTCTGCGTTACGACTACTTGGTAGCGTATCTCTCGTACCCCCCCCCCCCCCGCCCCCCGTGTGCATGGCATTTTTGTGTAGTGGTAGTGGTTGATATGCGCCGGCCCGCCAACTGCCTGGTACGGAACAAGACCATCACGGACTGACGTGGGTCGGGAAGCTCATGCCCGGCGCACACCGTTCTCTCGCTCCGAACTATTTTTGTGTTCCCGGATCGATGCGGTTTAGATATTTGAAGGCAGATAGATCATCTATGCCCGACTTTGTTTGATCTACATGATCTAGCTCATGCTGCCGGGGGGGGGGGGGGGGGGGGGGGGGTTGTTCTGCATGATGTAGCACATGTTTCCTGGGTTGGATATGTACTGTGAAGGTCCTGAACCGCCTCCCACAACTGCAGGTGAAGAACTAGATCATCTACAGCAGACAGATCAGATAGATAAACCATGAGCTGTCGGAGGTGTGGGTTGGTGCACCCGGCTCGAGGGGCGCCTGCCCATAAAAAGTGTTGCTCTAGGTTGATCAAGTTTTTCAAGTTTTACCCTTAGGCATGATATGATGTCTTCGGTGGCAAAGGTGTTCTCCATGGCCCGACCTGTAGTATGCGAACTGACCCGCCCTCCCCCCCCCCCCGTCGCTTCCTCTTCGTGCTCCGATTTTTTCGGTCCAGCACCAACTCGTCCGTCCGCACCTACAGCAGTGCAGCGCGGGTTTAGCGTAAGCTTTTACCCCTTTTAAGAAGAATGGTGTCTTCCGCCGTAAAGAGCACGAAGGAGTTAACCGAGGACGAGATCGAGGACTACAAGGAGGCGTTTAGTAACTTCGACATTGACGGCAACGGTAGCATCGATGAAGGGGAGCTGGGCGTGGTCATGCGGTCTTTGGGGTACTCTCCGACGAACCAGCAGCTGAAGGACATGATGAAAAAGGTGGGAGACGTGTGATGGAAGAGGGTTCACGATGTCTCAATTGACGTTGATATTCACGGGTGACTGTTTTGCGGGCTATCGGATGTTTGTCTTTCACTCCTCGCGAAGCAGGCAGGATCCTCAAGGACATGTCGTTGAAAAGGTGTGTGTGTGTGTTCTTCACATTAAACCGTTCTTTCTACCCGTCGACATCCAGCACAACCAGTGTCCGTGCCGATTCTTCAATCCTAGAAGAGATACAAGTTCTGTGGTCACAAAGCTACGCGACAGAGATACTACGTTGCCACGTGTGCAGTATGCACTGCAGTGGGCAATGCAAAGCCATGACATTATACTAGATACGACAGGCACGACATACGCAATCTATGAAATAGTGAAACGAAAAGAAACAATCAAAGAGAAAACAAAAACAAGGTAGACAAATCGTCAGACGTATCAACCGAAAAAAAACTCCGATGAAAACTCGAACAGTCACATTTTCTTTTCTTGTTTTACTGCGGGCTATCTCCTCTTTGTCTTGCACCCCTCGCAGAGGACATGTCGTTGAAAAGGTCAGACGTATCAGCAGATATAAACTCGAAAGTCACATTTGCTTTCTTCCTTCGCCTTTGTGGTATCTGTAAATGCTGAAGGCGACAGAGCTATCAAAAGTAAAAACAAACAAAGGGCCTAGAGTATCAATATTGTTTTTGTGAAAACCCATAA
Organism: Nereocystis luetkeana; assembly: GCA_031213475.1. Classification (NCBI taxonomy): domain Eukaryota; class Phaeophyceae; order Laminariales; family Laminariaceae; genus Nereocystis; species Nereocystis luetkeana. Next base: position 446,295 of record JARUPZ010000021.1, read on the forward strand.
AAGGTAAAACAGTTGATGATCCCGTTGCGGCGCAAAGCGTGCAGTGGTCGTACCGATCACGGCGTCGGTCCCGGGATGATGCGGGTTATGGGTGTTTAACCCCTCTAGAACTCCAGTCCCGTTTTGGGGACAATCCACTCAAAATCCAAGTAAGTTGTCCCCAATTGTCCCTAGAACGAAACTGCAGGCCTAAAAGGGTTAAACCCCGAGCCACGACGAGTACAAACACAAGGAGATCTCCCGACACGTCAAATGCCGATTACGCCGCCCGTCGGTCTTTTTGTACCAGATGTATACAAGAACCGGTCCCGATTTATAGGGACCATTTGTATGCTATTAATAGTAGTAAATACAAACGGTCCATATATCGAGGGACAGCGTGGTATACAGGAAGCGGCCCCGGCTGGTGCGGCAAGGGTTACACGTTACACATGCCCGAGCTACGACCCGCGAGGATATCTCCCGAAGTATTGACCGGTCTGCTGTACATGGCACTGCACTCACAGCACTCACAGCAAAACATATTGTTCCGGAGGCAAATGACTCTTGAGTTAGACCTATGACAATGGAAACGCGAAGTTCAAAAGTTTTTTCCCAAATATATCGCTTTAAAAAAACAGCCGAAAAAAATCTCGTACCGCCGCTGTGGGAAAAAAAGAGAAAAATGTTTGATTTTTTCTTTTTTTTCCCCCAACGGCTGCAGGCGGTCTTACTGCTGTTTGTTGTTCAATGCTGCTGACTATTACGGGGGGCCATAGTTGATAGGACCAAATATTGTTAGTAGAAATGGCGAAATGTATAGGTGTTTATGTGTACCATAGGTCCTATTAACTATGGTCCCCCGTAATAGGGGTGGTGGAAAATGCACCCCCTGGCCCGAAGTCGAAAGGCGAGGGTTGAGGGTTGACCCTTCTAGAACCGCACTCCCATATGTGGGGACAAAACACTCTAATTATAAGTGGTTTGTCCCCAAAAACGGGACTGGGGTCCTAAAAGGGTTAAGACACAAACAGCGGGGACACACGCAAACGAAAAAGAGGGTCGAAACATGGAGGTAGACGGGTCGCTCGGCGTTTAGCACCGTGTGGTACGCTCTCCTCTCCCCGTTGGCGATGAAATCGGCTCGGAGATTAGGTAGAGGGGCGGCGTTATCCTATCGCACGCGTGAGACGGTATGCTGTACCAGGTACTCCCGAACGACACACAACACAAAGGTATTGCGAGAGGGATGGTTTATCACCCCGCGCGATGCGGTAGTCATAACAAAGGTAAGCCGGGCTGTGTGGAATCGCTCCAGCCGCAAGCACAGACGTCGCCGTCAGGCAAAAACGTCGCGAGTTTCCGGACGCACTCGCTCGAGAAGAAGACCTACTTGTACGTATTAGTCGTCGGAAGCGGCCAAATAATAAGTCAGGAGACAGCGCTTTCACACCTTGACAGACAGCCTTGACATGCCTTGACGTGCCTTGACCGGTACCAAAACTACAAGGATTTAGTGCGGAACAACCGGTCCCAAACCCGTGACAGCGCACGGTTTGCCTTGCTTGACCGTGTCTCCTGACGTCTTTGTCGCCGGGCGGCTTACACTATCAACCAACTCACAGCCCTACGTGCAGGCGTACCTCGCAGCAGCTGGCACCATTTTTGGTCGTCTTACATGAATTCCCCTTCTTGGAGTCCGAAATGGGTTTTCAATCGTGAGAGGGCGGACGCCTTGCAAGCAACGAAGAAGAAAACCGGGCAAAAGACATGCGCGGAAAGGTTTCTTTTGTTTCCCCCCTCTTTTTTCAAACAGTTGCCGCTGTGGTTGGTCGCAAATACAAATGTAGCTCTCTCGTTGATTCTGAGGACGCACACGTCATTACTGCGCAGGTCGGCGAGGTATGACGGTCGATGGTCCGGGACATTGACACCCCACATGCACTTTTGGAGTACCGGTGTGTATCCTATCGATAGCAATTCGCCGATAGTTGTACTTGACACACGTATGTACTACAGGTGAACAGGAATCATCGAAAAAAGGAGTGTTACGGAATCGGATTATCTGTCGGGTGTGCTAAAAACGCTTTCCGAAGACCTTTGGGGTTAGTGAAGCGCAACTGCCGTATGTGTCTTAACCCTTTGGCGCTGCTGTCCCGTTTTGAGGACACTGCGGCCGAATTCTTAGTAAGTTTGTCCCCCAAACGGGACTGCGGTTTTGCCCTCACAGGGTGTTTACCCTTTTAGAACCGCAGTCCCGTGTTGGGGACAATTTGGGACAAACTACTTGGAATTTAACTGGTGTGTCCCCTCAACGGGACTGGAGTTCTAAAGGGGTTAACTTGACCATAACCCCTTTGGGGGACAAACCAGTCAAATTTGAGTAGCCTGTCACCAAAACGGGACCGGTTTTTGCTCTACTGTAGAATGGTGTTGATTTACATAACTCCTTTGGGGACCCGACATACAGCAGTGACCAGCAATCAACCATGGGGGTAGTGGTAACGACCGGTCGGTCGTCTGGAACAGCAGTTCGGCCCCTTGCACTGCTACTGCTGTGTATCGTACCAGGTATATCGTATACCTCGGACAACTATTTGCATGCATGCCCCGATTACGCAAGGGTCGTCGTTGCTGTGATGATCAGCCTGTCGTCACGTTTCCGCCCTAGGACTGCAGTTTCGTCTTTCGGGACAATTGGCGACAAATTACTTGGAATTTGAGTAGCTTGTCCCGAAAACGGAACTGCGGTCCTGAAAGGGTTAATTAAGTACACGTTTTTTGCCTCGAAGGGTTCTTCGGCCGTACCGGGTAAGCACTATCAAAATTTGGTTTTTGTTTCCTCCTCGAGCAAGAAGGGTTAAGCTTAAACTGGTGTGGACGATTACGGCGCCAGGAGTGCTGCGCCGCTTTAGGTTGGGGGGTGTCCGAGGAACTATTTAGTATTAACAGTGCTGAAGAGATGTTGGACACGTTGCGTGGCATGATACTATGTTTAGTAGTCGGTCGTATATACGTGCTTGACGCGTGCTTGGCATTGCACTATTAATGTTGAATATTGATCGAATATCACGTACATACGTGCTGTAGTGCGGAGATCTCCGGCACGTGCGTGGCATAATACTAATGTGAAGGTGTTACCTACTGAGCTATAGGGGTAAAAGACCGATCGATTACCCAGCCCAGGGTAATCCTTATAACACTATCCCCCCCTCTGAACGGCGGGGTCTTTGGGGCGTCGGAACCGTATACGTCCGTACGCTGACCTACCCGCTTCGTTTCATTACCGGGGGTTTCAGGGAGATGTGTTTTTTTAGGTGTACACGCGCAAGCGTTGTTGTAGAAGGAACGTTCGAAGTGAGGTTCGAACCCGTCACCTCGACGACGTCAAATGTGTGGTACTGCCTCTGCTGCTGCTGTTGGTCGTATAATATATGCGTATGTCCTGCTATACACGCGCTTCTACAGCTACTGCTGTGCTATTCATGGTCGTACTTTAACCATACTACCTGCGGGTGTACCGGTACGAAGTATTGATATTAATAGTTGTTGTTTTGGCGTGCTAACCCTCGGGCTACAGAGTAATGGTCCCTATACCGTCACTATATGTAGCGGCAACCGGCACTATACACTCCGCACACTATCAATACCACACTGGTTATTAATCTCGTCTGTGCCAAGCGATTTCACAGGCACTATATATAGCGGCAGTTTTCACAGGCACTATATATAGCGGCAGTCGGCACTATATTTAGCGACAACCGGCAGTATATATGGAGGGACCACTACGGACTGCTGTACGTACTGCGCATAGTTTCCCACTCTAATTTCAGGTGGTGTGTCCTGAATTGACGAAGGCCCGTTTTTTTTTCTAGTCTGTTGTGTTGGGTGTTGTAAGTTTTGTGCGTTATTCTTTTTTTTTCTTATCCTATCTACCTTTCTGTTTTGTCGTTTGTTGCGCGCTCGATTTTTTTTAGTTCATTTTCCATCATCTGACAGATTGATGAGAACATATGGAGGTTTGATTTGTTCTTGTCTTGTCTTGTGTGTGTGTGTGTGTGTGTGTTTGTGTGTGTGTGTGTGTGTTGTTGTTGTTGTTCTCACGTTAACTCTCTGACGAAGGAGTCCGTGGTCACACAAAGGTGCTGGAGCCCTAGGAAGATCCGAAAAAACAAAAAAATCGAAAACTCGGCTGCCTCAAAATACACGTACCATTGTTGTTGTGTGTTATGCGGGGGTCAGGTGGACACGGACAATAGCGGAGGCATCTCGTTCGAGGAGTTTGTGGCGATGATGCAGCTGGGGGAAGTGGAAACAGATTTCGAAAAGGAAATCAAGGAGGCGTTCAAGTTTTTCGACAAGGATGGCGACGGAGAGGTAGGGCCCCCTCTCTCGCTCCCGCAGTGTGATACCAATTTTAACGACAGCGGTAGTAGTGGTGGTGGTCGTTGTATGTACTGTATGTAGTACAGTCAATGGTATTTCCGGGGGCCATATTAAATAGGACCTGCGGTAACACAAAAACCTATATATTTCGCTATGTGTAGTAGTAAAAATTGGTCTTATTTACTACGGCCCCCCGTTATAGTACTAGGGGCTCGTAAGAAGGATGCGGGCTTTACTGCGTAGAGGTGTGATTGTTTTTGAGCGCTACTGGTAGTTTGGTTTTCTTGATATCGGCAAGGGTTCTTAACCCCTTTAGGACTGCAGTCCCATATCTGGGGACAAACCACTCTAAATATAAGTAGTTTGTCCCCAAAACGGGACTGCGGTCCTAAAAGGGTTAACCCCTTTAGGACTGCAGTCCCGTTTTTGGCGACAAACTATTTGAAATGCAGTCCCGTTTTTGGGGACAAACTACTTGAAATTTGACTGGTTTGTCCCCAAAACGGGACTGTGGTTCTGAAAGGGTTAAGTCGAACGTTATGTTCTCCAATGGCTGTCTACTAACAACCATCAATAGGTGGCGACTTCACGATGCAACTACAGCAGTAAATGTATACCTGGTACATAGCCAGCCAATTGAGGCCCTAATAACGTTGGCATTTAACTACCTACAGTAGTTCGGTAATAACTACCTGGTACAGTATGAATAGCAGTTGGCGGCTTACCTACCTATACGCAAGTCAGTCACGTAGCCAGCCAATTCGCGGCCGAACAACCTTTGTATTCAGCTACCTGGTACCTGGTACACCAACAATTTTTGACAGTTGGCGGCTTACCCGCTTGAGTCAGTCAACTTACAACCCCAGCAGTACCCTTTTTATCCAAGTAATAATATTACGGGGGACCATAGTAAATACCAGGTAGGACCTATGGTAGACACGAGCACCCATATATTCCCCTGTTTTGACTAACGCTATTTGGTCCTATTTGCTTTTGTCCCCCATAATAATGATTTGCTGTAGTTGGTGGCTCACGTACAGTCAGTCACTCCCACCCTGCAGCAGTATTAGGGGGGAGCATAATAAATGGGACCAAATACTGATCGTAAAAATAGGTAAACATATACCCCTGGTAGGTTTGTGTGTCTAACGTAGTTCCTATTTATTCTGGTCCCCCGTAATAGTACTCGGTACAAGTTTTGATATCCCTCCTGTATTGTTTGCTTCGGCTCTGCTTTCAGGTGTCGCCGTCCGAGCTCGCGCAAATTATGCGGGGTCTGGGAGACAAGCTGTCGGATGAGGAAATCGAACTCCTCGTCAAGGTGGCCGACAAGGACGGGGACGGAACCATCAGCATCCAAGAGTGAGTGGATGCCGGTTTTTATTACCCTTTTCGGAGTGCACTGAAACATACCTGGTATACTTGGTACGGATATATTTCTGGTGTGACTCCAAGTCAACGAGAGTGCTGCCTTTCACGTGTCAATGATTTGGGGATTGGGTAGGTAGCTGAGCACCTATCGGGCCTACTGCTGTCCTTACTACTGTACATGCAAAACAGTACCTGGTAGATATAGCCCCATTCGAGTGACCCTATGAACGGTTACTGTTACGGGGGGGCATTGTTAGTAGGACCAAATATTGTTGGTATTAATAGCGAAATATATAGGTTTTTGTGCCCACCTCAGGTCCTGTTTAATATGGTCCCCCGCAATAATGGCATTGCTTTGAGTAGATCGGAGGTCCCTTTAATAGGCACCGTACTCCCTGATGAGAGTTAAACCTGGTACCAACCCGTTTACAGCAGTCAGTTTTTATAGTGGGCAAAAAAATTCCCTTCTACCGTTTTCCTGTAAAAGGAACCATTAATACTAAGGGGGGGCATATTAAATAGAACCTACGGTAGACACCGAAACCTATATATTTCGTTTTTTTACCAGCAACATGTTGGTCCTTTTTACTATGGTCCCCCGTGATACCTACCCAGGTCAAACTGCAGACGTCGGATGGCTCACCGGTTGTTAGAGCACTTGATCATGTACTGTACGGAAAATTGAAGGCAGATACAACAGTATCGTAGATTTCTGGTGTCTTATCGATTCACCTGGTGTCGCAGGGTGGGAGGGACGAGAAGTGTGATCCACCTGGCCTAGGAACTGTTTTCTGGGTTGGATCTATACTGTACAGATCGTGCACAATATCATCGTAGCGGCGGGTTAGGATCTAGATGATCTGCATGATCTATCTGTAGACGATCTGTCCGACGTGTTTAACTGTGGTTGGCGCGCCGTTTCTTTGGTCGACCTTTCGTCTCTTAGCGTGTAGAACAGACCGCATGCTCACGTTCAGCGCTGCCCCTCGTTGTTCGTTTTTGTTTTTGCTCTACCCGTATACAGGTTTATCGAGTTCATGTACAGCTGATCTGGCTTCTTCAAGGGAGTATTGCTTTGGCTCCCCAGACGGAAATTGCGTCAAAAGTAGGGGGTGATTCCTTGGTGCAAAGTTCCTTCTTGGGGAATGTTTGCTTCTGGAGGGGTATTTGTTGTTGGGGGACGATTTGTAAGATTGGTTCCTTTTGGCGGAAGATCAAGATTCGTGCTTGCGAAGATTTCTTCCTGGTGGAAGATTGATTCTTTGGTGAACGATTGAGATTTGCTCTCAAAAGGGAGGGGGGGGGGGGGGGGGGCGGGGGCGGTTTGAAGTTTTTTCTCGAGGAAAGATTTGTTCATTCTTTTTTTATGGAGCGTTTTTTGTCGTGGGGATTTTTGAAGATTTTTCTTGAAAAGGCTGAAGATTGGTTCATGCTTGGTGTACGAAGCATTCCTTCTTCGAGGAACATCCCTTTTTTCTGGTAAATGATTTCAAGACTCCTTGTCGATGAGCTTCTTGGTGGAAGATTCCAACCCTCTTGATGAGCGATTTTTTCGAGGAAGATTTGCTTCTTGATGGAACATCCCTTCTGCTCTGGATGGAAGATTCAGATGGTCCCGGCACAAGACAGCTCGTCGCCCCCCTCCCCCGGAGGTATCTCTTTCTCTCTAGCAGGCATTCACGGCCGGGGAGGGGGGAGGGGGGGGTAAAGATGTAGCGTTGATGAGATGTCGCCCCCCGCCCAGGAGAGGCGTGGGTGTCGTGTGTCTGTTAAAAGCATATGCTACCTGCCTTCTTCTCGGCCCCGGGGTAGATTGTTTGTGCGTGTCGAGAGCATGCGCTGCACTCTCTCCATCTCTGATCTGGGTGTGTGTGTGTTTTGTGTGTGTTTGCTGAGAGCATACGGTGCGTGTTTTCATCTTTCACGCTGGCCCCCGCCCGGGCTGTGCGTCAAATATCAGGGATGATAACCGCAGAGCTTGAACGCATGCGTGTGCCCGTGTGCGTGCGTGTGCCGAGGCTGTCCCTTGCGCGGTTGCCGCCGATTCTGGTGAGACCTTGGTTTCTGTGTGTTCAAGAAGAAAGTCGCTGTGCTTTTCGTTCCCTCGTGCGCCCCTACTAAGTTATGCTTTCGCTTGCTTGCTTGCTTGCTTGCTTGCTTGCTTGCTTGCTTGCTTGCTTGCTTGCTTGCTTGCTTGCTTGCTTGCTTGCTTGCTTGCTTGCTTGCTTGCTTGCTTGCTTGCTTGCTTGCTTGCTTGCTTGCTTGCTTGCTTGCTTGCTTGCTTGCTTGCTTGCTTGCTTGCTTGCTGGGCGCAACGGACGACGCTTCTATGCTTACAGAGTAGTCCCTCTCTAGCTGGTAGCCATTGTGTGTACAGGTGACGTGTCTGCCACGCCGTACCGTGCACGAGTACGATTAATGTTTTTTTATTGTTTCGTATCGTTTTTTTTTTCGTCCTGCGACCTCGCTTTATCTGCCCGCGAGCATGCCGCTGTGAAACTTTTTGATGAGAAGGGTAAAAAGTACCTGGTAGGTGGTTACGGAGGGAGGGGGGGGGGCTGTACTCAATATCATGCATGGCCGTAGTCGTATGACGATAGACCCTCGCATCGCTACAACGCCGGGACGGAGCGCGTCTGGTTTTCACCGATTAGGGAGACATTGCTTACGCAAAGAGCACCGCCACAAACGGACGGGAGGAGTGCCACTGAAATATGTCTGGCCTCTTTGCCAGGTCTTTGAAAGGCAAGCGCAGGCAGGGCTTGGTCGTGTCGATGGTTTCCCGTCTCTTTGTCGACGAAGCTTTTTTGCGGGGCCCGGCCGGAGGGGAGACACGAGTGATCGATTAAATTGCCGAACGAACTTCCCAGTGTCCAAAATATTTTTAGAGAGACACTCGACTGCCCCGCTTCTATTCCGACACACGAGTATTCATGTTCTATCGTATATAGTTTACTGTAAGGGTTCCGTTGCTTCTGCAGTTTTGTGGTTTTGTCTATTGATACTAGATACTACAAAAGAGGAGAGACGTTTTCACCGAGTTTTTTTGTGCGGTGTTTCGGCTTGATTTCTTTTCTTCTTTCCTGGTGATTTTTTTTTTTTTTTTTCGGCAGGCGACATCGGGGTATATAGATTACCCCCGCCCGCCCCTCCCTTGACCTCGACGTTTTCAAGAGAAATACAAAAGTTGTTCCCCTCTCACGGTGTTGTTGGTCTTGCGCGCTGGCGGCGCTGGTCCGGCTCTGGATGCGGAACCTGTCTATTTGTATCACCTGGTGCCTGGTGGGTATTCTTGAATTGTATTAATATTTGCCCGGCACCTACACAATAGTCCCAGGTATCATTGAGTGTTATAGGGGGCCAGAATAGCAAATATGACCTCTTCGGTACACACTAAAACGTCCATATTTCCGTATTTTTACCAACATTATTTGGTCTTGATTTACTTTGGCTGCCCCCCCCCCGTAATGTTATTAGTATCATGCTCATTTGACCTCATTTGACCTCGTTTGACCGCCTACTACCGTCGTACTGGTACACAGCCAGGATAGGCCAGAAATGGAATTGGCGTTTGTACGGTATGAAGTGTCCATACGTACTCATATACCTTTTTGTTTGCAGTCTGTAGTTCTCGTGCCGCTGCTGCTGCTTGCTGCTGCTGCAAATTTTCACTCTTACCCAAAATGCACCTGACCTCCGCAGTAGAGTGTTAACACATCGTATCGCTGCTGCTGTTGCTGCTGCTGCTGCTGCCAATTTTCACTCCTACCCAAAATGGGCCTGACCTCTGCAGTATAGTGGTACACATCGTATCGCCGCCGCTACCTTTCGCTCCGTCGCACATCCCCCTGCTGTAATGCACATGCATGTTTTTTATTCTGGCTGACGTCTTCGCGAACGTTTCGCCGTTCCTGTGTTTTGGCCGCTCTTCTGCGCCCGATCAGTCCCTGAAATTTCCATACCTGGTACCTCCGTCCAACCTTGTTGTATTGAATGGCAACACCTATTAATAGGGAACAGCAGGGCAACGCTTGCCCCGCTCTACAAGAATTAATATGACCGCGGCGGGCAGTGTTTATCTTGTGGAACAGAGTGGTGTGTATCACGCAAGTTAGCGCACAGACACACACCCGGACGATACGTTCCACGCTGACTTTCTCTGTAACGGTCAGGGTACATACCCCGTACACGAACGCCAAGCGATGAAACAGAAGTCTCCGGAATTATCTGGAGATCAGTCAGAGGTCTCTTTTATCTTTGCAACGCCGCCATAATATTTAGTTTCGCTTGCGGGTGCGCCCGCGCCACCAACATGCGTTGCAGAAAGCCGTGCCTGAAATTCTTCCCTCGGGCCTTTTACGTGTGTTTGGTGTGTTGTCTCCCGTGTTACTATAAGGTTGCTCCCATAGCCGTTGTATGTAGGCGTTTGTTTCGCACCCACTCTCCGTTGAAAAAAGTCGGCGTGGAAAATCGTCCGAGGGGGGGGGGGTGTTATCTAACCTCACGGGTGATGGTGCTAATTTACACTAAGGTAAACCGGTATACTCGTATACAGCTGCTGCAGTAAGTAGTGCCGGTTGTGCCTCTCTAGTACCGGCATGTATGCGCCAGCCGACAAAAACCGACACTATATGTAGCGGCAACCGGCACTACAAGTAGCACAGTATCAATACCACACTGGATAATCCCATCTGTGCCAAGCGATTCCACAGGAAGGTGGGTACGAGTACTGCATAGCGGACAGCCGGCACTGTAATGTAATAGGAGGTACTCGACCGTCACGCCGACGGGGCACTGCTATTATTACGGGGGGGCATAGTAAATAGGACCAAATATTGCTACAAGTAGTAAAAACAGGTATATGTAAAGGTTTTTGTGTGTACCGTAGGTCCTATTTACGTAATACTACCCTGTACTAGTGCTGTACGTCGAACGCCAGTCGAACCTGCCGAAGCGGCTAGGCAGGTGGAGGAATCGATCGATCACCAGAGACTCAACAAACAAATGCAGCAGCGACACACCAACCACCGCGGAGACCTCCTCATCATGCGAGTTGTCGGCGTCCCCCCTAAGGCAGCGCGTACATATTTGTATCATATACGTATTCTAACCTTGATTGTTTTTGGCGGTATACACCATTACGGGGGACCATAGTTAATAGGACCTATGGTATACATGAAAACCTACATATATATTTAACCCTTTTTACTAACAATATTTGGTCCTATTAACTATGGTCCCCCGTAATAGTGCTGGTGGAGCAGCAGAGCAATCTACACATACATGTATGTCGTTGGCTCTGCTCTTCTGCAGATTTTTCTCCAGGAGTCTTGCGTACGGTAATTTTTCTCGTGACCCCCGTCGATGCGACGTGCGTCAAGTATAATAGCATTATTAACCCTTCCGAGTATTCCTATACTAAATCATCTAAAAGGTTTGTCCCCATACCGGGACTGCAGCAACCGCCAACGCAGTAGCTTAATGCGGTTAGGAGCTTGACTACTGCCGTATCTCTGTCACTTTCGTCATTCCCACTCTTCTAGTAACAGTAGGTTGTGGAAGAGTCTGGTGCATCACTATGCAAGAGGCGTTCTACGATAGAGGTTTTTCTGAGGCTCCTCATTTAAGGAGCTCCATACCTCGCCCGAAAACTGACTTCAGCAAGAATCAAAATGCATCGCGGAGAACAACCCCATGGCCCAAGTCTACGAAACGGTTTTTTTTCGAAATCAAGATTGACATCCCGACGAATTGGGGGCAAGGAACAGTGTCTTTCAGAAAACTAAATAGCGGAGATGTGCTACCTCTATCGTAGAACGGGTCACAACAACAGCACGAAGCAGAAATGTATGTGGGATGTCGAATGCTCTTTACGAGCCACGACGAACATCCATCCCCGCCCAGTAGGACCACGATAGGTGCCGGTATAGCCATGCCAGCCAGCACGCAGAGACGCTTGCGGTCTGATGAGCAGAACCCCGCCTGCTGGGGTGTCGTCTGTGCCGGTGCCGACTGGTTTCTCTCCACTCTCTCGCACACCAACTCCAACTGCGCGACTTCACCAAAGAAAAAAAGAAAAAGACAAGCCAGCTGAGAACAGCGCTCGACTGCATTTCACAGAGGGAAACACTCAAATTCCAACTAGTTTGTCCCCAAAACGGGACCGCAACACTTGACTAAAAGGGTCAAGTCACAGAATCATTCAAGGTATTAATAGTCTAAACGTACTATTAATATTACGGAGGACCATAGTAAATAGGACCAAATGCTGTTATTAGAAATAGCGAAATATATAGGTCTTTGTTTACCGTAGGTCCTGTTAACTATGGCCCCCCGTAATACCAGGTATACAGCAGTAGTAAAGGGAGTAAATGTGGTAGTTTTTTTTCACGATCGGGATGATAGCGTGTATTGGCCAGAGCATACCAGGTATAAAACTGCCGCCCCGTTTTAGAACTACTCCAGTCCCGTTTTCGGAGCAAACTACTAGGGATCAGAGTGGTCTGTACCCCAAGATGGAACTGCAGCTCTAAGAGGGTTCACCCTTCTACTACTGTTGCAGAAGTAATATCGTACTGACTGTATGTACTGAAACCTTGATCTGACTCTAATTACAAGCAGAAACGGGAGGGGAGTCCTAAAAAGTTAACCGAGGAAACTCGACCGAATAGTACCGTTGGAACACCCCCCCCGGAAACACGACCGAATAGTACCGTTGGAACACCCCCCCCCGTGTGTAACCACTCGCACTGGGTGCAGGACCGGTCGGCACAAAACTTTGTGCAGGACGCGGGTCTTGTTGATCAAGGCGGGTCTTCCAGCCGCCCGAGTGCTCTTTGGGAAAACGCCACCAAAGCACGCGGCGGAGCCGCGTGGCTGCCCCTGCCGACCTCGAGCCCCCCAATGGGCTGGGGTTCGGAATTGGTCTAGGGATAGGGCTGGGGTTGGGTTGGGGCCTGGGCCGACGTGCACTTGTTGCAATTGACGACGCACGTTCTGCATGATTTTTCGTGCCGCGACCAGTCCTGCACATACCGGAAGCCGCGTGTTTCCTTTTGTTTTATGAACAACAAGCAGTGTTTGGGTGAAGCACTACTCTTGTACTATTGCGGGGGACCATAGTTAATAGGACCAAATATTATCAGTAGAAATGGTTAAATATACAGGTTTTTATGTATACCACACGTCCTATTAACTATGGTCCCCCGTAATGTGCTAATGAGTTGTTAATAGTACTAATGAACTTGCTGTAACCTTGGTGTAGAGCTCATCGAGAGACGAGCCACGGAAAAAAAACTACGTGCGCCCCCATCTATATAATGTGTGCCTGTGCATGAACCTGTATCTCGAAGTATACTATTAATATTAATATTTATATATTACATGAAAAATGAAAAATCGAAGGGACTCCAAGAAGTACTCCTGAAGGATATACCTGTGAAGAGTTTAGGGTTAGTGACTTCGCACAGAAAGGGGTGGGTGCGATCGTTTTCTCGGTGCTCTCGTTTTTCTCGACAGCGAACGGTGATTGATGATTGATGATTGATGATTGGTGATTGAAGAAATCGAACATAGTTGTTTTCGGAAGGCTCTCCGACTAGCTCTTTCCGAACTTTTCATTTACCCTTTTAGATAGTGTTGCAGTCCCGTTTTGGGGACAAACTGCTTGGAGTTTGAGTGCTTTGTCCCCAAAACGGGCCTGCAGTTCTAAAAGGGTCAGAACGCTTTGTTTGGCATCGGTAATCTTCCCGTTCAGCTGAAACATCTGAAAAAAAAACGCCTCCCCGGTGCGAACTCAACCGTATACGCTCGTAGTAGTAGTAGTAGTAGTAGTAGTAGTAGAAGTAGCAGTCCAAGTGATTTGTGCCCATAACGGGAGCAGTCCTTAAGGGTATGTCCACAACAGAATCGTAATCGTAAAGCGTAAAATCGAAACGCTCTCGTCGTCGACAGTGTTTCAGACCGAGGTGTCCAAATAGGATTGAAAAAGCGAAACAAAAATACATCGGGCGAAAAACAACGGATAGTACAACCTACGGGCCATTCGCAACTATGTACGTAGACATGCCGACAATCTAAAAGAGATCGGCAACACACAGATCCGCCAGAGGAAAGCAGGCAGATGCGACGCCAGCCCGATCCCGGGAGGTCGCTGGGGTTTTCATGGAGGCGGTGGCGCGCCTAACAGTGACGCCCGGGTGTCAAGCTTTAAATTTTTTCACCTGGTACCTGGTACTGAGATCAAACGTTCAACCGCATTCTCGGATGCATTAACCTGGACTGTCCTCAAATTAGGTTCGTTTCGGCTCGAACACCGGGAAGCTAAAGGCCCGAGAAGGTCGGGGCTGGTGTTGTCGTTCGTCTGCTGGCTGTTTACCGGGGGGGAGGGGGGGGGGGGGGGGTCTGTGCGGCTGTATTGCCGTGCGCTGTTGCGGAGGGGGGGGCATATTGACAGTATTGTAGTGATCAGGATCTATCATACACACAAAAACCTAAACGAGTATATTCGAGTATTTGAACCTAATAATAAGAATGTTCGGTCCTGATTATCATGGTCCTCCGTAATAGCTATCAGCGCCCTGATGTGATATTATGATGTGGCTGTCCTGACCAGTAGGACACGCTGAATTCTTGCTGCTCTTGTTTTCGAATCGTTTTTCGATTTTCAGCCGTGAACTTTCTGATTTTGGCAATAGGTTGGAAATCGTTGACTTTCTCGGAACCTGAAAAAGGAAGGGGAACATGTTTGTGCCAGGGACCAGTCATCGCCCTGCTTACTTATATTTCGATTTTTTTATTGCGATGTTCGATCCTGTTTGGAAGCATCATAAAAAAGTTTTAAAAAAAGGGGATAAAACCTCTGCCAATCAGATTTGTACACCCTTGTTCCTCTGCCAATCAGAGCCCTCCTGCATTGTCCCTCCGCCAATCAGATGTATCCACCCTCCCCTCTCCAACAATCAGAAGTATACTTAGTACACCCTTCATTACACTCCAATCGGAAGTGTCCACTCTCGCTCCTCCGCCAATCAGAGCTATCCACCCTTTTTTCTCCAGCTATCAGATGTACACACCCTCGCTCCTTCGCCAATCAGATTTATCCCATCCTTTTTAGGCCGTCAATCAGAGCTCCCCACCGACCGTTGTTCGTGCACCCTTATAGGCCTTGTACCTGCCCTCCAAGTCCTCCATGCCTCTCCAGTTTTGAACTCCCCTCACCTTCGAGTCTAGCAGCGCTTCCACGGCTGCGCTGGCTAGGGTTTCGACATGGACAGGCCTGTCGATCATTGGCAGCCCCAGTCGGCTGCAAGGTACAAAAAAAGGCCGGCATAGTGCAGCAACAACAAGAGATAAAAACGCTTCGAAGCATCTCATGCAACGGCATGCTGCGGGGTAATTAGAACGTAATGGCACGGCTGCGCTGGCTAGGGTTTTGACATTGACAGGCCTGTCGATCAGGGGCAGTCGCAGTCGGCTGGAACGCAGAAAAAACTAACACTTACGTCGTAATGCGGCAACAATAATAATATACTTCGTATACCGGTATGTATCTCTGCTGTAACGGCACGCATGCGGTGTCCTTAGAAAATACTGGCACTGCTGCGCGGGCTAGGGTGTCGACATTGACAGGCCTGTCGATCAGGGGCAGCCCTGGGCGACTGCAAAGCAAGGAAGGGTCGGCAGTTTCGTTCTAATGAGGTAACAAAGTATCAGTCATGCAATCGGTGTAATCAGATCACATTGGGCACCGCTGCTCCGCTGGCTAGTGTTTCGTCTTCGACAGGCGTGCCCATTGACAGGCCCGTCGACCAGGGGCGGCGGTAGGTAGCCCCACTCGACTGCGGAGCAAAACAAGACTGGCACTTGCGTCATGACGCGGCAACAAAAACAAATAACATACCGTGTAACTGGCTTGCACTGCGGCCCAACTATTAGAAAACTTAGATATCTCCCCTGCCATGAGCAGGCGTCACCGCCAGCTCAACAAACCTTAACCTTATCCGTGAAGACCGTTGCCTTCGCAGAGGAGTACGACCGCATTCCATTCCAGGCAAAAACGGCAAGGGCGCTGAAGTCGTACCAGGTACGTTCTATTCTCGGAAAAAGGCTCTCGGCCAGATCTTTTCCGAAATTGCCTCAGCCCGTTTAGCGCCGTTTTAGGGGCGAACTATTACGGGGAACCATAGTGAATAGGGCCTACGGTACACACAAAAATCTATCTATTTGCTTATTTTTACTAACAATATTCGGTCCTATTTGCTATGATCCCCCGTATTACTTGGAATCTGAGGGGTTTGTCCCCAAAATGGGAGTGCGGTTTTCCCTAAAAGGAAGGCTTTCTTTCGTGCGGGGGCAACCTTCCCGTTCTCGAAAAAATCGAGCGCTAAGAAACGATCGCACCGATCTCGAAATGGCAATGAGAAACGACAATAAACTGAACGGAGGGGGCACGGGGAACGATGTTCATGACTTCGGGGGTGGGGGGGGGGGGGGGGGTACTCATCATCATGAATGCCCGAGGTTGTGTGACCAGAACCCGCGCATCCCTACAATGCCGGCCCGGAGGGAGCACGCCGGGTGTTCGCCAACCAAGCGGATATTGACAACTTGACACCACGCGCGAAGGGCCGCGAGATTGTTCGGCGAGACGCATGAAGGGTGCGCTGCGTCCTACACCGATAAGCGCTTGTGAGGCGGACTTTTCTTGCAAACGGATGGCTGCGCCGAATGAATTGTTGATGATTGGGGGATGGGGGGGGGGGGGGGGGAGGGGGGAGGGTCGTTCACGAAGAGGGCGATGACACTGGTTATTTGCTGGACGAAACTGACTGTCATGACCTTCTTACCGTATCACACTATCACACCGGGTGATAAGAGAACACACCCCCCGGGACGAATTTCAGACCCGATTCCCTCGAAATCACGAAAGTGGTGGCTAAGGTTAATATTTCGTCGAGGAGGCGGCACAGACAGACGCATTGCTCGTCGTACTCAGTACGCCCCCCCACCCCGTTGTCGATAAACCCAGTTTTCAAAATCGTCCGAGGGGGTGTGTTATCTTACCACCCAGTGTGATACGGTAGGTCGGAGGGGAATAGAGTTCGTGATTAGGGGGGATAACTTCTTGGAGGCGGATACTACCAAGCACTTTTCATACCTGCCGAGCTGGAAGGCCGCCACGGGGAGAAGCGCACCCGGGCGTTTTTTCGTCCAAACCAAGCTCGGTCGTAGAACCACGCCTCGAAGAGACGGCTTGTTCGTCAGCAACTGCGCCCATCCATCCATGCATCCATCCATCCATTATCCATCGCGAGCGAAAATCAAGCAAGCGCGTGGATATCGCGGACGGCAGAGGGTGTTTGTTTTTGGCATCAGGCAGGGGTGTATGTTTTTGCCGCGATACACGTACGCTCGCACTTCGGAAATTTCACGCGCCGTTCGCAAAAAATGATTGCCGTTCGCGGAATTTTAAAATAGCTCCTGGCGGGAACTGCCCTCCTAATGTGCTGGAGACCCGCTTATTTTTTCCCTGGAAGGGAAGGGGGTGATAATGTGACAACCCCCCTGTATTAACGCCTTTGGAGATAATGCGGTCGCCATTCGTGGACGCCATGCGCACCTTCGGCCAAATTCTTGTGAACGGCTTTCACACTTGCAGGAGTTACCCCGAAACATGCATCCCTGATCAACAGGAGGGTAGTAGCCTTATACACGTAGGACAGATCTAGATCATATTCATATATATATATATAATCAACATATCATCTACAGATATATCATCTACAGATCATCGACAGATCACCTAGATCCCAACACGCAATTAGAGCTGGTGTGTATGATCTGTAAAGGACAGATCCTACCCAGGAAACGCGTGCTAGATCGTGCAGATTGCACGGCTCCCACCCGGCAACATGACCCAAAGACCCTGCAGACCAGGTATATATATATATATATCCCCTGAATGATCTAGCTCATGATCTGTATGATCTGTAGATGATCTGCCCGATCTGTGTCTACTTTGGGTGCCGATAATAACCAGTTATGAACTACTGTAAGCGGGTGGGTCACGTGAACATCCCGGGCTGTTCTCTCTGTTGTACGGTTGCTCTTGTGCTGGCTGTGCAAGTTTGCTTATTTTTTGGGGGGTGTTTTTTATTGTTAAGGGCTTGTGCGTTTTGAAACATAAATATATATATATATATATATTCGAACTACGGGACGCTACGATAGAAAACCCGGGGATGATTAAACCGAACCCCCGTAATATATTCACGGTTGCATCGGGTGGGAAAAATGAAAATATATTGTTTTGACGCGTCCTGCGATAGGGCATGCCTTAATGCCTTGATGCCTTACAGCGTTGTTGGGCCAAGCTACCTCTGTGACTGCCGCAGGGGGGGGGGCTTAGGACTGCAGTTCCGTGTAGGGGACAAATTACTTGAACTTTGAGTGGGTTGCTTCCCCAAAACGAAACCGCATTCCTGAAAGGGTTAACCCGGTTGAAACAACATTAAGAACCGCGGCTGCGGCGAACTTGCATATGGATGAGAGCTTCGATGACTTAATTTACTTTTTGGCGTGGCCAATTCCCGAGACAGCAATGGGGGTACCAGGTACTGCCTCGTGGGTGCCTTGCCATAAACGCAACATGGTGCGACAATTCCCCTTATGCGGGGTACAGGTTCTCCACCCCGCGCAAACGATCTACAACTCGATCGCCAGATGTGACCGCCCGCCACAAAAACAAAAACAAAAAACGATACCCTGGTTGTGTAGTGAGGGGCACGCTTTGCATCGTCATCGCCAACCGACGCCAACCCAACCCATCTGAATATAGAAGATATACGGGGGCGACTATGCCGATTTTCGAGACCGGGATGAGGAGGGGGGGGGGGGACAGGGGGCGTGTGGGGGGTACTCATTTGTTGGTTGCCTTGGTCATTTGACCATTTGATTACGCACTCCGTTTGACGTGGAGCGCCGTTCAACCCCGATAATAGAGACCCCTCCAACAGGGACACTGTTAATACCCATTTCCGAGACCGAGGCAAGGGAGGGGGTGCACTATCGATGAAAAGAAGGGTCAGGTCGGGTCAACATGATCACGTGCCTGTGGTAGCAGCAGCAGCAGCAGCAGCAGCAGCAGCAGCAGCTGCATAGTGTGCTCCTGATGGTGGAACGGTACACACGACACGACCACGCCAAATGTGAAGGTGTTACCTCCTGAGCTACATGGGGTAGAAGATCGATCGATTACCCCGCCCAGGGTAATCCTTGTAACACCTCAACGTGAGAGTGTGGTGAGCCTAAGCTAAAGCCTTATTTAAACCTGAACACTCTTCCGGAGGATTAACAAAAACGAAAAAAAAATGGAAAGAAAAAACTTCAGAAACAAAACGTTTTTTTCGGAAAATCGTCCAAAAATACAACACTGGCCTGTTTTTTGTCAGCACGCCACATTTTGATCTTTATACCCTTTTGAAGGGCGTGTGCTATCGTTTTGGCTTTTGTCGTGCACCCTGACTGCTGTGTCCTCGTCCACCCTGACTGTGTTCTACTCTTTGTTTTACAGCACGTAGGGCCCTATTGTATATGTGTGTTAACCCTATTTTAATAGAGGGGGCGGTCAGCCTAGCAGTCAAACCGCGACCTCAATACTTTATTAATAGTATTGGGGGCGGTCAGTCGAGGGGTTAAACCGCGACCTTGATATACTATTTTTACCATAGGGGGCGGTCAGTCAAGTAAGCGGTCAATCAAACCTCGACCTTTATAATATACTTTTATTAATAGTATTGGGGGCGGTCAGTCAAGGAGTCAAACCGCGACCTAAATATAGTACGTTTAGTATGGGGGCGGTCAGCCATGAATTTTAACCGCGACCTTAATATACCATTGTAACTATAGGGGGCGGTCAGTCAAGCCGTGACCGTAACATACCATGTTTAGTACAGGGGGCGCTCAGTCGTTCAGCCAAGGGATCGAACGGCGACCTCAATACACTATTTTTAATATGGGGGACGGCCAGTCAGGGAGTCAATCCGCGACCTCAATATACTATGTTTAGTATGGGGGCGGCCAGGTCAGTCAAAGGGTCGAACCGAGACCTTATGATACTATGTTTAGTATATGGGCGGTCAGGTCAGTCAATGGGTCCAACCGCGACCTTGAAATACCATTTTTAGTACGGGGGGGCGGTCAGTCAGGGGACCAAACCGCCGGTCTCCAACCCACCTCGTTCTCCACCGCCCGCTTGGCCACGAGGTAGTCGTGCAGAAACGCCACCGGTGTCCCCTCGAAAGCTCCGTCGAAACCCCACTTGGCCTCCGCCGCCGAGATGAACACGAAAGGTCTCTGCCCGATTTGCATCGCAGGCGCAGGGCAAGCGGAGGGGAAGGGGTAGAGAGACGATTTCAGCAGTGAACACTGGGCGCCCCAAGTTAAGAGCGAAGTGGGTTTTCCGAGGTCAGAGCACGGTAGGTACCCCGAGTTGAGAGCAAAGTGGGTTCTCCGAGTTAAGAGCACGGTACGTACCCCGACTCAAAGATCACAGCAGACATTCCGAGCGCCCGGTCGCAAGCCGAAACAAGCGCTCTTGTCTACACACAGACACTGGTTGTTTTTATCCATAATGGGCAACAAAATAAGTAGAGTAGATTTGGTAGGCATACTAGGCGGGAGGTGCCGCTTTGACCGATTTGAAGTCCCGAACTATCTTGCAATGGGTACCCTTGACTCCGGGGGCCCCATTGTATATAAAATCTAGTGCAGCCGTCGCTACGATCGTAGGAACTCGCGCAGCAGGATCTTTGAAACTGCCGTCAAAATGTTTACGTTGCTGGAAACGGTTGCCGTTGGTTGTTGTTGTTGTTGTTGTTGTTGTTGTTGTTGTGGTTGTTTCTCGTATTATTTCATGGCCATAACACAATGCAGCAGTCCGTGTTCACAGGACAGGCTGTGTACCAAGGTAGGGCATTGTAACATACCAAATACCCGGTATCTACTTTCGTAATAAAATACCTATGCCAATCGAAAAGCGATATTTCCAAGAAAATTTTGAATTCCAAAAGATGCCTATGCCAGAACTTTTCAGGACAAGCTTGCTATGAGCACGATTTTTAAGACCGAAAGTTCCAGACTTTTGCTAAGACCTATGCCAATGGGACAGCGAAGTTTCAATAAGAGTTTGAATTTCAAAGATACCCGCCAATTTTTTTCAGAACACGCTTCCTGTGGGCAACGTAAAAAAAGAAAAGTTCCTAACTTTTGGAAAAGCCCGAAAAAAGTAAATCTGGGGCCGATGTTGGGCCAACATCGGCTTGAGAAAAACTCAGGCCGATCTTTGATTCGAAGCGGCGAGATTCCGAGTCCTCGACAGACATCGATCAACAAAACCAACGATTGCGTCATGAATTCAGAACGGAGTGCGCTCGTTACGGGCTCCGACCCACCCTAGGGTCACCGTCTTCACACCATGGCCGGTGTCATGTGGCGGGAGCTGACCAGGCACATGATAAAAAACATTTTGCCGCTGGTTTGCACAAAGCAGAAGACAAAACTTCTCCATCCGTCTCGAATGGCAAAAAATAGACTTTTTTTCAGGTTTGGGAGGATACCGTACGACCCGCCGGCAAGCTCTCGCCCCCTAGACCATGGATCCACCTGATATCTTAGAGCCCGTCATCTATGTTCGTTGGCCTTGCCAGATACCGAGCGGGTTGGCCGTCGGCTGAGTCTATGTCGAGATCGAGCGTCGATCATCGCACGAGCTGGTTTCGATCACCGTGTTGACAATTTGCAACCAGAAAAAACAAATTGCGCCGCCTGCAGCCGTTGGGGGGGAAAAAATAAAAAATCAAATATTTTTCTCTTTTTTCCCCACAGCGGTACGAGAAAATTTTCGGCTGTTTTTTAAAAGCAATTTATTTGAAAAAAAACTTTTGAACTTCGCGTTTCCATTGGCATAGGTCTAAAGCCCGAAAAAAACAATTCCGGGGCCGATGTTGGGCCAAAATCGGCTTCAGAATAAGTCAGCCGGATATTTAGTTCGAAGCGGCGAGATTTCGAGTCCTCGACAGGTATCGATCGACAGAAGCAACGAGCGCTCGTTAGGAGCTGCTCCGACCCACCCACCCTAGGGTCACCGGGTTCACACAATGGCCGGTGTGCTGCATATGGCGGGCGCTGGCCAGGCGTATGATTTTTAAAAAAGTGGTCGTTGGTGTGTGCAAAAAGCCGATGATAAAAAATCTCGATCTGCCTCGAAAGGCAAAAAAATGGGGGGGGGGGTTTCAGGTTTGGGAGAAAAGCGTAGGATGCCGCCCGCAAGCTCTCGCGCCTTAGACCGTGGATCCACCTGGTATGTTCGAGGCCGTCGTCTACACTCGTTGGCCTTGCCCGACACTAGGCGGGTTGACCGTGGGCTGAGTCTATGTCGAGATCGAAGGCCTATCGTCGCATGAGCTGATGTTTATCAGCTTGCTGACAATTTACGACGAGCATTAAAAAACGTTGTGTCGCCTGCAGCCGTTTGAAAGAAGAACGAAATCAAATATATAACAAAAAAAAACTACCAGTGGTATGTATTACGGTGCAAAAATATCTATTACGGCGGACCTACGGTAAACACAAAAACCTACCAGTATGTATTTCCCTATTTTTACCACTAATATCAATATTTTGTCCTACCTGGTACTTACTATGCCTCCCCCCCGTAGTGTTTCTTGAAAACAACACCATGGTATTTTGAAAGGAAAGCTTTCAAACTTCGCGTCCCCATTGTCGTATGTCTGATAATCTTTGATATCTCTTCTCTCTAAAATCAAGGAACAAAGGCGATCCAAAATTCTTGCTCAATCCTTTTGGAGCTGTTAGAACTGCAGTCCCGTTTTGGGGGCATTCCACTTCAAGGAATAAATGCGATCCAAAATTCTTACTCAATCCTTTTGGAGCTGTTAGAAGTGCAGTCCCGTTTTGGGGACAAACTACTTAGAATCTGACTGAATTGTCCCCAAAACGGGACTGCAGTCCTAAACAGGGTTAAGGTAGCTTCGGAAAGTTCTGGCCGAGAGCCTTACCCCGAAAAACATGAATATTCGACTCTACTATTTTCGGGGGGCCATAGTAAATAGGACCAAATATTGTTGGTAAAAAAAGGGACACATATGGTACCTGGTAGCTTTTTGCGTGTAACGTGGGTCCTATTTACTATGGCCCCCCGTAAAAAATAGCACCGTTGCTTACTGCTTACCTGCTGGTACTGTTCGTTGTCGAGAAAAACGAACCCTGAAAGTTCTACCGCACCCACCCCAGTACGAACTCAACCCTTTTTAGGACCGCGGTTCCGTTATGGGGGCACATTACTTGGAATTTGAGTGGTCTGTCCCCATAACGGGACTGCAGTCCTAAAAGGGTTTAGGCTAATACAGCAGTACCTGTTTGTTCAGGGGGGCAG
Organism: Nereocystis luetkeana; assembly: GCA_031213475.1. Classification (NCBI taxonomy): domain Eukaryota; class Phaeophyceae; order Laminariales; family Laminariaceae; genus Nereocystis; species Nereocystis luetkeana. Next base: position 469,486 of record JARUPZ010000021.1, read on the forward strand.
GAGAGAGAGAGAGAGAGAGAATACCGCCGTACCACTGCGATATTTGAGGATATTCGACTCAGGTCGGACTGGAACATCCACCAGGTCTGATATGTACTAAGCACGATCCACTGTCTGACTGGGAAAAAAGCAGGAAGAACAAATAAATAGCGAGCTTCGAAAAACATACCAGGTATACCAGGTACCAGGTAAGACGCACCTCTGCCCCCCCCTTCGCCAACTCCTCGAGGGCGGCGGTAGCGGCGAAGGCCGTCTGTCTCGTGATCTTGTCGTAGGTCGTGCCGGGGTCGGGTATAGACCCGGATCCGCTCGCGAAGCGATTGATTTTTCCCGCGAAAAGCATCCCAATCGCGTGCACAACACCGTCGAAATTCCCTGGTCATATGTTCATACCACATGCGCGGAGTTCATAGAGGGAGGGACAGGCTTTTTTGGTAAAAAGAACGTATTACAAGCATTAGTTACAGCAGTAATAGGGGTCGCTTCTAACGAATGAAAAAAAAATGAAATAACGAATCATGATAAGATTGAAAAGGTTCGCACCTCGGGCAGATCATCTGCAGATCATACACATCATCTACAGATCATCCTCTAGATCGTTCAAGGCAGATAGATCTATTCCCGACGATCTTGCATGATCTACTGCTCTAGCTCACGTTGCCCGGTAGAACCCGTATATAATCTGCATGGTTTAGCACATGTTTCCTGGGTTAGATCTGTACTACACAGATCCTGCACAACCTCTCACAACGGCAGCTGAGGAACTAGATCATATATCTGTAGACAGATCAGATAGATCAGATGGACCATCATCTAACCAAGGTGTGAAATAGTGCAATGGAAAACACACACACGATTCGTGACTACAAAACTGGATGTATTATACGTATGTACATAAAGCGTTTCATGTCATGATTTTCTCGTACGTATCCGTTTTTGTTTCGTTCCCAACGAATCGTGACAATAATTTTGTTCCTTGAATTCTTCAAAAGCTTTCCTTGTCACTCGTACGGTTGCATGTATCTTGACAAAAGGACGGGAAGAACAAGATCTTGGCAAGTTCCAACGCCTCGGGCAGATCATCTGCCAGATCATTCCCACTTCGAAATCTACATATTTCAGGGCAGATAGATTCATGATCTGTATGATCTGTATGATCTGTATGATCTAGCTCATGTTGCCGCGTGGGAGCCGTATATTCTGCATGATCTAGCACATGTTTCCTGGGTTGGTTCTGTACTGCGCAGATCGTTCATAGCATCTCATAACGGCAGGTGAGGATGTAGACGATCTATCTGTAGATGATCTATCCGTAGATCGTGATCTGACCGGCGGGTGGGAGGGTCCGTGCATGCGATTTTCCCCGCAAAGAACATTCCGACCGAACGCACGACACCGTCCAAGTTTACTGTCACTCGCGTTCAAGCATTGCAAGAACCGACCCGCACTAATCATGTTCGTACCAGGGCTATGGATACAACTATTACGGGGGACCATAGTAAATAGGATCAAATATTGTTAGAAAAAATAGGTAAACGTATAGATTTTTGTGTGTACCGTGGGTCCTGTTTACTATGGTCCCCCGTAATAGCTGTCGATAGGAACTCGCGCGGCAGGATATTTACAAATGTGGTTAACGTGTGTGCGTTGCTGAATGATAGGCGGTGTTAGTCGTCGTTGTTGCCTCGTCGACAGTGCAAAAAATGTTAAGCCTTTTAGGACCGTAGTCCCGTTTTGGGGACAACTTACTTATAATTTGAGTGCTTTGTCCCCAAAACGGGACTGCGGTTCTAAAAGGGTTAAGCTTCAAACACAGTCGTGGTTGGTGTGGTCGCAAAGACAGAAGACGTCGGATCAGGCTCCAATATGCTATTGGTCCACTTTTAATACTATTACAGTGGTACTACTGCTCTTACGGGGGTTTACTGTAAATAGGACCTTATATTGATAGTAAACATAAGTAAATATATAGGTTTTTGTGTGTACAGTAAGTCCTATTTATTATAGCCCCCCGAAATACTGCTACTACTACTATTAATACTACCACTACTGCTACTGCTGTGCTGATATCGCTGACGTTCCGCACACACACACGAGAGAGAGAGGGCATCCGGATCAAGCTCAGACACGTTACCGCTGCTGGGTCCTCCACGAGTAGTATGACATACTCGTCCAGTAGTACCACAGAGCAAAAAAGGTATGACTGCTGCACCATGCATGCCATATTATACCTGGTACATAAACTACGTGCGTACATCAGTGCTTGTACTGGCTCTGGAGTCTGGAGTCGCCCTCCAGTGGGGAAAAGCAAAGCCAGGGAAAGCGGGATGCTGCTGCAGCTGGAGCTGTGCTCCCGACGGAGCCTTTGGGTTGAGGCTACCGAGATGTTGTAGCTGTTTCGCCATGGCACAGCAATCGTGCAGCAAATAGCACATCAGCAGGACGGAGCCCAGAAATGCAGTTTCGGTGGTTCCTCCCCATTTGCGGCTCCGGGCGCACAGCGGCGGCGGCGCTGTTTTGGCTACTGCTGACTGGCAGTTTGATCGATAGCTGCCCCGTGCTCGCTCGTGTATTTTTCATTTTGACGTTTCAAACCCGGGGACACAAAACCCCATGATTTTTTTTATGAAAACGCCTCACCGTATACTAACAAACGATAAAAAAGGGAAAAAAAGGGAACATCTCATGTTCAAGAACCTGTGAAACTCACCCACTTAGAAAACACCCAGACAGGAACGATGAAAGCAATGCGATCATTGCATACAGAGTCCAGCACCAAAAAGTCGGAGGCAAAACTTGGATACTCAGAGTCTCATCGGGGTTCCTGACTTACTCGCAAGAAGAGATAAGTCCGGTTTAGTCAGGGACGGTGTGGTGGAAATCGAGTTCATAAGCCTTAAATTCTAGTAGCGTTAGTTACGCAACATTTTTTATCTGCTTTTCCCTACACCCGCCGGGGCTTCAAACATTTTTTTGGGCACCCCATTCTTTGGCGTCATCAAATTCAGAAAATCGTAAATAATCGCTCGTAACAGGTAAACTGCTGTCCCCAAAAAGCGCGGACAGTTCCAAAGCACCCATGTCCTAACGTCTTATTCATAGTGATAAACTGCACACTTCGAAATAGTTGGGGGTGCTTTCCGCACCCACGTGTTAGAGACACACAAGCAGCGCTTGGAAATAATGTGACATTTTTTTCCACCCGGGTTTTAGGGGTGAACGACTTGGGAATAGCGCGGGACGCTTTCTGCACCAACGGTTTAGCCACAAACTACTTTGAAATAGTAAGAGGCGCTTTCTGCGCCCACGTGCTAACAGTCTAACAGAGATAAACTACCTGGATACAGGAGTGTGGGATGCTTTCTGCGCGTACCTTTTGCGGGGAAAGTTATTGCGGGGGACCATATTAAATAGGGCCTACGGTAAAAACAAAAACCTATCTACTTCGCTATTTTTAATGACAATACTTGGTCCTATATACTATGGTGCCCCGAAATAGGAAAAAAGTGTGGAATTTTTTCTGCTCCCACGTGTCAAGGGAAGACTGCTGTAATGTAGGATACTTTCTGCATCAAGCTTTTAGCGATTAAATACTCTGGAATAATGTGGGACGCTTTGTGCCAAGGCTTTAGGGACAATACACTCGAAAATAGTGTGGGACGCTTTCTGCAGGCACGTGTCAGGGATAAACTACTTGGACACAGTGCGGAATCGCTGTGTCATGGACAAAATAATTGGAAATCATGTGTGGAAAGCTTTCTGCACCCACGCGTTAGGGGAAAACTGCTTGGACATAGTGCGATATGCTTTCTGCCCCCACGCCTTGCGATAAAAACACTTGGATAAACTGTGGGTCACCTTCTGCATCCTCGTTTCGGCTATAGAAATACTACTTGGAAATAGTGTGAGATGCTTTCTACTGCGGAACGGAATGCACGTTTAGGGACGTAGTACTTGGAAATGGTGTGGAATGCTGTCGGCCCTGACGGCTTACGAAGACAGATATTTATAAATAGTGCGGGATATGCTCTGCACTCGCGTTTTGAGCAAAAACTACTCGGGTGCAGCGTGGGGTGCTCTCTGCAGTGGACCTGGACCCACGTATAGGGACAAAGCACTTGGAAACAGTGCGGGATGCTCTCTGCACCCAGGTTTTAGCGACGAAAATACTTGAAAATAGTGTGGGGGGCTTTCTCCACCCACGTCTTAGGGGCCAACTACTCGGACATAGTGTGGGATGCTTTCTGCACCAAGGCTGTAGGAGAAAACTACTGAGAAATAGTGCGGAATCGTTTTTGAACCCTCGGTTCAGGGTAAAAATACTTGGAAATAGTGAGGGGTGCTTTCTGCATCAAGGTCTTCGGGGCAAAGGGCCTGAAAAATAGTGGGGGGTTATTTTTTGTAGCCACGTTTTGAGGGAGAAAATGCTTCGATATAATCTGGGGTGCTTTCTGCCGGGAGCCGTACCCATGTTTTAGGTACAGACTACTCAGAAATTGTGTGGGGTGTTTTCTGCCGTGGATTTGCTTTGTCTTTGTGCCTGGTACGCGTTAAACAAATACTTGGAAAATACTTGGAAAATACCGGTAGTGTGAGGGTGATTTTCGACAGCGTTCAGAAACTTGGAACGGCTGAGAAAGAGGTGACCAGGCGGGGGGTGATACGCTGAAGGAAATACAGATTTGTCGTGAGGCGATTGGTAGCATGTTGATCGATCCACGCGTAGATACCAGGTACATGTGTTGTCGTTGTTGTTGTTGTCGTTGTTGTTGTTGTTGTTGGTTGTTGTCGTTGTTGTTGTTGTTGTTGGTTGTTGTTGTTTACGTTGTTGTTGTCGTTGTTGTCGTTGCTGTTGTTATTGTTAATGTTCTCACATCACCTCATTGCCATGATCTACCCCGTCATCACAACACAACACCTTGTATATATCATCTGCTGCAGGTAGGGTGGACAACAAACCAAAGCAAACTCTGTTGGTGTCCCAGGAAGGATTGCTTGAGCCCATACCCTAGCCCCCATTCCCAGCCTGTCTGTAACGACAGCACATAACTTCTACCAATCTGGCCGTCAACGCAAGGATCGTGTGGTATTCATATGCATGCACAAACGATCCTTTTATAGCCTTACAGAGACGTTTTCTCTATCGATAGGATAGATACGCAGAACGGAAACTGGGCGCGCTGATGCGCGTGTGCGTCGCCTTCGAAACAAGGCGTTGTTTCTACTACTCCGATACTCTATTACTCTTCACTTAACGACATCAATCAGTAAGGCGGTACACCCAGTGTCCATCCTGATTGTTCATGTAGAACATCCTGATTGTTCATGTAGAAGAGATAGGTAGCACACCTGGTACAAGCGATGCGGCTGCAGGCTGTGCGACTAGTAAACCCGCAAAAAAAAAATATAATAACCCTGTTTTAGGACTGCAGTCTCGTTTCGGGGACGAACGACTTAGAATTCGACTGGCTTATGCCCAAAACGGGATTGCAGTCCTAACAGTCCTAAAGGGCTTAGTCGAGGTACTGCCGTACATGGCAAACGTCGTTGGATAGAGATTACAAAAAATAATACAAATAACCGGGACTGTTCATGGGTCTGGAGGCCTTCAACACCCCACGGACCGGACCGGACCGGATGGGGTCTGGTCGGGTCGGGTAGGGTCAGAAGGGCTTCAAAATCTCTAGCGTCGGGTCGGGGTCGGGTTGGGCGACCCGACCCTACCGACCCGACCCGCGACTGTTGACCCGACCCATGAACAGTCCTGCAAATAACCATTTCGTGTTACGACGTAGGTGGTTCGCTTCAGAGTGAAAAGTAGGCGGGGCGGAAAAAAGTTACGTTTTCAGCGACGGCAGCTGCGCCAATGGTTGAACACAAGAACAGGATACGTACGGCGAGGGCGCCACACGATGCTACATACCCCTACTTCTAGGCCCTCACGCTGCTCGTAGACAGATAGATGATACCGAAAATCGCATGTACATATTGTTTTGGTCGTTGATGTCGCTATCTTGGGGCTTCAAAGGGCGTTAACCCCTTTAGAGCCGCAGTCCCGTTTGGGGCACAAACTACTTGAAGTTCGAGTGTTTTGCCCCCAAAACGGGACTGCGGTTCTGAAAGGGTTAAGACAACACACACGCCATTGTCGATACATTGACAAGCACCCACCGTCAGCGATGACCCGCTTCAGCACGGCCGGGTCGGTGGCATCCCCCTGCAAGAAAGTGACACCGTCGATGGGTTCGCTTTCCGGCGAAGGAGGTCCTCGTCTAGACAGCGATGTCACCTGTCCGAGGGAAACGCCACATACGAAACAGAGGGGACAGGGGACACAGTGGGAACGCCGTACTCGAAACGTACGTACGGGAGAGGGGATACAAAGGGCAACGCCATGTTCGAAACAGGGGGGACAGGTGATACACAGGAAGCGCCATACTCGAAACAGGGGGGACAGGGGGGGAGCGGACCCTCGCCTAAACGGCAACATCACCTGTCCGTGGAAACGCCATATTCGAAGAACATAGGACAGGGGGACAGAGGAGCGGCCACAAAAGAGGGGTCTGGGATACAGTGGTAACGACATAATCCAAACAGGGGGGACAGCGGGGGAGCGAACTCTCATCTAGACATCGATGACATCTGTTCGTAGTAGCCGCCGCATTCGAAGCAGAAGGGGCAGGAGATACAGTGGCAACGCCATACTGGACACAGAGAGGAGATGGGACACATGAACATTCCACAGCGGTAACGCCACGTTCGAAACAGAGGGGACGGGGTACAATGGTAGCGTTTCGAAACAGGAGGGGACAGGGGATACACGAAAGCGGTAATTATATTGTGGTTCGCGTTTAGACAGCGATATCACTTGTCCATGGTAACGCCATATTCGAAACAGAGGGGTGGGGGGACACAAGGGATAAGGACGGCGTGCCGTCTTGCGATACGAATAAGAGTAGAGCGTTTTACGCTGGCGTTTTTTATGACCACCTCTCCATGTACTTTAGTACTCAACAGAGGCCTTCTGGGCAACCCGCGGCGCCGTGGTCATGCCGTCATACATGCGTACCAGTACCCGGCAGGAATCTCCCTTCTCTCCCCTCTCATTATTTGCCTTCATTGGTATCGCGCTGAGGGTTCAGATTCTACGAAGCACCAGTTGTATCGCAAAATGCAGGTGATGTCACAAACGCGTTTTGAAAGACCGGAGGTAGACACGGAAACCACGTGCTATTGCGAGAAGTGTCACTGCTCGTTATCTACCCCCGGTGGCAATTTAGCCCGATGTTAGGAGCGACAGGCATGATGATTCAGGAATAACACTTCTAAGCAGAGTAGATCAAGTACATAGACGTCCAGACCACAACGATTGATAAATAAAACATCGCTCTGTCGGTGTTCAGATGGCGTGTCTAGCGTAACCCTGCGGGCAAAGCCAGCTTGCAGCTTTCGACATACTATATTGCAGGTTACCCTCCCTTGTTCATACTACGTACGTCCCATGACACCATGACGAACCAACAACCACCGAAACAAGCGGACTACGATTGACTCGAACCTATAGTATTCATGAGGTAAATATCGATCATACCAGGTGCTTTGCACGTACAGCAGTACTACTACTACTGCCATGCACCGTACATCGTGCATCACTCGTAGCTAATCGTTCGTGCCGGTAGTCGTATACCGTACGTAGCCAGCCGACACGAACTGCTAGCTGGCGCGCCACGTACGTACGTACGTATTGCCGTAAAGGTGACCGCGGTCTTCTTCATGGTCAGGTACTGGTACAGCAGTTACACTCGTAATGGCTGCAGATAGTTGGCCTAAATTATAATTATAATGATGTCCACTAAAGTACCGACCACTACGATACCCTACCCTGTTAGCCTTCCCCGTCCACACCGCACGTCACGCAGTACATACGCACACGCTGATGCCGCGGACAAGAAAGTACCCGGGGTACATGATGAAAGAATCGTGACCTGGACCTGAACCAGTTTCGTACCTGCACTTACATCAGTACGAGTACAGGCCCCCGGGAGACCCAGTAGGTTCATCATAAAAATCGAGTCACTTCTACGATGTTCGACGTATGTACGAGTACATGAGCAGGCTGCAGAACATGATTCAAGGACACACCTGGCAACCGCTATCAACACCAAATTTTGAGATGGTCGATCCAATGAAACCCGTGCCTCCCAGGACGAGAATCTTCGGCGCGAGGGCTAAGGCCTCACTGCCCAAGGAGAGGGCCATCAGCCCGAGCAACAGCAGACGCATCGCTCGTCAGCAGCAGCAGCAGCAGCAGCAGTCACAGCAGTGATCGCTTCGATTATTTTCCGTTAATTCTGCAACAAAAACGCGGCGCAATAAAAAGCAAGGAGTCAGCAATCAGTACATCCCCGAGTTCCTGAGCCCCTGGCGGGTCTCGAACCCGGATCGCGCACAACATTCAGCAGAGAATGGAAAAACATTGGCTTCATCGTGATCTGCTGTTCTTTCACCTCAGGATCTGCACGGCCGGCAACAAACGCAGACTGCCAGATCGTAGAGGAGGCACATTGACTTGTGGAAACCCCCCTGCATGTCCAAAACGGGGACAAAACAAAAAATGGAGGCGTTTGCATGCTGGGTATGATTTTTCGTTTTTTGCGAGGCAACCTCGTATCCCCGCCGCCTCGCCATCATCGCCTAGTTCCCGGTGTGCCTTCTGGGGTGTGCGCCGTAGCCATCCCCTGGCCCACTCGCGAAGTTATAAGCGAAGGAATACGGGCGCGAATCCACCATGTCAGGTCTACCGCCGGATCTACCGCGGAATAGCCCAGAGGCGAGCAACCCTCCGGTTGGCACCTTGCCAGTTCAAAGCAACAACCCAACCACTTCTCGTGCGTTGGGAGGTGCCCACCAAGCCGCTGCGCAAGCACCGCCCCGGGGAATCTACCAGCACCACCCTCCCATGGGGGAAGGAATCAAGGGAAGGTCTCCCGTTCTAGACGGCCGCATGGCCTCTTCCTCCAACCCTGCGATGGGCGTGTCGTATCGATTCGGCGCTCCTCCAGGCGGACTTGTTCCAAACTCAAACCCAAACGGTACAGCGGCAACGACAACAGCAGCAGCAGCATCGGCGGCATCTCCTGGAGTGGCGATCAACCAAACCGCAGCAGCAGCAGCAGCAGCAGCGGCGGCAGCAGCAACAGCGCGGCACGCCCTGAACCCGGGCATCCAGCATGCGGTCCACCACTCCGTCATGTACGGCGGGATACCGCGAGGGCCCCTGATTTCCCCCCACCAGGAAACACCCCCCCAGCGTTCCTCTCCCTCGATGCTCTCGCATGTGGCGGTTTCCGGAAATAACAGCGGCAGCACTGCTGCCCAGGTTGGGTCTGTCGCAGCCCTCAACAATCCGTTTAGAACACCATTTCAGGCCGGGGTTCTTCCTCGACCAGCGACCCCGGGCGTGCCAGGGGGGCACTTCGGCTTGGTGGCGGGTTCTGGGATGGTTCAGGCGAGCTCGGCGTCTCCGTTTGCGGCGATGGACTCTGCTGGTTTTGGCACGGGTGTCAATATTGCCCATGCTGGCAAGGTCTCGCCGCATCGGCAGCAGGGATTGCTTCCATCATGTCTGCCCACAGTACCCATTTCTCCTGCTTCTGCTGCTGCTCCTGCTGGTGGTGGTGGTTCTGCTGGTCTTGGCGGTGGTGGTGGTGGTGGTGGCGGTGGTAGTGTAAGTGGTTCTTTCGCTGCTCCGGGTGCCGTAGGTTCTTTTGCGGCTCCTGTTGCTGGTGGTGGTGGTGGTGTTGCTGCTGCAGGTGCTGCTTCTTTTACTGCACCTGTTACTGGTGGTGCTGGCTCTGGTGCTCTTGGTGTCGCGCCTTCTGCTCCTCCTGCTGCTGCTTCTTTTTCGGCTCCTCCTGCTGCTGCTGTCCCTGCTCCTGGGACTGGAACTGTCCCTGCTGCTACTGCTGGTGGTGTTGTTCCCCCTCCTCCTGCTGCTGCTGCTGCTGCTGCTGCTGCTGCTTTGCCTGGTGTTGGTGTTGGTGGTGGCTATGCTACTTTCGCTGCTGCGGCCGTTTCTTCAGCTGCTCCTTCTGCTGCTGCGCCTGCTGCGCCTGCTGCGGCTCCTCCTGCTGCTCCAGCTTCTACAGCAGGTGTTGCTGCTGCTCCTCCTGCTGCTTGGGGTGCTGACGCTGGTGCTGCAGCTGGTGCTACTGCTGCTCCTGGTGCTGCTTTTGGAGCTGCCTATGGTGCCGGTACGGGTGCTGCTTATGGTGCTGCTGGCGGTGGGGGTGCTGCTGTTGGTGCTGCTCCTGCCGCTGCTTGGGGTACTAGTGCTGGTGCTGCCTACGGTGCTGCTCCTGCTGCTCCTGCTCGTGCTGCTTACAGTACTGCCGCGGGTACTACTGCTCCGGCTGCTGGTGGCGCTGCTTATGGTGCTGCTGTTGGGGCTGCTTACGGTGCCGGTGCCCGTGGTGGTGTTTCTGCTGGTCCTTCTCCCGCTACTGCTGCTACTGCTGCTACTGCTGCTGCTACTGCTGCTACTGCGGCCGCACCTGCGCTTACGCCTGTGCTTGCGCGTGCGCCTGCGCCTCCGATTGCGCCCTATGTTGTCGGGGCCGTCAGTCCCCCCTTTACCCCATTTGCTCATATCCCGACCCCCCCCCCCTCGGTAAAAAACGCCGTGGTTCCAGCCCCCGCCGCCGCAGCCGCCGGAGGCGTTGTTGCAGGGGGTGCGGCTGTTGCCCGGGGGGGGGCTGTTGGCGCGGGCCCCGTGGGCCCGATATCTGGAGCGGCAAAGGGGAACGCGCAAGAGGAAGGGATCGGCGAGGCGAAAGGGGGGATGCTTCAAGATGTGATGGCGGTGTCGCAAGATAAGACTGTGGCGATGATGCCTGAAGGTGGTAGGGGAGGGGCGGTGTGTCAAGGTGCGGGGCTAGTGTCTCAGGGCGGGGCTAGGATGCCTCAAGGTAACGTTAGGACGCCTCACGGGGGGCCGATGGTGCCTCATCTTGGAGGCGTGGTGGTTTCTCAAGGTGATGTTAGGGTGCCTCCTGGTGCGGGTAGGATACCTCAAGGCGCGGCTGTGGCGTCCCAAGACACGAGGGTGGCGTCGCAAGGCAGCATGATGATGATGAGGACGTCGGCGACGACACCTCAGGACCGAGAGAGGGCAGTTCAAAACAACGGGATGATGCCTCGAGGCTACGATAACAGTGGTATGGTGTTGCGACCCAACGAGGTGCTGGGTCAAGGAAACCGCGAGGAGGTGAGGCTTCACACCAACGAGGTTTTGCCTCGGGGAGGCAACTGCGAGATGGCGCTTCAAGACGAAGCCAAGAGGCCTCGGGACAAGATGATGCTCCCGCCACGTCCCAGAAAAAGGTGAGACATGTTGGCGTTATATAATAGTGTATTTTGGGTCCGTTTGGGGCTTGAAAGGCTAGAAGGATCAGGGTTGAAAAGAAAATGGCAATAACAGCGCTAGGCACACAAAGCAGCTTGGCGCTGATGAGTTGAAGAAAAGGGAATGATACGCTTCGTATCGCAACGACTCTGCGAGGAGTTGTACTGCACGCTAGCGCCATGATTTCACTGCTACTACTACTACTACTACTACGACCAATTCTACTACTACCACTACGTGCAGCGGATGGATGTCTCTCAGAGCGGGACACGAGGCAAAACAATAACAACACCGCTGCCTGCGCGCGCTGGCCCTACCTCCTTGGCACATGTATAATATATTGCAGGAGCATTAGTGCGTCTCGATAGAGCTGGCTTCTTCCAGTCGTTGGAAAATGCCTCGAAATTCTCTGTCTTTCACGTCGCGGTTTGCCTTTCCCAAGCCGGTTTGAGGGAAGGCGGTTGTCGGGACTTACACACCTCAGACAGATGATCTATAGACAGATCAGATAGATCATCTGCAGACAGATCATCTAGTTCCTCACCTGCCGTTGTGAGAGGTTGTGCAGGATCTATCTATCTGCCTGGTGCAGATCCAACCCAGGAACTTGTGCTATAATGATATAGACCATGCAGATTGTACGAGTGTCCCACCCGGCGATATGAGCTAAACCGTACAAGATCGGGCATACGGTAGATCTTCCTTGAAATAGGTATACGATAAATTTGGAATCGATGACCTGTCCGCGGGGTGGAGGGTTGCCTTCTGTACCAAGGCTGCCGGCTCTATGACGGCCGACCGAGATTCTTGAATACAAGTATCCACATTCTCAAAATCAACCATACCTCTGATAGAACATGTACAGATAGATGAGATAGATCATCGTTGAGATCATCTATAATACTGCAGTTTCTCACCTGCCGTTGTGGGAGGACTTGCAGGATCTGCATAGTACATATCCCTCGCAGGAAACATGTGGCATTTCTGTAGTAGTATATAAATGCAGATTTTTACGGGTCCCACCCGACAACACGAGAGCTAGATTATACAAGATCATCGGGAATAGATAGTCTACCTGCCTTCAAATATACCAGTATAGATAATGAAATGGGAATGATCTGTAGATGATCTATCTGCAGATTATCGTAGATGATCGGTCCGAGGTGTGGAATCATCCAACGCAAGCCAAAGTTGTTAGTCTAGAGCTGGTTAAAGCCGGTTCTGCGACCGCCGAATGAGATTCCGTGTACACAGTAGTTTTCCACATTTTCCGAATGCAAAAACGCACACAAAGGTGAATTTACATGTGACTGAAACGACCGCCGAATGAGATTCGGTATACGCGATCCTCCAAATCTCCAAAATCAACGAACGCACACCGAGGTGAATTTAGATATGTTCGTATACTACTTACCAGGTACTGTATACGGTTCTTCGTACCGGTATTCTCCAAGCCAATGAACGCACAGACAGTAAGGTGAATCTACTTTAGAGCTGAAGCTGGTTCTACTACCGCCGAATGAGATTCCGTGTACAGGGTTACCCACATTTTCATAATCAACCGACGCGCACCGAGGTGAATTTGCAAGGTGTCTCATGTACCGCGGGCCTCCATTTGTTACTCATACCAGTATACACCAGCAGTCTTCCCCCTACAGTGCCAATTGGTCTGTCCCGGCCACCCGCTATATTTATAAAATAAAAAAAAAAACAGCTGTGAGATACGTAAAGGAGTTAGTCTCCGCTTCGTATACTGTATCGTTGTATATAGTTCCCGTGAATTCGCTTGGCACGGACTTGGCCAGTGTGGCATTAATAGTGTGCGCAGTGTATAGTGCCGGTATTATTGGCTGGTGCATACCAGCATTACAGTATAGAGGGGCCACTGCTGTATGTAGGATTCTCCAAATTCTCCGAATCAATCAATACGCACGAGTTCACGAGTTACGAATATCCTGCTGCCCGAGCTCCTAGCGACAGCTATACTATCTGAATACGTACTTGGAAGCTGTATGAATACCGCTGAAATGGTCTTTGCTGCCTCTGCTGCGAGTTTCCTCGATTTGCGACCAAATATCGTTCTTCCTATAGGTGTTGTTGGCGCCGCGTATGGCATAAAAATTAAACATGGAATATTGATAGTAGTATCGTTCCTGGCGGTTTAACCCTCTCATATTTAAAGAATCAGTGTAACATTCTCCTGATCGATTACTCGGATCATTTTTGCCACTCTATTGGTATAAAGAGTGTGTTTTTGCTTGTACAGGTACAACACAAAATCTGACCGAACTCTACCTTTCCGACTATTAATAGAGCAATAGAGAGCGGGATTAACTGGGTTAGTAATGTAGATTCCACTTCCGCACTGCTTCCGTATACTCGTACTGTAAACACGTACCAGGTATTAATTTATGCTGGTATAAAATATCCACTTTAGGACCGCAGTCCCGTTTGGGGACAAAACTACTCAAATTCTAAGTAGTTTGTCCCCGAAACGAGACTGCGTTCCTAAAAGGGTTAAGGAGACAACCACTGCTGTGATATCGAGTATTTCGTCAAAGCTCTCATATTTGCAAGCTGTGTGTGTGTTTGATGCTTCAATCGCGAGTACGGCGGGTTTTGGATTGTCGTATTGTATCAGACGCCCGTGTTGGCTGGCGAAGTGTCGCTCTGAAATTCGTCCCTCTTAACGAACAAAAAATAGCAGCAGCACCATCATCACCTGTTACTTAAGGAATGTTGTCGATTTAAGCAGTCACAAGAGACGCCCACGCGTCCCCATGGCCGTTCCTATCGTATCTATGTAGTAGTGAGGTAGCAGTATACATACGAACTATACGGTATGCTTGTTGTAATAGTACCTTGCACCTGGTCGGTTATTCTATTCTGTCTGGCAAGGTTAGCAAGGTGGCTTGTTACCTCGGTGCCCCGAAGTACATCCCCTGCCGAACATACATTTGCGGTACAAGTGCTGTATTAATAGTATGGTGTAGTGATAGTATACCGTAGTGTATCAGGACGGCAATGTAAGGACCGTTTGGGCATTAATACGAGCATTGAAATGTCCTTACATTTCCGACCAGGAGTCGTATGTGGTTGTATGATACCTGGTACCTCGTACTGGTACCTGGTTTTAAGTACACCTGGCACTGATACTGGTAGCCCTCCAACTTGTGTACTATAACAGTAGTAGTAATAGTGCTGTAATGCTGTGCGCTGTATGCGGAGACCTGGTACGTGTTGCTACAGCAGCAGTATTTGTACTCGTGTAGGCATACATGCCAGGTCATATCGTAATAGCGCATTTTCCCAACTCGAGACGCCGTCTGTCCTGTAGCGACACGACCCTCGACTAGATACTGAACATGTTAAGAGTTATGACCGCACAAATGACACGGCCAGCGTTAACCGGTATGTCTACCTGTTGAGAGGTGTATCTCACTCAACGATCTTCAGAATAAGCCGTGGCCCCACGGCGGCTGTACTACATGTAACACACAGCGGGGTATCCTGTTTAAGATTGCCTTGTAACAGGTCAGTGTTGCCGCTCTTATCTCCGCACCGCTCCTATCCCGATTTAAGAGCGTTTTGTTCTTGTCTCGGGATGAGGGTGAAACTCTCTCTTAAACCGGGATACGTTTCTGCTTGACGAGCGAAAAAAGTTCGTGAAAGCGGGGAAAGTCGGGCGAAAACACCGGGTGGGTCAAGTTCCCGTGCCAAGCCGAGCCAAACCTTTCGCTGCTCTTGTTATTAATGATCCTATATACCACTGTAGGTCCGTTTTCTGGTATTATAGACGCTCTTAAAACGGGCACGCCGTACCGACCCCCCCCTCCCCCCGCTCCGTCTCGAAAGGGATGCGTGGTCAATGGTCAAATGACTAAGGCAAGCAACAAATGAGTACGCCCCCCCCCCTATTTCTTATGTGTGTGTGTTCTTCACATTAAACCGTTCTTTCTACCCGTCGACATCCAGCACAACCAGTGTCCGTGCCGATTCTCCAATCCTAGAAGAGATACAAGTTCTGTGGTCACAAAGCTACGCCACAGAGATACTACGTTGCCACGTGTGCAGTAAGCACTGCAGTGGGCAATGCAAAGCCATGCCATCATACTAGATGCGACAGGCACGACATACACATTCTATGAAATATAGAAACGAAAGGAGACAATCAAAGAGAAAACAAAAACAAAGAAGACAAATCGAATGAGAAAACAAACAAAAAAAAAAACTAGGAGAAACAATCTGTCGTGCCCCCCCCCCCGCAGGCGAGGTGGCCAACACTTGAAAAAGAACGAGCTGGGAAAAAGAAAAAAAATAACAAAAACACCACTGCTTGTAAACAGAGTAAGACAAAGAACCAAGGAAAAAATAACAAAGGAAAAATAACAAAGGGAAAATAACAGGCAGACCAAAGCCCAAAGCACCTTCCAGGTGGCGGCAGCAGTTTGTGGTACGAATAGTATAGCCAGGTTCTCGCTGCTAATCCGCCTGGTACCTTGCTACCCAGACTGCCGTCTCCGCCCTGCGTTCGTCCACTATGCCCAGCCCCTTGACGTCAGACAATACGAAACGAGCAGAGCAGGTTCGTCATCCAACCACGCCACACGGCTCCTTCAGTACGGCTTATCAATGAGAAAAGGAAGAGAAGAAAAATAAAATGTAGGTTGGGTTGGCGTCGGTTGGCAACGACACTGTAAAACATGCCGCTTGCTACGTGAGCTAGACAACCAGGATACCGTGTTTTTATTTTATTTTATTTTGGCGGTCGCCCACTGCTGGTTGTCGAGCTAGATCATTTGTGCGAGGTAAAGAACCTTTACTCCGCACAATTGGGAATGATCGTATGACGTAGTGTTCAAGGTAAGGCACCCAAGAGGCAGTTACATAGTACTCCCATTGCTGTCTCTGGAAATGCCTACGCCGGAAATTAAATCAACTCATTGAAGCTGTCGTCCATCTGCAAGTCCGCCTCAAAAGCGGTTCTTAGTAGGATGCAGCTCACCCTTCATGCGACTCGCCAGACACCTCACGGCGCTTCGCGCTTGGTGCAAGCAATGTCTGCCTGGTCGGTGAAAACCCGACATGCTCCGTCCCGGCATTGTAGGGATGCGAGGGTCTATGGTCATACGACTACGGCCATGCATGATATCGAGTACATCTCTCCTACCGAGTACAACCCCCCGCCCCCCCCGCCTCATGCCTTGCCTTTTGTACTGCAGAAGGATGTTTCCCTGCTACAAAGCTACAAACCGAATGTCCTTACACCTGGTACGAGGTACTATTAATACTGCAGATATTATGCTACTCTCGAGTCCAAGTATTTTACCCCAAAAATGGTAGCAGATGTTGAAGTAGCAGGCTCTGCTGCAGGTATGATGCCAGTCTGCAAGTCGAGAAGACAAGTCCCCTAACAGCAGGGGTACCTTGGTTGTTTTTTGTTGTTGTTGTTCTCACATTAACTCACAATTCAATGCAGTCCGTGGTCGCAGGACAGGCTCCAATAACTCTGGAGTGGAAGAAATACCTCAAGTAAAAACAGAGGCAAAAAACAAAAGACAAGCATACGCACTCCACCACTGTGGACACCAGGGAAGCAAAAAGGAGACTATTAATAGCAGACAAAAAACTAAAAAAAGATGATATTGCGTACCAGGTATGGTACGTATATAGGGAGGTGTTACTCAAACCAGTGTGGTTTCGATACTGCCATCGTACGAGCACTGTCTTGTTCTGTGTACACACGAGGAGGATGATGACAGGCATGTGTATGCTCGGTATGCTGTATGATGTGTTGTGTCAGGTAGCTTTTGTCACGGACAGGGTATTACGTATCTATCGCAGACCTCGGAACACGCGTTCACGGAAGGATACTGCTCTGAAAGCCATGCATGCAATATCCCTCCGGACTACTGCAGATCTCGGGTTGGTAGAGGTCCGCAGCATGGACCCCGTGTTGGCCGCTCCCTTCAGGCTGACTACGGGTATCTCCAGAATCGACCCGATCGGGCCCGGTCCCTGTGACTCCCTGCGGTGTGTGTCACTCTAAGAACCTTGATCCTCTTGGGTCTGGCGATTCCTGCTATTAATAAATGCACGAAATAGCTCTGCTCGGCTCACGTCGGCCGTAACGACGGCTACAAGAGACGCTCGCTTCAAGACCTCTCAACGACGACTTGTCCGCGACTTCATCGGCTCTAGCGTCGAGCATGGGCTTATCATCGATCACAACCGTGGGCTTCGATCCCACGAGTGTGGGCGCATGGCCACTTGAACGCCTTAGTATACCCTTATACCCGGCATAGATGGTCCGGGCAGTCAGTCACACTAAACGGTTCAGTGAGCAGTTGTTGATAGTATGCGCACAGCAAACAGCACTGAACTGTCATCACGGGGTACCGTATTAAATAGGACCTACGGTACATACAAAAACCTATATATTTCATTATTTGTACTGACCGTGTTGGGTCCTATTTACTATGCCCCCCCGTGATAGTATGTACACTATTAATAGACAGCACTTATAGTATTAATATTGCGGGGAACCATAGTTAATAGGTAATAGGACCTATATGGTACACACAAAAAACTACCAGGTATGTATTTACGTATTTTTACTAT
The DNA here is from genome assembly GCA_031213475.1 of Nereocystis luetkeana. Classification (NCBI taxonomy): domain Eukaryota; class Phaeophyceae; order Laminariales; family Laminariaceae; genus Nereocystis; species Nereocystis luetkeana. The sequence continues at coordinate 487,511 of JARUPZ010000021.1, forward strand.
TAATATTTGGTCCTATTTGCTATGGTCTCCCGTAATAGTATGCAGCTGTATTATGTGGGGCACTGAAGAGTACAGCTAAACTTGTGTCCATAATCACTGCTGTCAACCCTTTTAAACACTTGCAAATCATTCTACACTACACTACACTAATTCCAACCAGTTTGCTATTAACAAACGGGTCCATACACTAAACCACTACTGGAACGCGATGCAATACATTCAAGAGCACATCATACGGAACACCAAACATTTTTGTGTGGGAAGTTCCTTGGTGCTAGGGCTGTCCTTGATGGGGGAGGAGAACCGTCAACCATGGCGTCGTATTCGCCGCCATTTATCGATACGGCTTTCGCTAGCAGTATGTTCACCACTATGTTCCTTTATGGTGACGGGCTTACCGGCCCCCCTCCCCCCATATATCGATGCCCCTTTCGCGATACGCCTCTGTGATAACGCCTCATTATTACGATGGACCCTATTAATGGTAGTAGTCATACTAATCATAACCGACTATTAATAGGTGAAGATAGAGGGATACCTGCTCGTTGGGTGCATGGCAGGTTCTTAGTTACTGCGGCCTCCCGCAATACCTCCCCTTAACCATTCACCATTTACCCATGAATCTCTCTCTCTCTTCATGTATCGGGTTCGTTTTCGCTCTCTCTCTCCCTGCCCCCCCTTGTTTCCCGCCTTGGGGGCTGGGCCCCCACGCCCTCTTCAGGTCTAGCTACACTCTGCTGCCGCCCGGTTACCTCGAGAGCCGCGGCGGCACCGTCCGAAAGCCGCCCTCAAAGGGAGTGACCCCTAACGGGATGGCTGCAGGCGGTGCTACCGGTGCCGCTTCGACCCCGGCTAGCGGCTCCATTGCTGCTGTTACGGCTTGCCCGGCTGCAGCCGCCGCCGCCGCTGCTGCGGCCGCTGACATGGCGCCCGACAGGTCTAGGCGGTGGCTGTTAACAGATGATCAAGTTCTGGACGACATCAACTTCATGAGGGTGAGGGGGATGAGCCGCAAGGTGGTCTTGGTTTTGTGGTTTTGATGTTGGTAGGAAGGCAGGTTGAGGGGTGGTGAGTTTATTTTTTTTCTTTCTCGCGGATGAACACATGAGTTAGAGACCTGTTGATGGTGTTCAAGTGAAGGCGTTGGCAACAACAACAAAAACAACCCCCGTTTCTCCATTTTTCAAGCTTGAGACAGGCAGGGGGGGGAGGTTTACCACAACATATTGAGTGAAACCAAACTTTGAAAAAGTGTCGATTTTCGTAACTTTCCCCATGAATCCCAACCCACTAGCGTGCCTTCCGTTGTCACCGTAGTAGAAGAGTGCTTTGGTTTTGTATTTCTTTCTCGCGCCCTGTGTACGGTATATCAGTTCTTTTGTATCTCTCTGCCCGTTAATGTAAGAACCGTTCGGGTCTTGGTGTTTGTAGCCAAACGATCCTTACATTTCCGGACACTGTTACTGTACGGTAAACATCGTCTAGAAGTGTACCGGTGTGTAGGTTTTCCTTCTTTTTTGCAAATATGACGTGGATCCCCTTCGGTTCGACTGTATCGCAATATATGAGTTCTTCTTTTCACAGTTGATGGTACAAATATTTGCCTTTCAAGGCAGACCTATCCCCGATATTGTATGATCTAGCTCGTGTTGTTTTAGGGTGGGACCCGTATATCCTGCATAATCTACTGCTGTAGCACATGGTTGAATCTGGCCTATAAGGAAGATTCTGCCCATCCTCTCGCAACGGCAGGTGAGGAACTAGATCATCTATCTGTAGATGATCTATCATAGATCATGATCTATCTGATCTGTGCAGTAGTTACATGAGCCCCTCTTTTCGATCGTTCACGCCCCCCCCCCCCCCCCCCCCCCGCCCCTCCCGAATGGGCGATTCGATTTGTATTCAGATGGACTTGCCCAAAAATGTGGTGGTGACTCCCACACAGATCAAGAAGCCGCCAGTTGAAGAGCCAGAGTTGGACCCGCGGCTAACCCCGTCTGAAAAAGAATGGTTGAAGGCTGCGAGGGAGGAGGAAGCCCAGGAGAAGGAGTCGGCCGCAGAGTCAGCCAAGAACCTCGAAGCCGCCGCCGGGGACGATGAGGGGGGTGGGGGAGGGGAGGGGGGTGTAGAGGCTGGGGGTGAGGGTGCGGGTGAGGGTGTTGCCGCGGTGGTAGACAAGAAGGGTGTGTGTGATGCTGCTGCTGGTGCTGCTGGTGCTGCTTCTGCTACCGCTACTGCTGCCACTGCTGCTGCTACAGCTGGTGGTGCTTATTCCGGGAAAGGCAAGGGCAAGGCGGTTCAGAGTGCCCCCAACGCGTCCATCTCCACCCCCACCATCCCCACTACGGGGCTAGCAGCCGGTGGGGGTAGTGCTGAAGGAGGCGTTGGTTCGGTGGCGGCGGAGGCGTCGGATAGCGCGGGGGGTGCGATGGTGGTGGTGACGGGAGCGGGGGAGGGGGCGGGAGTCGGGGAGGGGGCGAATGGAGGAGGTACGGCCGGGGTGGAAGGTTTGAGAGGGAGGGATGGACAGGTGGTGGTGGCGGGCGGGAAGGGGGAAGGGCCGCCGCCAGTGCGGTGGAGCCCCAAGCAGCTGACGGAGTTCGACGAAAAGAGAGACGCGTTGGAGTTGAAGGTGGGTCTCGAAGTTGGTGACTTGTGTGTGCTTCGTCTTGGTGGGGGTGTTGTTTTGTTGATGGTACGTAGCTGCGTGGCATTGTGCGAAAATGTGAGAGGCTCTTTACGGTATGGAGGATGCAAGAGCCAAGGGCATGGACATCTGAGGGTGTAACAGGGGGGTGTGGCGCTGACTTTGTGTGTCTTTTTGGTTACGGGGTGGTGTTATTTGTTGGTATTGGTTGTGATATTTGTGAAAACTTGGTTGGATCAAAAGAGATTATGTAAAACAGGTACTTGGTATGTCCGTACAAGACGAGGGCTTTGGAGTTGAAATTGAGCTTCGACGTTGATAAACTCGAGGTTTGGCTTCGGGAGAGGTTGGTTGATGACGTGGGCCATCCTCTGAACTGGACGGCAGATATCAGAACAGATCGTACAGATCATGATACAAAATGCACGGGCTTGAGCGTGGAGGCAAGCCGGTGGAGGGCAATGCACCTCTTATTTGACGAAATTATTTTGCTGGCTGTGTTGGGCTGGGCTGCGGGCAACCCTCGATTTTTTAGTCATCATGGGATCAGGGCGCTTCGTGGACACTGCTAATGACCGGCAACTACTGCTGTGTATGCCCGGCAACTGCTGCTGTGTATGTATGCCCAGGAGGATTTTTGGAGAGCTCAGGTTCAAGTGGGATCAGGTCGGGGTCGAAACCAGGTTGTCTGAGGTTTTTGTTTTTGTTTTCCGTCCCATGTATTTTTGTTGGCCTACTCCTCCAGCCCCTCCCCCTTAGCAACTCAACCCACGGAGTAACATATCAGGCACTTCTGCCCCCCCCTAATCCTACTACGGTGTCGATGGGCGGCGGCGCTGTGAAACACGCAAAATAGTGCGGGAGCTAGACAACCAGGGCACCGTTTTTTATTTGTGTTGTTTTTTGGCGGACACCACGGCTGGCGGTCGGGTTAGATCATTGGTGCGGGGTGGAGAAATCCCTGCTCTGCACAAGGGGAATTGACGTACCAGGTATGTATATATGTGTGTATGACATGGTGTGTCTATTTCGGGGGTCCATAGTAAACAGGACCAAATATTGTTGGTAAAAATTGTTAAATATATAGGTTTTTATGTATACCATAGGTCCTGTTAACTATGGCCCCCCGTAATAGGGTAAAGGCACCCATGAGGCAGTTACATTGTATACCCGTTGCTGTCTCTGGGAGTGGTCCCCCCAGAAAACATTTACATTCATTCGAAGGTGCCATCCATACGCAAGTCCGCCTGACGAGCTGTTTTTAGTATGAATAGGATGCGGCTCACCCTTCACGCGACTCGCCCAGCAGCTCACGTTTCACTTCGCGCTTGGTGCAAGCAATGTCCGCCTGGGTGGTGAAAACCCGACGTGCTCCGTCCCGGCAGTGTAGGGATGCGAGGGTCCATGGCCATACGACCACTACCATGTTTGACGTTGAGTACACAATGAGCACACACCCCTCCTACTACAGTAGGGCCTGCCTTCCTTTCATCAGGATTCTTCTTCCTTTGTCGATTCGCGCCGAATCGTGCATGCAGCCCCTGCCATGTAGGCGCTATCTGCTATTGATAGTCGATTTCTTCATGTGGGTGCGGTGCACATAAGGTAGATGTGTGGACCAATGAAAATTCCTCTAACATGACAATTACATGACTACTGGAATATTTTTAGATGACAATTAGATGTCTATTAAAATGGTAGGGGTGTAAACCCCCTACATTTCCTGGGGCTCTTAAGTTGATTGTACTGATTATTAGGGCTGTGACTTGGCTGGAGTTCCCGCCTAGTTATTAGTTGGCTGGTTTCGCCAGCCAACGAACTGACTTTAGTTGGCTAGTTCGCTAGCGCTAGTCAACTAAGGCCCAAAATACGTTATTTGGCTTGATTTTACACTAAAAAAGTATGGATAATCGGCCAGGTCTATCTCTGGTTTGATCGCGAAACAGGTAGTTTTTTAAGTTCGTCTTAGTTTATCAGGTTTTATAGGGATGCACCAGAAAAATGCACATGCCGTTCCCGTTTGGAGGTCTCTTGCTGGTGTTACATTTTTGTCGTGGCGGCAAATACGTAAATACTCGTGCGTGCTGCTGCTGCTGCTGCTGCTGCTGCCGACGTCTTGCAAAGCCTCTTTGTGCCCTCTCCTCTTGGTTTGGAGATGTTGGTTGAGGTGCGTTGGAGAAGGGTATCTGATCTCTGCGCTGTCAATGCCCCCGTTAGCCTCGCAAACACGGCAAACGGCGATGTTGACCAGTGGCTCCTTCGAGTACACCATGAAAAAAATTCCATATCCAGTGCTGGGATTTGGGGGGCTTGGCACGCCGTCCCTCGTTCTCTACGCGGTAGAGAAACCGCTTCCTTGTCGCGCGCACGCTATAGTGGAGGAGCGCTCGGGACGGCCACGTGCTCGACGGACGCTCCAACACTGCCTTGGTCTGTTGACAGGCCAGGCTCAGTGCTGCCGGCACCTTCTGCCCTGCCACCATCGGCACCGGCACAGTCGATGGCGATGGGTTGATGCGCCATGGCTTGCAAAATACCTTTCTGTGCTCGCAGCGTGGTAGTACGTCTTGGAGTCGCCGGGAAGTACGTACCCCGTACCAAACAAGCCTTCCTACAAGCAAGGAAACCCAATTTTGAAAAATAGCTGGATAGTTGGCACCGCCACAACTAACTGTACCACCTACCCAACTAATAACTAGCTGGCAACTATTAGTCAGCCAACTCACAGCCCTACTGAACATAGTATAGGAGCTCCAACAACCGATTTGGAGAAAATAGTATGCTGGTATATACATGTTGACCCCGGCAAAAAGTAAACAATCAATCAGTCAATCGGTCAATCAGGCAGTCAACCAATCAATCAGCCAATCAAACTATCGGTCAGCCAATCAATTAATCAAACAGTCAATCAATGTTTTGGTGAGGTATATAACTAGCTATATATAACGAATATTGTCTAAATATATACCTGGTATTTATACTATATACCCTGGGGATCAACGAGATTGTGTACCACTCTGTACATATATATGGGCCGTTTTCATACTAATCCTTCATAGAAACGATAGTCACATTTCCGTTCAGAGGATATATGTCTCTGGCAGCGACAATTGTTTATATGTTCGGGCTGAAATTAGCACCCCGATACGTCAATACCTCACATACCTACTGTCTGTAACACTGGTCAGTATTTGGCCAATCAGTGAGCGTCTCCGAATAGGCCCCACAGCGGATGTGATGGTGTCGCGGCCTCTGTCCCGCTGGACGGCGGTGTCTGCTTGCACCTTCTTCGTGTGGGATGGCACCGAACGGATGAACAAAATCATGGAACACACCAACGAGCGGCCGGAAACAAGTAGCACACATTGCAGGAAATCATGGAACGACGTATTTGACGTAAACGATGGCACGAGCCAAGTCATGGAACAAACGAACGAGCGAGCGAAAACCACGGAACGAACGAACATTTGCAGGAGATCATGATCGTGGAGCGCACGAGGGAGCGGCGCAAAAGCCTGATGAAGGAGAGGGCCAAGGGCCAGGCGGTCATCCAGTACCTCACCCAGCTTCACAGGGAGGAGCGAATCAGGAGCAACTTTCTACGCGCGAAGGGAAACATTCTTGAGGTGAGGCCTGCATGAATGTTGATGTCTCGCCCCCTTTGGGGCTTCAGACGGAACAAATGGGAACATGATGCCTATTACCTATTACAGCATCGACCACACTAATACACTATCATAGCCTGCCGGGGTAGGGGATAGGGGATGTGTGCGAACGGTAATACAGTAGTGGCCCCTCTATAGTGCCGATTGGGAGTAGTCCCGGTTTCCCGGCTATATGGTGCCTATGGAATCGCTCGACGCAGATGGGATTCACCTATGTGGCGGTGTGCGGAGTGTATAGTGCCGGTTGGGTTAGGGATAGCGCGGGCACTGTAACGGCAACCGACACTACTGGATAATGAGCCGTAAGACACGCTCGCATCGTGATCAATCTTGCACAGCAGTACTGCTGCGCGCTCTCCCCTAAGGCTTGATTAGAGCAGTACAGCTTTAGACCGCAACATGTCGTATTTCAGGCCGCCATACATATCTTGTGTTTGTCCCCAAAACGGCTATTAACATTAATATTAATAGTAGCTCGCGACGTCACTTTAGAAGTACCATATCTGATTCACCATAGGTCTAACTTTGTCTCCCCTTCTCTCTCTCTTCTCTATCCCTCTCCATGTCTCTTTTTCCGTCCCTGGGTTGTTGGAGTTACATAGATGTATGGAAACATTTTTTATCCGGGGGGGTACCTTATCCTCCCCGGGTGCGGCGGAACCTCGACGTTCTCCTGAGGGGAACCTCTCGCCGCGTGCCCCCCACTGGGCGAGGGCTCATTTTCTTGTTCATCTCTCTCTCTCTTTCTATGTATCTCTGTGTAGTATGTATCAAATGAATCTCGCTTCTATGTTTATCGTTCTCCTTCTCTCCTGATTCACCCCTCCTCTCTCCCCCCCCCCTCCCCCCCGCCCCCATTCCCCTTTCTCAGGACGTGGCGAGGATGTTGCCAGAACGGTCTCAAGAAACACGAAACCTCCGGCGGCTCATCGCAAAACTCGAGACGGAAGTCGAGCGCGCAGCAGGCCCAACCGCAAACATAGCACCAGGCACACCGAAAGAAACAGCGGCGCAACCTAGAGCGGCGCAACCAAAAGCGGCGCAATCGGCGGGTTCCTCTTCGGGGAATACATTCTCGCCGCCTCCTCCACCGCCGCCACCATCGTCGTCGGCGGTGGCTGGTAGTTGTGGGTCAAGTAGCGGCAAGGGTAAGGGAAGGGACCGCTCTGTTGCCGATAAGATGGATGAGGTTATCGGGGAGGTGGCCGCAAGGGGGGACCTCGGAAGCTTGCCGGGAGCCGTTCCGTCTTTGGCTAGTGGTGGTGGAGGTTGTGGTGGTTGCGAGGGTAGAGGTGGTACCTCTGCTGCTTCTGCTGCTGCTCTTGCTGGTGGAGTTTCTTCCGCTGCTGCCGCCACTGCTTCTGCTCCCGCTGTGTCTGGTCCTGCTACTGTTGCCGCTGCTGCGGCTGCTACTGCTGCTGCTGCTGCTGCTGCTGCTGCTACTGCTGCTTCCGCTGCTCTCGGCGAAGGCGAGGAAGCCGCGTTAGACGAGCACGCTACCACCGCGCGCGCGATGCTCAAGTGCTGGAACGCTGTCGGGGAGCGGCTTCTGGCGGCGAGGAAGGTGGTGCGGGAAATGGGAGTGGACGGAACCGGGGGCAGCGGGGCAGGGGTTACGGCAGCATCGCTGGCTGGAGCTGGGGCGGGAGCGGGGGGCGGAGCACGGGCAGAGGAAGGCCGCTTGCGCGCAGGGAAGGGCCGCGGAGGAGGGCGTGGGTACGGAGGGCCGAGGGCGCGGAAGGTAGAGTGGGGACTTTGGTTGTGGTTTTCCTTTTTTTGTTTTTCGGTGTGGGCATGGCTGTGGTTTGTGTTTGTAGTTGTCGCGGTGGTAATGTTTTTGAGGGTGGGGGCTGGTTCCCCTGTAGAACTGCGTCTCTAGAAAAGTGCAAACCAAGTGTGAGCGTCGTGCTCCGCTTGATGTTCCTTCTGAGTGTGATTACAGTAGGTAGAGCTGGTCCATGTCATCACCTCCTTTCCCACCAACACCACCACCAACACCATAATCACCACCACCAACACTGCCACTACTGCTAACATCCCCACGACCACCACAACCACCAGCCCACTACCCTGTAAAATCAGCGACTACACCCACCCCCTCCATCACCACCACCATGTAAATGCACGCATACATCTCCCCCCCCCCCGCCCCCCTTACTCTCCGTCTCGAAAGGGAGGCCTGTCCAATGGTTGAATGGCTGAGGCAAGCGACAAGTCAGCACCCCCCTCCTCATGTCCGCCCGGTCGGTGAAAAACCCTGTCCCGGCTTTGTAGGGGTGCGAGAGAGTATGGCCATACGACTTCGGCCAAGCATCATGAAGTCCCCCCGCCCCCCAACCTCCTCTTGGGAAGACGCATTGGACGTCGACGACGATGCCACCATGGAGAGCGTGCCCTCCTCTGACCCCCCCTCGGCACCGCCACCCAGTGAACAAACTCAAACGGCTCACCCCCGCTCTCCGGAAGAGGATATTACTTGCCAAAACTTTCTATGTATTGTAGTACCTGGCTCATGGGCACAAAGTTATGAGCGCACAAGGGTTGCAGATGTCTCTGGTTTGGAGTACGAACGGTGCTCCGTCTCGAAAGGGATGCGTGGTCAATGGTCAAAAGCCTTAAGGCAAGCAACAAATGAGTACTCCCATTGGTGTCTCTGAAAGTGGCTACACCGGAAATTACATGAGCTTTTCGAAGCTTGTCATCCATATGCAAGTCCGCTTCACAAACGGTTTTTAGTAGGTTGCAGCTCGCCGTTCATGCGACTCGCCGGACACCTCACGGCGCTTCGCGCTTGGTGGTGTCTGCCTGGTCGGTGAAAACCCGACAGGCTCAGTCCCAGCATTGCACGCATAGGGATGCGAGGGTCTATGAAACGGCCATACGACTACGGCCATGCATGAGATCGAGCACATACCTACAATCGAGTAACCCCCGTCCCCCCCCGTTCCCCCCCGTTCCCCCCCGTCCCCCCCCGTCCCCTCCTCTCAGGGAGACCCGATGGACATCGACGACGACGCCACCGTGGACAGCGGACCCTCCTCGGACGACGAAAGCAATGACGGCAGTAGTCTACCGCCCGTCACCCAAAGCGGTCGCTATCGAAAAAGAAAGCTTCCAGCCGGTAGGGCCCTAGGGGCGGCAACTACTGCCGCCGCCACGGGTAGCCGAAAGCGCGGGAGGAGGGCGGCGGATAGTGGTCGGGGAGCAGGGGGGGGGGCGGGGGCGAGGGGGGGGGCGGAGGGAGCGGAGGGCGAGCGGCTGGACTGGCCGTCGACGGTGGTGCCTCGCACGCCTTATGGTGTGCCGCTGCTGCTTTCGTGCCTTAGTAGTTACCCAGACAAGGTACGATATTTTTGTTTTGAGGGGGTTGGTGTGCGTGCTGTGTTGTCATGCACAGGTATGCCATACGTTTGATATCTTGCCATGTGGCTCTTGTTGCCATTCTTGTTGCTGACATTGATGTTGATAGAAATATTGACTTTGGTATTGATATACGTAGTAATATCGATGTTGGTGTTGATATCGGTATTGATATATATATATATAAATTGACTGATATTGATTGATATTGATGTTGATCTTGGTACCGATATTGACTTGATCTTGATCTTGTTCCTGTGCAGGTGGCTGCCGCACTGCACCCGATCCCTCTGTCCAAACACTCCAAGACAACGAGCCACCGGTTGTCGGCGGCATTAGAATTGACGTCGGACCTCCTGCCACAGTTGAGCCGATATGAGGTACTCAGGGAGGCCAAGCTACAGGCCAGGGCGCGCTGCGAGCAATCAGAGGTGGGTGCTGGGTGTGCTGGCTTTGGGTTGACTCGGGAAGTGTTGGGTTGGGTTGGGCTGGGCTGGATGGTGTTGGATTGGCTTGGGTTGGTTTGGAATGGGCTTTTCCATCGGGGTATAGGGTTATGTGCCTGGTACTGCATTGTGCTGTGTTACGTCATGGTGTATGTATTGCACCCGGTAGGTTACATGCGAGACATGTCGCAGCATGACGTTCTGTGTCTGGTGTTATATCGTGCTGTGTTGTGTCATGTTGCTTTGTGTGGGGTTTGGTTACAGCTACAATGTAGCTTTCCATGCGAGACATGCAGCAGTGGTATTTAATATTAACATATTAACAGTCGCCCACCTTCGTTTCTTCGTTGGCGGAGTCGGGGCTATATATAACCCAACCCCCTTTAGGACTTGATTTGATTTATTCTACAGTAGTATAGAGGTAAAATTATCGACAATAGCTATCAAAATTACCGTATTGAGTATCACGCTATCACACTAGGGTGATAAGCTAACACACCCCCGGGACGAAGTGTCGAGCCGAGTTTCTCCAAAGCATGCCTCAAGGTGGCTTTGGGGAGGCACGCAGACAGCGGTGGCTTTGGGGAGGTCTCGTCGAGATGTCCCATAGACTGTTGTATCGCTCGGCGTTTCGCACTCTCCCCGTCTTAAAGGGAAGCGGCTTGGGAATTCGTCCGAGGGGGTGTGTTAGCTTATCACTCTAGTGTGATAATGGTCGTGTACGGTAACGTAGTGACGATTACAGCAGCAACCATTGTAAGAAGCTGTAAGGCGCCGCCCCTGGAGGGCACCACTTGGCGCAGCACGATGGCACTCTAATGATACTGCTGCACGCTCTTCCTGTGTAGATGCCACGGCTTCCATGTACAAAACATCATCGCCCTCGTCGTTAGTTTTGGTCGCTAGCCATTGCACCCGTCGTTGTTTTGGTCGCTAGCCGTCGCACCCGTCATTACTTTGGCCGCTAGCCGCTGGAACAGGAATCCCACCCCGGACAGATGGTCAATCCCTACTTGGATCATCTATTCCGGGGGGCCATAGTTAATAGGACCTATGATATACATAAAAACCTACCAGGTATATATTGAACCATTTTTAATGACAATATTTGGTCTTTTTAACTATGGTCCCCCGTAATAGATTTTTCATGGCAGAGGTATTCCCAGATCACTTTTAAGGTACCAGGTACTGGCATGAGTTAGCTCATGTTGCCGTGCGGGAGCCGTATATCCTATTAGTGCATGATCTACGGTATATAGCGCGTGTTTCCTGGGTGTGATCTGTACCGTTACAGATAGATAGATCCTGCACGACCCCTCACAACGTCAGGTGAGGAACTAGATCATCTATCTGTAGATAATCTAAATTGTTTTTTTGTTCCAGAGAGGGTTGAGTCTCTAACTCCCGCCTTCCTTCCTATGCCCACCCGCATCGATACCCCCGACTTCCTTCGTATGGCCACCCGCATCGATACACTCCAACTTCCTTCATATGCCCACCCGTATCGATACACTCCAACTTCCTTCATATGCCCACCCGTATCGATACCCCAAATGCCCTGCAACCTCTCTTCCACAGTCGGTTTGCCGTATGTATGCGGAAGCTAGCAAGAGTCTCGTCGAACCCAGGGCCTCGAGCCCCAAGCTGAAGAGCGCCTTCCGACCCGAGAAGCAGGAGGCTGAGCGAGAGTCGTGGCGGCAAAAGTTGGAGGTGCGGACTACTGCTACACCGCTCCCGCCTTCCGGTAGTGGTGGTGGTGTTGGTGGTGATGGTGAGGGTAGTGGTTTTGGTGCTGGTAGTGGGGTGGGTGGTGCTGGGCTTGTTTATCTTGGAGGGCTACGCAGATGGGTTCTGTAATTTCTGCTTTGCAGTGATGCTGAGCTTTTTTGTGTTTGTTTTTAATCCTCCGGCGGATTGATAAAAATAAAGCTTAACCTCACCACACTTCCACGTTCCAGTTTCGTGTCGTGTGTCAATTTAACCTATAGCATGCTTTATCCTGGAATGCTAGAGAGACAATAGGCGTGGCGAGACAAAGAGAGAAGAGAGAAGAAATTAAGGTTATATATGCACCAGGCGGTGGTCTCCTCGTAGTGTCGAAAACTACTGCGAACAAAACTTACACCGAATCTAGAGAGCTCACAAAACTACGCACCCCGGACAGATAATCGATTCCCTCTGCATGAGCTAGCTCTTTCAGGGCAGATGTATTCCTGATCTGTATGATTTGTATGATCTAGCTCACTTTGCCGCGTGGGAGCCCTCTAAGACCTATGCCAATGGTACAGCGAAGTTCAAAAGTTTTTTTTCAAATATGTGGCTTTAAAAAAACAGCCGAGTTTTTTCTCGTACCGCTGCTGTGGGGAAAAAAGAGAAAAAAGTTTTATTTTTTATTTTTTTCCCCCCCAACGGTTGCAGGCGGCGCAATTAGTTTTTTCTGGTTGCAAATTGTCAACACGGTGATAGAAACCAGCTCGTGCGACGATCGACGCTCGATGTCGACATAGACTCAGCCCACGGCCAACCCGCTCGGGATCTGGCAAGGCCAACGAATATAGATGACGGCCTCGATTATATCAGGTGGACCCATGGTCTAGGGAGCGAGAGCTTGCCGGCGGCGTTCTACGGTATCCTCCCAAACCTGAAAAAAAGTCTATTTTTTGCCATTCGGATGGAGTAGTTTTGTCTTCTGTTTTGTGCAAACCAGCGACCGAATGTTTTTTTATCATACGCCTGGTCAGCTCCCGCCACGTGACACCGGCCATGGTGTGAAGACATTGACCCTAGGGTGGGTCGGAGCCCCTAACGAGCGCACTCCGTTCAGAATTCATGACGCAATCGTTGGTTTTGTTGATGGATGTCTGTCGAGGACTCGGAATCTCGCCGCTTCGAACCAAAGATCGGCCTGAGTTTTTCTCAAGCCGATGTTGGGCCAACATCGGCCCCAGATTACCTTTTTCCGGGCTTTTCCAAAAGTTAGGAACTTTTTTTTTTTTACGTGGCCCATAGGAAGCGTGTTCTGATTTTTTTTGTCGGGTATCTTTGAAATTCAAACTTTTTATTGAAACTTGGCTGTACCATTGGCATAGGTCTAAGCCTGATTATCTTGGATGTGTTGCCTGGGTTGGATCTGTACTTTACAGATATTGCACAGCACCTCAGAAGGGCAGGTTGGGATTTAGATTGTTTAGATGACCTATCTGTAGGCTGATCTATCAGCAGATTGTCTGTTCGACGTGTGCAAGATTACGGGACTACGATCACAACCCGTTTCCCCTTGGGGTTTGAGAGGGAAGACTTCAAGTGGCGAAAACAATTTACTTGATTATAGTGAAGCATCGGCCACACCAAGCAGCCCTGGCTGCTGTCGGTCTTATGTACCGTCCGCCATACACCAACGCTACACAAGTTGACGATAGTTACGAACACCCTGCTGCGCGAGTTGGTTTGTGAGAGCTATACTTGTAGGCTAATCTGTCGTCCGTCTGTTGTTGCTTCTTTGTTGCTGCTGTTTTGCGCGACTGCAGCAAATGGAGGAGGAGCTGGCGAGAGCGATGCCACCCCCGGCTGACTGCGCTGTGCCCCCGTCAGATTGCAGCGTGCCTCCTCCGTCAGACTGCAGTGTGCCTGCGCCTCCTGCGCCAGACCGCAGTGCACCCGCGCCGGTTGTGGTGAAGGGCAAGGGAAGGCCGAAGGGGAGAAGGGGAGCCACGGTTTCGACTCGACGATACCTCAAGGACACGTCGGCCGGTGAGAGGCTGGGCGTATCATGCTCCAATGTAATCATCGTACATACGAACGCGGCGGGGAGACTGCCTCATTTTTTTTGCTTTCGCTCCCTCTTTGAACCCCTCGCTGTAGCCCGGGCAACCCACGCTGATGGGAGACTATAGGGTATTGCTGCTGCCGCTGCGATGCACCCAGAGCAGCCTGGGCGACCCGCGCTGCCGAGGCTTGCTTTTCCTCTGTTGCTCTCGGCGATCTGTCATTTTCCCCTCCCCTGAACCCAAACAACTCACCGACCTTTTGGAGGAAGAATTTCTAGAAAGGTTTAGCTTGATGTATTTTTTTGGCGGTGTTGAAAGAGTTACCCAACCCCCACGTCCCCCTCCCTATCCCCATTCCTCACACCCACTGCCACCCCCACCTCCACCACGTAACCCCCTTACCGCCGCAAGCCAAGCCGTAAATCGCCTCTTCAGTACAGGTCGAAAGCCTAATACCGTGCGACTGAGTTGTTCTTGCCTTGCAAGCAACCCCCACCCCACTTCCAACCCTACCTCCATCCCCACCCCCACACCGACACCCTTCACCCCCCTTCATCCCCCCCCCCCCCCCCCCCCAACCCGCCGCTCCCACACACCTTGGCCCCCACCGCAGCGGCAGCACTGGCAGCGTTAGCCACCTCTGGGCGCGGCACCGCCAACTCCTCTCCTTCATCCCATACTTCCTCGTCTCCGTCCACGTCTCCTCGCGGACTGCCGAGGTCGATGAAGCAGTCTACCAGCGCAGCCCTCGCCGCTGTTACCGTTTCGTCGGCCGCGGGTAAGTCCGCCTCTGCTGCCGCTGCCGGGGGCGCTGGTACTGTTCACGGCGGTGGTAGGGCGGGTAAAGAGAGTGCTGCGGGGGCGGCCGCGGCGGGGGGAGGCGTGTCGGAATCGATCGGTGCTAGAAAAGGGCGTTCTTCGAAGGGGGGCTCGAGACCGCCTAGCCCCGCCGCGAGGAGGTCTTCTACCCGGGGAAGTGAGGCGAAGGGTAGGGCGTGAGTGAGTGCTGCTGTTGCTGTTGCCAGTGATGGAAGTGCCTGCTGTGCTAGTAGCTGCGGGGCAGCGAAGGATGGGCGCAGGGCGTGACTACTTTTGTTGTTGATAGCGCTAGAGCACTGCGGCAATAGCTTTTAGCCCAGCTAAGGGAATTGCGGGGCGCCAAAACTGCTGCTGCTGCTGCTGCTGCTAACGCACTGCAGTGCTGCTGCAGAAGTTGTTGCAGTAGGTGTAGCAGTAGCAGTAGTGTTGCCAGGAGATGCTCAATCAGAAGCAGCGGGGCGAAGTAGTACAGGGTATGGCTACTGCCGTTGTCGGCTCAAGCTGCCGTGCCACTGAGTTGACTGTCGCAGTACCATTAGTCGCAGGAGGTGACCATAGGGGGCTGTAGTATCAGTAGGTGGGAGTAGTAGTAGTAGTGGGAGCGTTGAGAGTAGTCATATTCTGTGCATGAGTTTTTTGTTGGCGACAGTAGTGGTGGTCGATTTGGGGCGTGTGAGCCACGGGACACGATACGGTGTCGAAAATCTGTTGCGCTGTATTTTTGCGCCGCGTAACAGTTGGTTGACACGGCTGTGTCATGCCTCGTAGTTGCGGTTTGCACACCGCTGTTTTGACCTCCACGGTCGCTACGCTGCTCCCGCAGGAACCGCTGCCTTGTAGCCGCCGTGCCCGCGTACACCGCTGTTGCTGACACTGCTGCCTGGTAGTCACTACTCCCCTACGGTCGACACCGCTGTGACCTGGTGGTTGCTTCGCTGTTTTTGCCCGCACCTGCCGCTGCTGCTGCTATTGCTGCTGCTGCTGCTGCTGCTGCTGGTATCGAAAGCCGGACATGTGGTGACGCAGTGCGGTGGGGTGCGGTTGGGTCCGGTTGGATCGAGGGTCGGCCCCAGAAAGGCATTCCCAACGTTGTGGGGAAACGTTAGATGCCAGGAGAAGGTACCGGGCCCTGGCCTATTGGAGGGTCTGCTGGGAGAGACAATGGTTGGCTCGATCCCAAGAACACACGTAGCGGTGCCTGCCCTGTTATTGGCAGGTATAGACCGGACAAGGCTCAAATCTCAACCAAAAAGGTACCGGTCTCTGGCCTGTTGGCAGGTGTGGCGGCACAGTAGGTGCAGTGTTGTACCGGCGTCCGGCCTACTGACAGGTGTGGGGGAGAGTACTATGGCTGGCTGCCAAGAAAGACGGCAACGGTGACAGGTCCGTCGGCATGTGTGTCTATACAGTAGATGCAGTAATGCATCGCTATCTCGCCTGTTGGCAGATGCGCCGGTACGGTAGGTGCAGTAGGGTTGGGGGGCTTCGAAAATTGTGCTGTTGTACGATGTGTATCTCGTGTGTGCGTGCTTGTAGATCGAGAGCTGGGGGGCTCTTTTTTCTGGGTCTCGGCCTGTCACGCGGTTGAGGCAAAATATCTCCGTGCAGGAGTCCTATTGTGGACTACGTATTGCACAAGTAAAAGGTGTGTCACCGCGTCGTGGTGTGTGTATGCGTTTTGTATGTTGTAGTAGATTGCAGTAGTTCCTGGCAAATGCCCTTGTACCTGTGGGGAAATGCTCTCCGAACCACGGGGCTAGATAGTGGCAACAAGCTGATGTGAGATCAACCAAAGATGAAACTTGATACGGGACGTTGGAGTGAGACAGAAGTCCCACGCTTTCCCGAACCATCACTCCATAACGCTTTTGGTGGTGCTGCTGCTGTAGCATGCTTTGTTGGGTGGGTGGTGTGGGGTCCACCGCACATACCAGTACATGGTTTTGTCCCATGTCTCGTTTTCACAGTTGAAGCGGTGGAAGACGTGCAAGAAATGTACTGATTCGGTTGTAGCATCTCGAATTGAGGTAGTGCCGCTGTCATTATGGAAGTAGTCTATACCGCACGTACTCGTAGAATCTTTTGTTTGTGTTTTGAATTTTCAGTTTGAGGTTTGTTTGAGATTTGATTGTTTGATTATTATTGCTGCCGCTGCCGTCATTTTCATGTTACTATACTACCAGTATAGACAGCAGCAATTGCTGTTTGATTGGGAGTGCTGCTGTTGCGGTGCACTTGTATGCCACGAGTGAGTATAGGCAGTAGTCGAGCAGCAGCAGTATAGGGGCCCATGGAGGCTGGTTGGCATGCTGACATACTGGCATGGTCTGCTACATATCGAGACGATGACGTGTAGACAGCACGGGGCTTGTTTTAGTTGCGCAGCAGCAACAAGCAGTGGATGGCAGCGTAGAGAGCACGGCGCTTGTCCTATTGATTTGCAACATAACACTTTGGTGCCCGCAGTAGCAGACGACAGCATAGAAAAAACAGCGCTTGATTTATGTACTTGCGGCAGCAGAAGCTACGTAGCTAGCTGGCAGGAGTATTTCCCGCCGGCTGGTTTCTTAGTGGTCAATCGTCGACGAAAAAAACTGAATTGGTGGGAAATCCCTGACCGAGAGGTGTCGGCATCCAGTGAAAAGACACACACTCCTTCAACCTGACGGGCAAAATGTTTTCGCTGGTGACGACGCGTATCAGCACAATGGTTGAAATACTTCCTTTATTTGTATCGATATACGATACCTGGTACGCCTTTTGTAGGAGGGAGGCCATACCGCACCACCACCAGTAGATCGGTAGAGATGCGCTCACGGTGATGGCTTTTGGGGCTGAAAGTGGACCTGAGGAGGAGGGAGTTGTAGGTGCGTGTGGCATTCTTCTTGTCTTGGTACGGAGTATACCAATACAGGCGGTGCTGGACACGTTTCGTTGGGTCGTTGTCTCGGCACGCCGGATGGTACAGTATGGCGCGTGTGTGCAAAGCTGCTCGTAGGAGAACGGTGTTTTTGGGCGCGTGAAGGCCTCTTTTGGCCTTAATATACTAGTTTTAGTATAGGAGCGGTCACCCAGGGGGTCATATTCGCGGCCTACTACTTACGGCAGTATGTTTGCGTTTTAGTCGTGACCGCAGGCCGATGGACGATATTGCAGTGTTGCTGTACAGTACGTACTGTAGTAGTATTGCAGGGCTGCTGCCGACAAACTTTGGGGTGGTCGTGGGGCTGCTTCTTGCGATAGCAGTCAAAACGGTGCTGCTATGTTTTAGTCAGCGTGCTGGCGGTGCTCGTGTTTGCGCGTTTAATAAGTTTGTATAATATATTCATCATGTTGATCTCTCTCGCTTCTTTTATTTTTCGTTTCGCACGAAGCGCAGTCAGCCCGAATTAGACGTGTGGCCGGGAAGAAGTGGGGGGGGTTACGATGGCGTGTTTGTGTTTGTATTTTTGCACTCTTCTTGGCCGAGGTTACTTGACGTACATATCTGCTTGGTTGGCGTGCCATACAATGCATAGTAGTAGAATGCACATTATAAGAACAAAAACAATAATACCAACAACGACAACAACACTGGAGAACAGCCCGGCAGTGTAAGTAGTTGGCGCTGCACTGCAGCGAGTGTCAGTGCAAAAGTAATACCCAATAATAAGACACAACGGGGGTCCGCATGCCTATGCCATTCATTGGCGCTGCTTTTCCCCCCAGTGCCTGTCTGCTGGGGTCTCTGCAATGAAATGATAATTTTGGCCGTCTGTTTCTCCTTGCTATCGGTGACAGAGAAGGAAACACACTGACTTCCTGACTGGTGGACAGCACCCCAAGCACGCCAATGTATTTCATTGAATTGATTGGCGATGCACTATTAGTAGAGAGATTCTCAGCAATATCATACCTGGTGTCTACCGCTATTAATAGTATGTATGTGCAAAAACAGAAGTACCAGGTGCGTACGTGAAGCAGGATTGTGTTTTCCGCAAGACGTTCCGGGTTCGGTATAAGCTGGAGTCTCTGAAATGGAATATCATGTTTTTCCTCTGCCTGATGGTTGTCCGCCTGTCTGTCTGTCGTTCTGTCTGGCTCTCTGCCTGCCTGCCTGCGTGTAGTCCATATTATGCTCTTTCTCTCGCCTTTTTCGCCACATCATCAAGCGATCCTAAAACGATTGGCGTCTATTCTATTTGATCGACCGTGTCGGATAATGTCGACTACAGATTGGTACGTACGTGTACACCAGCCATAATAGCTACAGCAGCAGTAGTAGTCGTAGTGTAAAAAAATACCTGGCGTACCTTTTATCACAACCTTTCGTTCAGCATCACCATTCGGCAGAAAAATAGTGGGGATGCCAGGAGATAGGAGGGGGAGGTCCTAAACTCATTCGACACGGGATAATATATCGAGCTTCGATACATCGGAAACTTTTAAACGATATCCAACGCTTACACCCCACCACCACCGGCTTTCGCCAACTAACTATTTATAATACTACTACTGTACATCACCCACCGTGTTTTTGGCAATAATAACAAAGAACACGGACGCATTCGCCCATGTTGGGTTTTGGTGCGCATATGTCGTGATGCGCTTTGGTTCTATGATGTCTGGCCTCGAGCGATGCCTTAATAGAGCTACCAGTATGTACGAATTCACCCGGCTCGATTTTTGCTGAATTTTTAGTACGTATAAACGTACCAGGTACACATTTATTTATGATATTTTATGCGGTTGACGCTTTCTTTGCTGCCACACCCGGCCGTGGAGACCCTTTTTTTTCATGTACCAGGTATTCGGTTTCATAGCAGGACACTTTTGTTTTGATGTTCGTTCCAGTATTTGAATCATCAGTCAGACCAACGCACGTTTATCGGACGGACGGATGTGTTGAGACTTTCCACCGCAGAGGACCCCACCCATTTAGTGGACTACTACTTACTGTGTCCTGTGCTACTACTGCAGGTTGACGAGTAATAATGTAATCCCTTTAGGACGTGAGAGGTGGGGTGAGGGTGAGGGTGTCGAAAATATTGACGAAATAAACAGCATCGACCGACGACAGGAGGCAGCCTGGATTGCCGAGGTCGGGGATGTATGTGTTCAAAGCGGAATGCGCGGACGACCACCGTAAGGATGCGGGTCATCGCACCCCCCTTTATGGATCGATTTTGAAAGCTCGTAGTGCTCCACAACCAAGAGACTGACAAACGCGATGGACCGGCTCATCTCGGGAAAGCTTCCGCGCGATATTTACAACCCATCTTCGGCATTGGCACCCTCCCGGTTGTTCTGATAGTATTTGAGTGTAAATGGGTATATATAGCTGATTACCGGATAACAAAAGGGGCAGTATGGGGCAGGCCCGACGACTGTAATGCAAGTCGGCCTATAGACGTGTGCACTTACTCACAGAGATTGATGTATTATCTTGATGATTCCCACTTTCCTGGCTCTTAGAGAGTTCTCAGAACAGGGGGGGGTTATATAAATTATTTGCGTGGCGCGTTTCATCAGAAGCACGCCTCCTCGACAACAGAGGGAAACGGGATCATGAATACCATGACATTGTGGAGCACTCCAGCTTTCAATCGAGCTTTCAAAATCGGTCTAAGGGGGTGCGATGACTCGCATCCTTACGGCACTACAGTAGTAGTACCAGGTATGTAGCAGGGATGGAATTAGCTGTTGTTGCGCTGTTGCGCTGGCGCAACATTTTGGTCAAGATGACCTTTTCCGCAACGACAGTCGCGGAGGGCCTGGTCGCGCGCAGCGCAACACGCGATTTACGGCGCGCAACTTTTTTGGCCGCAGGCCCACAAAATTATTGCAGATTTTTTTGTTCGCCGTAGGCGTTTTTTTTTTTTAGAGACACTGTTTTTCAAATTCGTCTTCGTGGAGGAATAAAATGATCCCCCTTCGGGAATTCGCCGCAGGCGATATTTATATATTTAGGCCCTTTTTTCAATTGCCGTAGTAGAACGCAAGAAAATTAGTTTTTTATCCCGATATGTACACGCCTTTTCGAGGTTCGGGAGGCGTTTAAACGCACTTTGTTACTCGGTTTTCGGGCATATAGTCGCGCGTATATCGCATATTTACGCGCGTGCGGCGCCCAACAGACACTGACCACCAATTGTGACCCTGGTATGTATTGGTAGTTGCTGTAAAAAAAAACTCACATCTCCCTGGCTTCACCATGTTACGACTGGTTTAAGGTCTAAATCGCTGTGACCCACCTTCAATATCCAAGGGTTCATCATATCTCAAGACTGTCTGATGTCATGACAGCACCCAGGCTGGATCCAAGATGAGTGGCCGACCAGTCATGATAGAAAATACTCGTACCGCAGGTAGATCACTCACCCGAGACGTTTCGGACCGACCGCGCTTCGCATATTTTTTTTGGTCGCCAAACGCGCGGTCCCGAAGGGTCTTATTAGTACTATTCATCGCGATGCCATTCGGAGGTGAAAAATCACTTGAATTTTCTTTAGTCGTTAGTTATTTATTATTTAGGGCAGACGGAAAGCCAAAGAGTCAACTCTTAATAATAGGAAACCAACCCTTTAATTTAACCTTTCGCAAGAAAGTGGCGATGGCAGCATTGGCCATGCCATGCGGCCCAGGTTCTACTGGGGTAGTAGGGCATGTGCCCGAAGCGCAAAGTAGGGAGGGGTGCGGCGTTGCGCGCTGCACCATGACGACTCGTCTTGTACAGCTCGCTGCGTGCTCTCCTTAGACGGTTGATCATACCGAACTTGCTTGTCGTTTTAAGGCCGTCATGCTATAAAATCAGGTCAAAGGTCAACCGATAGCTCAAAAATAAATATATGTGCACCATTATCGTGGCGTCGCTCTTCCTGTGTCCCGCAGCAGTATGGTAGTAGTGGCTGTCGTTTTTAGGTCGCACACTATATGGAGTCTAAAAGGTCAACCAGCAACTAAAAAAAAAAACTGCATACTTATCGTGGCGTCGCTCGTCCTGTCTCCCGCAAGTATCTAGTATTAGCAGAGCTAGGCTATCGACGAAACAAAAAAAACACGACGGTTTTCCTGCTCACCCCTGGAGACGTCAGCGTCCACGGTCAACTTGAAATTTCTTTTTTTTCCGAACAGTGACGTCACCACCCTGGATTTCTACGATATCATGTATCCAGGGATTTCCCACCAATCAGAAATTTCCTGTCACAAACTGACAAATAAGAAAAGTTACAAAAAAAAACTACCAGGTATACAGCAAACTGAAGCTATTTATGGCGGAAACGCGCAGCAACCACCCTGTCTGTGGCATCTATATACCAGTAAACGATAAAGGTTCGCGCACTCTTGTGTACTCTGTAAAAAAGCATAAACCAGCAGCACCCGAACACGTTAAGTATACCCCGATTCGATGGACAATAGCCATCATTGTTTTTCCTAATGCAAGTAAGCACTATAAACTCCTGCAAGAAAGGGCAGCTAGCTGAACGGTGAATATGATATACAGATCAATACATCAACCGACCAACTGGCCAACCATCCAACCAATCAAATTCATATACCGATCCTGATACGAAACGAAACAAAACAAAACAAGAAAAAAAAAAAGTCGTGTACAGTACAGGTACTCAAGCCGTCGTGCAAAAGAAAACCCTATTTACCCTCCTTTGTATACCAAATAAATGCCACCATCGTACTTTTCCCACTCTCACTCACCCATCTATACTCGGCGAGCTTTGCGGAAAAACAAGAGACCCGTCCTGTCTTCTAATCACTATCGTGCGTAGATGTGTGTTGACTACAAGACCTAGTCGCCCATCCATCCATCCACCCACACTCATCCACCGACCCACCCATCCACCCACCCGCCTGCTACCGCTATGCACCTCTATAACCCTTGCGCGCCCGCCGATAACCCCTCCAAGCTGCTTGCTTACAAGAAGAGAAGACCAAGACATAAACTTGGACCGAAACAGAACTTACACGGAAAACACGACCGAAAAAAAAACAAACAAAACTACCGTACCTGGTATTGATACTTATATGCCTGCCAGCACGGTAGAGCTAATGCCGGATTCGATCGCACTACTATGATTTCGCGGCGATCGAGAGGAACACGGATCGATCATACACCAGCGGTATCAGCAGTGCCATCTTCAGGCGACCTTGATTGATCACATCCCTATAGCACATACCGCCAACCCACACGGCAACAACCCAACGGCAATAAGCCAACGGCAATGAGCCAACGCGTGCGAAATATACTATGAATAGGAGGCCGTGGTTTGCTCGCCTTGGCTGACCGTTTTGACTGACCGCCCCCTTCACTAAAATCGGTACATTAAGGCCAACACGAGTCTTGACGCGCCCGACAAGACCATCTCCTGACAATAAAACAGCTCCAGGGCTATTTATTGATGGTGAGAATTTGGGAAAAAAACATGTTGCGAGCGAAAAAAATAAAACCTCAGGGCTGCATACCATAACATTTATTTGTCGAGAAAAACAGATGTCGGTAACAGATCTCCCATCCCCCCCGCGCCCTGGCACCCCAACCCCCTACCGCAAAAAGCCTTCCCGTGGGCGGCCCTTGTGGCTCGCTTCTAGTTAATGTAAGAACATACCCCCTACGAGAGAAATGTTATTGGGTAGTATATAATAATGCCTCCTGAGGTGAGGAGGGAGCCCCGTCAGTCGGAAGAAGCCTGCCACAGATAAGACAGATCACCTGCAGATCATATAGTGCATGATCTAGATCTTCCAGGGCAGAGAGATTCTTGATCTGTACGATCTACTTCATGCTGCTGTGTTTGTCGCCCTTGCGCGTTGGCCACATGGCGCATCCGTATAAGGCCGCAGCTACCGCATTGGTTACTACAGTATAGCGCGACAGATCACATGGCGCGATACCTCCGCGTGTCGGCTCTGTACCATGTCACCTTGCGCGCTGCCGCCTTCTTCATGAACGGTACGGCGACAGCAGTGACAGCGGCAGCACCAATGGTAGAACCCGTGCCGGCGGCAGTGACAGCAGCAGCAGAGACAGCAGTCCCGACGACGATGATCAGCCAACCTTGTCTCTGCTCTTAAGAGCCCATGGAATCGCTGCGGCTGTGCCCCCTCTCGCGGCCTGGCACGATCTTCTTTGTCACGTAGGGATGTCTGTGCGACCTCACCGCGTTGCTGCTGTAAGCGTACACGCCTTCGGAGTTTCCACAGTTTCCGCCATGCTGCGCGGAAAAGCGTAACGGTGAATCGTTTTCAACAGAAGCGGGGGGAGAGAGGCGACATAAACATACACGGGAACGCTACGACGAGTCGAGTCACGTATGTTGAACAGGTGATGCTACAAACTTGGTGCCAATATATACATCCATCTATATCTGATGTATACCTGGTATGTAATATATACCTGGTGTATACTGTACGGGAAAAAACAGGCAAGAGAGAAAAAAAACGAAAAAAAAAACATCGTCATCTCTCTCTGCGCTGTCCGCTTGCGGCAGCTTTCGGGCTACGCATTGTGGAGCTCGGCTACCGGCCGACGGCAAATAACCACTAACGGCTAGGACCAACGGCTATCTGCTAACGGCAAACTTTACGTAGGGCCAACGGCTATATGTTAACAGCTAACGGCTACCGGACAACAATGACCAAAGTCTGACGGCTAACGGCTACAGCAACGGGTTTCTGTAACGGGCGGTTGCCGACGAACGGCTATGAAACGCTTAACGGGGATCGGTAGAGGCTATATACCGACTAGCGGCTAATCAATACCGACCAGCAAGGACGAGAGCTAGGGTTAGGGGCAGTAACGTAGGCTCATTGCTACTCTTTGAGAAGAAAACGAGATGGGATGGGATGGGTGTGCTTCCACGCATTTGTGATACAGCAAACAACATCTGGACCACTGCTATCTCACGACTACGACAACACAACCAGCACACGACGATGAGGCTGCCTCAAGTAGTGCTAACCCCAGGCGGTGTGTTAGTATGCGTGTAACACGGTACCGGTACCGGCTATGATAGCGGCCAGAAAGGACGAGGGATAGGGTACGGCACAGAAACGAAGAGAGGTCGAAGCGAGCTCGACTCACGTGCACATCCTTGTGTCCGATGCTGGGACCCTTGCAGCAGTTGCAGAGGTCTGCATGGCACTCCACTCCTGCCGCGCCGACAGAACACGGGAAACGCCGCAGGGGAAGGACGAGTGCACGACAAGGGTGAACAGGTCGCCATTCACAGTAGATGATCGGACACATCACAACTCCACCGTACACTCTACTGTAGAGCATCCAGGTCTGGCCTGCCTTTGTTAGATGGTGTCATGTGTAACCACAGATACTGCGGACAGATCACGATCTCCATCATCTGGATCCTAAGATGTCATCATGAGATGCCAAGCAGGCACAGATTCTGCCGACCGATCATCGTCTAGATCATCTGCATCCTATCCTCCGGTTGTGAGATGCAGGATCTGCATGCATAGCACAGATCCAGACCGGGAAAATTATGTACGGGTTCCACGCGGCGACACGAGCTACTGCAGACACCAAACAGCAACACACCGTGAGCGCTCATCCACAGCGTCTTTGGCACACTCGGAGTCCATCGAGCGGCCTACTTTGTGACCCCTTACGTTTGTTGTTCCCACCCACTCACCCACTCACCCACCCACCCTATTTGACGCCGTCACCTCTACATATGATGATTCAATGTCTAAGGGCGATCAACCTTCAACGTCATGCCGTTGATAACACATTGTCGGATGGCAAAAACGCAACCAAAAATCGCCGTTGGTAGTTGGCTTGACTGGATATGTGTCGTATCTTGCGTGTTGCACGTAAGTACATACAGTATAGACACAACACCAGGTATTACACGTTCGAAGACCTCCTGCAGACAGGCCTACAGTACTACCAGGTACATACCTGGCACACGCGAAAAAGCAAAACCGACATCAATAATCCGCACCGGCTTTCACGCACCGGCTATAATCCTCCGAACGGCGTACCAAACTTAATTTGTGAAGCCCTGTCACCCCGTTCAGGACTGCACCCCCGTAATTAGTTATTTATTGATTTCGCCATATTTTTTTCATTTCGTCTGCCCGAATTCGGAAAATAAATAATTACCTACATTCTCAACAGATTTTCTGTTTTCACATAGATATTGAAGGGATTATTTTTTCCCATCCTACCCGTATTTCGTATTTTCGCCCTTCCTTTCTCTCTCCTTCCTACTGTCCTACTCGTAGCTCAGATCTGGGGTAAAAAAAAACAGCTTCTCCTCCCACTGCGGTTTTTGCCTTGGCAGGCGTTATTATCACGAGAACCCTATCGTCCCTTGCTTCTTTCGTCAACTCGCATCGAATAGCGCCTACTGGGGGCAAATGACTTGGAATCAGACTGAGATACACCAGGTATGATTCTGTACCGGTACGGCCCAGTGCTAACTAAAAGGGTCATAAAATACTCCTGCATCCGGGAGGTAGGGGACAGGTGACAGTATTTACTACTAGTAATAGCACACATCCAATACAGCACACAGCGTCCTCTTTGGATGCTTCAATCTTGACTGGTTGGATCGGGTTTGCGTTTTATCTCGCGTGTGGTAGAACCTAAAGGAAAAAAAAATGAAAAAGGCCTACCGATATATTCTAGGAAGCAGAAAAAAACCGTCACGGTTCATCCTTACCGTCTTTAACGCACAGGCACTCCTTCGACCGGCACAGCTTCTGGCCCCTTCCCCCGTCTTTCTCATCCTCACGCCTCATGGCCTCCTGCAGAACCTTCGCAAGCTCTTTCTTGGAACCCGAAGCCTTGAGACCCCTGCAAACGAACAAGAAAATACTTTATTTGTACCTATGGCGACCAAATATTTTGCCCTCGAGCTTTCATACCCTTCCAAAAAACAAAAAACAAAAAATATCATGGTTCCTCTGAAACCGCTACAACCTGCAAGCTGTCCCGGAAGGCGAGGACGCACGGCGTAGTACCACAGCCCCCCCCCCCCCCCCCCCACCCTCCACCCCCCTCACTCCCCAACCCCCACCCTCCCCTGCGCACACATACCCCCATCCCTCCCACAGCGCCCTGCAGCTTACCCTACATGTGACTCGCCGAACACCTCACGGCGATTCGCGCTTGGTGTAAGCAATACCTGTCCGGCCTAGTGAAAACCCAACGCGCTCCGTCCCGGCATCGTAGGGGATGCGAGGGTCTACGGTCATAGACTAGGGCCATGCGTGAGATCGAGTACCCCCTCACCCCTCCCTCACACCCTTCTCTCACCCCAACCTCCTCTCCCCCGTCCCCCTCACCTCTCTAGCTGTCTCCCACCCCACCACACCCCCACAACACGAAACGCCCCAAGCGCTCGCTCACCTCTTGTTCAGTTCTCCACGGAGTTTGGCGAGATTGAGCTTATCGGCGCGCACGCAAGCGCAGTTGCAGCCCTGGCTGACTCTCCTGCTATGTCTGAGGGCGGTCAGCTCGGGGGAGGCGGCGTGGGACTTGTGCACAAACTCAGCGTGAGATACCTGCGCGCGTATCGCACCGTACCGTATCATACACGGGGCACGTATGACAAGCAGCGAGGCGGAGGGGAGGGGAGGCAGGGCAGAGGGGGGGCAGAGCAGAGGGGGGGCAGAGTAGAGGGGAGGCGGAGGGGAGGCAGGGCAGAGGGGGGGCAGAGGGGAGGGGGGGCAGAGTAGAGGGGAGGCGGAGGGGAGGGGAGGCAGGGCAGAGGGGGGGCAGAGCAGAGGGGGGGCAGAGTAGAGGGGGGGCAGAGGGGAGGAGAGGCAGGGCAGAGGGGAGGGGAGGCAGAGGAGAGGGGAGGCAGGGCAGAGGCTGCTAGTTGACTTGACGGCTACTAGTAGTAACAGTTGTAGTATCCCCGACTCGGGCCGATGATCAATCTCATATCGTGATCTACAGAACATATTCAAAGGCAGACGTATTTCCACTTTTTGTGTGGTCTAATCTATAGTACCGCACGTTGCCGGGTAGGAGCTGTATTATCTGAACGATCTAGGACATGTTTCCTGGGATGGGTCTGTACCTACGCAGATCCTGCACAACCTCTCATAAACGCAATTTAGGATCTTGAGGATCCATCTGTAGATGATCTATCTGTAGATGATCTGCCCAAGGTGTGCAGACTCGGTTGCACCAGCATCGATCCTTCTTCGATAGCTTCAGACCCCCGTCTTGATATCTCTGACAAATGTCGGCGGTCGCACAACGGTTATCGATAGTAATTCAAAAAAATAAAATAAAAATACAACTATACGACATCAGCAGTTTACTTTATAGTCGACTACCCCCTCCCCCCTGCCGACGGGCGGTGGGGGGGAGGCGGGGGAGGCGGGGCGGGTGGAAGGCCGCCGCAGGCAAGAAGAGACGCTGTTTGGCTTTCATTTTACGCCCAAAAAGTATGATAAATTCCAAGCAAAAAACGGCTTCCTACAAATAAACGAACAAACAAACAAGGGAAAAAAAAGAGAAAAGAGTCGGACAGATGGCACCGCCGCAGCTGACCACACTGACTTACAGGTAGCCTTACAAATCAGGCAGGTCACGCAAGACCCTAGGAGCACAAATCGGAGCACAACACGAGGGAGCTTCATGTCTGCATCGGTCTACGTTATAGGGCGGCGACTGTAACTACTATTAATATTTAACAATACATACACCCACTACACACATACTAGTACCTGGTACTAGGTACGACAATACTTGAATTGACGTATATGCATCGATTTCCTCTCGGCTGGACGTTATGCCTTCCGTTTTTTTGGGGGGGCTGTACGATAGACTTCAAATTTCCGACGTTTGGGGGTTATTTCGTTTATTCCTTCAGCCGCCCGAAACGCCATCGGATTTTACCTAGCGCCACCTCACATCCGAACGCCTGCGACTATGAAATGCCTCCCCAAGGGGAAAACCTTGTACCTGGTACTAAATGTATATATATACAGACCAAGGAAGCCGGATGACGGTCCGCACTCTCATGTGCTTGCCTTGTGAGAAAATGCGCAGGACCCCTGTCCCCCTTGCGGCTGGGAATCGCTGCGGCTGTCGTTGCTGTTTTGGCTGTTATCTCTGTCGAGCGCCTTGAGGTCCCCTTTGTGAAAGCAAGCGTAATCCAGCAGCTTTTTGCTGCAAGCCCCACAGCATGAAAGACAACACACACGGACGCACGCACGCACGCACGCACAAGTCAGTGATGCACATGTAGGAATACATGTTAATACATAGATAAAACGAGAACACCGACGTACGTACGGGAAACAAACGAAACGGATATGCATACTGCTGTAAAACAAAAATTCGGGGAAAAAAACGAGAAAAATTCGGGAAAAACAAATACAGATAGATCATCTACAGATAGATCATCTACAGATCATCTAGATCCTAACCTGCCGTTACGAGACGTTGTGCAGGATTATCTGTGTGTAGTACATATCCAACCCCGATAACATGTGCTAAATCATGCAAAGTATACAACTCCCCTGCGGCAACATGAGCTCATAGATCATACAGATCATACAGATCATACTGGTACAAGGTGACGAACATCCCTATATACTATATACCATCAAATATCTACATGATGAAGAGGGGAGCATCTATCTGCTATGTCCCACGTATCATCTACTTGGAATGGGTAGGGCCCGTAACCCAAAAAACTCCCACATACACCATGCCAGGAAGAAATACTGCTCTTGTACGTAAAAAACGCCCACTTGTGCTGAACGCCGCATGCCAGCGTAATGAAATACCCTGGGATACCAGGTTTGAGCCTACATATATTCATAGGCTAATCCCCTCCAGCCTGCCCCACCTGCGTTCCTTCTCGTCGAGGCGGGAGAATAGCGGGTTGCGCTCCCCCGCGGGACGGTGATCGAACTGACGCGTTTCCCCGGTAGAGAGGTGCCGTTGCCTCTTCGACAGCTCTGCCGTGCGTTCTTCCAAGATCTGCCACGAAACATCAACATCCAACACAGATCAGACAGACCAGACAGATCAGACAGATCGTCCAACAGACCGCACATTAGATCCCATCGTTTTCACGCATTCGCTGTAAATCTCTACAACTTTTCCACGGGGCTGATTTGATCCAATGTACAAGTGGGGTGCATCCGTGTGTACCCGCGTAAAGGCCATGCGGTTCAATACTTTTCGGGAGATGATACCAGGGAAATTAGCTCGTCACGACAACTAAACCTACTTGGAATAAGTACAGGGCAAAAATCGCAACATGTAGTTGTGAAAGATGAGGCCATGATGAGAGAAAAAAAAAGCATAGAAGGGGTTTTTCTCACGGGTTGGTATTAAAGGAATCATACCCCCCTGTTGTACAGGAATCCTGAGCACTTCTGACACCCCCGACGACATTTTTTAATACGCCCCAGCCCCCAATACCCCCGACATCCACACCACAAACCTGGACCAAAACCCCCCCCAAAAAAGTACGCAAAAAGCAAGCAAAAAAATACACACTATACAGAGGTACACAAAAAACCCCGAGGCATCTCTCGTTCTAGGGGCTCTGTTTCCCGCAAAAACAAAAGTGACCGTAACCCTTTTACAGCTGCAGTCCCGTTTGGGGGACAAGCCACTCTAATCGATAGTAGTTTGTCCTCAAAATGGGACTGCAGTGCTAAGCGGCTTGAGAGAACAATTGACCGCGCAAACCTGAGGATCATTGTCCTCTAGCCCTACTGTAGTAGGGTACACGGAAAGAAAAGAACGACACCCCACTCTTTTTTTCGAGTCCCAGACAGGAAGGGGGGGGGGCGGTGTACTCGATCTCGTGCATGGCCGTAGTCGTATGACCAAAGATCCTCGCATCCCTACAATGCCGGGGCGGAGCACGTCGGGTTTTCACCGACCAGTCAGACATTGCTTGCACCAGGCGCGAAGCGCTGTGAGGTGTTTGGCGAGTCGCATGAAGGGAGAGCTGCATCCTACTGACAACCGCTTTTTAAGGCGGACTTGCATATGGGTGGCAGGTTCAATGAGCTCATTTAAGTTCCGTTGTGGCCACTTCCAGAGACACCAATGGGGGTACTATGTAACAGCCTCTTGGGTGCCCTTACCATGAGCCTTACGTGATACGATCACCATTACCCCCTGTGCGGAGCGAAGGTTCTCCACCCCCAAGCCATCAATGACTCGATCGCCAGCTGAGACTGACCGCCAAAAAAAGAAGAAAGAAAGAAAAAAAACGGCACCCTGGTTGTCTAGCTCGCGTAGTGGGCGGCATGTTTTACAGTGTCGTTGCCAACAGACGCCAATCCAACCTATATACCAGGTATATACATATAGATATATAGTCTAGGCCAAGACAGAGGGGGGGGTACAAAAAGTCGAGCGAGCAAAAACAGGGGAAAAAAACATGTTCGTACGATCGTACCTGGTATTTAATTTCTGACAAAAGATCTCAACCCTTTACGTATCCCAACCCGCTACGTAGTTTGTGTTCAATTCCGACATGGCGGCGAGTGTGGTTCCGTTCTATTTTTTTCATTATTATTTTTTGGTGTACTCCTGCCTAGCCTATTGACAGCCATACGACGAACAACATCGAAAAAAAGAGGTGGTACCCCAGCGATAAGGCGTGCCTTGTGGCTTATTGGATGGACTCGGTTGGAGAGCACGTCCGGCAGAGAATGGTTGGTCAAAAAGTGCGACCCCTGCGTACAGCAATACCACAGTCGAGCAGTGGCATACAAACACAAGCGTAGATACTTGAAACACTGGGATCGCGGGGGGGGCATAGTAATCAGAACCCCAAAAAACACGTATTTCCCCCTAGGCCCAAACAACTACGGTTGGTTCCGGTTACCAAGCGCCCCCCGAACACTGCTGCACCGGTCTGACTTTTTGAGTGACAAACACCATACCTGGTACCTAAATGGGATATAAGCGCACGCACGGCCGAAGCGTGAATACGGTAAACTTAGCTTGCAGTGCTGGGTATCATCCACTCAATCGGTGGCACTCACAGCTGGCGCACTTGAAACAACTCCACACGCATGTATTACCAGATCAGATCACCGATACCCATTCCGTGGTCTACTGTAGCAATGTCAGGGAAGAACGCATTGCTCATCTTGCAATATCTAACTCACGGTGCCGGCTGGGAGCCGATATAATCTGCATTCTCTAATAGCACATGTCCCTAAGTTGGGTCTATCCTGTGCAGATCCTGCACTAACGTACCATAACGGCAGGTTATAACCTAGATGGTCTTCGTAGATCATAATCATCTGCGTAGATCACGAGCTGCCCGATGTGTGAAAAACTATATTAAATACGAGAAAAAAAACAAGCATTTCCTGCTTACCTCCGTCTTCGACGCCTCGTACCCATCCACCTCGACCGAGGTCTCGCGGAAAGGCAGCCCCAGCGCCAGCCCCCAAGTCCCGTCCCCGGGGACACCGCAACCGCCAACATCCCTCGTGAACTCCAGGAGCCGAACGCAGCCGAACGTAACGTTCAGAGCCTTGCGCTGCTTATTTCTCCGCGCGCGTTTCGCAGCTGCCTTGGACGACGCTGAAGCATCGGTTTCAGCACTAACACCACCAGCAGCACCAGCGGCGGTGGCTCCTCCCTTTTCTCTTCCCGCCGTGAGAAGGTCGTTTGACGACGGCGTGCCCTTACCGGGGCACAGTTTTTTTGTCTTGCCTCCTCCTTTTCCCTTGGCCTTGCTTTTCTTTTTCTTTTTCGACGACCCTTTCGCGCTACCCCCGCTACCGCCACCGCTGCCATTCCCAGGCCCGGTTTCAAGCCACGCCATACCGTCATCGCCCTCCGCCCCGCCAGCTGAACCATCACTAGCGGCAGCACCAGCGGCAGCACCAGCGGCAACAGCAGCAGAAGCAGCAGAAGAAGAACTGGACAGTTTATTGCCTACGCACGCCGAGCCGCCGCCTCCCGCTACCATGTTCCCGCAAGCGCTGGTGGCGGCGT
The DNA here is from genome assembly GCA_031213475.1 of Nereocystis luetkeana. Classification (NCBI taxonomy): domain Eukaryota; class Phaeophyceae; order Laminariales; family Laminariaceae; genus Nereocystis; species Nereocystis luetkeana. The sequence goes on from JARUPZ010000021.1 coordinate 520,177, forward strand.
CCACCCCGCACCCGCCGCCGCCGTCGCCACCGCCGCCACCACCACCGTCACACCCGCTGCCCGTGCAGCGCTCGTTCCCGTTCGCGAAACCGCTATCGCTGTCCCCATCGCCGCTGTCGTCACTGCTGTTGGTGGGCCTGTCCGGTGCACCCTTAACCCAGCGGTCACGCCCCGACACAGACGACGCGCCCTCCCCCCGGCACGTACTAGCCTCGCGATCGCCACAACAATCGGCTTGGACCGCCTCAAGGCCGCTGCTATTAGGCAGCGTGGACGCCGGAGCATGAGCTTCCACCTCGGTCTCCATCCGCACCCTGGTCGAGGGGGTGATGGGCTCGGCGCAACTCGCTACGTTACGCGCAGAGGCGGCGGGGGCGGTCCCGGTCCCGCCCCCCCCTGCGCTCCCGCCTCCCCCAAGACCCAGCAGAAACCCACGGGCGAAGCTTCCCACCCGCTTCGCGTTTCCAGGCTGCTTCTTAGCCGCCTTGGGGGAGCAGGCCGGAGGCGAGTCCAGGGAGGGCGGTGGTGTTGTAGTTGTTGCAGTTGATTTTGTCTCTGGAGCGTTGATTACGCCGCTTGTGCCGACTGCGCCGCCTATTGCGTCCCTTGCCGTTGCGCCGCTTGGTTTTGCCCCTCTGGTCCTTGAGCTGATTGCGCCGCTTCCCGCACCGCTTCCGGCTCCGCTTGCGACAGCAGCGGTGCCGGCAGGGTCTTTCTCCGTGGCGTCGACGGCAGGCCAGCGGTCCAGCTGCTCTCCGAGGTCGTCCGGGGGGGGTGTCGGCAGCGGAGTCGCTTGCTTCGACGGGGGCATGGGTGGCTGGGCGCACACGCCAAGCTTGCTGGCCCAACATCTGACGCGCTCATCCCAGGTGAAGGAGGTAGATGACGGGTCGGCGCTGGGCGTGCGAGTACGGTTGGGTTGGGTTGGGTTGGGTTGGGTTGGGTTGGGTTGGGATGGGGTGGGTTGGGTTGGGTTGGGTTGTGTTGGGGTGGGGTGGCGTGGGTTGGGGGCGGAATGGGATGGGATAGGGAGGCGTGGCGCGCGGGGGGGGGGTAGTTGAAGAGAGCAGCAGAGGAGAACAATAACACAGCGGCATCGCACACTCTGGCTACTGCACTGCTGGTAGTTTGAGACTGCACCACTGAAGCCACGGTTCAGCTTTCGCCAACCACTACTACCGATGTTGTAAGTATAACCCAATACTATTAGCAGTACTGGTGCCGGAGACTACACGTACCAAAACTACCTGACCAATCAAAAACTGTACCAATGATAAATTTGCACCACCACGCAAAATACATGATACACAATAGTACACGGCATCAAGTATATACTCGCACCTGAAGTACCCATTACTGCTACGAACTACTGATACGTGCGGCATCCAGATACCGGTACAGCAGTAGTTTCCGTTCTATGCTGTAGAGTCCCATCAGGTATGGTGTATTAATACAGTCCTACAGTGCAGTATGACCCATGACAGTATTATCAGCAAGTATACTGTTGTTGCCATAGCCCATGGGCAGTCGAACATGGGACAAGCTGGCACTTCGTGTGGGACGTGTAACACCACCGCCGGAAGAGCAACCCGAGGGAGGGGCTGGATCACGCCCATCAAGCCCATCAGGCCCATCAACCGGATTACAGTATTAATAGGTTAGGCCGACAGTAGGTTAGACCGACGGTAGATTAGACTGACAGCAGGTTATGCCGAGAAATAAAACACGTTATAAAGGCAGCGACTACTACAGCTGTAGTCCATACACTGATCCTCAACACAAGCAGGAGCGACCCTATAGTCCCAGAGCAGGGGGGTGCAAATTTGCGGACAGATATTCTGGATACACCACGAGATGAACAAGGTACTATTACGGGGGACCATAGTTAACAGGACCTATGGTACACATAAAAACCTATATGTTCAACCATTTTTACTAACAATATTTGGTCATGTTAACTATGGCCCCCGTAATATTAACACTCTGCACCCTTGTACCTGGTATCGTGCTACACAGCGGTTGCATCACAAGACCGTAACCTACATCAGAGCATCACGGGGTAAACACAGAATCGCAGGATCATCACGCCAGGACCATAGAATAGAACGTTGTGACCTGTGGTTTTTCTCCCCCAAGCTATTAATAGTGTCTACAAATAGAGGCTGGGTATTATACTGATTAGCGGAAGCGGTACTATTCATTACACCTCGAACAGATCATGTACATACAGATCAGATAGATCATCTATAGATCATCTTAGACCATTAAAACCTGCCGTGATGATATATTGTGTAGGGTCTGTGTAGCACAGATCCAACAAAAGGAACATGTGCTATTCATATGTAGATCATACAGATTGCACGGCTCCCACACGGGAACATGAGCTAGATCATACAGATCATACAGATCATACAGATAATCAATATATCTTCCCTGAAGTATCTAGATCAGAAAGTTGGAATGAGGTGTGCAATAGACACCGTAAAAAATGCCCGCCAGGATACTAGATTCCCTCAGTATACTTCTACTGGCAGTACATACGTACTGCCCCCTGCACCAGTACCCAGCCCTGATAAAATGTTTCATCCTGTAGTATTTTCACCCTTCTTTTTTCTCTCTTGCCTATTACATATTAATATGAATAGTGGCAACTCAGACCGCGGTCACACATAATATAGCAGGTTGCCTATCACATACCTGGTACTAATATGGATAGTGGCAACTCAGACCGCGGTAACACATAATATAGCAGGTAGCAGGTATCAGTTAGCGCGCCGAATAGGTGGCACTACGAAGCTTTTACGGGGGACCACAGTAAATAGGACCTACGGTAAACTAAAAAAACTATATATTTCCCTATTTTACTAACAATTTTTGGTCCTATTTACTACCTGGTACCTGGTATGGCCCTCTGTAATAGGAAGCTAGGAAGTGCTACTGTAGGAGCGCAGCAGCTGGTAGCCGGTCTCAAAATATAAAGCAGGCTATTTATTCATTTATTATCCCTCCTCGCCACTCCTCGTGCGGTTCGTCCTTTGCATTTGTATAGCGAGGACACGTCAGCCCTGTCCACTGCTGTCTTCCCTCGTCAAATAGCGCCTACCCACGCTGCTAGACACCACTCTGTACCGAAATATAAGCACCGTTTGGTTTGATAATTAGATTACAAAAGGTGTTTATATAATGGGACACAGTAGTAGACACGAGTTCTCAGCAGTTCATTCCTTCCCAGTTCATTCCTTCCAAGCACCAACTTTATGAAATACCAGGTAACAGACTTCGTGGGTAACCACCAGACCACTGGGGTTAGGGCTACAGCAGTATTACTATTATCATGTACCTGGAACCTGGTAGTACACAGCAGTAAGCAGCAGTAGTGTTTGCATTCATATCATACCTGACGGTAAGCCACTTGGTGCGACCATCCTTGCTCTTGACGAGGGCCATTCCAGAGTCCTGGTCACTCCGAAGCAGAACGCTTCTCTGCTGGTGCTGCGCATGCTTCCGGTCAGTGTCTGCAGGCATTCCAAGCTCGCCCTATTTGCCGCTAATAACGAACCAGGTACCAGGTACCAGGTAGCAAAAACAGCGTCGCGAAGCATCAAGCATCGGTGAATTATTGATTGATTGATTGATTGATTGATTGATTGATCGACTGATTGATTGATGGATTGATCGACTGATGGGGGATGAAGGATGAGCAGCTACTGCAAGAGAAGCTACCACGAACTCTGCCCGGGAATTTAACGAGCGTTTGGGTGTCTTATGATACATCCAACGGTTCCTTACATTTCCAGAGAGAAGATGTGCGTGCCATACTACAGCGGTCCGGTCTGTTGCAGACTGCAAGTACTGCAACCCTTTCAGTACTGCAGTCCCGTTCTGCCGACAAACTGCTCAGAAATAGACTGGTATATCCACAAAACGGGACTGCAGTGCTACTGCTGCAATAATAAAAGGGGCACTATTACTACAACAACAGCAGTAGTATAAGTCAACAGATCCCAAGTATGTACGAGTGCTGATATGAGATGTTGGACATGAATATGGAGCTGTAAGGTTTTGGAGCAGGAACAAGCAAGCCACGAGATGTTGACCCCCCTCATCCAAACACTACTATTAATAGCAATACGATGCGTACGGCGGTTGATTGATACCTGGTACCTGGTACAGAGCAGTGTCGGAGATATCATTCGCGTGGCAGTCAGTATCTGGTAGTGTCGGAGATATGATACGAGATGTTGTTATATTCGAACAGCTGCTGCTGTATGAATCAATAACATGAAGGTCCAGGGAGACGCAAGGTTTCCGCGCATGCGTGAGTACGACTGGGGCAGAGCTATTGCTGTCCCTCGTGGTTGCGGTTCTTCACTGCTGTACAATAATATTAATAGCGTGGGCGTTGCAATTAGTGTGCAGTCTATTGCTTAATAGTGTTGCAACACACACTGCAATTCTGGAATTGCGATTGGACGCCCTGCTCGTACGAGCTCCTACGCGAGTGACTCGTCTACGAGCTCGATGCTCCAGAAGCCCATGTACTCTTCTGTATACGACGGGTATCGTACGACTACTCCGTCCGAAAATGTGACACAAGTGTATCTACAGCAGCAGTAGTACAGCAGTATATCTTGTTCGGTGATACATGCGAAAACACCAACTTATCCTAAATTTCAGGACAGAAAACGTATCAATATGTCCCATAATATAAGCACCTGTTTTCAGTATTTGGTAAATCTAACGGTTATTATATTTCGGGACAGAGTGGTTCCTGGTACGAGTACTCGTACCCTGGTTTTATACCCAAAACGATTCGCATTCGTACCGCCGTAGCTTTTTCGTCGACGAAAAGCTACGAATATGTCCGAAAATATAAACCATGTATAGGTATCAACGGGGGTACCAAACATCTTCTTATTTTTTCGGACATATATGATGTGATGTGTGATCATGTGATGCGAGCACGCGAGTTAAATTTATGGGAGTATCGGGTACCTGGTCGTATATGATGCCAGGACGCTTCTCTTACGCTTGTGCTACCTCGCTAGAAGCGGACAGCTCCACGTGGAAGCACGACGAGCTGCTGCTACCCTGCTACTCGGTACGAGGTCTTGTCTAGGGTGCTCTTGTCATGGTGTCATGAGTCATGAGCTGCAAGCTTTACTTACCAGGTAGGTATTTATGCCAGATGCGCTCCTCTGTGAAAATCTATAGCGTAGAACAATCCGGCGAGTTTTTATAGTACATCATGTGTACTGTGTAGACTAGTAAAAAAAGCATAAATCATTCACACCATGGATCGAGGGACGAGAGAACTACCGATATGTCCGTAAATATAAAGATCACTAAAATATTAATGTTGAACATAAAAGGGCCCTTACATTTACGGACAGATTGGTAACACAAGATTTTACAAAAAAATAACGAGCAAGCGGGGCATACCGACCCCCCCGGGGGGGCACGGGAATCGTAGCCACCTCAACCCCAGCGACTACGCCCGCGTCACTGAACTTCCCAGCAACATTGGAGTGTACAAGCAACTGCGGGCACATGTAGGCGACGCTGTGGAGCTAGGGGAGGGACAAAACGAGCGTGCGGCTCGGTGTTTAGGATTTTTTGCCCAGGACCTGAATCTTGATGCTTATCTAGGTAAGGTTGCCGAGATGAGAAATACGTAAAACGCTGCTTTTTCCCAAAGCAAAGGCTACTCGTAACGCGCAGGTTACCTTCGTGTCTCCGCTTGTCGCTCAGCCCTATCCTTGAAGCTCCTTTCCAGTCCCGCGTGTTTCCTCTCTCTAGCTTTGCTTTGCCTTCAACAGCTATATTCAACAGCAGCTGTGTGCAAAACGAAAGAAATAAAATAGAAACCCTCGATTCCAAATCATGGACAAAATATTGAAACTCACTCCACATTTTTGTGTTTTCTTCCATGATTTAATATGAAAGGCCTCCCCCGTACAAGCTACGAGTACTGCTGCGCATACAACAGCAACAACTACAGTACTGCTACTGTACGTACGTACAACAGTATTATTAATAGATTACGGGGGGTCATTGTTAATGGGACCAAATAGTGTTGGTAAAAATAGCGAAATATATGGTAGTTTTTTTTGTGTGCACCGTAGGTCCTGTCCCCCGTAATAGTCTGTAACTTCATATACAAGGCCTACGTGTGTATTCAGTGGTACAACTTACTTAATTGCTGCTTCGTATCACATTCCAGCACACTACTGCTGCCGCAATTTACGATATAGTAGTAAGTAGTAGTGCTGTCAAATCGAATGTAGATTCTGAAGCACAGCGAACTGCCGCTACGTTGCTGTTGTCCAATGCATGCACCACAGGTATAAATAAGATGAGCATATATATATATATATATATATATACCAGTGCATCGTCATATCATTGCACGCTCCGTGTCATATTCATATGCTTGATAAGTAGCGAGGTTTAGGTTGTGTACAGTAGATTCCCGCACGGGTAGGTAGGTGAATGGTGGTGATGGGGGATGACATGACGAGAACAATGTCTGTCGTTCGCCACTGATTAAACTGAGATTGAAGAGCCATGCTAAAGCCCGAGATTCCTGTCGTCAAACACGCTAACTGGTACGTACCGTATGGGCCCGCCGATAAGAAAATGCCAAACAAGAACATAATGTTCACTTTTGGAGAACGCTAAGAAAATGGGGTCAAGAAAAACGGTTCAGTGGTGAACTCTACACTAAATCCTATACAATAGAATAGCCTATCTATCTATGCTCGAGGTGGCGCCCCAATAAGAATCTCAGGCTTGCCCAGATTAGGTGTTTCTTGTTGGCGGGCCCATACCTGTATATTTAGCAACGCGTTGCTGCTGCTTACTAAACACGCCGCCACTGTCATATCACCGCCGCCTGCTCTGGCCTCGCGATCAGTAAAAGCTTCGACAAGGTGTTACAATTGCTACTGCTGCTGTTGTAACAAGCTGCTAACACACCGATAGCATACACACTGCAGCCTGTGCTTTGACATCACCATGGATAAAGCTTCGGCTGGAGCCGCCGCATACCACTTGGTATCTCGCCCGCATACACATTACAGCAAAGTGGTAGTCCCACCAACAAACTGTTTTTTCTTTATCTCAAGGCTTTCCAGAGGGTAGCAAATACTGTAATACCATGACACTAGCCCCACTGATGAGCCGAACACATGATTATAAAATCCCGCAGAAATAGACAAATACTAGGGAAGAAAACACCGGCCCCTCAAAACCCACTCCCAAACCATTAACCGGCGAGGCTATACAACGCGCCTCCTTAACAGGCAGGGACGTCAACGCGGGGGAATGATGCGAACTTACCCGGCAAAGGAATCGAAAAACGCGAAACACCGACACACCCCTATGTAGAGAGGGGTGGAGGGCGGGGCGGAACTAGTTCATTCGTCAAAAGAAGGCATAACATCCAAACCAACGACCACCTACCCTAACCCTCTGTACCTCTTTGTCACAGCGGCAAATTATCGAAAGAAACGGAGGAGGGGGGGGGGGTGTACTCGATAGGAGGTATATACTCGATCTCGTGCATGGCCGTAGTCGTAACCCTAACCGTAAGGAATCAGGCAGACATTGCTTGCATCAAGCGCGAAGCGCCGTGAGGTGCCCGGCGAGTCGCATGAAGGGTGAACTGCATGCTACTGATAACCGCTTGTGAGGTTGTCTTGCATATGAATGACAGCTTCAGTGAGTTAACTTAACTTCCGGTGTAGCCACTTCCAGAGACAGCAATGGGAGTTCTATGTAACTGCCTCTTGGGTGCCTTACCATGAACACTACGCAACAAACGGAGGGGGGGGGGGACCAACGCCAAGGACTACAGTGCAGTAAAGAAGGACTACAGAGAACAAAAGAAACGCGTGTGATTAACGGCGTAGCGAAACCCACGGAGGTAAATTATAATCTAAGAGGCAGTCAAAAGCTCGGCTACCAAAAAACCCAACGCCAGCCGCGAGAACTAGCGGCAAACGGCAAGAAGAAGAGTACCGCGTACATCGACGCAATACACCCACCTCGACCGCGGACCGACTGATGACCGGTGATTTTCTCCACTTTGAGACGTTGATGGGGAACTGAAACGCCGTCTTAATACGTACCAGGTAACATGTTACGGCGAAGGGTTCTTAGTGAAGCTGTTGGTCATGTGTTGCATCAGTCCCGCCGGTGCAGTTCGCGGCGCGACAAGCGTCAACAATCTGAGAGTTGGGAATTTCAGGCCGACCTTTTTTGTTCGTTTTTTTCAAGAATTTACAGCTACGCGTTGTTTGCGCTCACCGAGGAACGCATCCCTTGAGCCTATATAATATATCCTTAAAAAGACCTATGCGCAACGTTGGCATCACAATAAGCCGGCGCGAGCCTCGGCCTATAATCGGTAGGAGAATCACAACTGCTATTGCGTGCGTAGTGTATTTTTCTTCCTGTTGTCACCAGTGTTGTGGCGCGGTTGTGGCCCAAGGTTTGCCCAATTTCACCACGGAGACACGACGATGGTGATGGTGTGCGTCCGCGACAATAACTTCAGGGAGGGAATGTCCGGATACAAGAACAAGACGTGGAGAGGGGAACCGGTCCGTGTGTCGCCGGAAGAAGGAGCAGGAAGACCCAGCTGCAAGCATTTCTGTAGGGGGGCATTTTCGATTGAGCGCTAATCTTGGCCGCGAGGACTTTCGCGTCCCATGCAGGCCTTCACACGCCTTCACAAATGGTGTTGGTCGCATTGTATAGTATACCCACGCCATATTTCCGACGACGAAGAGTTGGGAACCTGGCGTAACGCGTCGGAAAGGGTGGGGTTGCAACGAGCCACACGACCAACCGCGTGAGAGCATGCTTGCCTTAGAACGATTGGTATAAAACGCAGATAGTGGAAGGAGCGCGAGGGTCGCGAAAAGGCTAGTGCTGCCGCACGACGCCAAATGGTAAAGAGGCTCGAAACACACCCACACGTATCTATCTAGCTACAGGCTTACCTGTTGCGCAGGTCTTCAAAACAGAGAGCTACGTGGAGCGTGTGGCATATGGGCCGTTGTTTGGTGTTTTTGGTATGAACGATTTCTGCGGAAAGACGGAGAGCATGAAGTTAGGGCACATATATACCAGGTATATATATAGCACGCCATCAAATTGCTGGATACCGACCAGAACCTTGGGTGGTGTGTACGTGATTTCGACAAAAAACGTAACAATTTTTGTCATCGGCGACAACATCGGCGAAGAACGGTAAATTTCTGTAGTTTTTTACCCTCAGGACTTTCGAGTGGGGAAAATTGGCGAAACAAAAAAGTACCATGACTGCGGCGACGGCCACTGCGTGATTGGGTGACGATACAGGCTGACTGGTGTCCGAGATACAGTGGTATATACAGTGCCACAAGTCGCACGGCACGCGCTGGCGCAGCATGATCTTACCCCTACTACCCGTGCTGATAGGCGCTCACGCTGCCTCCTAGACAGCTGGTTGATAACACCAAATTCACCAACCATTGTTGCGGTCGCGTTCTCGGGGTCCAACCGCTGTTCATAAACAACTACCACCGGCGTGCACGTACGTACGAAGGATTACATATATAAATAAAAAGGGGTTGAAAGAGGAAAATGTTAAAATGGTGTCGATAACTGTCGAAGTCATCGTCGAAGCCGTGACCGCATTGATGAGACACGGCCTCGAAACCGCCACAGAACGGTCAACTCTCACCACCGAAACTACAGCGAACACAACAACGATACGACTTGTGTACACAACAACAAAGACAACGCCAGCAGCTACAAGAACCACGCCCGCAGCGACTACAGCAACAACAATACAAAACAACGTCAACGTCAATACCATCACCACCGCCACCACCGCCACCACCCCCTCCTAACGTCCACCTCCTAACATGTCGCCGCGCTCGGTGGGGCCGATGACTCCGCCGCGTCATCGCCTCCAACTCCCCCCTCGCCCACCCCCTTCTGTTCCCCACACTCCACTTGCGGCACAAACAGCAAGCCAAGGTTAAGCTTCACGCGGGGTGCGGCCCCTTCTCCAGGCTCTGCTATACTATTATCAATACTATGATCGTCGCTGCGTGTCAAGTTCGCGTCATCGTCCTCTCCGTCACATCTAGGCGATGGAGTGTCCCCCGCCCTAGCACGTCGAGGAGGGCTGCCCCTGCTGTCCCTGCTGTCCGTGCTGCCCCTGCTGTCCCTGCTGTCCCCACCCTTATCGTGGGAGAGAGTTAGCGCCGAACATCTGGAAGGAGGGATGTTGCTCGCACAGCAGCTTTGGGCGGCGCTCGAGTGCCCTCGGCGAAGATTGAGGACGGCCTGTGTGTAGGTTTGCGGGGGGGGTTTTCCCGAGGAGAAGGAGGAGGAGGAGGAGGACGAGGAGGAGGAGGAGGAGGAGGAGGTGGGTGAGAGAAAACGGCATCCGAAACGGAGGGGAAGACGGCACCACCGACGAAACGGCCAAGGTGTTAAAAGACCCTTACGCCCCTTCTACCATTCCAGCACCTACAGAAAATATCCTACACTAATTCCAAGTAATTTGTACCCCAAAAACCGGCCTGCAGTTCTCAGGGGGATTAAGACCGCACGCCCGCTTTGGGGGGGGGGAACTTACTTGCGATTACATTTAAATGCTTGTTTCTGTACGGTGCATTAATAAAAGGTCAATGTAGAGATACCCGTAGGTGATGCCTCCAGAGGACGATGAGGAAGAATGGGACCGGGTCCACCAAAGTACGGGTGGTAAGATAGCGCACCCTCCTGGGACAAATTTCAGACTCGATTCTCCTCGGAGCCAACGAAGATGGTGGTTCTGAGGAAGGTCTCGTCGACGTGTTTTCCATAAAACGCGTCGTTTGTCGTATTCAGTACGCCATCCCCGTTGTCGAGAAAATCAGCTCTGATTGAGAATCGTCCCGAGGGGGTGTGTTCTGTTGCCACCCGCGTAATGCGGCGTGTATACAGGTTGTCTCTCGTAACGCTTGGCGCGTCACCTCTCACGTGTGGGGAGTGTTATTATTTCGCAAGCGAATACGAGAGGGTTCTAATTTAGAGGGCACCAAAAAAAAGAGAGGGGGCCTCTTTCTGAGTTGCCTGAAAGCATCCGGCCTCCGCCGTATGTCGCTCCAACCAACCCGCACGGACAAGTTGACGACAGTTAAAAGTATCTCGCTGCACGAGTGAATACCGTATCACACTAGGGTGATAATGAAACACACCCACAGGAACCAATTTCCGAGCCGAGTTTCTCCAAAGCAAGTGGGGGGTCGCACGCAGCAAAAATGGTGAACTTGGAAATAATTTTCGACGAGGTATTTCCGTGGTAGACTCACCGCTCGGCGGTTGCACCTTCCCCTTTGTCGAAAGAGCAGCCTCGAAATTCGTCCGAGGGGGTGTGCTATCTCATCACCCTAGTGTGATAATATTAATAGTGATATGCGGTAGGTGTTTTCTTGTCACACGCGTGATAGTGTTATACTATACGTCAAGTGTTTTCTTATCACACGTGTGATACGATAATATCTTGGCACTGTGTTGACTCTTCTTGCTTCGCCCTGGGGGCTTGACTCTTTCAGGATTGCAGTCCCGTTGGGGGGACAGACCAGTCAAATTCCGAGTGGTGTGTCCCCAAAACGGGACTGCAGTTCTAAAAGGGTTAGTTAAGGCGAAATGTGCAAGTGGTTCTTGATTTCAGGCTCGTGCTACAATAGTTAGCGGCTATTTCTCATGGGGATGCTAACCTGTGGAAAATCTACCGCGTACGCATCTCTCTCGAAAACACACTGATTATGAGGAGAAAAAAAACGGACGCTTAAGCTCCGCCTCCATTCAAGTAGGCATCTTTTCGAGAAATATTGTATACTGTACTGAGATTAAGGAAACAATTGGTTGGGTATGTAGCACCTCGGTGGGGAAACCCCACCGCGCCAGTCAGAAATGTTTTCGGTCCAGACCAAAAGCTACCCCTATCGTAGCACATATACTGCTCTAGTAACGCCTCCATCCCAATAGACGGGGGGACGGGGATGCCATAATATCGACAGCTGGGGTGGTACCGCTTCCGCAACGTTAGGAAGGGCACGGGGACACGATAACATTGATAACTGGGGTGGTAACGCTTCCACAACTATAGAGGGGGGCACGTGGGCTCTATAGCAACGATTAACCCTTTTAGTGTTCTTAGTACTGCAGTTCCATTATGGGGACACATTACTTGGAATATGAGTGGCCTGCCCCTAAAACGGGACTGCAGTGACCGCACCCGTCTTTCCGCGAGCCATCTTGAACTCAGAGTAGGAGCGTTTCAGAGGTATGAATCGTATACTGTAGTGCAGCGGCGCTGATCACGTTTACAGACCGCTTTTTTTACCGACGGGCGGGGAATAAACGTCTGACAAGGAAAATATTTTCGTTCTATATATATATAGACTCTGCAGCAAATTCTAGAGGCCCTATTGCAGGTGTGACACCCACGAAAACAAGAAGGGTTTACGGTGGCGGCGTTCATCAAAGCGACCAAGGAAAAACTGAGGTTTGGCAGTGTATGTTGGCGCGTTTCAGCGCACCTTGTGGAAGTCGGCAGCACGGTCCGCTAGGAGACTGGTGCCATGGTAGGGGGAGATATAAAGCCCTTGTTGTCACTACCGCGTGCAGCCCTTTTAGGGCAAACTGCTTATGATTTTAGCGGTTCGTCTCCCAAAAGGGATTTCAGTACTGAAGGGGTCAGGCCACACGGGCGAGTGAGTGATTGGTTGTGTCTGTTTGCCCACCCTACTCAAAAATTGGACTCGAAGAACATTTTGTTGGCGCAAGGTAACAAACAAACTAATCCATGGTGATGCATGTCGTGAGACCAAACAACAGAAAAATAAAAAATAGCCTTATGGCTGCAAAACAGGCGCTTTTGAGTAGTCACTCGGCCGAGCGGCTCTGGGCGGTTGCAGGGCAAGCACCTACCTTGAAGCTACCCCCCCCCCCCCCTATTTTAGATAGGTTGGGTTGGCCTCGAATGGCAACGACACTGTAAAACATGCCGCTCACTACTTGAGCTGGACAACCAGGGAACGGTTATTTTTATTTTATTTTTTTGGCGGTCGGTCACAGCTGGTTGTCGAGTTAAATCATTTTATGCGAGGTGAACAACCTTGACTCCGCACAAGTGGGAACAATCGCATCACGTAGTGTTTATGGCAAGGCACCCAAGAGGCAGTTACATAGTACTCCCATTGCTGTCTCTGGAATTGGCTACACCAGAAATTAAATTAACTCATTGGCGCTGTCATCCATATGCAAGTCTGCCTCACAAGCGATTCTTAGTAGGATGCGGCTCACCCTTCATGCGACTCGCCGGACGCCTCACGGCGCTTCGCGCTTGCTGCAAGCAATGTCTGCCTTGTCGGTGAAAACCCGACATGCCCCGTCCCGGCATTGTAGGGATGCAAGGGTCCACTGTCATACGACTACGGCCATGCATGAGATGGAGTACATCTCTCCTATCGAGTACACCCCCCGCCTCTATCAAAAAGGAGCACCATGTAGCAGACTAGAAGGGGTAGCGGTGGTGTTAGAAGCGACCGAGAAAAAAATGAGGATTTGTATTGCTTGTCGGCGTTTTTTTGTGCTCACCCACTCCAAGTCGGCATTGCGGTCCGCTAGGGGCACCACCTTGGCCGCCAAAACTTCCCACGCTTGCTCAAGATCGGCAACTCTTGATTCAGCGCGTTGAAGTGCTTGCTCGGACTTTTGTCGTTCGCGGACGGAGCCTTCTCGTGCTTCACGAAGCTGCTCTTTGAGCTGCTTACCCTGACCAAAACAAAACAGCGGCGGGTAAAAAGCGGGTAAAGCGCCACGTGTGCACCATGTGCCGTGCACACCTCCGGTGGATCACGGGCCTACCACAGACGTTTTGTTTTGTTTTGTTCAATCGTTCGTCGAGAGATGTAAGACACATGAAAAAAACAACGAGCACGACGGGGGTGGAGGGGAAATGAACGCTCTTTTCGGCTCTGCACCGTGTAAGCCCTAACTCAGAGTTGTACTACGGTGAAGTAGGGCGGTGAGCCAGCTGCACTTCATGGCTAGCTGTTGGTTGGGTTCTTTGGATTTGTTGAATGGCGAAAGTAAGCCAACTAACTGGCTTAGTGCTAAAATTGTAAAACAAACACACGTCGAGCCTCAATCGAGCCAAGTACAGACACGAAGACACACGCAGAGCTCCACGATTTTCCGGGCGTAACTTAACCGCAGCAACCTAGCCGACTACAGTAGCAACTGTTTGGAGGGACTATAGGCTATGCAGTAGCAATCAGAACCCACGATGTACCCAAGAATCATACATCCGGCTATCTTTACAACCCCACGTTTGGTTTGGATGTCCCACCGAGGCAGTCATAGCCAGCCAGCTCACAGTCGTAAGAACGGTGCTGCTATTGATATAGTGCATACGGTATACTGTATGTACACTGTAGACGACACCCGAGTCGCAAGTTATCATATTCGACACCGCCCCCTCCTTCGCTGCACAGACCTCGGACAGCATATAGAGTAAGGGCTGTGGATTGACCGACTATTGGTATAAGCGACTGATTAGTTCATTAGTTGGCTGCAGTGTATGGATATTGTCGTTAGTTGCGTCCGGCAATCTGCGGAGGGCTGCGTCTGTCTTTGTATGTGACTCGACGCGTTTGAAGCCTCGACGTGCTCTTTTCTTATTGACTACCTGGTATAGAACTACTGTAAGCCAGATAGTTGGCTTACCTTCGCCATCCGACTAGTCCAACTAACAAAGCAGCCGCGAACTCCAGCCAAGGCATGCATGCCTTATTTCGTCGCCTCAACTGATAACTTTTATTATTAATGAACCCCAGTCAAGGCGATCATACCTTACTGCTGGCTTCTTCTTCACCCAACCAATAACTGCGATAGCCGTCGAGCCCGGTCAAGGCATTCATTCCTTATTGCTGGTTTCTTCGTCACCCGAGTAAAAACCAGTCGCGAAGACCAGCCAATGCATGCCTTATTTCGCCACCAACACTACAGTGCTAACTAACCGTCAAGCCCAGGCAAGCATTCTCACAGCCCTATCGTATAGGGTAATGACTACAGACTACAAGCGAGGACTAAGGGTCGCCATGGGTGCAACACCAATACCGGACAGGCTAGGGACAACCAGGTGATGCCATGGCATTGCTGGATAAGGCAAAGGACCACCGAGGGTGCAATAGCAAGGGCCAGGGTCACCATGAAAACCATCATTGTGACGCCAGCGCTCGCAACATGGCACTCCAGGAGAGAGATCTGTGGGTGCATGTCTTCCATTTTGTCGTCAAATGGGGCAGTGTTGTTCATCTCCGTTGTCCCTAGCAAAAAAAAAGACCGACGAATTTCTTAACAAGGTAATACCCAATCAGACCCGATCAACCATTGGTTAGCACTAGTCCCTTCTGTCTCGCACACAAGTGTATGTCAACCATTTTACCGAAGGAGTCGTACGAATCTACTGGCTGTGGCTGCAAACATGCACGCGGTATCACCCACATGGGTCAGCGCTTCTGCCAGCGAAGCCTTGGCAGCTTCCACCTCTCCGTCCACCTTGCTACTTTCCCCCCTGTGCCCCTCCGTCCGTGACGTGCCCTCAAGCCGCCTTCCGTTCTCCTCAAGAGCGCCGAGACTGTAGCAACTCTTGCCTGGATTGCTGGCACCGATAGTCCCATTGCAAGTACCGCGAACAACACTTGCTGAAGGAGTATTCCGTGCCGCAGGAGAAGCATCATCCGCGGTGGCTGTCGGGGCGTCGTCAGGTCCTTCGCTACCCTTACGGCTGGCGGGGCGGCCCGCCAGTCGGGCCTTCAGTAGGACCGTCGCCCGCTCGGCTTTCGCCTTCAAGGACATAGCCTTCGACAGAGAATCTTCCGCGCACCTGGACGCGGCGGTGGCCAGTGATTGATGCTTGCAATGTTTGATTTTGGTCCATCCAATGGTTGGTTTTAACACATCCAGTGCTTTAATAGACCCGTCCGATGATTGTTTTTGACACGTCCAATAGCGGATTTTGACACGTCCAACGAAGCGTTTGGCTCGTCCAAATGGTTGCTTTTGACGCGCCCAATCTATTATCTTGGCCCCGTCAATGTTAGATTTGACCCGTTCGATGACTAGTTGGGCCCATCCAATGGTTGATGTGGTCCGTCCAATGATTACCCGTACACTGATTTATTTTGATTGATCCAATGGTTATTCGACCCGTCTAATTATTGGTTTGGCCAGTCCATTGGTTGGTTCTGGCTCGTCTCACGGTTAATATAACCCACCTAATTGTTCATTTCGACTCGATCAATGTCTTATTAACCCTTCCCAAGTTGATTTGCCTCGTCCAATTGATCATTTTGACACGTCCAATAGATGATTTTGGCACGCCAAATGTTTTGATTTGGGCACGCCAAATGCTTGATTTGACCCCCAGTGGTTATTTGATTTATCCAATGGTTGATTACTTTTGACCCTTCCAATGGTTGCTTTGTTTCGTCCAACGGTTGATTCTGACCCGCTGAATGGTTGATATAATCCGTCCGATGGTTGATTTTGGTTCGTCCAACGGTTGATTCGACCCGTCAAAGGGTTTGTTTGCCTCGTCCAATAGTCGATTAGCCCCCGATGTATGCAAAATATGACGTCAAATCTGCGCAGGGGAACAACGTGCCCCTGGGAAGCTGTCTCCCTGGACAGCACAGTAATGGTTACGACGTCAATCCGCGCCCATCTTTGGACACACGACCATTTGATCGGACGCGCATATCTATCCGTGTTCGCTATACGTAAATGCACGGATTGCTACGGGAAGAGTTGGGCAGACAGACGCATGATTAATCAGACGCAGTCGACGGGGGAAGAAAGGGCTGACGTCTTCTCGCGATAAACGTGAAGGCAGGAATCGTGGCGGGGAGGGGGGAGGAGGCCCTACGATGTAACCCCCGGTCTGATTCACGACTATTGAATAGGAAGGGGAGAGAAATGAGGGCGAACATAATAAATGGGAAGAAGAACAAACAAACAAAAGCTACGTACAGCAGGGAGTGCACGAACGTTTTGCGCAGGTTCCTCCTCGCCCCGAAACTGACTTTGAAAAAAAATGAAAACACAACCCGATGAAGTATCCACACGCCCGACAGATAATCTACAGATAAATCATCGTCCAGATCCAATAACCTGCCGTTATGATATGCTGCGCAGGATATGTCTACTGCTAGAGGTGAGATACACCCAAGACAACATGCCCCTGGATCATGCAGGTTATGCGGCTCCCACCCGGTAACACGAGCTAGATCATACAGATCATACAGATCATACAGATCATTCAGATCAGGAACCTATCCATCTATCTGTCCAGAACGATCTACTGTAGATCATCAGGCGGGACTCGATTATCTGTCCGCCATGGCCTACAGCAGGCACATAACGAACACGTACAGCAGCAAGCACCTGGTACAGCGCGAAGACAAACATAATTAAGACGACATTGGACATTTATACCGGTGTGTCAGGTATATATTCATTTTTATTTTTCCATCCCATTCGTTCTCTTCTCCCTCCTTTTGTACCTCTTCTGCCTATAAATAGTGGTAACTCAGCTCCGAGGTCACATAGCAGCCTAGGCTGTTCTGCCTCCTGCCCACTACGGTTTTCCCCTTGCACTGTGATCATTTGGTATCCTGTACTGGTAGCTCCTCAATGGAAGGCAGGACCATGTCAGTCAGGAATACAGGTGCCTGGTAGCCTGCTCAGTCAGGGCTGACTGCTGACTGAATGCCTAGACTGCTGTTATATATGTTAGTACCATGGTATTAGTAGCATTAGGCTATTTTATCCCCTTGTAACCAACAATGGTTACAACCATGACTTCGCGTTCAATTTCGGATACGCAGCCAAGTGACCAAACGGCAACGGCTGTATCCATCTACCGTATCACACGGGTGCCAATACAACAAACTGTATAACACGGGTGACAAGGTAACACACCGTATCACACGGGTGATAAGGTAACTTACCGTATCACCACACTAGGGTGATAATTGCGCACCCTCAGGACGAACTTCCGAGTCCCAGTTAATCGTTTCGCTTCACTCTGAGGAAGCTCCACACAAACTTTCAGATCGAAAATCACAACACCCAGCTGGGAAAACGCCGGAAAGTGCTGGCTCGTGATCACGGCCGGACAAGCTCGTATATACATCTACTCAAGGTAGCGTACCACACGGGTCAAAACATAACACACCCTCTAGGACGAAAATTCGAGCCGACCTACCTGGTACCAGGTATATTACAGTTATTTTATTTTTTGGCTGTGCTGTGCTGTACGACACCAACGTTAACGTCCTTGTCGTTGCTATGGTAATATTTCAGATGTAAGACAGCTGTATGGCGGCGGCGAGTTTTTAGCACGACTCCGGTTCCGTTTTTCCCACCTCCTGTCCCGTGGCACTTGAGCGCAACAAGAATGCTTGCCATCCGACAATGTGTAGTGTTGTTCTATTTCCTAAATATAGGCACACCCGCTCCTTGAGCTCTTCAGCTTCAGATTTTGTCTTCCTCGTATGCGAACTGAATACCCTGCATGAGGCCATATCAAACTCGTAGTACGCGCGATCAAAGTACCACGCACAGCTCGCAAAGATGAGTTTCGACGAAATCTTCGATCTCACAGCTGTTGCTTTTTTTCTAATATACCATTTTACAGGTATATGTATTTTTCTCCGAAATAAGAAATAAGGGGGGGGATGGGGGCCTTGAAGACACTGTAAGGATGCGAGTCATGGCAACCCCCCCCCCAGGCCGATTCTGAAAGCTCGATTGCTCTACAGCCAGGGGGGTGTCAATGCAGAATAGGCTGGGGTTTGGAAATGTCTTGTTGGGAGATTTCCTGAGACGAGACGGACGGTTTTCGCAGCCTCTTAGTTGTAAAGTAATCAAGTTTTTGAGAATCGGCTTAGGGGGGCGCGATTTTCTCGCATCCTGGCGGCATCAGGTCGAGATGTTTCCATAGACGTTGTACGTAGGCGTTTTGTTCTCTCCCCCGTCGTCGCCAAATTCAGCTAGGGAATTCGTGCGAGGGGGTGTGCTATACTATCACCCTAGTGTGATACGGTGTGTTACCTTACCACACGTGTTGCACGATGTGTTCGCTGCAAGCACAATACACCAAAAAACAAAACAAAATCGGGGGCACGTACTTGGCTCTCTTCTCCAGCGAGCGACGAGCGTGCCCGTGTCGAAGAAGCTCCCGCTGCAGGCGCTTGCGCGCGTCCCTGCACTCCACCAGCTCCGATTTCGACGACAACGCGGTTTCTTGGAGCTCTGAGAGGGCTTGATCCTGAAAGTAAAAAATGCGCGCAAGCGTCGTTTGCTGCGCCCGAAAGACTCAAGACAAGAGTGCCTGCGAGGTTGCGTCGGAAGGACGCTGTTACGGTATAGTCTTGAGCGGCCTTGAACGGACGGTAACTATTAATATCTGGAGCGCAGGTGTTGGGGACGTAGTTGTATTACTTGGGAGGCGTATTTTAGATGAGGAAGTCGGGGTTCCAGAGCGAGGCCAAGAATCCATCCTTTTTAGTATCTCTTTCGTGGCCGGATTGTGGGAAAACTCCTCTTGTTCTTCGTATCTCTGAGCAACCAACACACGTGAGTGGGTAACAACGAGAACCTGCCCAATAGGCAAACCCGGCCAGGGACACTCTCTGTCCCGCCCTGCTTGTCACAACACTTGGCGTCGTCGACAGGACGCTTCGTATCAACTACAACTCTAAACACGATGTACGCAAACGTTGCGGCGGAAGAACTTAAGACAAGAATAGATGCACGCGATGGTGTGGCACGCGATGGTATGCCGAAGGGACTCAAGACAGTGTGCACGCGAAGCTGTTAATGCGCGAAGTATTGCACGAATACGAGGTAGCAGTGGCCTTTCTGAAGCCTCGCACGCGTCTTGGTCCTTCGAGACAAGAGGCACGCGACGTTGCGCCGGGGGGAGTCAAGACAAGGCACACACGAAAAATATACCTCAAGGATTGCCCAAAAACGACTTAACGGCCGTTCTGAAGCTACGAGATAGCTTGGCCCTTCAAGGAGAGCTGAAACCAAAATCCTTCGGCCACCCAACCCACCGTGTCGAGCGTCGGGTGGGTATATGAACCCTACTCTGGTGCTGCAACGGTGCCGAAAAAGGAACCGAAGACAATGACGATGACGCTTCAGGACGAGATGATATTGTTACTATAAACAGAGGTCTTCGTTAACAGCAGTACAGGAGACCTACAGAAGTAAAAAGCAGGGAAGCTGGTCCGGGCCCGATTTCTTTTCTGAGGATAGGTGCGTTCGGCTCCGGGATTTCTCGTTTTCCTGTCAACCTCAGCCTGCCTTTCTTAATGCTCGTTTTCTTATTTCAGGTGCCCTGTACTGCAAATGCTATTTTGCTGCTCCACTGTTCTGGTAGATAACGGTTTTTGTGTGTTGCTTTACTGCTCCACGATTTTTGCAGGGCATGGTCGTCATCCAGGTATTAAAAGTAGTGCTACTTTGCTTCTCGACTGCTATGGTAAAAAATGGCCTTCGTAGCGGTTGATATTTTTTTCCATGGTTTTGTTGGGGCGTGCTGCTGTGCCTTCCAACAAACCAACCGGAAGCCGCTATCCGAGAGTGCGACCTGGGATCGTTTTCAACCACTCAGTCGGTGTGTCCATGCCGCATCCATCGTGGGGATTGCATATCGCAAGGGTTGCAGGCCACTAGCACCGCCGGCCACAAGGATTGCAGATCACAAATATCGCAGGTCACAAGGATTACAAAACACAATTTTTGCAGATCACAAGGATTTTGTATCACAAGAATTTCGATCGCCAGGGTTTCAGATCACAAGGATTGCAGACCAGATCACAAGGGTTGCAGATCACAAACATCGCAGATGACGAGGATCGCAGGTCGCAAATATATTTCATATAAATAAGGTTGCAGTTCACAAAGGTTACAGATCACAAAGATTGTAGATCACGAAGATTGCCGATCTAAGCACAAGGAGTGCAGGTCACAAGGGTTGTAGAACACAAGGAGTGCCGATCGCAAAGATTGCATGTCAAAAGGATTTCAGTAGAAGCCATGTGTATCGTGTGCCGACATGACAACCGCCCAAGGCTACGCTAACCAGCCGCCCCACCCGCGTCTCTTGAGGTCCCACAGGGTGTGGTCATCAGCTACGTGCGGGTATCGTGCCGCATTTCAAGTCCTGATAACCCGATCGTCTCACAGCTTTCGACTCGGCTCCGCGTAAAGCTCACCATGTATAAGCCACAAAAACAACACCTTACCTTCTCCCCGGCCTCCTGGAGTAGCTCGCGCAGTCGCCGGGCCATGGCCTTCCGCTCCACCTTCAGGCTTTCCACCTCCTTCTCCCACCCTTCCCCTTCGTAGCGTAGCCTCGTTCTCTCCGCCTCTAACACAGCCGCCCTTGCCTCCCAGACGCTCTCTTGGCGCGGCCGGCCATCGCCCTGGCGCTCCCTCGTGGCACTACTTCCTTCGGCCTCTTTGACGGTAATTTCTTCCGCCTTGTTGGTGAGGACTGTTCTGACAGTAGTCTCTTCCGCGATAACTCCACCCGCCTCTTTTGTCGGGATCACGCCCGCTTCTTCGGCGAGAAACCCATCTGCTTCTTTTGATAGAACCCTGATATCGGCCTCTTTTGTGATAACTCCTCTCGTCTCCTGTGCCAGAGTTATTTCCGCCAGATTCGCGACTTCAGCCTCTTTTGCGAGAATTCCTTCCAACTCCTCCGCCAGAGCTCCGTCTACCTGCTTTGCGATAACGTCTCCAGCTTTTTTTGCGAGAACTTCTTTCGCCTCCTTTGCTAGACCCCTTTCCGCCTGTCTTGCGAAAACTCCTCCCGCCTGCTTGGGTGTATCTCCGGCCTCATTTGCGATAACGCCTTCCACGTCCTTTGCGATGACTCCTCCTGCCTGTTTTGCCACAACGTCTCCAGCCTCTTCTGCGATAACTTCTTGCGTCTCTTTTGCTAGAAGTCCTCCCGCCTGCTTTGCGAGAACAACTCCAGTCTCTTTTTTTACGAGGTATCCTTGCGCCTCACCCGCGGGATCTCCTACGTCCTGTATTGCGAGAACTCCCTCCGCCCCCTTTGCGAAAGCTCCTTCGGCCTCTTTCGCGTTGTTTTCAGAATTCGCGATCGCAACCATTGCCAGAGCTTCTCTGATGGGATTGCTGCAGTGTTTCTCGTACGAAAATATGTCGTGCGGCGCTTCTCTTGCCGCTGGTGCTTCCTTTGGGAGGCTCTTGCGGCCTTCGTCTCTGGACTTGCCGGAGTAGCTCTCGAACGGATTTTGTTCGAGCGGCGCCTGTCTCCGTGCCTCTTGTTCGCGTGCAACCGTTCGCAGCGCCTCCAGTTCCCGCTGCTGCGACACGAGGGTAGCGGTCATCTCCTCCATGCACAACGTCGCCGCCGCCGCCTCCCCCGTCGAAATCTGCGGCCGTACAGCACGTGCAACACTGTAAGAATCTCCTGTTTTGGCGAAGGCTGGCGGCTTATTGTGGTGTCAACGTTGAGCATAGTCATTTAAAAAGGCTAATATATACCGGGCATGAACAGCTGTAATTTCTCAAACAAGAAAAAATCTATAGCCTGTTCTTTTTGTATCTCACATTCTTAACAACATGCCGCGCACGTCTATACCTGTTCTGTAAGCAGCAAAAAAGCGACCGACGTCCAGAAAAATCCTTGCAGAGAGAGAGAAAGGGGCACGTATCGTGCGCCGAAACTTGCTGATATTTTAGTAGCCAATAATTTTACGGGGGGTTTTTTATGGTCGGTGGTGGGTTCATATTCCACACATTGGGTGATTCCCACTTGACACTTTATGCCCTATTTTTTTCAGCGAAGATAGAGTCCTGAGCTCTAATTATGGTCTAGCTCATGCTTCCGGATGGGAGCCGTATTATCTGCATGACCTATTCAATGGCACGTCCTTCCTGGGTTAGATATTTACTATAAAACTACCACTTGTATGCGAAGCTGCTCAAGAGCTCCTGTTGCTTTCTCATCTCGCATTCAGGCATTAAAGAACAGCCTCTCGTAACGACAGGTTAGGATGCAGGTGATCCAGACAGTGATATGTACGACTTGTGACAGATTTCTTTAACCAGAAGTCTACCGTATGTACACACACCGCACCTGCGCCAGGCGCCGCTCGAGCAAGAGCGCGTGACGATCCCGTTCTTTCCACCTCGCCAAAATCGCCGCAGCCTTAGCCCCCTGTTCCACATTCTGCGACCTTGCCAAGCACGCCTCCTCTTCTTTAGACGCCAACGCCTCGAGGGTCTCCCTAAGCTGCGCCTTGACGAAGGCTAAGTCTGCCGAAACACTCTTCTCTCGGTCGCGTGCCCTCCGTCGCATGCCGTGCACCTATAGTCACCGAAGTTGTTGGGGACCAGGTGGGGTGGGGGGCGGGAGATGTGTGTGTTCATGTCATGCATGGCCGTAGTTGTGTGACCACAGACAATCGCGTCCCTACAATGTCGGGCCGGAGGGAGCAGGCTGGGTTTTCACCGACCCGCCCGGCAGTGTTTGTTTGCACCAAGCGCGAAGCGCCACGAGGTGCTTGGCGAGCCGCATGAAGTATGAGCTGCATCCTGCTGAGAACCGCTTGAGAGACGCACTTTCTTGCATACGGATAATAACGTCGACTGAATCGATTTTATTTCTGGTGTGCCCACTTGGTTGGGGAGGGGGGGGTACTCGATATCATGCATGGCCATAGTCGTATGATCATAGACCCTCGCATCCCTACAATGCCGGGACGGAGCACGTCGGATTTTCATCGACCAGGCAGACATTGCTTGCGCCAAGCCCGAAGCACCGCGACGTGTTCAGCGAGCTGCATGAAGGGTGAGCTTCATACTACTAAGAAGCGCTCGAGAGACGGACTTGCATATGGACGATAGCTTCGATGAGTTAACTTAACATCCGGTGTGGCCACTTCCAGAGACAGCAGTGGAGTTACTATGTAAGTGCCTCGTGGGTGCCTTACCCTAAACACTACGTGGTACGATCATTCCCCTTGTGCGGAGTAAAGGTTCTCCACCCCGCACATATGCTCTATAAATCGATCGCCAGCTGTGAGCGACCGCCAAAAAAGGCACCCTGGTTGTCTAGCTCACGTAGTGAGCGGCATGTTTTACAGCGTCGTTGCCAACCGACGCCTACCCAACCTATATGTAGGGGGATACTTGAAACATATGAGGCTAGGGTGCACGAGCTGTATGAAATTATCATAGGTTGTAGTCAACTCTCAGCATAGTCTGGTCCGAAACTGTGCCGTCAAGCATTTTTCTCCAGAGAAGCTCTTTTTACACGAGGACACAAAGCCGACACGCTGAGGGCCGTAAAAGGCTGAAGATATCATTGGTGCCGATGATGTACCACACACGCACACGCTGGTTATTTCGGATAACTGGAGAATACGCTGTCCGTTGATGAAAACATGTCGCACATATATCATTTTTGGGTGAGACGTGGTGAAAGGAGCGGTCTGGCCTTCACCGAGAGCAGATGAGGGCAAATGGCACGCAGCTGGAACCGCTGAGATCGAGACGGGCAGTGCTACCACCCAGAAACTGCAACCGCCACGTAAATTTTAGCAATAACACCAACAACAACACCAATACCAACAACAACATCAATATCAACAACAACGACAACAATAACAACAACAAAACAACAATACCAACAACACCAACAACAAGGACAGGCGATGAATTTTATACCCCGAGGCCCACGCGGTTTCGGACGATCGCTGTGCTACAGTATGTACTGTATCGCCTTGCCGTGGACTCCACTATGTATGTACCTTAGCCGTAGCCGTTGCCAGGTGGCATCGCCCAATCTTGACTACAATCGCGCGTAAGATAACATAGCTAGCGATAAGAACTTGCGCAGCAGGATATTTGTAACTAACTGTCGTGGTGAACGAATCAGTCAGCCTTTTCACGGAAAACGAATGAAGGAGAAAAACTGGACGCTGGAATTGCTGAAATCGAAAAGGGGAGTGCTACGGGACGTTTCCCGACCGTGAGAAGAAAAGGAAAGACTGAAAGACATGCAGGTTGTAAGATGGATGTTTGCAGCTGCCGAAACCTAGTGTGCGTTGGAGATCGGTAGCACGGCGGACAGCAGACGCTCCAGGCAAGCCGAAAGGGGCCCTGATTTGTTGTGGCGCCGTCAAAAGTAGAAGAAAAAAAAACAACAACACTAAAAGTTTGCGCCGCCCTTAGCGAACCTTAGCATTGTTAAATCTGGCCATAAAAACAGTGTCTGCCGTCAACATCACCGCGTTGGGTTTTCAAACTGCGCGGTGCGCGATGTCTGGGAGCTCTACTAAAGCTCCAATGCATTCGTCAAAGCGGGGCTGCCTGTGTACGAAGAGGAAGGAGCAAGGGAATTAATTTTCATGCGTGCGTGGTACCTTCTCTCGGAGTCCAGCTTCGACGGCGGCGCGGAACTTCCGCTCTCGGGAGAGAAGGTCAACATACCCCTGCTCTTTCTCGTCCGCCCTGCAACAAAAACAGTAACGCAGCACAGATCACAAAAAAAACCCTGGCCAAGAGCTTCTCGTCAGCTTTGCGTCATAAAACGAAGCAACCAAAAACGGGACGAGGGGGGGAATGCTGCCAAGTGTCTCCTTAGTTGTGCATCGGAAACGCAACAAAAATCGCAACCAAAATCGCAACCAAAACCTAGATGAGAGAGTACATACAGACAGGCAGGCATTTTGTCGTTCAGAAGGGGAAATGCAACCGGTAACGCCACGAGAGAGCGTTCACGTTGAAACTACATCCCCTCACCAGAGCACGCAGCCGTTTCAATCATTTTTTGAGCGGAAGCGCAACCAACACCGTGACGAAAACGTTCAGGGCGCAACAAAGAGTACGCAGCACACAGGCAAGCGCATCGGCGATTTTGAAGCGGGAACGCAACTAAAGCCGAGACGACAATTTCACCGCGTTCAAGCCGAACCACAGAGCACGTAGCACGCAGTCAAGCGTCTCATCAGTTTTTTCATCGGAAACCCAACAAGAAGCGGTACGAGAATGTTAAAGCGGAAGCGTAACTAGAAAACATGATGACAGTGTTCACGCGTTTAAGGCGCAGCACAGAGCACGCAGAACGCAAACCAGCAAGCGTCTCGTCGGTTTTTGAAACGGAAACGTGACAAACACCGCGACGATATCCTCGACGCGTTCTAGCGGCATCACAGATCACCTATCATCGCACGCAGGCAAGCGTCTATTAATAGTCAGTTTTGAACCGGAAACACAACAAAAAAAAAACGCGAGGCCATTGCCTACGCGTTTAAGCCGCATCACAGAGCACGCAGCACGCAGGCAGACGTTTCGTCGATTTTCAATCCGAGAGGCAACCAAGCACGCGACGACAATGCCCGCACGTTCAAGGGCGTAACTCAGAGCACACCGCACGCAGCACGCACGCATATAGTTAGTTTTGAAAACGGAACGGCGACAAAAAAATGCACACCCAAAGCCGCGACCAGAGCGCTCACACGCTAAACAAAAACGCACCAAGAATCGTGAGAATGTACTGTGCCACGGGACAGAAACCACCGGCTGCACTTACAATCAGCAAACCACGCAGAAAACGAAAGCCAGCAAGGCAGACAATTTGTACGACTCAAGTTGCAGAACATATCGTAATTATGGAACCCGGTTTTGCTGAGGAAATACTCCTCGACTGCAGACATAAGCAAGTATCAAGCGCTGTCAATATTAACTCTTTCAGAATAACACCCAACCAAGTATGTAGGGACAAGTTACTGCCATTGCATTGGGAGTAAGAGTTCAATGCCTGTATGCACAAGGTGAATATTATCACATTATCACCCACGTGTGTGGCGATGAAGTACTACTACTACTGCTGTACATGGATGAATACATTTTGATTCGTGATTGATGTATTGATTGATGGTTGACAGTTGATTGCGCGATTGCTGGTTGACGATAGGTTTCAACGGCAAAAATGGTGCCCATGGTGCCCCACAGGGGGTTACTGGGGGGGGCACAAGTAGACCTCTCGAAGACGCAAATCAGCCTTTGAGCACGTCACGCGGACTCGATCGTGCTCAGACAGCCCTTAAGGTTACCAAGCAAGCATTCCCAGCTCAACTGGCATCCCCCTCGTAGCCCTTTGGAGCACAGCAAGCATTCCGCAAACGCAACAAAACAGCCACAAACTTCTGTTCGGAGACTTCACGTTTTCTCCCTAGTCCTTCTATGCTCGCACGCATGCCTTATGGATACATCCATAAACATTCCACGGGCACAACAGCACAAGTCACGACACGACTTGTTTCAAAGACACCCCACCCATCCCCTTGTTAGTACCTCTCAGCTCATAGACCGCCACCCTCACTAGCCCATAAATTCGAAAACATTCCGCAAGCACCACGACCCAAGCAACAACTCACGCCTTCCGCGCAGCCGCGACTTCCGCTCGAAGCCTCTCCATCGTCTCCCTGGCCTGTCCTAGCTCGGACCTCAACCTCGCACCCTCGCCTCGCTCCGTGCAACTCGGGCTCGGTAGCAGCGTTAACGCTTTCCCTTCCGAGGAATGCATCAGTGCCAGGCGCTCTGGTGTTGGCGGCTGCCCCCCTCCGCCGTCTGACGACCCGCAGTTCGGTGGTGAATGTTGCGTTCCACCGTTGTCTGATGGGCCGTGGTTGTGGTCCGAGGGTGACGGTACGTTTAGAGGTTGAGCGGCAACGAGCACCGCCTTGCGTTCTAGGCTGTGGACGTCTCCCGCGAGCTGGTCGAGAACGGCGCCCTGCGTCGGAAACGTTTAAAGGGAAATGATCGATCCGGGTTGGCATTTCAGGTACGAAGTACATGTATTGTGGCTCGGAGGATGGTGGTGATGGTGGGGAGGATACTGCTACTATTACGGGGGGCCATAGTTAACAGGACCAAATATTGTTAGTAAAAATTGTTAAATATATAGGTTTTTATGTGTACCATTGGTCCTGTTAACTAGGGTCCCCCGTAATACTACTACTGCCGTTGGTCAAGAACGGCGCCCTGACAAGGCGAATTGAAATCGTTTGATCCGGGTTTGGCATGGTTGGTAATAGATATATCAGGTTCATAGTATCTCCCAAAGTAGATGGTGGTGGTGATGATGCTACTGCTGCTGCTGCTGCTGTTGCAGACGAATTGTCCTCGTGGTGACCGCGCGAATAAGATATCAGGGTTGGAACTGTCGGATTTTCATAGTAAGCATGACTCGGATTGTAGGAGGATGATTATCAAGGATCTTCACGGGTCATGCCCTGACCCACGGGTCGGGTCAAGGAAAGTTTGAAGTCTCACGGGTCCAGTCGGGTTTGGTCGGGTCGGGTCGGGATATTTTCAAACTCTCACGGGTCGGGTCGGGTCAGCCTTACCCGACCCGACCCGACCCGACCCGATCTGATCCGCGAAGTGTGACTTGACCCATCAACAGCCCTGATGAGTGCAACACAGCTGTAGTACAAGTAGAGGCCCGCCAATAAGAAAGTTCCCAACAAGAACTTAATGCTCACGTTTTGGAGAAAGCTGAGAAAATTGGTTAAGAAAAACGGCTCAGTGGTGAACTCCACACTAAATCCTATACAATAGAATAGCCTATGCTCGAGGTTGTTGTGTGAAGATGGCGCCCCAATAAGAATCTCAGGTTTGTGCCCAGATTACGTGTGTGTTTCTCGTTGGCGGACCCATACCGCCGTACTGACATACTGCGGCTCTAGGCTGCGGGCGTCCCCCGCGAGCTAGTCGAGAACGATGGCCTGTGTGCGGTGGAGAATTGGTCCAGACATCGGATATATCACCATCTATCTGCAGT
Organism: Nereocystis luetkeana; assembly: GCA_031213475.1. Classification (NCBI taxonomy): domain Eukaryota; class Phaeophyceae; order Laminariales; family Laminariaceae; genus Nereocystis; species Nereocystis luetkeana. Next base: position 549,140 of record JARUPZ010000021.1, read on the forward strand.
ATGCAGTACTACGGGGGACCATAGTTAATAGGACCAAATATTGTTAGAAAAGAATGGTTAAATATATACCTGGTAGGTGTTTATGTATACCGTAGGTCCTACCTGGTATTAAATATGGTCCCTCGTAATAGATCGTCTGTATCCTATCGTATGTATTTGCCGTTACGAGATTTTGTGCAAGATCCGTATAACACAGATCTCATTCGGCTAGCATGTGCCTAGAAGAGACGTGCTATACATGTCATACAGATCCCCCTTGGTAAACATGATATTCTGTGCACATAATATATACCAGGTACCAGGTACCGGGTACCCTGTAGGTACTGTGGATCGGGAGGTATGCTCGACCCTCAAAATCTATACAGTAGATAGATATTGAAATAGTGATCTGACGATCTGATCTGATTTGTGATGATCTGATCTGTCCGGTGATTGATTTTTCCGCACGGCGGTTGGCGCACTATGGTTGGCACACACTATAGAGGTACGAGACAACGGGACAAAGGGACTGTCGACAATGCTAAACCAATGGTTGGTTGATTAAGTCCGATTTCCTTACATATACGTAGGCTTCTCGATACTTCATCAAACGAACCTGTGACCTGCAGCTTGACCTGTGCTCCTTACATGTACACACCAGGGTTGTATCTGCCCCCAATAAGCTTTATCTAGACCATGAAATGGGATCGATCTTATATCATATACCGCTGTCTATACTGTCTACCAGTACGATCTGTCCGACGTGTGGAATGTTATAACCCTTTTAGAACTGCAGCCCCATTTTGGGGGCAACCCACCCAAATTTCAAGCGGCTTGTCCCCAAAACGGGGCTGCGGTCCTAAAAGGGTTAATATTGGCACCGCCGCTGTACCGCAGCAAACAAAATCTGACCTGAAACTTGAGCTGCTCCTTGAGGCGAGCGTTCTCCCGTTCCGCCTTGGTTTGGCCCCTTGCCACCCCTCCTGTCGCACGAGTACCCGCAGCCGCCTTCAAAGCAGAAGTTCCTCTCGCCTCATCATCCATACTCGTCGACAAGACGGTGGAGATTACGCCATGGCTTGGAGCTTCGCAAGGGACACGCTCGATCTCGCCCGATGGCAGGCCCACTGTGCATACATATGATACGAACGAGTGTAAAGTACTACTTACTGTAGGTCACATTGGCATGGTTTGTACGAGGAAACACCTGGTATCTGCATCGCTGATCGTTTGTATCACACCATGTGCATTCATACCTGATACCAACAACATGTATATGGTGCCATGGTGTACATTACTTTGCAGCAACGAACGCTTCGAGGCAAAGAAGAGTGGTGTGGTGTGAAGGCCTTCGTGTTGGGATGTACCACTATCATCGTACAGCAGTAGTATGTATGTCCGGAAAAATTAGGACCCTTTTTATATCAACATCAAATGGATACCACGTATTCATATCAAACGATCCCTACATTTATTTCCGGACCGAGTGGTATTCGTTCACCGCACACAAACGTTTTGCCCACTTCAGACCAAAGCGCACTGGGTACCGGTACGTCGTTACAGCGGTGCCTAGCAAAAACTTGACAGGTGCTATCTGCCTGCTTATTATACCACAACGATATCGACGCGGCCGCCGGCGGAACAGACGGTGACGATGTGAACGTGAAATGCATGTGGATGCAAAAGTACGTATCATATTCATGCCTTTATGTCCGGAAATGTACGTGTCGCTTAATATGAATATTGAAGGAAACGTGATCCTTATATTTCCGTACATATATCTACCTGTACCAGTGCGTATTTTGTTTCGTGGGGAAATGTAAATATTTAAACGGCCGTCCGTCCTTTGATTATACGGGTATTCGTACGCGAGTACCATACGTATCTATCTATTAATACCATGATTACCGCATTTGAAAGCTGACCTCGGCAGACTTCAGCCTGGAACAAGTCCAGCAATCGGTTGGAGCTCGGCATCCTTCTGTCATCAGGTGCCCCGGATCCAAGGCAAAGGCTCGCATCCCTGCACCTGTGCATCCACAACAAACAACAAGAAATCCGACAGTCAGTGAAGCTGTGATGGTCTGACAGGTGATTGATGTTTGATGTTCCGCCGGGTGTTCGACCTATTGGAAGGCTTCGTGTTGAACATTTAGGATCTTTGGAAACGGCAATCCGCCAGAAACCAGATACCGCTCGCTGTTGTTGTTGCTTGACTGCACATGGATACATAAGTCATGGATACGAGCAACGATGTAACGACGGAGAACACGCAAGATAACGGACACAACATTCTTGCGAGCTGACTTGTTTGGCACAGGAGGGGCCCAAACGCATCCGGAAGGGACACCCTTAGCGCTAACCAGCCTCACGCCCCATTTGCTGAAGGTCGACCAGCGTGCCTAAAGATACACAACAGTGCCAACAGAACCTTCCCGGTTAGTGTGTAAGGTCGACCGTTCTGGACTACGCACTGTAGATGCCTGGGAGACTACGCCGCTTTATCTCTGATGGCTATCAAAATGACAAATCGAGTAAGATGGTCGATGACCGAAAGGATGAATCGATTTCCGTGTTGTGACAAACTGTTTTATACTCGACAAGATCAACTGCTACGCATTGGAAAGCGCGCGTGACCGGGCGGTGTCCCACAGGCAATTTAGGCGGGCGGTGGGATGACTTGCGGTGTTGGCAGGACAGACAAGATTCAATATGTAACAGTACCAACCAGGACGTAACGGGATGTTTCACAGCAGCAGTAGTAGGTTATCAGGTGGCTGTTGTTGCAGACATAACAAGTGTGGCGGTATGTATGAATGTGGTGTGTGGTTGCACCAGCTTGTGCCACGTCATCGTGCTACGTATTTTTTTGCGTTCGTTTGTGTCTGCGCGCGGTTGAGTTTCTACATGTATGTCGTCGGTAGTAGTTCATGATTGAAGTAGAAGCGCACAGAAAGGTTGGCGTGCAGAGCTTCATTCTATCCTCGCAAATCATGAGTACAGCAGCACTCTGTATAATATTAATAGTAGGGGCATCCTAACGGGGGGCACATGACATCGTTGCTGATGGCGATCTGATGATGGTATCGTGCACATACATGGTGAGCCATCAACCACATCAGCGAAGAACACACCTCGTTTGTTACTGATGATTCCGACGGCGACACATTTTGGTGGCCAACAAGCAACAACAAACAGCTTCAGAGCATTCATATCATACACATTCACCGGGATCTACACAGCAGTACCACCAGGGAGATATCATACAGAGATTCATTTATTATATCAGCGCCAACTATTCTCGTTTCCGTGCTGCTCCCCGGTGTGCTGGTTATTATGTTAGTTCTGAGAATATTGTTAGCTCGCACGCACAGATCGTCAATTTCCGCCTAAACAATAACAATCAAGTACGTAAAATAGACTTCGGGAGAGCTTGGGAAAGAGGACTGAGCCCTTGCGGTTGGAGGTGGCAGGGTCAGGGGTTCGGGAAGTAGCAGTAGTGGTAGTGGTTGTAGTTTGTGGGGGGGGGGGTTGGAGAAGGTAGAAGAGCTACAGAGAGAGCAAGAAGGCAGGGACTCTTACCTAGGTACTGCCGATAGCAGCGTAGACCTGCAACATCGCGCGACCTTCTACGCGTTGAAACATGCACGTAGCAGCTATAAACTGACCATTTTGATGGACAGCGGGTTTTTGGTAAATGCTTCTCAGGGGCTTCTTAAGGAGAGGAGTTGTTGTTTTCCTGGTGGATGAGGTGGAAGGATCTTGGTTGTGGTAGTCTTCATGTGCGTCACATCGGTTTTGATTTGTCGTATGATACTGCCGCGCTTTTGTTCTGGCGAGTTCTTCATTTTCTGTTCCTTAGTCTTTTTTAGAACGACACTACTACTACACGTTGTCGGATGGCAAGCAAATTAATAATTCTACCTGGGACATACGTAGCAAATAGCTGTAACTATGAACTACAGTAGGAACTGGCACAGTCAGATGCTTGTAACGAACGGTCGTCAAACCTGTTTGTGTTGATTGCTTTGGTGAATTTGGTTACTCGTACACATAATTGTTAAAATGCTTAGACTGGGTGGGCGATCGGTTGACTTTTTTCCAGTAGCCCAACGGACTAAGGCACGTACGGTCCCATTCGAAGACCAAGGGCTCCGTTGTTCTGAATGGGGGGGGGGAGTTAAGGCTTAGATTGGGTAGGCGATCGGCTAACCTTTCACCTGTAGCCTAACGGACTAAGACCTTAACATAGTATTAATCTTGGCCGTCGGCCGCAGTACCTCTCGGTCGTAGATCCGGCTCCAGCCAGGTCAGAAGGGGGCACAATTGATTAACGCACAGTGTGTAAATTAGAAGCTTGCATTCGACTCATCATCCGTCCCACGGTAGGGGTTGCACTGTTTTGCCTTCTGAGGCAATATTCTCTGACCGCTGGAGCTCCACCAGCGAGCAACTACTAGTATACCGGATTAGTACGATATGTTTGCTGATGGGTCCATGGTTAGCTCGTGGTGCCTCCATGGTGGGTCCATAGTGGGTCTGATGCATCATGATGTGTCCATGGCGGCCCCACGGTGCCTCCTTGGGGTGTTTGGCATCGCCATGGTGCTTCCTTGGTGCAGCCGTGGCTTACTCGTGGTGCCTCCACGGTGGATCGGATGCACCATGGTGGGCCCATGACGCTCCCATGGTGGATCCATGGTGGGTCAGATGCACCATGGTGTGTCCATGGCGGCTGCGTGACGCCTCCATGGGTTGTTGAGCATCACCACGGTGCCTCCATGGTGCGACCGTGGCTTACCCATATTGCCTCCACTGTGCAGCTAACTGTGGCTTACCCATGGTGCCGCCATGATGGATCCGGTGTGCCTTGGTGTCTACATGGTGGGTCCATGGCGTTTCCATGTTGTGTCCATTTTGTGTCCGTGGCGTCTTCATGAGGGCCACCATGGGGCATCCATGGTGAGTCGATGCACCATGCTGTGTCCATGGCGTCGCCATGAAGTCTTCATGGTGGATTCATGGTGTAGCCATTGCTTGTTCATGGTGCGTCCATGGTATCTCAATCGTGGGTCCATGGTGCATGTATGGTGCCTCCGTGGTGTGTCCATGGCGCCTCCACGGTGCTGTGGTGAGATCATGGCGTCTCCATGGTGGCACCATAGTGATTACTACAAAATCACAATGGTTTTGACAAATGCGCGCACAGAACAGGTAGGAAATGTACATCGTAGGCTGGTCGCGGCGTAAATTAGAAACTCGTGTTCACTGGAGAAATACAGTAAGCGGTGGGTTCGGGTTTGTCTTCGCACCTTTCAGTACGCAGACCCCTCTCCACCCCCCCCCCCCCCCCCCCCCGGTCTATAACGCAACCTATTGTTGTCGAGAACCATATATATATATATAAATATTATATATATATATATATAATGGGCCTTTGCAACGATATCTGCTCGTGTATAGTTATTTGTATACCATAAATTCGAAACTCGCATTCGCTGGAGTGACACAGTAAGGGGTGGGTTCGGTTTCGTCCCCCCACCTCAGGTAGGCACCCACCTCCCTCCACCCGGTCCACAACGCAACTAACCGTCGTCGAGAACCATATGTATTGGGCGTATATAATGGTATCCACTCTTATATTATGTGGAGGCGTTTGCTTTACATCGTAAATATAACTCGTATTTGCTAGAGTACAGTGGGTACAGTAATGGGTGGGTTCGATTGTCTCCACAACACAGGTAGGCAGACCCTCCTCCATCCCCCCGCCCGGTCCATGATGCAACCAACCGTCGTCGAGAATGGGCCTACGTAATGGTATCCACTCTTGTATATATAGAGGCGTTATTTGTACATGATGAGTAAGGATATTTGCTTGAAAAAAGCCTGCCCCACATGTGATGTTCAGAAGACATCGACGCAAGACAAGCAAGTCAATACCAACCATTGTACACCTCGGACCGATCACCTACAGATCTACAGATCACCTACAGATCGTCTGCAGATCACGATCAACATATTTCAAGGCAGAGATCTATTCCCGATCTTGTATGGCATAGCCCATGTTACCGGGTGGGACCCTGTCTAAGCTGCGTGACCAAGCACACGGTTTCCTGAGTTGGATATGTGGCACGTATGCAGATCCTGTACAACCTCTCGCAACGGCAGGCGAGGAACTACTGTAGATGATCTATCTGCAGACAGACCAGATAGATCATGATCTGATGGAGGTGTGACCAGTGTGAGTGATCAAGCGTCGCCAGATACATCTTGCATACGGCAGTCAGGGCCTACATACAATACAGTAGTTCCAAACCCACGTAGACGACACAGGGGGCCACTACCTCCCCCCCCTTGCAGAACATGGATGTGGAGGCGGTACGCAATGTAGCACACCGCTACGTGTACCAAATTGAGAGGTTGTCGACACCTTGTGAGGTCTGTTACATTGTTCGATTTCTCCACAAGGATTTGTTTGCGATCATATTGTGCACGGGGGTGGTTCCGGCCACGTACGTGTGTATCATCGTACAGGAGTTAAGTCCTTGCGTAGCAAGTGAACGCTTTGTGAGCGAATACTGCACCGAATTCAGCCGTTCCTCGCTCGATGTTGTAAAATAATACCCTGGTGCATTACTTCTTCGCTCCTTCGTTCCAGGCCTTGTGTTTGCCCGAGGTCATCACCATCTCCTTGACCGTATCGTAATGCCTAAAAAAATAGCATTCGAGTTCCATTGTGCTCGCTCGACACGCGGTCCGCTTGCAAATAATAGCTGCCGACACGAGCGAACTCTCGTACTCGAAAGCTATTAGCTTGCGCAATCAGAAACTCGCACGTCCGAAGCGCGAAACAGGAACTCGACCAGTCAGAATCTCGACAACCAACCGCCCACCACTCGAGGCAGTAAGTCGCCAAACCACAAAAAAGAAGAAGACTCGCGCAACAACAAAAAGACAATCGGCGGGAACTGCCAATCAAGGCAGACGTCCAAATACAAGGAAGGCTTCTAAACACAGAAAACCACCCTCTCATATCTGCCCAGGCGGCCGCCTCGCCACCATCCAACGCACGGAGTCCGGAAACAACACGATAACGCAAAAGAACGCGCACATCTCGGACAGAAAATCGATCCCCCCCAACATGCATGATCTAGATCTCCCAAAAGGTACACCATATATTCCCGATTTTGTACGAGTATTATTCTGCTCATCATTATGTTGCCGGGTGGGACCCGTACAATCCGCATGGTCTAGGCAAGCGCAAGTTTCCTGGGTTGGATCTGTACTACGCAGATCCTGCACAACCTCTCACCACGGCAGAGGTGAAGAACTAGATGATCTATCTGTAGATAGATAAATCGTGATCTGTATCGTGTTCGGCTTCTGTGACCACGGACTACTGTATTCGCCAAGAACAGGGAAAAGAGCTACGTAATGTGAGAACATCATCATCATCATCATCATCATCATCATCATCATTATTACTATCATCACCACCACCATCACATCATCATGAGGTTTCCCGCAGTGCTCCCGGCCTACAACAAGTCCACCACGTACCGGACAGAGGACGACCCAAACAATCTCAATGTACAGTAGATTATGCACCTCTATCTGCCGTATTGAGATCCCGTGCGAGAGAGCCGGGTCATACCGATCCCTCACCTCACGGCAGAACACGTGCGGAAGAAAAGAGCCGTGCCAGACAAATCCCACCCCCCGGCAGATATGATCTACATCGAAGCAGATCATATAGGTCAGGTCAGGGATCTATTTTCCCGAAAGGTCTAGATTTTGCTATGGGGAACTGATCTATGATCTGTCTCATGCGTGGCTACTCGTATCTCTCATTGGGTGCCTTTCTTTCGACCCTTAGGCTAGGCTATCCGCGGTTCTCTTGTCTCCCAGAGGGAAGCAGAGGGAAGTCAGGCTCACCGGGCCCTTTTCTTTCACTCCCCTAGGCTAGGATAGCCGCAGTTAACTTGCCCTCCAGAGGTACACACGAAGGGAAGTCTCACTGGGTTAAGCTTCTCTGGGTTCCTCTCTTTCGAAACTCTAGCTTAGGCTAGCCGTGGCTCTTTCTTCCTCCACAGGTATAGCTACTGTAAGTCTCTCGCCCTCCCGCCCATCCTCCCTCCCTTTCTGTGCCCCGCACTGCCCGTCCGCTCACTACCGTGCTGATAACCTTGCAGTTCACCTACCGTGCTATGATACACCCTACCGTGATACACGCAGAGGCGTCACAGGCAGAAAAATAGCGTTCGTCGGCCCCGCCCTCTTGTACTGTCTCAACTACGAGTACTACACCGAGTATTGAAGGAAGCCCGAAAGACATCCAACGGACACATAGTATCCAACGGTACTTCAACCCTAAATCAACGGCTAGATCGACCCTACCCACCTTCTGTTCTCTCTATCACCAGTGCTACATCGAGTGTTGGAGGGAGACATGAACACATCGAACGGTAATGTAGCATCCAACACCTCTTTCAACGGCTATAGATCGATAAAAAAGGCGAGCGCAGTGACAAGGATAAACCATGTTTGAGCGGCCTGGTCGGCACAAAAAGCAAGCGCGCAAAGAGACAGTACTCTAGGTGTTGCACCATATCGCGCAGAGCTCTGCCCCGCCGGTGACCTTCTCGACACAACAAAGCGCACGCGAAATAAATTATCCCCGGTTTGCCGAGTATGTCGCCTTCCAGTTCTCTTTTTTCCTATCCGACGCCGTATTTGGCACGGTAAGCCCTCAGCGCCTCGAGCGCCTACGTACCGGACGCCAAAGGCCCAACGGTCACCAACCAACGGTCACCGAAAAAAAGACAGCAAAGAAACAAACCCCAATGACACCAATCAACGATCACCGACCAACGGTCACCAACCATCACCACAGAGAAACCATATGAATGAAATGCATCAATCAACGGTCACCAACCAAGTCACGAAAGCAACCACATATATAAAATGTTACCCAACCAACGGTCACCAAACAACAGCCACACACCAACCAACAATCACAAACCAACCAACGGTTACCAACCAAAGTCGTCAACCAACGACGCCAATCAATCGACACCAACCAACAGATACCAACCAGCAGTTGCCAACCCAAAGCACACCAACCAACCATCACCGATAAACCATCGTGTAGCAAAACCAACGTCACAAACCAAACCACATCCCGAAAAAAAGGAACGTAGCAAACATCGGAAATCGCACAAAAAACACACAATAAAAAAACACCGTCCGAGGAAAAATAAGGATGCACAAGGATGCCATGGCGCGAGGCACGTGCGACACGCCACCCACCAAGGAGTCCGATGAGACACAGGTCGGACGAAACACCGTGCGCCCGCCACAGCAGAGGCAGAGGGGCAAAGACAGGGAGACGCGGGGGGGGGTAGTGGAGGATGGGGGGGTAGGCGGAGTCAGACGTATTAAATAGCCACTAGGGTTTTCGGAAGCGCCCCTCCATATGCCACGATTTCCACGAGTGTTGCACGTGCCACAAAACTTACAAGAAAACTCTTTCACACCATGGGCAATAAGCCAGATCATTCCCACAGTTTATCACCTACAGTAGATATCTCAGGGCAGATAGATAGATAGATAGATAGATATCCCTGGTTTGTACGATCCGCGCGACCTACAGTAGCTCATGTTGCCGCGAGGCAGCCGCATAATCTGCGTAGTCTAGGACAGGTTTCCTGGGGTGGAACTGCACTCCTAAATGTTTACATATCCTGCACAACATCTTAATGGAATAACTTGGGGTTTGCATCTACTGTACATGATCTAGATGATCTGATAACGTATCGTGTTCCGTCATAAGTGTTTACTAGTTTTCAGTACTGCAGGACATACCCCGCCCCACATAAGAATAAGAACGTGACAATGGTGACACAAGAGAAAGAACAACAACGAAATAATGAAAACACAATGAATAAGAGCACAGCAAGAAAATAAGAAAAACACCGTGAGAAAAATAAGAGCTCCTTGATTGGTGTTACGCACTGCATGTGTCACACCTCAGCGAAAAATCACATACCGGGCAAAGAAAAAGAACACATGGACGAGAACAAAGCAATAAGAACGCACTAACAAGAAACAAAGCGATGAGAACACAATGGCAATCAAATGCGAACAGAGTAATGAAAACACAACAACAAAGGATGGAGCCTCGCCCAAACTAAGTTTTTTATTTCAATAGTTATGCGTCCTCTATAATATTCGTCATACCTCAGCGTTTGCGCCGACCGAATCCCCCTTAGCAGCGAGGAACTCTGTCAGATGGGACAGTCCCACTACGCTCACGACGGGTATCCCGAACGCCTCTTCCACCTGCTGCACGGCTGACGTGCCGACGGCCGTCGACCCCTCCTCGGGCTCCGCCCCTGTCCTTTCCTGGTACAAGGCATGAGAACATTGATACATGATATGATACAAGGGTAAATTGATATAGGAGGTTGAGTAGATTGATAGATGAGACGAGTAGATTGATAGATGGGATGAATATATTGATAGATGAGATGGGCACAATGATGGATGGCATGAGTACAATGATACATGAGTACATAAATATGAAACACAGACCGCGGTAGACTAGATGCGATAGATGGGTAGTTTGATAGATGCGACGATATCACAAGTACATTGACAGCAACCGCAGTGAATTTGCCTTAAATAATTCATTGATAGATATGTAGATTAATACGTGGGTGTATAAAGGCATACCCTGGTAGACTAAAGGAAATACAGTGCATGAGTAGATTGAGAGGTGCGATGAGTATCACAAGTAGATAGGCAGGTACCGCAAGCAAATTATTGAAAGTGACTCATTGATAGAATGAGATGAGTAGATTGAGAGAGGAGTACAAAAATGCATAGGCGACAATAAATGTTAAACTTCGTAGATGAATAGATTGATGGTATTAATAGATGCAATGTATATCATGACGTAGATTGCCAAGGTACTGCTCTTTCATAAGTAGAATACTTTTTCAATATCCATCATGATCCTAGTCGGGTTGCTTCTTGAACTCGGTTGTAAGACCACACTTATCCCTGGGTCCCAACATACTGTAGTTGATATTTCGACGTAAAGAAGGTTCATACAGTAGACAAAATAAAAGTAGGTGTCGGTGTCAATCTATGAACTATGAACACTTGAGTAGTGGGGGTGGCAGGGGGAAGCGACGGGGACCACCTGTCGGTCTAGCGCGATGACAACCCCTGCGGGCACCGCTTCTGCTTCGTATAAGATGTCCATGGCCTCTCGGATCGCCGTTCCCGCGGTGATGACGTCATCCACCACCAGCACGCGCTTTCCCTGCGGCAAAAGCACACAACGGAAAACACGGAGAACACTAATATTGATAAAGAGATCGGGAAACAGAAAAACAACACACACATACACCACCAAAATCAAGCAGAAAACAGGAATACCGGTAGTCACGGAGCTATACCACCATCAGCCCGCGTTCTCCCCTGCAGCAAAATACCCACGAACAGAAAATAAACACAGCACAAACCGAACATGAAAATAGAATCACGACGTTATCCACCCACGCCAGAAGGCGTTTTTCCTGCGACCATAAACAATCACAAAACAGAAACCAAAAAATAATTTTAAGAAAAACACGAGTTCATCCACCATCAGCAGGCCTTTTACAATCGACGGAAGCAGTCACCACAAATAAAACAAAAATTGAAGAAAAAAACGACGTCACCACAGCACGTGCTTTTCCTTATACAGCCCAAAGAACTACGGGCAAAACGACCAGCGAAAGGAAATCGGTACATACATGTCCGATTCAACCATTTTGCCGAAGCCGGGCCCTTCGTGCATAAAACACCGTAAACCATGTGTGATAAGACAACACTCTGTTATCACACGGGTGATAAGATGACACACCGTACATCACACTGGGTGATAAAATAACATATCGCATATCACGTGTGATAAGGCAATACACCGTATCATACGGGTGATAATACCACATCAATTATAACACGAGACAACATACGGTATCACACGGGTGATAAGATCACTCACCTTGCAACACGTGTATTGACAAAACATACTGCATCACTCGGTTGATAGGACAACAAACCGTATCACACGGGCCATAAGACAACAGACCGCATCAGGGTGATAAGATAACAAACGCTATCACACGGGTGATAAGATAACACACGCTATCTCAGGGGTGATAAGATAACAAACACTATCACACTAGGGTGATAATATAACACACTCCCTCGGACGAATTTCCAAGCTGTTTTTTCTCTCAACAACGAGGAGAGTGCACTCAAACACGCCTACATAAAACGTTTATGGGAGTATCTCCTTCAAGATCTTACCAACGCCGTCATTTTCGTTGCTGTGTGCACCGCTTAAGGCATGTGTTCGAGAAAATCGGTCCGGAAATTCGTCCCAGGGCGTGTTACCTCATCACTCTATTTACGGGGGACCATAGTAAACAGGACCTACAGTACACACAAAAACCTATATATTTCCGTATGTTACTATTCAATATTTGGTCCTATTTACTACCGTATGGTCCCCCGTAATAGTTTAATACGGGGTACAGTGGCGATCTCTCCATGTGCCGGCTGCCCGCTGCAGTGCCTGTAGAATCGCTATTACTAGGCGCGCAGATGGAATCAACGAGCTTGGCAGTGTGCTACTATTACGTGGGACCAAAGTTAATAGGACCTGTGGTAAACATAAAAACCTACCAGGTATATATTTAACCATTTCTACCAACGGTATTTGGTCCCATCAACTATGGTCCCCCGTAATAATAGTGCCGGTTGCCGCGCATACCATACCGGCACTACCGGTGTGTGCTCGTTGAGAGGGACCACGGTAGTAGTTCAGCCGACTGTAGTGTCTACCAGGTACGAAGGAGTCGTGGGGACGAGGAAAACGAGCCCCCCTGGTCTACCTTGAGGTCTGCCCCAACGAGATGGCCCTTTTCCCCGTGATCCTTGGCCTCCTTACGGTTGTACGTGAAACCCACGTCTCGGTCGTGATGGTCGGCTAGCGTCAGAGCCACGACCGCGCCTAGCGATATGCCCTGCCATCGATGAGCAACAACAGCGACGAAAAGAAACAAAAAAAAATGAGCGTACCAGGTATCGAATAAAACACACTGCCGATAAAGAGTGGGATAGGGATAGATACCATACCAGGTACGTGCTGTAGATACACATGGGACTGACTTGGGCGGGGCACAGACATGAATCATCATACCAGGTACGTGCGGTAGACACACGTGGGACTGACTCGGGCGGCGCACAGGCATGAACCAGTTTGAGCAACCGATCGATAGGACAACCAAGCACACATGCGACCGTGTGATCGAGTAGCAAATAAAAAAGAGAGAACACCAGAGGAGCGCGAGTTTAACAGAGCCCCAAACGATGGACCGACCGACCGACCAACGAACGAACGAACTATCGCAGAACAAAAAAAAACGAAAAAAAAACGAAAGCAAAACGAAAACGAAAAACAAAAAACAAAAAAAATCACAACCATATGGTGGCGTACGCATATTATTTTTCCTACACGTAAATACATAACCATTGAGGGGTGAAATACGACAGTACTTTTAATAACACTAATATTACGGGGGACCATAGTGAACAGGACCAAACATTGTCAGTAAAAATAGGTAAATATCTGTGTTTTGTGTGTGTGCCTTAGGTCCGCCTTACTATGTTACCCCTGCTGACGAAAACAGGTATCAGCATTCAGCACTATACCCGAGTATATTTTGGTATATTTTATTAATAATAGGACTATAAGGAGGTATATACAATACCACATATTTCAGAGCGGACGTACCGGTAACACCGCAAATTAGCCACATGTCGCATTTTGAACATCCCTGGTTGTATCGCCAGGGGGCAAAACAATACCAAATAACCTAGGCTTCGTTGTATTCAAGTAACAGGTAATGGAATTACATTGCTTTCCCCGTTTCGAAGACACGATATACAACAGTTCACACCTCATACAGGTCATACACATCATACAGATCACACAGATCATACAGATCATGATATATATCTTTCAAGAGAGAGACACCGTCAATTCCCGATCTTGTATGATCTACAGCAGCTAACCTCGATGGGTGGGACCGGTATGATGTGCATGTTCTCAAGTTTTTTTTTCTGGGTCGGATCTGCACTGTCAATACACCGATAGATCCTGCAAAGCCTCTCACAAAGGTAGGTGAGGAACTAGATTATCTAGATGATCTAGATTATCTATCTGTACATGATCTGTCCGAGCCGCGGCTTAGTGCCGCGCCTACCTACGCCGACCAACCTCGTACGGGTACCTTGTAGGCGGGCCCGAAGATGACGTCGAACTCGAGCGGCGGTTGGGCGTGTGCGATAGCAGCAGCATAGCACTTCCCCAACTTCGCGATGGCCGACCCCTTGCAAAAGAGACCTGCGACCATGGGCAAGGCAGTAAGCAAGCACTACATTCATTATAGGGGTACTGCACGTGCTTAAAACAAACAAACAAACAAACAAACAAACAAACAAAAAACTGGAACACTCTGGGTTGAAATATGAGGAGCGGTTGGTATCGATGATGAAGGTAGAAACGGTATTTACATTGCCGCCCAGACTGGTACCAGGTATACGACAAAGAGAAAGCTTGCAGGTACAGCCTTAGAGGTCAAAATCGAACTCGCAGTAGCTCCGGTGTTTTAATCTCTTGAAAGACAGTGCCATGCGTCAGCCGTGACTTCGGCCGATTGAGTAGTTGATGCTCAGAACCTTTGCGAGCATTTAAAATACGTTCCTCCTTCGAGGAGCACGACCAAAGCCGCGGCCCGACACGGCACAAATCTTGTCACTCGACAGTCACGGCAAGCCACGAAATTACCGGGAGGTCATAACACATCATCACATCACGGCAAGTCGGCACGAACTATGAGGTCGGGTCACATCATGTCGCGAACGGTTGCGGCCTTACTCCGAACGGATTGCGAGTGGGAGTGACAAAATAGGGGGGAGGAGGGGGTCGTAGAGCAACTTGTTCTCCCCGCTCGTGGCATCTGCTCGTCGTCAAACACGCACACATCAACGAGACAAGCCAACTCTACCCCCGCCCCCCCCCTCCCCCACGTCCTTACCATTCCCCTCCTTAATCCCATCCCCTCCCACACTATCCCCCTCCCTCCCCACAGTGGTCTGCACGTTGTCGAAACATGTAAACAAGATCAATTCACCCTTTGGCCTCCACCCTCGACTCCATCCCTCCCCGCCCCCCCATCTCCTCCACGCCGACCCCCCTCCCACCCCCTATATCCCTCCCACGACTACGGCCATGCATGATATGAGTACACCACCCTCCTACACGCCTCCCCCTACCCCCCCCCCCCCCCCCCCCCCCCTCCCTCCCATCCCTCTTACACGCCCCCCTATCTTCTCCGTCCCATTCCCCCTCCCCGCATCCTCTCCCTCCCTCCCCCCGCCCCCATTCCTCCCCCTCCCCCCCTTTCCCCCCATCTCCCCGTCCCTCCCACCCACTCTTCACCCCCTCCCCCCTCCCACCCCCCCCCACCCCCCCCCCCCTCCATACCCTTCCTCTCACCAGCATTAAAAAAGTAAGGTGACTGTCTGCCGGACTTAAGCGTGAAATTTCCGAAGCGGAGCACCTCTTGCGACAGCGAAAACTCTATGAACTGTCGCTGGTACGGCATAACGGCGGTCTCGCCAGCCGCTTCTCGCCCGGGCTGATTCCGCCCGGCCGCTTTCGCCTCTTCCCGGCTTCTGCACATTTTCTGGTTGCGTAAGGGTTTTGCATACATTCGGGGGGAGGGGGGAGAAGGTGGGGATGGGGGAGGGAAAGAGGAGGGGGGGGGGGGGGGGGGGGGCGTACTCATTTGTTGCTTGCCTTAGTCATTCGACCATTGACCACGCATCCCTTTCGAGACGGAGCAGGGGGAGGGGAGGGGGGGGGTGTACTTATTATCATGCATGCGTGGCCGTAGTCATATGACCATAGACCCTCGCATCCCTACAATGCCGAAAGGGGGGGGGGGGGGGGGGGGTGTACTCAATATCATGCATGGCCATAGTCGTGTGACCATAGACCCTCGCATCCCTATCCCTACAATGCCGGGATTGAGCACGTCGGGTTTTCACCGACCTGGCAGACATTGCTTTCACCAAGGGCGAAGCGCCGTGAGGTGGAGGGCGAGTCGCATGAAGGGTGACCTGCATCTCTCTGGTTGCGTAAGGGTGTTGCCATTGGAGGGGGAGTGGGGGAGGGGGGCGTACTCATTTTTTGCTGGCCTTACGTCATTTGACCATTGATCATGCATCCCTTTCGAGACGGAGCACAGCTCCTGCCCGAGGGGGAGGGAGGGGGAGAGGAGAAGGGTGCAGCAGAGTCTTGTCATACAGACCACACCCGGTAAAAGCACGATCTAGGTCGTGCAAATCAGGGGGGGGGAACAGGGGTCTAGGATATGATCTGCCTCCAGAGACCTACCGTAGAAAAACGTATCCACAACATCTCACTAACTGTCTGGAGACTAACGGGCTAGACCCATGAGCACTGCCTTCACAGGAAACGGGAGGCTTGGTTCTGGCACTTGCCCGGACAAAGGTAAATCTGATCTGATCTGATCTAATATTATATGTACGGAAAATGTAGGGTCTGCCGTAGACGATCTACTGCCGATCGTGATCTGTAGTTGGAAGGATGGGCCCTTCCACGCATCGGAGTGATCAAATCACCCCCATTTCAATCCACAGATCTTTCAGAGTAGATAGATCCCTTTTATTCACCGGTATATCTGGTCTGCATGATCTAGGTTCTGTTTTCCCGGTGTGATCTGTATGACACAGCTCTTCCGCCAAAAAAAATATCCTGGTGTGATCTGCATAACGCAGCTCTTGCGCAAGCATTTGCCCGGTGGGATCTGTCGCTACAATATGACACGGCTCTTGCTTAAGGGCAGATACAGGGTCTAGATTATCTACTGCAGAGCGTGATCTGTAGTCAGGTCGTGAATTGTAGGCAGATCGTGATCTGTAGTCCATTGTGTGAACCTTTGTAGCAATCCCTACAGCGGGCGAGAGAGAATCCATCGATCCCTACAGCCCGTAAACATAGCATATGATAACAGATTATCTAACAGATAATCTACAGTACACCACAAGCAGATCATGTAAGATGTGGTGAACTATTACTCTTCCCTCTCTCGCGGTAACTATTCTCGATAAATAGTCTGGATCGTAACGAGTCTCGTGTGTTGACTCTTGCTCATCCCTTTTTCACAGCAACTAGAGGACGCCTTCAAAAGATTGTCTAAACGCGTCAACCCTTACCTCCTGCCTGTCTCATACTATATATAGAAAATACGACATAAATAAGGATCGTTTAAAACACCAACAGGAACAACGGGCACTCCATGGAGTATCACGCACAGCTCTCAAAGATGAGTTTGGACGAACATCTTCCGACCTCACACCCGACGGTGTTTTTCTTTTCTCGTAACTTTATACCAGGCACCAGATAACTACCAGGGATATACTATTAATAGACTTTTCACGGCGAAAGTGGTATACCATGTATGTCATTTTCTTCTTCTCATATTCGTTAGGGGCCACAATCTACTGTAATCCGCGGCCGCAAAAAAGTGCTACAGCCCTGCGGGGAAGATTCGAAAAGCCAGCAGCATCAGTAGGATGATCTCCTGCTGTACATCGTGACCTGTCTGATGTGTTCACTCTTACTCTCTCCCCTCTCCCTCTCACCCTCGCCGCGTTAATCCTATTTTTCAGCTCCACCGCCGCAGCCCTTGGGTCCTCGGCCCTGCTGATGCCTCGAGACACGGGGACGAGAAGGCCCAACCCTTTAGAGTCTAACGCCGCCAAACACGCCTCATCTAGGTTTCCACCCTGAGCGCCGACGCCTGCGGTCGCGACATAGAGGGGGAGTCGACGGGAGACGTGGGACATATCATATTTGAGCTTTTTAGGGTTTCTATGTCTTGGACTGCATTTATTTTCCAGTTGACAGTAATGCCGACTGCGTGTCAAACCCGCTTCATACTGATGCCCCCCTCTGAGTGCCGACGCCTGCGGTCGCGGACAGGAGGAGGAGCTACCTTTAGGGTTTCGAATTATTGGATTGCATGTTTTTCTCAATGGACACCCATGCCGCCCCAACATCAACATTCATCGCCAACCCTTATGCATCAGCAATAACTTCAACATCGGCATCACTACGAGCAAAAACTACTGCAACATCACTAATAACATCAACTAGCGATATTACTACTGTAGCAACGCTATGAACATTCATCATTCGCATGAGCAACAACAACACGAGTGCTTTCGTTTTCATCCAAATAGCCCATAGCGCCTGATTATTGAACTATTAAAAGCACACTATCGTGCTTGAACAGCTTCGGCAAGTTCGGCCGCGAGATCGATTCGGGGGTATTGCATGGACCGGCTGGTTTCGAAGTCTTGCTCAAGGGTTTGGGGGGGAGGCTGGTCAAAATTAACTGATTGAACAAAAATGGGGACGCAATATCAACATGACCACGACCATGAGCACCACGATCAATACGAGCATGACCATGAGCACCACCACACCATCATCGATACGATCACCATCAACACCACTGCCATCATCACCATCATCACCATCAAAGCCACCAAACCACCAAACCAACATTAACATGAAACCAAAACGCTGCGGCGGCGGGGGGCGGAGAGGAGGGGGGGGGGGGCGTCCAGGAAGCTGCACACGAGAAAGGACACGCAAAACAGAGGCGTGCTGATACCGCACTACTGCAGCTACCAGGCACCAGCACCAGGTACATTTTATGAGGCTCGCAACTCGAGCTCTGTACTGTACCCAGGAAACTACGGAAAAAAACTCCAGGAAAACTGCAAGCTACTGTATCATAGGCCCCGATAGACAGACACACATCAACAATGAAAAAAAACGAAAGCATGCCCCAGCAACCAGCCCATCCGGGGTAGGTAAAGTAGTTATAACCCATAACTAGATACCAGGTACACCGTATATAATCACCTGGGGCGAGGATCCACAGTCCAGGGGCGGCTGCTCGTGCGCGGGAGAGAGCGTCTGCGTCGGTAGCGCCTACGACGAGACCAATGTTACTGTCAGTGTTCCAACTGGAGGCATCCAGCAGTCAGCGGAAAGCGGAAAATTCCGAGAAATTGAAGTGTGGGAAATGAGGCAGGGGACAGGGGGTGGGAGAGAGGGAGGGAGGAAGGGAGGGAAATAGGGAGGGAGGGAGGGATGGAGGGGTGGAGGGAGAGGAGGGAGGGAGGGAAAGAGGGAGGGAGGGAGGGAGGGAGGGAGGGAGGGAGGGAGGGAGGGAGGGAGGGAGGGAGGGAGGGAGGGAGGGAGGGAGGGAGGGAGGGAGGGAGGGAGGGAGGGAGGGAGGGAGGGAGGGAGGGAGGGAGGGAGGGAGGGAGGGAGGGAGGGAGGGAGGGAGGGAGGGAGGGAGGGAGGGAGGGAGGAAGGGAGGGAGGGAGGAAGGGAGGGAGGGAGGGAGGGAGGGAGGGAGGGAGGGAGGGAGAGGAGGGGGGGGAGTGCTCGATATTATTCATTGCCGTAGTCGTACGACCATAGACCCTCGGAGGGAGGGAGAAAGCGGTATTAATAGCATTTACAGCGAATTCTGTGAATGGGGGAGTACGCAGTGCGCATGACAGTTCGGTCCTACACAAAGCGCCCGTGCCCTTTCTAGGAAGTAAAGCCGCCTTCCTTCCCTACCACGACCTGGATGACGAACTGAAATACTGCTGGGTGGGTTGGAGTACGTAGAGAGCCGGATGCCGATATATACTGGACGGGACGGGCGTTGAGTGTTGACGCAGCACCAAAATTACCAATCCGGGCATTGCGTTGCGTTGGAGGGATTATGGGGGCCATAGTAATTAGGACCAAATATTGTTGGTAAAAATGTCGAAATATATAGGTTTTTGTGCGTGCCGTAGGTCCCCCGTAATATGAATATCAATAGCAGTGGGAACCAAATATGATGCGTATACATGCGGGATATATGTTGCTTTTGGGGGGGGGTCATAGTGGATAATGATTACCGTGTGTGCGTACCGTGGGCCCTTGCGATGGCGGCGCGCGTTCTTACTCTGCCCTCACCTCTCGCAGAGCGACGCCACCTCTTCGAAGAGGGCTCTTCCGGACTTTCCAACCGTCAGCGTCTGGAGCTCGTTCGAGCTCGGGTTAGACGTCTTCAGCGCCATCACGCGGGCGCACGAGGGGTATAAGAGGAGGGAGAGAAGGGATTTTTACAGAAGGACGAATCGACAGCGCACGGAGGGAGGCCGTCGAGTAGGAGTGGGGTAGAAGGGGGAGGCGGGAGGGGGGGGGGGGGAAGGGGGTCATTTGTTGCTTGCCTTAGTCCTTTGACCATCAACCACGCAACCTTTTCGAGACGGAGGGGGGGGGGGGGGGGGGGGGGGCGTAGTCATTGGTTACTCACCTTAATACCCGGGTACCTCGTCATACTCGAGTAGGTAACCGGGACGTAAAACTGGGTACTGTGGAGGACAGGTTCTGGGAACGGTTCGTAGAATGGTCGTCACACATGCACCCATGGGAGATACAACCAGAAGTTTTATCCTATCTGAGGATCTTCCAGTGAAGCGGGAGAACTCGGCGTAATAACCCGAGTCTCCTCGAAGTCGATGCGAGCCTCGTTTGCCCGCCCGAGCTAGCTTCGCTCATCTGCTCTCTCATCTCCACGTTATCACGTGGGGGGCTCTCTCCTCGTCCTACATTCAAACATAAGGAATACAATTGCAGATCTCGGTAGCAGGTAAAAAGCTACCACATCACTCCAGACCCTGCAAGAATAACGGCTTCATAGCCCCCCCAGAGTATATATATATATATATATATATATATATATTTGCTCATCCCATTCATTATCTTCGCACATCTTCTTCTCTCTCTCCTTCCCACTCGTAACTCAGATCCGGGGTCACATAGCAGGCTCTTCTCCCCCCTTCCCGCTACGGTACGTGCCTTCATTTTTATCGCGAGAAGATTTCAGCCTTTCCTTCCCTCGTCGACTCGCATCGAATTGTGCCTACCCACGCTGCAAGGCGCTCTCAACAATTGAATCTTTTTTTTATTTTTATTTTTGCAAATAAAGTCAAAGTCCGACCCACCTGGGGCTCGAACCCAGGACTCAAACAAGTAGAATTCGAGGTTAACCACTTGAACCACCGGGGCGACCGGGGATGATATACCCTGCTGAACACACCCTCTCGGGTAGGGCACCCGGGTACCCCGTCATACTCGACTACGTACCAGGGAAGGTAACCGGATACACCCAGAGTGTATATCTTACCAAATAAACCCTCTCGAGTAGGTACCAAGGTACCCGTGAACCCCTAGAGCATATACCCCGCTGAACGAAGCCCTGTCGGATGGGTACCCGGGTAGCCCGTCATACTCGACTAGATACACGGGAATGCACTCGGGAGCCCCAGAGTATATGTATACACTGCCAAACACACCCTCTCGGGTAGGTACCCGAGTACCTCGCCATACTCGCTTGGGTACCAGGGAACGTACCCGGGAACCCCTAGAGCTCATACCCTACTGAACACGCCCTCTCGGGTA
The DNA here is from genome assembly GCA_031213475.1 of Nereocystis luetkeana. Taxonomy (NCBI): domain Eukaryota; class Phaeophyceae; order Laminariales; family Laminariaceae; genus Nereocystis; species Nereocystis luetkeana. Next base: position 570,792 of record JARUPZ010000021.1, read on the forward strand.
GAGGTACTCGGGTACCCCGTCATACTCGAGTAGGTACCCGGGAAAGTACCCAAGTACCCCCAGAGCATATACCCTACTAAACACACCCTCTCGGGTACCCCGTCATACTCGAGTACGCACCCGGTAAGGTACCCGGGTAAGATCAGAGTGTATATCCCACAAAACACCCTCTTGGTATAGAGTACTAGTATGACGGGGAGCGTAGTAAGCAGCACCCACGCTGAACTCAAAATTACGAATCCCTCTTTATCTTTACGAACCCTAACCCTACCCCTCTGGTTCTGATTACCGCGTTCCCCCGAAAAGCCGGTAGTTACGTCCCTCTTTAGGCAGCTCCTTCCTCCCTCCCATCTTACCTTGCACAGTACGAAAACGCCTCTAGCGGGGTCAGTAAGGAAGGGCTTAACCGTGTCCACTCCCATGTAGGCGTTGAGCGTGATGGCGTGTGCGCCGAGCTCCTGCGCACAAAGCGTACGCCACGGGACGGGGGGGGGGGGGGGGGGGGGCGATTCTTTAATAGCTTCAACATTGAGTACATCGTGAGTGATCAACTGCTTCAACGTTGAGCACATCGGGTGATTCGTAACTTCTGGACTGACTAAATACTTCAACCTTAAGCAGATTGGCTGACCAAAATGAGACAAAACCCTCGAGGACACTGGTTGAATTGATACTTCGAACCGAACATTGAGCAAATTGGTGGGCCAAAAGTCTTCAAGTTTGAGCAAATTGGTTGAACCGATACCTCAACGCTGGTAATAATGGTTGGCCAATGCTCAACATTGAGCACACCGGTTGAATCACTAATTCAACACTGAGCACATTCGGTAGACCAAATACTTCAACATTGAGCACACTGGTTGAATCCATACTTAAACGCTGAGAATACTGGTTGACCACATACTCCAACATTGAGCACATTGGTTGAATAATGACTTCAAAACTGAGAGTAGTGGTTGGCCACATACAACGCATTGGTTGAACAGTTACTTCAACATGCGCATATTGGTTGATCAACTACTTCAACAGTGAGCATATTGGTCGATAATTGCTTCAACATTGCGCCCATTGGTTGAACAGTTACTTCAACATTGCGCATATTGGTTGATCAACAACTTCAACAGCGAGCACATCGGTCGATAATTACTCCAACATTGCGCCCATTGGTTGAACAGTTAAACCAACGTTGACCAAAACGATTGCCCAATGTTCAGCAGTGAGCACATCGGTCTGACAAATTACCCCCTTAAGGAGCATGTTGGACGAACAAAACACCTCAAGATTAAGCACATTGTTGAACGCTTTCTTGAATGTTGAGCACATCGGTAGGTCAAACTACTTCCAACATTGGGCACACGCCTGTTCACCTGGCATCATATTATTAGGTGATACCTGACACTGGTACCAAGTATCGATAATTACAAATGTACCTGGTATAAGAGATCGAACATGATATCACATACTAGGTATACACTATTAATAGTCAAATACCAGGTCCGGAGTATGATACGTACACACATATCATATCATAGAAATACGACACGCCCGGCTTGGACACACTGAGGGTATATATACATGAACCAAGTACAGGGGTGGGTGGGGGGTGGTGATGGTGGGGGTTGGATGGTGCTTGAAAATTAATTTCGCAAGAGAGGGATTTTCTCTTCACATGGCCTATCAGCAGCAGGTACACATATCTACATATCTACTCGTACAAGCTTTCTTTCCTTCGGGGTCACCTCGACAGCAGCAGAGCATCAACGCTGTGCACAACAGTAGCAGCAGGAGTCAATATAGAATTACATACTTAGATCACAACCCCTGAGCGTGCTCGGTTGGTGCATCCCTGGCCTCTCAGAGCTCCCACTTCCAAACCGCCTCCTTTCATTACTTGCCGGACCTTTCCAGCAGTTCTTTGTTTTCTCGGTCCTTTCTTCCTTTTTTTTTCTTTCGTTTCGTGTGCGAGCGTGTTCTCCGAGCACGGCATCGCGGGAGGACCCGGCACCGTCGCGGGTGTCAGCGGGTGCTGGCGGGTAGAGGGGGGGTTGCAAGGAGCGCGGTCGCCGCTTTCGTGCCAAGGCGTCGCGTGTGCCTCGAGACACGAGGGATGCATGAACGGGCTTTGTCTGGCTTCGATTTATGATTGTTGATAGAGTATGTACGAGTTATGAAGGTCGTTCGGGAGGGCAAGATAATATTCAAGCGGTGCTTATTTTTGCGACCACGCTAAAGTTGAAAGAGGGAGGTGTGCAGTTTGAACACCAACGTTATCGGGCTGGCGAACGACGGCCACGGGGAGCACCGGGCTTCACGCGAGGTGGGCGACGGGGCTGATTGTGGCAGAGAGTGATAAAAGCTTTACCCGGACCGAATCGGTAGCGAGGTGGTCGCGAGAGGGGCGGGCGGCGTACGAGGCTGAGAGAGAAGCTCTTCTGTGCGATTTTTTCTTTTCTTCTTTTCGACCGGGCTGCGGGTGTAAGGTGTTCCAATCAGGCAGAAAAACATTACACGAGAGGGGACGGGGATTTTTTTTCCTTTCCGAGTTTTCGGTTTCATTTTCATTGTTTTTGCTGCTGTGCCGTGCTGTGCTGTGCTTTCGCTTTCTTCGTACATACAGCAGTACACAGACATAGAGCATATCGAAAGAAGAAAATAAGTACAGACAGTAGTACCCTACCTGGGGTATGTACGTACGTACGACATCCGCGACGCGAAGCGTATATGTGGCATCCAAGCTGACGTCGGAGCTGTTTTTTCCTGAAGCATGGCGGCGGGACTCTTGGCATTATCAAGTCGCGGGTTTGCAATTACGATCCTTGAAAACACTAAACTCAATCGTGGACCTCTGTTCGCTTCGCATAATTTGATGTGCTTTTTTCCTTCCTGGGCGAGCGTAGCGGGCGGCGTAGGCCGCCCGCGGAGCGAAGCGCCTTCTATATACGTATAATATATAATATATATATATATATATTTGCTCATCTCATTCATTATCTTCGCACATCTTCTTTTCTCTCTCCTTCCCACTCGTAACTCAGATCCGGGGTCACATAGCAGGCTCTTCTACCCCCTTCCCGCTACGGTACGTGCCTTCATTTTTATCGCGAGAAGATTTCAGCCTTTTCTTCCCTCGTCGACTCGCATCGAATTGTGCCTACCTATATATATACCTAGGATACGTACGAGTACGAGTATATTCGCTATTAACATGTCGTAGCGTAAATTAATTATTACGGGGGACCATAGTTAAAAGGACCTATGCTATACATAAAAACCTACATATTTAACCATTTTTACTAACAATATTTGGTCCTATTAACTATGGTCCCCCGTAATAGTTGTATTTTTTAGGAGGCGTATATAGTACGAGGGGTAGGGGTGGGTGGAATTAATTCCTTGACTACTTGAGCTACATACGACTATTAATAGTGTGTCCTTTCGGGGTATTTTGCCAAAATAAGGTACACCTGTTCCATTCGAGCCAAAAACAGTTACTGTACATGTTGAAACCAAGTCAAGAGCAAACGCCACGAGTGGTGTATCTGGCCATGAGAAATCACGAACATTTGTTTTTCAACGCCGGAACATTGAGCGTGTGGCCTCCAGAATCTGAAATATTTTTGTTTTCTTTAGGGTATAGGCACCACAGGCTCCACTTAGACCTGCAGAGGGTCACTAAGCTTCGCTAATTTCGCCACGGCGGGCGCGCCGAGAGTATTTGTGCTGGCGCCCCCCCCCTCCCCCCTTCCCCCCCGTTAAAAGCTTCCAAGCCTCTCGCCGATGCTCACAGAATCGCATGGGCGGCGCGAAGTTATTTGCCGTGTACCAAACCTTAGGCCACCTCGACGCGGGGTGAGGCAGACGGCCTGCCGCCTGTGTCCACGATGCTGTACTACAACAACAGAGACACAGCAGTATAACAACTGAAGCGTATCGTACACCCCAAAGAAGAAAAAGTGAAATCAGCTTACGTATATAAATACGTGCGTACAGAGTTTAGACGTGAGAATAGCGACCGAGGGACGATAAGCCGCGTACGCAGAGAATAAACAGCGTACGCAAGGCCTCCGTGATTGGCTGAAAATCAGGCAAAAACAGCTGAAAGCTACTACCAGGTATTAATACTAGACAAAGTACGAAAACCCAGAAGTACTTGGCCAGTTTCAAGCCAAAAACAGGTACGATTTGAGGCTGGTCAATGGCAGGGCTCCTTTGCGTGTGATAATACTTGTTTTTAGGGTGTAACCAGTTTTGGCACAGAAGTGGTAAAAAGTATACCTGGTACGTACCTGATTTTGGCAAAAACCTTTCTTTCATTTTTTCAATTGAGGAGACGGTACAATGTGCCGCATCACATATAATACCAGATAGCATGCATCATCATACCTGAAACGCGGCAGAGGCGTAGGCGGCTGCAGTAGTCCCGATGTCTCCCCTCTTGGCATCCAGCAGGACAGGGATGTCGCTTGGCACGGCTGCAATCACTTCCTTCAGCGCCACCACGCCTTCCGCCTGCAGCAAAATAGCATAAACCAGGTATCAGGTATCACGCAGGGCATACATATCACAAATGTCGTAAACTATCATGAAGGTCTACCTGGTACATCTGGTAAGCAATAATGCCTGGTATCAACAACGCAGTATTGGCTACCTTGCAAGCAGGAAAACGCCTCTGTCAGCCAACGTCACAAGATCGCTTACAGGGCTACACGGACGACCCTTACATTCCCTGCGTCCCCTCTCCGGCTCGCATTCATCGCATTTTTCGCCGTGCTACACGGACGACCCTTACATCCCCTACATTCCCTCTCCCGCTCGCATTCATCGCATTTTCGCCGTGGTATACGTATACCTGGAATATTAAAATAGTTCATGTCGCCGGTTCCCACTCTCTTATCGTATCGGTACTCATTAGCTCGGTCACCGTCAGACCATCATTACTTCGGTCACCGACGGACAAACGAGCGCCTTCATACATATTGGTTTGCCTGTCGTGGCGTCCACTCGCGGCGTGCAAAAACAAACACGTGACAAACGCATTCGTGAGATTAACGAGCTGAATTTGTCCTGCTGCTCCAGCTTTCCCTCTTTCGTTGGATTTGCCGTACTCCTCCCTCCCTTTCCTACCTCAGATATGTTACCTCTACCTACGGAACTACGCTACCACTACTACGTGGGGTGTGCTTTTTCCCTTTCCACACTATTATTAGAGGTACGCGTATCCTCTTCGTGCAAGGTATACTCCGTATAGCGGCCTATTCAACTGCTGTCACAGCAATAGGGCTGCTGTCACAGCATGAGGGTTGCTACATACCATACCAGTATACCTGGTACACCAGTACCAGGAGTTGAATATTTTGTATCGTCCCAAGCACGACACCATTAATACGCGGCTTTCTTTCGCAGCTGCTTAGAGCAGCAGGGCTTTATTTCACCAAAAACAAAAACGGATCCGAAGGGCAGGCCTGCATTCCTCAGTATAGTATTAATAGGTAGATACGTGTCATGTATGATCGTCTGTATTTCAGACCCTTCACCCCTAAGAATCGTCTACAGACAGCAGCAGCAGCAGTATTAAATAGTAGTAGTCATGAAATTATCTGTATGATATACCAGGTATATTAATATTGATGGTGACAATTGGCAGGCTCAATTTCTTCTTCTCCGCACGATGCTCTCTTTCTTCCTACTCGCCTCTCTTTCGTATTAAAGGGGAAAGTAGGAATCAATGCATCGATGCAGCTGGGTGTGGAAGACAGGGCAATTACGTAAATATCCTAGACTTTGGAATCGCGCATGCATCGATGGATACCTGTGCCTGCCGAGTCACCGATCTCAGGTCGCAAGCGGCCCCTTCGTTGTCACGTAAGGTCGCACGTCTCCCTGCATCACCCATTGTGGAATCGGCTTCACCGGGTCCGCACAAACGCCTCGAGGGTGCTTTGGGTTGCTTCAGGCAACCCACCCCCCTTGGTTCGAGAGATGAACTCTCAGCATCTCCTTGCTGCATGATACATGATACATGATGCCACGATACTAGAGGACGGTGCTCGGCACGGTCTGGCGACGACGACTCCTCCAGGCATCAGGGGGTGCGAGCTCGTCACCGCGACATCATCGGCCCCGGGGATACCTGACTACTACGTATTACATTGATTTACTCTCTACTACTACGTACCAGGTATGTATTACCATGTAATGTTACGTATCATCAGTACTATTTATTACCCTGGTAATATGTACTGCTATGCCCCCCCCCCGAATAATACCTGGTATGGTATGTGGTACCTGGTATCTTGTAGTAAATCAAAGACGCGAGCGCCCATTCGCATCACACAGATAGCGAAACATAAATATCCTAGACTTTGGAATCGCGCATGCATCGATGGATACCTGTGCCTGCCGAGTCACCGATCTCAGGTCGCAAGCGGCCCCTTCGTTGTCACGTAAGGTCGCACGTCTCCCTGCATCACCCATTGTGGAATCGGCTTCACCGGGTCCGCACAAACGCCTCGAGGGTGCTTTGGGTTGCTTCAGGCAACCCACCCCCCTTGGTTCGAGAGATGAACTCTCAGCATCTCCTTGCTGCATGATACATGATACATGATGCCACGATACTAGAGGACGGTGCTCGGCACGGTCTGGCGACAACGACTCCTCCAGGCATCAGGGGGTGCGAGCTCGTCACCGCGACATCATCGGCCCCGGGGATACCTGACTACTACGTATTACATTGATTTACTCTCTACTACTACGTACCAGGTATGTATTACCATGTAATGCTACGTATCATCAGTACTATTTATTACCCTGGTAATATGTACTGCTATGCCCCCCCCCCGAATAATACCTGGTATGGTATGTGGTACCTGGTATCTTGTAGTAAATCAAAGACGCGAGCGCCCATTCGCATCACGCAGATAGCGAAACATACTTTGCAGCCCATGGCTGAAAGAGCCGAAAGACACGCCTTAAACCTATGAAACCCTGATCGGTTCAAAAACAAGACGGGCGGCCGAAAATCTAGCCTCGACCAATAAGAATGGCATCCGTCACGAAATCCGTTGCATTCCCGTCCTATTAATAGTACATTTTAGGGCGAGTTTTTTATTCGGGGCTGTGTAGTGGGGCGGAGGCGTTACAGATCCGACTTCTAGAGAGGTTTTAGGGGATACAAAGAAAAACGCTCTCACCTGTATTATTTTTTCGTGACAAGCCGTTTTCACCGCTCTTGGAGCTTTTAAGGACTGCAGTCCCGTTTTGGGGATCAAACACTTGGAATTAGAGTGGTGTGTCCCCAAAACGGAACTGCAGTTCTAGAAGGGTCAAGTCCCTAGCGCTCTTGCTCTATCAACAGTGGTGCTCTTAAACCGAGGTACCCACAGTGATCCAAAAGAACGGACAAATGAGGTATTACTTCGGACAGGACAGTGGTGTAGTGAGGTATCCCATTTATAAGGGTCCAGAATAAGAGACACGGGCATAAAGAGCGGTAGCTTCGGCTGGGCGTTGGGCACGGAAACTTGAATAAACAGGTGTCGCCCGACTTTTCCCACTTGACGAGCTTTCGCGCTCTTCAAGCAGGAGTAAAATCCTTATTTAGAAGAGAGACTCTCGATCTTATCTCGAATCGCTCTTATACCGGGATACGAGCGGTTCGTAGATGAGGGCGGTAACGCTGGCCCGTTTCGAGGGGCTCATAAATCGGTCATGTGCCCAGTTGTTGTATCACGCTCCTTGCGTGTCGTACTCGTACAGCTCCCCTTGCGCTGCCCGTCTTTCGGCTACCACCACTACTACTACTGTAGTACTGCTACTGCTGCTGCTGGAGATCTCTCAATGCCATGGTAACGTGTACTGCCAACTGTACCATCTTCTACCCCAGCAGCCCAGGCTGCTTCATGCTTCTACTGCTAATAATAGAGCTGCACAGCAACTGAATGATCGAATGGTACACACATGCACACCTCAGACAGAGAGTACACAGATCATACAGATCATCTACAGAACATCTACAGAACATCATCTAGACCTTTCAAGGCAGATGGACAATATATTCCCGATGATGATCTACTGCTCTAGCGCCGGTTGCCGGGTGGGACCCGCGTATAATCTGCACGGTCGACAGCTGCGGTAGTACCACGTGTTTCCTGGGTTGGATCTGTACTGTACAGGTCCTGCACAGCCTCTAGCGACGGCAGGTCAGGTACTAAATGGTCTAGATCACATGATCTATCTGATCAGTGCCGAGTTGTGGAATAATCGTCCCACACCATGTCTTCGGGGTGTTTCCGCCTACGAAGTCACGCAAGTATGTACGGCTGAGAGTTGGCGGAATAGAAGTCGTCGACCTGAAGATAGTTACCCATGGACGCATGGCTGAGCACGTGTGTAAGTGTATACGAACAGGATTTGACACGACAATCGACACTGCCGTGGACGTACGAAGCAGGCCGTCTGCGTCGTACCTGGCTCGTACTGGCGTCTGTACTGGTCTGGTACGGTAAGTACTTGCCACACAGAGGGGGTAGGTGTAGGTACCCCGAGATAAGAGCACCCCGTCACAATCCAAGTATTGCTCTCATATGTAGTGGGCAAATATATTCCCGTAGCTTCTAGTATGCGTGGGACACGACGTTTTGACCTCTCTCATGTCAAGAATGTTCTTATCTAGGGCTCGGGGGGTACCCACTGCTACGGCTGTACGACACACACTTGGACTCTTGCGAGAGCAACGCGCCGGTTGCTTCATACCATGCCAGAACGTCAACAGAGCAGTGCAGAACACAATACAACACAGCAGCGTTCACGTTCATGCTCAGGCATCTTCAGAAGTTGCGCCACAGCACGGGGTTTAGACCGAGTCGTCTGCTCGCTCGAGATCAGGCATATACTTATAGCAGATCAGCGGGGCTCATGAGAGAGGCTTCTAGACGGCCACTCTACGAGTACTCGTGTAAACAATACGGCTGCTGCGTATGAATCACAAAGCAGATCCAAGGAGGCAATCATGCTACCTAACATGCCTGACGCTCCTTCCTCCACAAAGAAGCTCGCAAGGAAATCAACAGGGGGCTTGAGAGGCAGCAAAGCGGGCTTGCCTGAGCCAGCACCCGGAACCGCACACGCCATGCCCGCGCTAGACGCTACGAACTCACCCCAAACGCTTCGAAGAACGCAACGTTGGGCTTGTAGGCCAGGGCAACGCTTGAAGTCGCCTCGATGAGCCTCAGGCAAAAAGCTTTCGCTCCGGCAGCGTTTTTGCTCTCTCCGAGCTCCAGCTCGTGGGGATCTAACCCGACGCACAGCAAGGAGTCTATGTTTCCCGCCCTGGTGGCGAGCTTGTCGAAGAAACCATGCCCCGATACCTCTGAAAAGCAAGCCATGCTGCCTGTACGTGGAGTTAATGATGAGTAGAGTTTCTGCTTTGACTCGCGATATTGTTGTATAGATTTTATGGCTGTATGAGCCAAGGGTCAGGGGACAGAACAACTTAGTAAGTCCGGCCGACGACGCCGAATATACTATTCTCGGTTCTCCGGTCTCATGGTCATGATTCTACCAAGATGAGAACTCTACTACTGCTGTAAGGCCAGAAAGGCCCAGGGAAGGGCAATGCCAGGGCTCGATTGTATGCCGGCGGAGGCTGGCAGCTGGCAGCTGGCAGCTGTGAACTGGGAACTGGGAAGGGAACAAGAACGCGAGGAACAAATGCGGCGTAATTACATACCGAATTCGAGTATGAAACCGATTTTATGAACCGCAACAACGATGCTGCTTTTAGTTGTTTATGTGGATGTGACCTGTGCGTCGTGAGTTGTACGTTGTGCGTTTGGCACTCGCACACATATCCGCGTTCTGCGTGGTGTGCCGCAGGAAAGGCCTGGATGTCGCCGGCTGGCGGTGAACCTCGAGCGTACAGTTCCGCCAGCCATCTGCAGTAGTGGCGCCGACAAGCAAAGCTTCGAGTATGTTAATTACATTGCTGGTCGCCACAATAACATCAACGGGCACCAGAGATGAGGCAATCTTTGCCGAAAAGGCAAGGGGAATGACAACAGGCCTTCGGCCAGAATCACGTTAGCAACCCCACCGGCCTTTGAGCGATTAACTCCACGCCTCCAGGGGTCGTGGAGTTTGAACAGCCCTCATCTATTCAAGCACTACGGTGCGTGTGGCAACAAACTTGCAATCGAGTGGGCACTATACCCTCTGTCTGGACAGCATTCCTTTGGGGCTGGCTGGGACAATAGTTAGCTCATGTCGCGCATTTCCTTTCTGGTTGGATTCGACCGCACCGGGCAAGCATCATCGGCGGATATCACCGGAGCAGTCGAGTCCGACAGCAGTGCGACGGGGCACAGCGGGCGTGTCCTGCGCAGAAAGGATGAGACGGACCTGTCGGATTTCTGGGAGGAGACAAGGCTTGGCCTTGTGCGAAGGATGAGGTACTTTCAATTGTAGAGTACCAGGTATACATGTACATACAGTAGTTGTATCATTGCTGTGGACACAAGTACCGCAGGTTCTTCATACTAACAACGGCCCTTGTGAATCAGAGCCTTCTCAGCCTCTGCCTTCCTAGTTCAACCAACTGCAACCCATCAATTGCCCATCCCTTTCTGTTTACGCATGCGAACGATTCAATGCCTCTCCACAAACCCCAGATTTCCTCCGTTCAATTTTCTACCCCTATCTATCCACTACCTGGTACGTAGCTAGCAGCAGTCAGCGCTGACTGCTATTATTAATAGCTCAGGGGTTACCGTGGGGTTTAACTCTAAAAACACTATTATTACTCGTAGTCTCTTATGAAAGCAAAGATGTCAGAAGACAAAATACTCACCCTTTGACGGACAGCAGCTTTGCCTTGACATGCGTTGACTGACACCAAACAACTACGCCTGAGCCTGGAACACTCGGTCCTGCACCCTTGTCAGCGTACGTTTTGCCTTGCTTGACATGTCTCCTTGCATAATATTTGAATGAAAGCACAATCCGGGGTCCACTGGCTGTTAACCCGGGACCTCGGGATTACTCAAGGGTTGCACTCCCTTCGTCAGTACTGCCCCGAACAGGAGGGTTTGTGGCCTTTATTTTTGCTTGGAAGTGTGTACCATGACACTCAGATATACAAGTACGTATACTTCCGTAATTAATTTCCACAAAAAAACAAGAAAAATGGTAAGAAGGGCGTCGGGAGATTCGAACCCCGGCTTGTGCTTTTATTAGAGATATACCTGGTAGGTACAGCAGCAGAAGCCGTACCGAGTGCGGTGCTTGCGGCTAGTTCCGCCGAGAGCAAAATCAACATTATTAACATCAACACACACCAGGCACGTCGGAGTATACCAGGTACACATCAGCTAGATTTTGTGTGGTTCGGATGTTTTGTATGATTCGTACCAAATGTTTCGTATGATTCGTATGAGTTCGTATGATCCGCATGTTTTTCTTGTTCTGTTCGGTTTGTCCGTTTCGTAATCCCACCGAAGGGAGAAAAACGAGATAGAAGCCGTTCCGAGTGCGGTGCTTGCGGCTAGCTCCGCCAAGAACAAAATCAACCTTAACATTGCGAGCCAGATGAGGAAGCGAGCGTACGCCGCAAAAGCTCAGGCCTCGAGGAAAGCTCGCTTCATCGTCCACCCCAACGTGAGTCTGTTGTGGAGTGCTACTGGTACGTACACTGGTATTACTTGGTTACAGTATGGACCCTTCAAGAAGAAGCACCTGTCTGTATGATACGCAATGTGATCAAGCGTTAGCACCTTATTGTGTCACCATGCTTGAACCGTACGGCATTATGTACCACTCTGACCGGTTGTATAAGACACGTTATACTCGTACCATAATAGGGTTTTGATTTGTCGTATGATACTGCCGTGCTTTTGTTGTGGATAGTTATTCACTTTCTGTTAGTATTTTTCAGAACGACACTACTACACATTGTCGGATGGCAAGCAAAACAAAACAAATAATACAGAAGAAGGGGGGTAGACTTGGTGCATGGGTTTCCTTTTCTTGTTTCCGAGGTTTTCTTCTTTCGGGAAAGTTATGAGTGATCCATGTTGAAGATCATGCTGCACATTGTCGGATGGCGAGCAAAACAAACACATAATATGAATGTCAAAATTTAATGGAGCTTATATCCTCGGTCATAGTGGTAGGGTGAGGTGTACCACTCGCCGCTGAGCACGGTTTCTTAACCCAACTTTCTTAGCGCCACAAAAGCTGAAACCTTTTTTTCTTATCGGGTTTTTGCTTGCCCGTGGATATGCACTGTAGTCTATTACTATTAAAGAGTAGTCTACAGTACCGAACAGCTACTACTACCTAAGAAAAAGGGCACTAAGAAAGGCAGGATAAGATCTACAGCGAAACAACAAATTCGTGAGGGAGTCGTTGTCCTGAAGCTATTACGGGGGACTATAGTTAATAGGACCTATGGTATACATAAAAACCGATATATTTAACCATTTTTACTAACAGTATTTGGTTCTCTTAACTATGGTCCCCCGTATTATTAGTAGTGGTGTTGAACCCACCCTCTATTCTCAAGTAAGAAATACAGCACGGGACCAGCTTTCTGTTGTCTTATTGGGCGTCCTGTGCTGTGCACACTACTGCTTCACGCCCTTAGTTTCTTGTGCTCAGAAGTTCCTATCATTTTCAGCGTGGTGTTTGTTCTCGTTTTTCCCACGCGCGCTTTGCATTGATTGCCGGATCGCAACTTGAATACTATGAAAGTATCTGCGAAAGGCGTTGCTACCACTGTACGTATAGATAGAGAAACGTTGTTTATGGCATTCTGACAGGCGGTACGTTCGTACACATGTCGGATATATATAGGGGACCACACCCAGAGGTATGGTTGACCGTATAGATAGAGAAACGTTTTTATAGCATTCTGACAGGCGGTACGTGCACCCGTCGGGATATATATGAGGGACCACACCCAGAGGTATAGTTGGCCGCCACCCATACCTCTGGGTGTAACCCCCTCGTGGCCGCGCTTTTCGATTTCGCTTTCTCTCACATTGGCGTTGTTTCGTCAGGGTCTAACAGCAGTGACGGATACAGTAGTGACGGTTTCATCAGTGACGGTTACAGCATTGACGGTTTCATCAGTGACGGTTACAGCATTGACGGTTACATCAGTGACGGTTACAGCAGTGACGGTAACAGCATTGACGGTTACATCAGTGACGGTTACAGCAGTGACGGTAACAGCATTGACGGTTACATCAGTGTCGGTTACAGCAGTGACGCGTGCTACGATAGGGGTAACACTTTTTGGCCAAAACAAAGATGACTGCCTGCAGACTCCTTGAGGCTGTATCTCTGGAATAATAGCACTATCAATAGCGTTTCACAGTACTTTTATTTATTTATTTTTATTTGCCTTCTGACAATGTGCAGGGCGTTATTAATTCAAAATGAAAAAGCTGACATAATTCATCGAATACCACTAACTTCATCGAACCAATTCTCCTTCCCTGCGTGTACTCACTTGCACCCCCACCATTTACCGAGATAATTTGCCTACAATGTATCTATACGCCATGCTTCCTACTCCGCATATATATACTATTCGAGAGATGCCTACCTGGTATTAATAGTTATAGTATGCTTTGGGATTGTTCATCGGGCTTCGTCTTTTTTTGCTTCTTCTCTCCAAGTCTGTATTGGGTGACTTTGTATTGACTTCCTATCAAGTGCGTAGCCTCAGAAGGCAAAATAGGTGCTACTACCCCTACCGTAGTATGTGTCACCTGTGCACCATTACGGGGGACCATATTAAATAGGACCTACGGTACACACATAAACCCATATATACGTGTTTTTACTAAAAATATTTGGTCCTATTTACTACGAGTATGGTCCCCCGTAATAGGTGTACCTTGGCCTTTTGAGCCATTCGTAGGTACGATGGAACGCAGGCCAAATATCAGGCGGCGCCAGGAAGCTTTGTCCCGGTACAATGCGCAGTGTATCTTTGAATGGCTCAAAAGGCGTAGGTATACCTATTTTTGGATAATGCTCTATTATTAATAGTACCGATGTGCACCCCGAGGCCGACTTTTTTTTTCGGGATCACGAACTCCGTGAAGGTATGGGATAGAAGATCCACCAATTTCACAGCCAATCCAAATGTTCCCATGTGGTTAAGTGGTTGAGCATGTGAAGAAGGACTACTGTATGAGTCTGTTTCGTGAGTTCAGTGCTCACCATCACCGTTTCTTCTTTTTTTTCGCATTTAGGCAACATTCTTTTTTTTAATACGAGTAGTATGTACATTTTTTGCCGACCCCTGTTTTTACGGCGGACGCCGTGAAGATGCATCAATTTTTCAAATCGGTGGTGGCAGTCGAAGGTTACGACCGTTCATGAAAACACAGCAAGGAATGTTCGGCGGCACACAGCCCCGCTTGCCATCCTGGTTCCGCCCGGACCGAATCCGGACACGGACGGCCCGAACCAGGCGTACCGTGACCAGTCTGTCCTGCTGGGCGCCACTCACGTGGACCCATAAGCGCACCTACACCTACGAAGAGGCAGCGTTGACCGCGACGGGTCGGTTGCCGCTACGAACCTCCGAGGTGTGCAATCGCCAACACGCATGCGTCCTTCGACGAGCGGGGCCACAGGCTGATGGAAGCATGCGCGTCAAAGCCCGGCCTTTGAAAGGAGAGATGCAGCCGTGGCACGAAGTGGCGTGAAGAACATTTGTGATCATAAGAAAAAACGAGATTGGGAAAAAAAAAAAATATGCTCGTGTGGCCAAACTGTGGACACGAAGAAGAATGACCAGTGGGGGCGTGACCATTGCCTGGTTGTCTCCGGGAAGACGCACGCACTACGAGTATACCCAAGTATGTACGGGTTGTCGCACTGACCGGCAGTCCGTTTTACAACAACAAACAGCAAACATCCCGTGATAGTTATGGTGGCACTGCCAGTCAACTAGCTACGCATAATGGCGACCTCGACGGCCAAAATTCAACACAAACCTGCCACTTTTCTCGGTGGAAAGCTTAAGCCTTGGACGCGTCGGGGTAGAGGGTGGCATTTTTTCGATTCGCTTGGCCACGAGGGGCGTGGGGGAGGGAGGGGGGGGGGTGGTCGATGGCGAGGATAGGAGTGGTGAATATATGCCGTCTGCTGCAGATCATCTCGGCGACCACACAGGACGCAATTTCGCGTATGGTGTCCCGCAGTCAACTCCAGCGTAAGGATCGCCAGGAAGCTTAAAGGAGCCGGTGGGGGGGGAGGGGGGTGATAGACCCATACCCATGGCATGGAGATGGAGCCTGGGCGCGGGCTAGGGTTGAAGAGTAGTAGGTAGAGGATCATTTGATGAAAAGGCAGGAAGAACGACATCGAACAGAGTAGATCGATGTTAAACAGGAAGTCCTGTAGGTACAGAAGGGAGTTAGACTTCGTGCATGGCTTTTTTTTTATTCGTGATTTCCCCCCTTCCAGAAGAGCGGTTTTCTTCTTCCTTCGGGGTATTATTTATGAGCGATCAATTTTGAAGCTCATCCTGCACATATTCGGGTGTCAAATACGTCAATGCTACATTAGTGGGAGGGTAGAGAGAAAGGAGGGTCATCACCACCGGTGAAAACGACAGCTGTCTGTGTTTCCCAACGTTGCTGCTATCAAAGCCATGTCTTCAAATCAAATAATATGAACAAAAACGCCTGATTCTCTCTCACAAGAAAAATACACGGGTTGTTGTCGCGTCGGTTCCTGACCTCTACTGATCCTCTCCGCTTGGCGCCGAAAATTAACGCAGGACCAACGGAAGCTGTTCTGGGATCTGTTCGTGGGCACGATGATCGTGTACAGCATCCTTCTTATCCCGTGGCGAATCTCGTTTAAGCAGGACGCCAAGGGGTTCATGCTCTACTTCGACTACTTCGTCGATTGCGTGTTCGGCTTTGACATTATTCTCTGCTTCAACGCCGCCTATTTTGAGGAGGTAGTTTTTTTTTCCGAAAGGGGAAACTAGGGTAGGGTAGGGTAGGGAAGGGTAGGGTAGGGTAGGGTAGGGTAGGGTAGGGTAGGGTAGGGTAGGGTAGGGTAGGGTAGGGTAGGGTAAGGTAAGGTAGGGTAGGGTAGGGTAGGGTAGGGTAGGGTAGGGTAGGGTAGGGTAGGGTAGGGTAGGGTAGGGTAGGGTAGGGTAGAGCAGGGTAGGGTAGGGTAGGGTAAGGTTTTGAACCTCAATCCTTATTGAGTGCGGATTTTGTTAGTCACGAGTTATGATCCAGACTACCATGACATGTGTCGCTATCATTTGCCCGTGTTCGTTCTTGAAATGTCCACTCCGGCTCCGGTAGGACGTTCTGGTGTACAAGCGAGGGGTGATCGCGAGGAGGTACTTGTCGACGTGGTTTGTGCCGGACGTCTTGGGAACCGTACCCCTTGCGTCGCTCACCAAGGTGTTCCTCACCACTTTGGCCTCCAACACCAGCTTGCAGGGCGTCAAACTCCTAAGGTGATGGTCCCTCCCGCCACCCCCCCCCCCCCCCCTTGATTTGCGCAGTGCATCAGAAATGTCATGATTTCTCCTGTGATCCCCCCCCCCATAATCTGCGCGTTGGTTTAGAAAAAAAGTGAATGTCTCTCCTGTGATACCTCCGCTGGTACACGCGTTGGATTAGAAAAGGCGACGGCCCCTGCTGTGATTCCTCCTACTAATAGTCCGCGTATTGAGTCAGAAAGATGGTGATCCCTCCTGTGGTCACCTCTCTGATCTGCGCATTAAATCAGTTTTGTGATGGGTTCCTCCTGTGGTCCTTCCTCTGATCTGCGCGCTGATTCAGACATGTGCAGGTGCCTCCTGTGATACCTGCCCTGATACGCGCGTCGAATCAGAAAGGTCACGGGTCCTCATGTGATCCCTCCTGGTCTGCGCATTCAACCAGAACGGTGATGGCCCTTCCTGTGATCCCTCCTCTGATCTGCGCCTTGAATCAGAAAAGTCATGATTTTGACCCCCCCCCCCTATCCGCCTCAAATGCGGTTCTTAGTGCGATGCAGCTCACCCTTCATGCGACTCGCCAAACACCTCACGGCGCTTCGTGTTTAGTGCGAGAAATGTCTGCCTGGTCAGTGAAAGCCTGACATGCTCCGTCCCAGCATTGTAGGGATGCCAGAGTGTATGGTCACACGACTACGGCCATGCATGAGATCGAGTACATCTCTCCTATCGAGTACACCCCCCTCCCCCCCCCTAACCCTTCATGCGACTCGCTCAACACCTCACGGCGCTTCGCGCATGGTGCAAGCAATATCTGCCTGGTCCGTGAAAACCCGACGTGCCCCGTCCCAGCATTGTAGAGATGCGAAGGTCTCTGGTTATACGACTACGGCCATGCACAATATCGAGTACCCCCCCCCCCCCCCCCCCACACGAATCTTCGCGCAGCAATTAGAAAGACCATGGTCATTCCTGCGATCCCTCCTAATGTGCGGGTTAGATCAGAGAGGTGGGGATCCCTCTTGCGGAAGACGGCGGTCCGCCCTCCGATGCCTGCTGGTCTACGCATCGGACTATCGCCCTGGTCAGAACGGGAGCATGCTGATGTCATTGTTATCAGCCTTGGGCATGCCGGGACTACTGTCGTGTGGAGTAGTACCCTCGAAAAATATCGCCGCGATTTATTGACAGCGGTCGAGGGTGCACAGTACTCCCAGAAAAGTTTGTATTCTTCTATTTATTTATTTTTTCAGGAAATTCGAGAGGAAGCACGCTGCACCCCCTCCCCCCTGCCCCCTTTTGGAGCGGAAGCTCGTGGATACACGTCCACTCGAAACCCGTTTATTTTATTTCGTAGATTCGCGGTCGCTCGAACCGGGTGATATTCATTATTCTAGCTTTTTTTAAGGAATCTCGAGAGGAAGGACGCTGCCCCCCCCCCCCCCCCTTCCCCCCCGCTGGAGCGCAAACTCGTAGATACACATCCACTCGAAACTCGTCTTTTTTATTTCGTAGATTCGCGGTCGCTCGAACCGGGTGATATTCATTATTCTAGCTTTTTTTGAGGAATCTCGAGAGGAAGGACGCTGCCCCCCCCCCCCCCCCCTTCCCCCCCCCTGGAGCGCAAGCTCGTAGATACACATCCACTCGAAACTCGTCTTTTTTATTTCGTAGATTCGCGTTCGCCGAACCGGGTGATCTGCCAGTGACACGGGCTTCCACTCGACGTCGTGAGCTAGATCATACTCGTACAGATCAGGAATCTATCCGCCCTGAAAGCTCTAAATCGTTAAATGTGGGCATCGGTGATATGCCCGATGTGGCAAATGTTCACGATATATATATATACATATATATATATACCTGGTATATATTATAGGCGTTATATCACATATGTTGTACAGTAGTTGTAGTCATGTTTTCACATATATACTGCAGGGTAGATAGATCAGACAGATCATGATCTAGATCATTTACAGATAGATGGTGAAGTTCTTCGCCTGCGGTTGTGGGAGGTCGCGCAGGACCTGCGCACTAATGGTGCAAATCGGACGGGTTCCACCCTAAAACAAAATAAGTTGGATCATCCGATATCGGGAACAGATCTGCCTCCATAATGTGATTTTCTTCTTTTCTTGTCACAAATCTCCTTGTGACATCAACTTCTCGTATACCTGAACCTCTCCTCACCTCTCGCTCTCTCTTCAGCAGTTACAGCGGTAAGTTCGTGGCGCAATATGACATTTTTTCTATATACATACCGCACGCGGCACGCCGCGCTGACCATGCCTATATACGAGCACCTGCCTGGAACGTATACGGTTTTCGTTGTAGTACCAAGCACATATTGTTTGCAGACAGCAAAAATACCTGTGACACGAAGTGTAACCGTTCTGACGCATATTTACTAAGCGTTACTCGGAAGTGAAAACTGTAACTGTTGTTAATTATTACTACTTCTCTTGCCATCCGACAATGTGCAGCTTGATCTTCAACATGGATCACTCATTACTTTCCCGAAAGAAGAAAACCTCGGAGACAAAAGGAAACCCATGCACCAAGTCTACCTCCACTCCGTGCGAACTTTCGGCTTGTCTACTCTATTATTTGCTGTATTTGCTCCTTCCTTCTCGTTACGTTATATTCTTAAATCCTAAGCTGCATCCAATATCCTGCTAATTGATGGCTCGATTGTTTCTTTCCTCCGTCTCAAGTATATCCCTCGCCTTTCTCGCCCGCTCCCTCCCAGCAGTAACGCAGATCCGGGTTCACATAGCGGGCGTACCTCCCCCCTCCCCACTACCTTACGTGCTTTCAATTCTATCGCGGGATTTCTTCGGCGTTTTTTCCCCTTGTTGACTCCCGTCAACTTGTGCAAACTCACGCCATTACGGGGGACCCTAGTTAACAGGACCTATGGTGTACATAAAAACCTATATATTTAACCATTTTTACTAACAATATTTGATCCTGTAAACTATGGCCCCCCGTAATAGGCGCTTTCTGCATTTTGTTTCACAAAAAAAATAACGCCTATTATTAGGCTGGACTCGAAAGCATGACCTTGGCGTTAGTAGTCACGAGATCTGACCACTATTAATATGAACACTTATATCACGGGGGGCGCAGTTCTGGGCGCAAAAAGTTGATCAAGGTGAGATTCGAACTCACGCTAATGAAAACTAGTGCCTAAAACTAGCGCCTTAGACCACTCGGCCACTTGACCATTTCACGACATTTCTACATTCGGGAGGAATCTAAATGAGACATCGAAGAGGGAAAAAAAAAACTCAGCCGGAACGTTTGCTATTCCCTGCGTACACACCCGCTCTGCACATAGGGTGATGCGCGGAATAAGGCTGGTGAAGCTGATGAGAATCTTGCGGCTCTCCAGCAAAACGGCAAACATCGACTTCACGAGGCATTTCAACCCCTCCATAGTGCGGCTGATCAAGCTGCTCGCGAAGATCGTCTTCGCCGCCCACCTCCTGGGCTGCCTGTGGTTCCTCGTGGACGAGTGTGATGTAGACGGGGGGGAAGATCTCTGGCAGACGTGTGGGGGTGCCAGCCTCCGCTCGAAGGTCAGTCGGGACTCGAGGATGTTTTTTTTTTTCAAGTAGCAGGTGCAAGGTTCTGCGGCGTCATTGAAGCGAGTCCAAGACCTCGACAGCGATGATGGTGGCTGATAGCTGGTAGCGCCATACGGGAAAAGTTATGACAACTATTGGTTGCACTAAGAGAGTAATTCTTTGGTTTGGTTTGAAAAACCACGAGAGATCGCGTAACACCGCAAATAAAGTTGACAAATGGAAGAACGAGCCTTCGCGAAGACAGCGTGCTAAAAAAACAGTAGCTCAATGTTGAAGATCATGCTGCACATTGTCGGATGGCAAGAGAAATAATACTAATAATAATAATACTAATAATAATAATAATAATAATAATAATAATAATCATAATAATAATAATAATAATAATAATAATAATAATAATAATAATAATAATAATAATAATAGTAGTAATAATGATAGTAATAATAGTAATAATAATGATAATAATAATAATAATAATAATAATAATAATAATAATAATAATAATAATAATAATAATAATAATAATAATAGCAATAATAATAATAATAATAATAATAATAATAGCAATAATAATAGCAATAATAATGATAATAATAATAATAATAATAATAATATTAACAATAACAATAACAATAACAATAATAGTTTAATACCCTGGTAGTAGTTAGCCCAATAATCTACCGTATATCACGTTGTGTATCCTCGCCTCAAACGCCCACACTCCAACAATCCCATTGTTTTCCACACAGTGTGACACATACTCATACACCATATACCTCAACCATTACTCGGAAATATCAACGATATGCGCCCAAGAAAAGCGCACGCACAGCACTCCAATACATTCAATACATCGCGCCCGCAATGCGCACTTACTCGGGTATGTTAACGGCATGCCTCCAACCCAAGATGTCAGGAGACGTGTCAAGCAAAAGACAAACGTGCTCTGTCAAGGGTGTATAGGGCCGAGTGTTCCACACGAAAAACTAGTAATGTGGTGTCAATCAAGGCACGTCAGGGCAAAGTCGCTGTTTGTCTGGGGTGAAAGTGCCGTCTCCAGACAAACTTTGCCTCCAAGAGCGCACGCGCAACACTCCAAGCAATACATTGAGCATGGCGCCGCATAGTGATATTGCATCTATCTGACACTATGTGCATGACGAAACTTATGTCTAGTGACGGCAAAAAAAAAAAATCCCTGCGCCAGTAGTACCAACGCCATTTACAGGGGGCCATAGTAGACAGGACCAAAATATTGTTCGTGAAAATAGGGAAACATATAGGTTTTCGTGTATACCGTAGGTTCTATTTACGATGGCCCCCCGTCATAGTCGACAAGGGAAGGGAAGAAAGGGCTCAAGGTTTCTCGCGATAAAAAAGAAGGCATGAACCGTTGCGGGGAGGGGAGAGGAGTGAGCCTACTGTGTCCCCCCCGATCTGAGTTAACGACTCTAAATATTACGGGGGGCCATATTAAATAGGGCCTACAGTACGCACACAAACCTATATATTTCGTTATTTTTGCTAACAATATTTGGTCCTATTTACTATGGCCCCCCGTAATAGGGGGGGGAATATAATAAATGGGAAGATAAAATAAAAGATTAAATCATGTACCAAGTCAAGACGTCAGGGAACATGTCAAGCAAGGCGAGACGTGCGCTGTCAAGGGTGTACGGCCTAGTGTTCCTAATGAGAGCACGAAGCGTAGCAGAGGGGGGGGGGGGGGGGGTGCGCCTGCTATACATGTGATTCCGGGTCTACCTTTGACATTAATTATGAGTTGGAGGTAGAGATACAAGAAGGGCGAAGATGACTAATAATGGGAAGAGAAAAAAATGTGCTGAAAAAAAAACAACAACCAAAGACGTCAGGAGACATGTCAAGCATGACGAAACGTGCGCTGTCGAGGGTGTGAGGTCTAGTGTTCCACACTAAAACCTAATAGGTTGTCAAGGCATGCCAAGGCAGTCAAGACAAACTTGCTGTCCGTCAACGAGTGAAAGGTGTCGGTGTTGTCTCCTGACATCTTGGGTACCAACAACAGGAGAATCGATCCTGCACGGGCGTATCGTATTACAACACGAATAACAAAACGAAACAGCAATCAACAATCAACTACAAGAACATAGAACTATCTTATTTCAATGTAGTATCTCTGTGGCGTAGTTTTTTGTGACCACAGAACTTGTATCTATCTAGGATAGGATTGAAGGATCGGCACGGACACCGAGTGTGCTGGGTGTCGACGGGTAGAAAAACTGTTTACAGTGAAGAACACACACATAACGTGACTAATCGAGGTGACAGAAAGGAAAGCGTAAAGCACAGGCCACAGGATGGAAATCGCACGGAAAGGAAAGGATGCAGTACCTCCCATCCTACGGGTTGGATCACGGCGAGGCAAAATGAGGTGGCTTAAAATCTCCACCGTGTGCTATTAACGCTACCATTAGTATAGCGGGAGGAGCAATCTCCACTGCTGTGTGCTACTATTACGGGGGACCATAGTTAATAGGACCAAATATTGTTAGTAAAAATTGTTAAATATATAGGTTTTTGTGAATACCAGAGGTCTTATTAACTATGGTCCCCCGTAATAATGCTACCAGTAGCATAGCGGGAGAAACCGGAAACAGTGTACGTACAGAGGCCGGTCTGTACGGTCGGCGAAGGTATTCTCAGGTGACCGTGGCAACATTGTGTTCGGTCGCGTGCTGTTATCGTGAAGTTATGATTCTAAAGATGTGTATTACGTTTACTGTTGCTATTGTGTTTGCCGTCCTAAAATAATGTGTCATCAAAAGCATGAGCTTCAACGTTGATCACCCATAAATAGTTCAGAAACATTTCGCCGAATGAAGTAGATGTAGGATCGTGATGTTTTTATTTCGCGTTCGTAATCACTGGCCCTACCGTGAGGTTCTTTTCGAGTCCTTTCCCTTTAACCCCTTCTTCTTGTTGCTGCCATTACAGCCGTCTTGTGTTTCCCACCAGACCGTGCTCAGCGTGTGTGTGTCAAGCGCAAACACGACAAAAAAAAACAAAAACAGAAAAGGAAGACCACCATGTACACATACTAAACATACGACACTCCGAACCGACTCGAAGCGAAAGCAAAACTCTTGATACCAACGCGACCCTGCATCTATCTCATTCGCCAAACAGCGACTGAGCGCCCCCGCCGCCCTGTCGTTTTTGTTGCTGTCGTGGCGGCAGTACCTGGCGAGCTTGTACTGGACGATCGCGACGCTTATGTCGGTGGGGTATGGGGACATTTCGGCCAACACCAACCGGGAGCGTCTGTTCGCGCTGTTTACCATGGTGAGCAGGACTGCTGGGTTTTTGATTGGCTGCTGCACTCTTGGGTGTGTCAGTAGGATCAGCAGGCTTCAGTAGTGTCAGCAGGTTCGGTAGGTCCGGTATGGCCAGTATAGGGGTGCCGGGACATTTCGGCCAGCACCAACCGAGGGCGTCTGTTTGCGCTGTTTACCATGGTGAGCTGGACTGCTGAGTCGTGATGGCTTCTGAGCGTCTGTATGCCTATTGCAGGTAGGTAGAGGGTTACCAAGGTTCGATGACTTCTGAGCGTTTGCGTACCGGGTGTGCCAGTAGGCTCAGTAGGGTTTGAATGCTGCGGATCTCTGGTGTTTATCAGTAGGGTCAGTAGGGTTCACCATCGTACCACGCACCTTGGTTAGGCTCATCGGAAGGCCCTACCTGAGGCGGAGCACCGTACTAGAGGTAAGGTAGTTTGGGGAGAGATGTCGCGAACGTTCCATCTACAGTAGGCTGCCGTGCGTACGCACAGTAAAACCCTTCTACTGTGAAAGCATTTCGAGCACGTGCGTTCAACCGAGTCGGCTGGTCAACACTCAGCTTGTGCAAGCTTCGTGGCTCGTCGGTCCTCTGAGGGCATATCATCGGGTTCAGCTTTTCCCAAAGGGCAGACCGCATGAAGGCTGGACAGAGCTTCTTCTACGCTACGCTTGCGACATTTAGGCCTTAAGGACCGCACTCTCGTCGTGGGGGGGGGGCACTACTTGGAATTAGAGCCCTATCACACTGGGTGTAAGTATAAAGACCGTTGGGTATTCATATTAATGTATAAACGATCCTTATATTTCCGGTCAGAGTGGTATATATGTTTCGGTACTGGGTACTGTAAGGCTCAACCTGTCGCTAATGAAACCGTGCCGTCTGTGTTAGGTGATCGGATCTACGGCATTCGGTTTCATCATCGCCATGGTCACCGTCATCGTTGAGACCATGGACCCTCAG
Source organism: Nereocystis luetkeana (assembly GCA_031213475.1). Lineage (NCBI taxonomy): Eukaryota > Phaeophyceae > Laminariales > Laminariaceae > Nereocystis > Nereocystis luetkeana. Next base: position 595,149 of record JARUPZ010000021.1, read on the forward strand.
GTATCACTGAATGTGCTGGATATCGGAACGGCATTCGATTCCGATCCGATTCGGGGCTAAAATCTCGATATCCGGTATCAGAAAAATCCGATGTTTATCGGATCAGATCAGATCAGATCGGATCGGATCAGATCGGACCGCTGAAAACTCTGATGCCGATACGATGTCCAATACTGGCGATCACTACGGCAGCACCTGCGTTCAGTCACGATTGAAACTGGGGTTGGACGTCGTGTCGGAAGTTCCGATGAATCGGAAATCGTGTCGATCAGAACACCGGAAGATCCATTATTCCGACATCTGGTAAAACTCGTATCGCAAGTTTCCGATGAATCGTAAGTCGAATCGATTATCACCATCGGAACATGAAATGTCTCAATATCCGACAATAACGCCTTTTTCTAGAGGTGAGGGGACGCTGATTTACTGCCCCCTCCTCTCCTATCGAGAGTGCCCATGGCGAAAAAATCCACGTGAGTCGTCAAGATAAAACAACATGCGTGCTCGTCGGCAGTACAACGACCCGTAGTATTTCCGCGTCGCATGTCGCGTATCGTATCGGGGAGGGGGGGGGGGGTACTCGACAGGAGAGATGCACTCGATCTCATGCATGGCCGTAGTCGTATGACGATAGACCCTCGCATCCCTACAATGCCGGGACGAAGCATGTCGGGCTTTCACCAACCAGGCAGACATTGCTTGCACCAAGCGCAACGCGGCGTGAGGTGTCCGGCGAGTCGCATGAAGGGTGAGCTGCATCCTACTAAGAACCGCTTGTGAAGCGAACTTGCGTGTGGATGACAGCTTCAAAGAATTAATTTACATTCTGGTGTGGCCACTTCCAGAGACGGCAATAGGTTTACTATGTAACTGCCTCGTGGGTGATTTACCATATGCACACTACCAGGTACGTGATACGATAATCCCCCTTGTGCGGAGGAAATATTCTCCCCGCATAAAAATAATCAAACTCTACCGCCAGCACTGGTGACCGCATAAAAATAATCAAACTCGACCGCCAGCACTGGTGACCGCCAAAACACAAAACAAGAAACGATACCTTGGTTGTCTAGCTCACCCGGTGAGAGGCGTGTTTTACAGCGTCGCCGCCAACCGACGCCAACCCAACCTAAACATATATATATATATATATATATATATATATATATATAATATATGGGAGGAGGGGAGCGTACTCATGTGTTGCTTGCCTTAGTCATTTGACCATTGACCACGCATCCCTTTCGAGACGTAGCACCGTTCCTACTCCTATTGGAGACACCACCTATTGATAGTTGGGCGCTCATTACGTTGCTTCCATGTATTAGAATAGTTTTTTTTTGCCAATTTTATCCCCTTCCTGTACAGGGGGGGGGGGGGGTGTACTCGATAGGAGAGATGTACTCGATCTAGTGCATGGCCGTAGTCGTATGACCATAGACCCTCGCATCCCTACAATGCCGGGACGGAGCATGCCGGGTTTTCACCGACCAGGCAGACATTGCTTGCACCAAGCGCGAAGCGCCGTGAGGTGTCTGGCGAGTTGCATGAAGGGTGAGCTGCATCCTACTAAGAACCGCTTTTGAGGCGGACTTGCATATGGACGACAGCTTCAATGAGTTGATTTAATTTCCGGTGTAGGCATTTCCAGAGACAGCAATGGGAGTACTATGTAACTGCCTCTTGGGTGCCTTACCTAAAACACTACGTGATACGATCAATTCCCAATTGTGCGGAGTAAAGGTTCTTTACCTCGCACAAATGATCTAACTCGACAACCAGCTGTGGGCGACCGCCAAAAAAAAAAAAAAAACGGTACCCTGGTTGTCTAGCTCACGTAGTGAGCGGCATGTTTTACAGTGTCGTTGCCAATCGACACCAACCCAACCTATAAAAAATAGGGGGGGAGCAGGGGGGGGGGGGGTTATTGATATCGCTAGAGCAGTATCCCTGCTCTCAGTGGCGGTTGAAACATACATACATCCATCGATGAAACGGCTACCACTAAAACGGTAACCAATGAAATGATTAAATAATGAGGTGGAAACCAATGAAACGACCACCATTAACAACGTTGACCAATCAAAACAAGATCATTGAAACGGCAACCGATGAAACGGCCGCAATGGCATAGGCCGCCAATGAAAACGTTGGAAGGTACCCTATCACGTGTTCGACACCATGGTTGAGGGTCACTGCTGTCTACGATACAAATAGAAACTAACCTTAACCCTGGTCGCAACCCGATCAACCATGTTACGACGTGTAGGGTTAGAGGTCTTCGCCTCGTGTCCGGTGTGCGTCAGCGTCGAAGAAATGGTGTGCTCTACAGCAACGTTGACCCTGGAAACAGCGACTAATGGAACGGCGACCCATGAAACGCCGACACTACCGAAACGGCCACCAGTAAAACGGCGATCATTGAAAAACTTGACATTGGAAGCGGTGTCCATTGAGACCAGTAGAGCCCCACCACTCGTTCAACGCTGACGCACACCGTGTACGAGACGAATCCATATGTTATCCCTGTACCAGGTACATTGGTTGGTTGGGTTAGGGTTATGCAGGGTTATTAATAGGGTTGGTGTTTTAGTCGTATCACGGACAGGAGTGAGTCTCAACCATGGTGTCGAATAACTGGTGAGGCGCTATGGTACCTTCGACGAAACATGCACCAATGAATCAGCCACCACCGAACCGGTGGCCAACGAAACGACCACCAATCAAATGACCACCAACCAGTGTCCACTAATGACGCAGTTTCCAATGAGGTGACAGCCACTGAATCATTGGCGGCCAATTGAAACCACTGTTGTCCACCTTGTCCGCCCCCCCCGCCCCCCCTCCGCAAAACTTACTCCGCACTAATTCCAAGTAGTTTTATTTCCCATTGGCCCGAATGCAAATCCAAGCGGAGTCGTACGCCACTAAAAAACACGTTTCTCAACCCACAATTTCTTAACTCCCAGTTCCTCAAATCCCATGTTCTTGCGCTAGTATCCTACCTTCTTTACTCCCAATTTCTCATCTCCCAATTTTTCAACTCCCAATATCTCGTATTCCAATTTCTAAGCTCTCCAGTTGCTAAAGACCTACCACGGTACCTGGTATTTCTTAAGTGCTAGCTGTCGCGTTCTTATGTACTACTGCAACTGTATAACTGTGTAGAGTGTTTTGTTTTTCTCAGGCGACCGCTAAGAGCGCCAAAATGGAGGTGGTGCGAGAGTACATGGGTGTCCGGAGGCTGCCGAAAGCCCTGCAAGTGAGGATGAGGAAGCATTTCGACCACGTCTACCGCAACACCAGCGTCTTCAGACAGGTACACGCTTCGTATGCGTATACGTACGTTATGTTCTTCCTGCCCTTGCTGCTGCGTCTCCTGCTGATGGCGTTGGTGTTGGTGTTGTTGTTGTTGTTGTTGTTGTTGTTGTTGGTGGTGGTGGTGCTGCTGCTACAGGTGGTGGTGGTGGTGATGGTGATGCCGTTACAACTGCTCCTGGCTGCATAGCAATGAGTACACTCCCCCCCACCCTGCCTTTACCTCCCCCCCCCCGCTTTCCATTGCAACTAAAGACGCCCATTCTGAGGGATCTACCGTACACCCTTCGAGTTAAGCTTGTGCTCGACACACACCAGGAGCTGCTGCACACGCTGTCGTTCTTCGAAGACTTGGATGTGCCAGTGGTGACGGAAATCGTGTACCGCCTCAAGCCGATGCAGGTCAAGCGAAAGGTATGAATATGTCTCCAAAAGTTTTTAAGACACGGAGGGTTGCTGTTTTCTTACTTTTATTTTGTCGTCCCGTCCATTACATTTTCCCTACTTCTCGAACTCCCTCCCTACCGTAACTCAGATCCGGGGACACCCCCCTCCCCCCCACCGGAAAAGAAACACACTCACGACATCTACGTGCTAATTGCTCATTGGAATCGTTGGCTCGTATGCACGTGCAATATTTCACTTATCGGGAAGATCAGATAGATCAGATAGATCGGACAGATCAGATAGATCATATAGATTATCTAGAGATTATTCCCACTTAACGGTCTAGATACTGCAGGGCAGATAGATTCCTGATCTGTGCGATCTAGCTCATGCATACCAGGTGAGAGCCATAAAATCTGCCAAGACCTCCGAGTACAGGGTACCTGAGTCGGATCTGTGTTACACGCAGATAGATCATACGCAACATCTCACAACGGCACATTGGGATCCAGATGACCTACAATAGATCGCGATCTAAACCGCGATCTAGATCGCGATCTGTCCCACGAACGCAAAATTTCTCAAACAGCCGTGTCGAGAACCTGACGAAAAAAAACATTTTTTGTTGATACCATTCCGTTGTCGGCTTAATTCGTATGCACCTGGTACATGGCTGGGGGCAATGAGTCCTCTCTGAGCGGCGACATGGGATCGCACCCTTTTAGGGCCGATGGGGACGGGAGTGTGGGTCCATCTCTCTCAGTCTTTACAGTCACGACGCTTTGCTTCTCCAACTCCTCGGACACCGTCAGAAGAGGAGATGAGGGAAATAGACGAATGTGACACGGAGGCGTTTGGCACACTAGACAGCAGCCGAGAAATATATCGCTACCCTAGGAGATGGATGGTGGCTAGAGGCGGCGAAACAGGAAGGGGATGAGATTGACGAAAACTTGCTATATGATATATGGAAACAACGTATTGAGCGCCCACCTGTCGGAGGTGTGTCTATGGGGAGTAGGAATGGTGCTTCGTCTCGAAAGAGACACGGGGTCAATGGCCACACGACTGCAGCACGGCAAGCAACGAATGAGTCACACCCTCCCCCCCCCCCCCCCCCCCAACCCGGAAACCGTTCTTGTGCCCTCGCCTTTTCTGGCGTATATATAACATACATCACACCTTCCGCAGCATGAGTCAATGACAGATTTATTTCCTTCCTTTGCCGATTGTTCCCGACCGCCTTTTTTCTTGTCTCCTGCTTGGCGTGGAACGTCAGGAGTACGTCGGGAAAGCAGGCGATGTCCTGGACGATGTCTTCTTCGTCGTCAAAGGCAGGGTGGAGGCCAGGCTGTCTAAGCCCGGGAAACAGGTAGGTGGGTACATAGCGTCGTCCGTCTGGCTCTACCGCGCTATATCTATTGTTGTTCTCTCGCTACCGGACGAGTTTGGAAAAACACAAATCGGACAGAACTGACAGTATTTAATACGTGACGAGGGAAGAGCCCCGGAGATCAACGCAGCACGGTGAGATTTATCGAACCCGAAAGCTTATGTTTCGTTGGTTGGATATCACCACCCACTGGCCGAAAGTACATACCATGTACTGTAGTCACGTGGCTAACTAGGCCAGCGGGTTACGCTATGCTACCAAGATATCCCTATTTGCCGAAAATATCCAGATCTTTGGAGGTAGACACCGTCTTCTGTCTGTGTGAAACCCACAAATCGAACAGGCACGTGGCTAACTAGGCCAGCGGGTTACGCTATACAACCAACATGCCCCGATGTAGTGCAATTATCTAGATATTTGGAGGAAAACGCCACCTTCTGTCAAGGTGAAACCCACTAATCGGACAGGTCACGTCCCTATTTCATTTTCTAGATTTGTGGAGGCACAGATATCGCCTTCTGGCAATGTGAAGAACCCAAAATCTGACAGATCAGATCCCCCCTATTTCACGACGTGTATCGATGTATGTGGGGGCAGGCGTCACCTTCTCGGCAACGTGAAATCCACAAATCGGACAGGTCAGATCCCGATTTCGTTATTACCTGGATCTGTGGGGGCAGACATATCCTTCTGGCAATGTGAAACCAAAATCGGGTACATCAGACCCCTTCTGTATAATGGTCTAGTCTTTTTCAGGGCAGGCGTATTCCTGATATGTGTACTATGTCATCCGCAGGATCGAGTAGATCATGTTTATGACAGTGGGATCTGCACGACAAGGCTCTTGCGTCCATTTCTTACCGGGTGGTGGGATCTACCAGGTATGCACGTACGACTACGATGCGGGTGTGGCACATCAACTCATGTCGGAAAGCGCAGGATCTGTCAGACGATCTGCTCGTGCAGTGTACTATGGGGGACCCTATTATAGTAAGTAGGACCAATTATTGCTAGTAAAAATATGTAAATATACAGGTTTTTACCGTTTAACATAGGTCCTACCTGGTATTTAGTGTGGCCCCCCGTAATAGTACCCCTGGTGCTTTCACCTTGTAAATTGGCGGCTGTACCGTGTACAGTATGCAGTCCCTGTTGATCCCTTTTGGGGTACTTTCGATACGCGGAGTGCTGTTAACCATTGAACCGCCTGCTAGCGGAGCAGAGCATGAGGGCCCAGAAGTACGTGTAGGATATCATGCTGCGCCCGTCCGTGACGTACGACTCCTTGCGTTGTAACTCGGACGAAAACTTTGTTTCATCTCCCAATCGCGCAGTGGCCGTCGATGAAACCGTCACTTATCATCGTCAACTTTTCCCTCCGAAGTCTCAAGATGGCTAACAGGTTAAGAGCCCCGCGGCATGGAAAATACGGTATATACACAAGGGAACTTAACTCTCGAACGCACCAAGACCCCCCGACCCCTCGAGAACTGAATTGCGCCGCACGATGTTGAGGACAACATACCTGGTACTTGCCATGTAGAACGCTTTTCGTCCTACAGTGGACTAATATGGGTTGCGAAAGACGATAAACCGCTGAAGTTACACAGTGGTGGTGTCGTTTTAACACGGCAACGCCGATGATGGATGCCTGCTTTTCTCAGGTTCTTGTGGCGCTGCACTCGGAGGGCTCGGACTTTGAGCTGAGCAGCCTGGTGCGGTGCCGCCCGATGCAGTTTACGTACCGCGCAGGTGAAAAGGGCTGGAAATAATTGCGCCGCAGACCATTTTCTTTGCCGCTCCTTCCATTCTGGTCTATGAACTCAGCCGTCAATAAATCTACCAGAAACGAAATTAAACGAGAGTGACATTTACACGGTGTATCGGGTGCTCCCTTGGGGGCTGCAGTCGTTATCATGCTTGGCCGTAGACCTCCGCATCCCTATAATGCCGGGACGGAGGGGGGAATGTACTACTGCAGATATGATGCATGGCCGTAGTCGTATGACCATAGACCCTCGCTTACCTACAATGACGACGGAGCACGTCGAGTTTTCACCGACCAGGCAGACATTGCTTGGACCAAGCGAAAGGCGCCGTGAGGTGTCCGGCGAGTCGCATGAGGGGTGAACTGCATCCTACTACGAACTGCTGTGGAGGCGGACTTGCATATGGATGACAGCCTCAATGAGTTACTTTACTTTCCGGTGTGGCCGCTTCCAGAGACAGCAATGGGTTTACTGTGTAGCTTTCTCTTGGGTGCTAGACCATAAACACCACGTGATACGACAATTCCCCTTGTGCGGAGTGAAGGTTCTCCACCCCGCACAAATGATCTAACTCGACCACCAGCTGTCACCCACCGCCGGAAAAAAAAATACGGTACCCTGGTTGTCTAGCTCAAGTAGTGAGCGGCATGTTTTGCAGTGTCGTTGCCAACCGGCGCCAACCTAACCTATATACAACTAGTTGGGAGGGGGGGGGGCACAGAAAGTGCGCGTATGCCTTTCGCGGATAAGTTGCCTGGAGTAAGTGTGAGTTGTTTATGCTGTACTGACATTTATAGTAGAAAGGGTTAACAGTACGAGAGTGCAGTACGTGCGGTCGACTGAACACTCGTTCCAGTTAAAGGAGGCAATCCATTGATACGGCACGCCAACGAAGAACGTCCTGCTAACAAAAACGGCATGGGTCCCACGAGCAAAAAACAAAAGGAAAACACTTATTGTACACTACTAGTGGTCCGTCTAAGGTACCGCTTGAGTAGTGCCGGTTTCCCGCTATAGTGCCTGTGGAATCGCTTGGCACAGATGGGATGCACCGGTGTGGCAGTGTCCAAAGAGTAATACCGGTACTGTAGAAGGTCCACCGCTGTACTTTGAACTAGATTCCTTGCTTGACTTTCTTTCGCAGTTCGCTACGGGTTTTCGCTTCCCCGTTGGTATCGATATTTTGATCTGAGCAACGTCTGAGGCAATCCAGCTCTGTAAAGTCGAGGTCGTGCCGCCGTGGTCACGACAGACACACAAGTGCAAACAGCAGTGCATACCGGGGGCAGTACCGCTGGGCAAAACGCAGCCTGCCCTTTGCGGCATATGAAGAGCGTAGAGAGGCAGACCGCCCCGGCTGCGATAGAGACTGTGCAAGTTGTGGGCTTCGTTCAGTACCGGGAAAGTTCACGGTGGCACAAGGCTGAGGCAATAGCATGTCACACCAGGGACAGATAGTCGGATACAGACTGTGGGACGGTAGTCCGGGGTGAAAGATGGAAAGGCTGACCACGTTCTGCCTTGGGGTGAAAGATAAGTCGTATTCTAGCTCGGGTAAGAAGCTTCACTCGTACGACAACAGTCTACCCGATGCATGACACCCCCTTTTTTTGGTCGACAGTGATCCAGTCTGAGCTCATGTGGCTGGACAAAGACGACCTCGAAACCATCGCGATAGGGTACACCACGGCGGTGGAGGTCATCACAGAAAAGGTACGCGTACCTTCACTTTCGTGAACAGAAAAAAGGTGCGAAGCTGTCGTGTTGAGAGCTACCGTACAATTATTATTCTTATTTCTCTCGCCATCCGACAATGTGCAGCATGGTGTTCAACATTGGTCATCACGCATAACTTTCCCTGAAGAAGAAAATCTCGGAAACAAAAGGAAACCCAAAGTCTACCTCCCTTCTACGCCAACTTTCGTACAATTGTAGGCGACAGCATCGGCACTTAAGAAATTGGAAGTTGAGATCGTTTAGAACAGCACTGTACAGAAACGCACATTTAAGTCTAATTCTAAGTGATTTGTGCCCGAAATGGTGGTGCCGTCTTAAAGGGGTCAATACTCACCAGGAGTACATATAATGGTGTGCCTTTCTTCTGCTTGTTTTTATTGTCTGTCACGTATCCGTCGGGGGGGCACGACTTTTTCTTTTCTTTTCGATTTGTGCGTATTTGCTTCTTTCGATTCTTCTCTCCTCAACGCTTGTTAGAATGTGAATGCCGTTCCTGTCGAATCCAGTACGATGGCATGGCGTTGCATTGTCTACTCTGCTCACTGCCTAACATCGTACCGCTGTAGTACCTCTGTGGCGTAGCTTTGTGACCACAGAGCTTGTATCTCTTTAGGATTGAAGAATCGGCACGGACACCGGTTGTGCTGGATATCGACGGGTAGAAAGATTAATGGGAAGAACACACACACATTTAAGATCACCCCGTGACTTAGCCAACCTACGCGGTCTAATCTCCGTTTTGGAGCTATCGTTCACCTGGTACTGCGGAATTAATCCCAAGCAGCTTTTTTTCTTGCGACACTGCCGATTTTCCTGATCTTATCTCTACGATGGCCTTGGACCGGATGGTCTTGAAATCGGGAAATGCATGCCATGATGGAGGTGCGTCATTTGTTTTCTGAGTCTCCCTGACCCAGAATCTGTTTTTTTTCCACGAAAGTGTAAGTGCTACCCGATGAAATAACAATCCCACGTCATAAGCACACCACGAGAAATTGTTCTAGGCGAGAAATAATTTCGGACGGTTCTGGGTTAAGGAGCCCCCCGTCATTAAAAAGGATCAGAAAATATTTGTGCCCAAAAGAGTTGCCTTCATCTTAGCACGCGTCGGTACTCCCCAGCTGAGGGCTACCCAAAAATTACAATGGTTGCACACGTCGGACAGATAGATCATCTACATATCAGATATATGATCTACAGATAGATCATCTAGATCCTCACATGTCGTTGTGAAAGGTTGTGCTGGGATCTCTCTACCGGTGGTGCAAATCTTACAGTAGGAAACATGTGTTATGACGTGGTTGCACACGTCGGACAGACAGATCGTCTACAGATAGATCAAGATAGATAATCTACAGATAGGTCAGATACATCATCTACATATATATCATCTACAGATATATCATCTACAGATAGATCATCTAGATCCTCACCTGCCGTTGTGAAAGATTGTGCTGGGATCTATCTACCGGTGGTACAGATCCTAACCAGGAGACATGTGTTTTGATGGACCCCCTCCGGCAACGTCAGCTAGAGCAGTAGCTCATACAAGATCATCGGGAATATATTATATATCTGCCTTGAAAGATCTAGATCATGAGCTGTAGAGGATCCGTAGATGATATGCAGATGTATATGGTCTGCAGATGATATGTCTGAGGTGTGCGATAATGAAAATTTTCAAACGATTGTTCGTCGTATACCCACTGTATGACATGACATTGTTCGTTCGAGTTGTCCGTTCATTTTTTGCGAAGAAGAGGAAGACTAATAGTAACAAATTGAACCCGGTCCGAAATGCGAAAATAGTTTTTTATGTGATGTCGCGTACGGCACCTTAACACGCCCACACCCGCGCCTTATTATTGGACAGGCGCAAAGGCAGAGCGAGCTACTGGAACAATGCCTCTCCCTCGCAGAAACCTACGACGGCTCCGACTATCGCCAGTCAAAGGTAAGGGCGCGTTTACACACCCCGAGTATTAATCCATACCGGTGTGCTGTTTTATGGCGTTTTTCGAGGTCGACAAGTTGGTTTGTTTTTTCCCCCCGCAGAGGCCCTATGACGTTACGTAAGTAAACCTGAGGACGTTCTAACATTAGTATCTCGTTGTGTGTGAAATCTAGCCCGTGGCCAGACAAGACGGGCTAGTAGACAACAAAGGCTACCTCGATGGAACAGACCAAACAAGCACAACATAATGCGGGCACCGCAGTAGAACCGGTAGGCAGGGAACGGTACTTATGACATCTGGTACAGCATCCTATGGAAAATATTGATTAATTTCCGCCGACCCCTAAGGCACACCATAGTCTGCATGTGGAAGTGCGACGACCTTGATTTTTTTCTTTCGCCACCCTCCGGAGGAATCATGTTAAAAAAATCGAAATTAAAATGAAATCTCACACGCTTAGGAGTCGGACCACGCGAAAAAAAAACCGTCTGGCCACGCCGTGCACAGGTCGGCACATAACGTTACGTTGAAGTTGTCTTTCGTAACTTTAATATAGTATGACGTTGTCTTTCGTAACTTTAATATAGTATGCGCGGTGCAATAGAGGTGAGTGCGTAACAGAAGCACAGGTTTATCGTCATGCTTTGGCGCGTGTCGTACATCATCTATCCCCAGCAGCCTGGACTGGTTGATGTGGTCGTAATCGCTACCGGGAACCCTTTTTTTTTCAATATTTTGTTTCGCCTCAGGCCCCACAGGGCTGGCATTGCATCGGACAGATGGATGGTCTACAAAGAGATGATCTACAGATAGATCACCTAGAAGATCCTGACTTGCCGTTACGATATGCTGTACATCGATCTGTATCGTACAGATCCAATCCTGGATACGTGTGCTTGCAGTAGATCAAACCGACTATTATGCGGTTCCCACCCGGCAACATGGGATGTAGATCGTACAAATCACGATTCCATCTACGTACCTGTTCTGAAAGAGTTGGATTGTCGTGTGGGGGTCGGTGATCCGTCCGATGAGAACATGGTGGCACTACTACTAGAGATGGCACCTACTGCAACACCACTCAGCACCATCTAATTGCTATTTGACATCACAGAGTCATCAGCCACGAGCTGGTTGGTACACGCGCCACACATCAAGATCGTTTTCGCAATATTGTTGCTGCGTGTGCCATCCTCAAACAATGTGCAGCAGGGGCTTCAGCGTTGATCACTCATAAACAACCCCCCAAACAAAACAGAACAACACAAGGAAAACCGAGAAAAGGTTATTAACACTGCTTTTGTTTCAAACGGGCTGGGACTGGACTCCGAACGGGCTGGGACGGGGTTCTCGCAGGTTCTTGTGAATTGGATACCAGTGCCCGCCGAGAACATATCGGAGTTGATAGGAGGAGGCCTGATGAGCATCATTCTGGAAGCTGGGCGGCCAGACGACGCTGACGACAGCGCACCGCTGATCAGGACTCTCCGTCCGATCAACGATAAGGTGTTGTACAGTATTAATAGTAATCAGAACCCACGATGACGTGTAAAAATAGGTATCCCCGTATATTTATTCAGCCTATTTGGTTATGATTGCTGTGGTCCCCCGTAATAGTATTGGACACCGTTTTTATAAGGCTTGGTTCGGGTGGGCTATTGTTAGGAAACACCTCAAAGGTTTGGGCCGCATTTACTCCTGACGAACGCGCACCGCTAAATAGGACTCTCGGTCCGATCAACGACAAGGTGAAGCGTCGGTTGGGACTGCCATTATTGGTAAAATTTCGTCAAGTATTCATATCTGATTGGCATACCTGGTAGTATCACCCACGTGTGAAGTAATTGGAATCTAGATTCCCTTATACCTTTGGATGGTATGACAAGTACTGCACATTGCCAGGTGGCACACAGGATAATGATGAGGTATTGTGCCCGACTGGGACTGGATACCCTTGTTCTGAGGCTCGGTTCGGGTGGGCAATTGTTGAGAAATAATGGGGCCGGGATGCATTTCCTGCCGACGACGCCATTTGCTGATATATAATACTGGTAGTCCACTGGGCTACGTCCTGGTAAAATGTGAAAAATATTAACCCACTTTTTTTCATTCGATACAAGGTCTACACCGTATCGAAAGTTTCGACGTATCGAAAATGCCGAACCTTTAACTTTCGACATCATGAAGTATCGAATCTCAATCTTCAATTTGCGATGTATGGTAATATCGAACGTTTAGTCTTCGATATATTGAAATGTCGGATATTTACCTTTCCAAACATCGAAGCATCTAACCTTTGATTTCCGATATATCGTTCCATACCAGGCACATCGAAATATCGAACATATATTTCTCAATGCATGTTAGGGCGTCGCTATTCAAGACTCTCCATCCGATAAACTACAGTAGGAGGTTAACAACCCCTTCAGAACTGCTGTCCCGTTTTGGGGACAAATCGCTCAAATCATAAGTAGTCTGTCTCCAAAACGGGACTGCAGTCCTAAAAGGGTTAAAGACCCACTAGTGTTGGCCATCGTTTAGAAATTTTCGATATTCGAAGTATCGCGGTTGCGATTCCAGGTATATCATACGTACTGCACCGCTACTTAGGACACTCCGTCCGATCAACTGCAAGGTACTGCTGTACCCCCATTCGTGTTGTATATCGTATCGAAAAAAATCGACTGATCGAAACATTTAATATCGATTTTTCGATATATCGTGTAGCAGCGCTAGTCAAGATTCTCCATCCAACCTACTACAACGCAGTGGATCTCATTAGGGCACGATATCGAAAACAAACTTTCGATATATCGTATACTTCGAAGTACGAAGAATAGCGAACCCAACCGCTACTAGTAGTTGCTAAATATGGCGTGGGTTACCTAGTCTCGTCTAGAGTTGGATATCGGATATCGGATATCGGATATCGGCTATCGAGATCGAGTTCGATTCGATGCCGATACAGTAGCGGTCCCTCTACAGAGCCGGTATGCGCGAGCCAACAACACCGGCACTATAACATCAACCGGCACTATCTACGCCGCGCACTACCACACTAGCTACTCCCATTTGTTCACGGGCCCTGCAGCAGTGGACAACTGGCACTCTAGAGGGACCACCACTGTGAAAAAAAGACGCAAACTGATACGATTTCGATACCTTGCTACATCGGAGCTTTCAGGCAGTGTCAGCATCAAAAACAAGGGGATTACCAGAGGATGGATGGGGAGAAAAACACGTTCGATAGAATATGGTAAAAAGTTCAAGTATTCCGATGCCTAGGATATCGAAACTCAACATTCGATACGATATCCAACACTACGCCTCGTACAACCGGTAGGGGGGGGAACCGGGGCACCACGCGTCAGCCTTTCCAGTTCCCCCGCTAGGCTCCAAGATGCCCCTGCCACCCGTCGGAGGGGATGGGGGGGAGGCAGGAGGCGTTATTGTTGGGCAGTATTGGGGGGACGAGGGGGCGGAGGACAACATCAAGCTACCGGTCGGGGGCAGGAGCAGCAGCCGAGACACTCGGAGATGGAAGAGGCGCTCTTCTGAGACGGAGCGGGGGGCGAAAGCAGAGGAGGAAGAGGAGGAGCGGAAAGAGCGAACGCCCCCGCACATGGTACGAAACCCCCTCGCTAAATACAACCGAATTAGTCGGGTGGTAAATACCACCGACATCATAGGTACCCGCTCTCCGCACACGTCTCTTGAGAGATTAAGGTGTTGGCGAAACTCCAATTCGGTTGGGTTATACATTTTTTTGAAACGGACAGGTAAACCTGAGGAGCCGATTGGTTAAACAGGTGAACCAGAAGTAAGTTGTTCTGTTTGCTAGCCTGCCCACAGAGTTACCCAACCCAAGAAATATAATAAAACGTCAGTGTGGTGATCTTTTCCCACGTGAACTCATTTTTCGTGGTTTGGTATCTCGATATTATATAGGAAACATATTTTCGTGGTTTGGTATCGCTAGTATATAGGAAACACACAGTAGCACAAGAACCCCATCCTGACCAAATTGTTGGCAATCTATTAATAATAGAGTATATTAAGAGTATATGTCTCGCTAGGAGCTCGCGCAGCAAGATGTATGTGTATGTTTTGTCAGCTTGTGTGTATTGTTGGTGGATCCCGGTCGGTCGGTCGGGCGGTCGGTAGGTAGGTACGTAGGTCTGTCTGTATGTCTGTCTGTCTGTCCGTCTGTCTGTCTGTCCGTCTGTCTGGATGTCTGTCTGTCTGTCTGTCTGTCTGTCTGTCTGCCTGCCTGCCTGTCGGTCGGTCGGTCGGTCGGTCATTCAGATAACTCGAATGGGCTCCCTATTTTGTTTGACGCCGTCAACATTAGAAACCCGCGTTCGCTCGCAATCACAGCATAACACTTACGATAGCGACACCTCCCCGCGACAAACTTCAGAGCTGATTTTCTCCTCAAGCACGCCTTGAGGGCGGCGCACACTACGGAAAATGGTGGCTTTGGAAAGATTGAGTCGAGATATCTTCATAGACGCATCTCTCTGCGTTTACTCTCTCCTCACTGCCAAGAAGCCCATGATAGCTTGAAAAATTGTCGGAGAAGGTGTGTTTTCTTATCACACGTTGTGCACACCGGGCGGCCTTTGTGTACTAGTATTAGTAGAGTGCAACAAAGGAAGCAACTCGAAACCGAGCGGAGTTGGCGCGCCGTTGAGACACGATTACTGCTCGGAGCGCTGCCTACCAGGGGCTAGGTCACGTTTTCGAGACTTGTAAAGACATGTCATTCTCTACCAACGAAACCGATATTCCATCGTCAACTCCCACACGTCGGGCAGCTCATCTACAGATGGACCATCTACAGATATATCATCTACAGATAGATCAGATAGATCATCTACAGATAGACCATCTAGATGTTCTGCAGGCTCTGTACAGGGCAGATCCCACCCAGCAAAATACTTCCTGGATCATGCAGATAATACACCTCCAACCGGCAACAGCTGGATCATACATATCATACAGATCATACGGATCAGGGATATATCTGCCGTGAAAGATCCAGATCATGAACTGTGGTAAAATGTGATGGTCTATCCGAGATGCGTAGACTTCTGTAGTCTCCTCACTTTGTCCGCATACACCCACGCTGCCGCACACCGGGCGGTCATCAACTATTGTGCAACAGGAGGAAGCGCTCGAGACCGCAGAAAGTGTGACGAGCCGCTGGGTGGTCATCCCCAGCGCAGGATGGAAGCAGAAGTGGGACACGTGAGTGAACGCGCTTGCAGCTGCGTCATTTCCACTGGTTGGTTGATGCATGTTGGACAGAGGGGAAAACCAAATACTCTCTACTTTCTGCTTGGTCAGCGCTAACCATCTCATAATGTCGCCAGCGCGCACGCTCGAAAATAACGAAGATGAGAGCCTGCGAGAATTGAACTCACGACCCAACTTTGGTGGTGATAAAGCACTGCCCAACACCGACCTATGTACACAGTCAGCGCCGACTGAGCAGAGTGGTAGTTTATCTCTTCCAATCAACAGTGCAACGTGTAGTTTCCCTCCTTCCTTTCGTTCCTTCGGGGTTTCCTTTTCCCACTTCTTGGGAGTGATCGAATTTTGAGCTGGAGGGAAGAAAGCATAGCAACAAAGGTATAACCATTACCGGATACGTACGATGTAACAACTAGGCCCCAAAATGTCGCCTTCTCCACCACCCTCCCCATCTCGCCGCCCTCTCCCCCCCACTCCCCCGGTACTGTATACCAGGTATCTGGTGTATCGATAAAATATAAATATATATGCATACCAGGTATGCAGATATAGGTTGGATTGGCGTCGGTTGGTGACGACGCTGTAAACAACGCCTCTCACTGCGTGAACTGGACAACCGGGGCACCGTATTTTTTGCTTTGTTTTGGCGGTCACCACGGCTGGCGGTCGAGTTAGATCATTTTTGTGCGGGGAGAACCTTTTCTCCGCACAAAGGGGATGATCGTATCGCGTAGTTTGTATATGGTAAGGCATCCACGAGGCAGTTACACAATAAACCCATTACTGTCTCTGGAAGCGGCCACACTTGATAATATTTGAATTCGTTGACGCTGTCATCCATATGCCAGAAAATCCGCCTCAAAAGCGGTTCATAGTACGATGCAGCTCACCCTTCATGCCACTCGCCCAACACCTCACGGCGCTTCGCGCTTGGTGCAATCAATGTCTGCCTGGTCGGTAAAAACCCGACGTGCTCCTTCCCGGCATTGTAGGGATGCGGGGGTCCATGGGCATACGACTACGGCCATGCATGATAATGTACACCCCCCCCACACCTTCATGCGACTCGTCAGACACCTCACGGCGCTTTGCGCTTGGTGCAAGCATTGTCTGCCTGGTCGGTTACAACCCGATATGCTCCGTCCCGGCAATGTAGGGATGCGAGGGTCTATGGTCATACGACTACGGCCATGCACTAGATCGAGTACATCTCTCCTATCGAGTACACCACCCCCCACCTTCAACTGCGCTATCCCTCCCACCCCCAATCCCACCGCTACCCCCCATCCCCCTCACCCCCCCCACCCCCCCACCTCCCACCCCTTTACCACCACCCCCAACCCCACCCCCATACCGCCTTCCCACATCTCCGCTTCGCTCTGATACGTCGCGTCAATGAAAAGGCTTGGTGTGATGCTGATCACGCTGAGCGTCATCACGGTGCCGTTCCGCATCGGCTTCGACGCCGTCTCGGAAGGGGGGTGGCTGGTGGTGGACTGGGTGATCGACCTGACGTTCGCGCTGGACATCGCGCTCAACTTCAGGATGGCCTACATGAACGCGCACGTGCTCGTGACGTCCCCCAGCCTCATGGCGGCCCACTACCTGAAAGGATGGTTCACGGTGGACCTGTTGTCCACCGTGCCTTTCGATAGGTGAGATAGCAGCCCCACCATTATCTTAAGGGCTGGTTTACCCTGTTAACATGTGTGTTGTCCACCGTGCCTCAAGACGGGTGAGAGCACAGCCAGCCCATTTTAGTGCGAACCAGTTTCATTGGGGCTGCGAGTTGGCTAACTGCGGGTCGCCGACTAGTTGCTAGTCAACTAGGTAGGCTCCATGATCAGTAGGGCTGTGATTTGGCTGACTGTATGTCGCCTTTGTAGTTGTTACTTGGCTAGGTAGGTTCCATGATTAGAATACAGGGCTGTGAGTTGGCTGACTATTCGTCGCCGACTATAATAGGTAGTTGGCTAGGTAGGCCCCATGATAAGTATATAGGCTTGTAAGTTAGCTGACTACTGAAGTATATGTCACCTTACAACTTACTGGTCGGCTGGGTGCTACAGTTAGATGCGTGCGGTAATTTACAGAATTCTGCGTTTCTTATATTTAGCTTTTTGGGTTCGTTTGTGGTTGGACACGTGTTATGTATCGACAAATACTACCGGGTACCTGATACCTGGTAAGTCAGTTAGTTGCCTTCACCCCCTCACTCTAGAATCCCCTTTACCCCCCCCCCCCCTCCTTCCCTCACACTCCCCTTTCCTCTCCTCCCCCCTCCCCTCGCCTACCCTCGCCCTCTCCTTTCCTCACCTTCCCTTTCCTTCCTACCCGCCTACCCCCCCTCTCTACCCCCCCCCCGCCCCCCCCGGTGCTGAACTCCTGTTCAAAGAATCACGTCGCTGATGACAGCAACAACCGTATCGCTGATGACCTCCTCCCCCCTCGTTTCGCGCGCTCCCCCTCCCCGTACGAATACGGCCATGCATGACGTGAGTACACCTCCCCCTGCCCTTTCCCCTACTATTGATTCCCTTCCGCTCATCAGATAGATCAGATAGATCAGATAGATCAGATATCAGGTACCCACTTCATGATCTACGTACATCCTTATCTGTATGGTCTGGCTCATGTTGCCGGTCAGGTTGCCGAGTGGAAGCCGTGCAATCTGCAAACTCTGGTACATGATTCCTGGGTTGGATCTGCACTATGCAGATCCTGCCTCACATATCATGACGGCAGGTTAGGGTCTAGATGATCTAGACCATGATCTTGATGATCTGTAGATGATCTATCTGTAGATGGTCTGTCTGTCCAACGTGTGAACCCTTCAACAGGGACAATCATGTCGTTGATAACGGGAGGGGGGGTCTATATTGTTTCTTCTGTGGCTTGAAGCTGGTGCATGTGCTAAGAGGGAAAACCCCCCTCCCCCCTCCCCCTCCCCCCTTCTCACGGTGTTGAAACCCTATTCTAAAAATCATGTCGTTGATGATGGGGGGGGAGAGCTCTAAAGTGTTCGGTGAATGTGCTAAGAATGGCACTCCCCCTTTCCCCCCCCCCGTCTCCCACGCCTCCCGGTATTGAAACCCTATTATAAGAATCATGCCGCTGATGATGGGAGGGGAGAGCTCTGGTGTGTTTCGCGGGCTAAAGCTGGTGAAGGTGCTTCGAATGGTTCGATTGCTGAGGCTGTTTCGTGTCTTCAAGATAGCCAGATTTCAGGTCATCGCAGAGGAGTTCATAGAGGTGAGGGGGAAAGAGGGGGTGGGGGGGGGGTCTCATTATCACTATCATGCATGGCAGTAGTCGTACGCCCACAGAGTACTTAGGTCATGCATGGCCGTAGTCGTATGACCACAGACCCTCGCATCCCTACGATGCCGAGGCGGAGCACGTCAGGCTTTGACCGACCAGGAGGCGTTGCTTGCACCAAGGGGAAGAGGGAGAGGGGATATAGATCAGAACCGAACCAAGAAAAACACGTGGTTTCCTCGTGGGGGAAATATACCGTACCAGTCTGTTCAGAAACATTACCAACTTTAGAAAGCCGCCGTCATGAGGTGAAGCAGGCGAGTTATGATACAGGCATAATATAGTGCAGGAAGCATTCGGCGCGGGGGGAGGGGGGGGGAGGAGCGTAAAAATAAATCGGGGTGGCCAGGGGATACCTAGGTACCGTCGTTGGGTTTTTCATCGTGCATACTGGCGGCCTTTATCGTGTGGCCCGGCCTACCAACCATGGCAGGTATCAGATAGCATATGGAAAATATTTCCAGGTACAATTTGTGAGGTGTCCGCACAGAAAAGGGGATATTTTGGGAGATCGTGAACCTAACAATGGCCAACTAATACCACTCTGACACAAACTATAGAGACAGCTGGCACATGGATATTAAATACAAACGATGGTTAAATTTTGGGTCGGAGTGGTATGCCGTAAAGATCGTTGAGTTCGCGCAGGGGTGTGATCGTTTTTCAGCGCTCGGTTTTTCGAAAACTAAGGAGAGGGTTTGCAATTATAGAACAAAGGAGGCGTTTTCGAAATAGAATCTTCGATTTTAGCATCCTTGCCGTTTGCCGAGAAAACTAACAATTGCGCCGGAAAAACAATCGCACCCCTTCCTGTGCGAACTCAACGCCATTTACGGCATACCTGGCACCTAGCCAATACGTAGCCAATGGGAAGAAAGAAGGCAAGGTTGCTTGGCTATCAACCACGAAGCCATGTGGGCACTCGCCGTGTCCTCGTACGAGCACGCCTCCTCCTACGACCACACCGGCTCTTCCGAGGAATGGAGCCGGTTCTCACGGCGCTTCCCGGCCACGTTTCCCCTACATATTATACCCAAGTGAAATTAAATGTGTACTATAACCAAGTAAAATTAATATTAATGGTATATTTACTTCAACCAAGTTAAATGAATCTATATACTAGGTTAGTAGAAATGGAAAGAACGAGCAGCTTTTCGTTTCAATTATTTTTGTTCAAGGCGGGTACGCCTCCTTATTGCTGTAGGTCCAGCAGGAAACGGCCTCGTTGAATCGTGTCCTCTTTTTGCCCTCCGACAATGCCCTCCAACTCAAAATCTCGATTTCTTCCTGTATACCACTCTGCGGGCGGAAAATAGAAGGATTGTTTTGACTCCAATATGAAGACCGACCGGTTCTTATAATATTCACCCTCCGAGTGGTTCGTATCGAACAGCCAATGGGAAGAAGATAACGCCTCCCTTGTCCTGAGCCTGCGCCGTAATCCGCCCCATCCCCTCGACCCAGATGAACAACGCGCTCTTCCGGGGCATGAAGCTGGTCCTCACGCTGGCCCTTCTCGGCCACTTTTTCGGCTGTTTCTGGAGCTTCGTCAGCCTGTTCGAGGAGTCGTCCGCGGACGACGCCTCCTCGCAGACTCGATGGTGGGAGAGCTTGGACCTGGAGGAGGACGACCTCCCGCGGCGTTACATCGCATCGATTTATTGGGCCTTCACCACCATGACCACTGTTGGGTGAGCTAGTCATGGCGTTGCTGGTGTTGAGGCTGGTGGTGTTGGTGATATTGGTGTTAGTAATAGTGTTGGTGATATTGGTGGTGGTCGTGGTGGTGGTGGTGGTGGTGGTGGTGGTGTTGGTGTTGGTGTTGGTTGGGGTTGCTGTTGTCGGCGCTGACAAAGTGCGGACTAGCCGTACCATGCCCGTGTCACCTGGGGTCAGATACTTCCGCCAAAAAGCATGCCACTCTGACAGTGAACATAAGATACATTTTACGTTCATATCAGAGCGCAAACGGCGACTACAGGAATGCACCAGGCCGGAGTGGAGGATTCTTCGCCTGATTTCGCGAGTGGTAGTACTCGTAGCTCGTGCCAAGGGCAGTCGCGAAGACTGAGCATCAGTGCCCAGTGCGGGGTGAAAGTACTGCCGTGGAAAAGGACTTGACCGAGCCTGGAAATAGACACAGCCCACCCTCTGGAACTGCACCCACTTTTGTGGGACAGATGGCTTGGTCGGGAGTAGAGTTGGAGACATACTACTCCCCCCCCTCCCCCCCAACATAATGGCTCCCCTCCTCCCCTCCCCTCCCCTATAATACCTCCCCCCGTCCCGTCCCCTTCCCTCTGCCCCCCTCGACCCCCCTCCCCTCCCCTCACCCTCCTTCATTCTGACGCCTGCGTACAGCTACGGGGACATTCTCCCAGTGGTGGATAACGAACGTATCTACGCGATGATTATCATGGTTATCGGGGCCACTGTTTTCGGTTACATTGTGGGAAGCGTCAGCGCCCTGGCGAGCAACCCGAACGGCAGCCAGGCTCGAGAGACGGTCAAGATACTGGCCGTTTCCAACTATTTGGGAGAGAAGAAGGTCCAGATGAAGCTCAGACAGGTTCGCTTTTTTTCTCTCTTCTCGCCCCTTGAAAGCCTTTATTTTCACACCATTTCCAAGTATTTTTTCCTCCACAAAACGTCTACAGGTACGTACTTCGGAGAAAACACAAATATTATTCCACACTGATTCCAAGTTGATTTTCTCCAAAAAACGTCTGTGACGGGGGAACATGGCAGTCAGCGCCAAATACCGTATCCGGAGAACAAAAAAATGGAATTAGTGTGGAGCAAAGTTTGTGGGAAAACATACAATAGCATTGAGAACCAAATACGTATGCTGTGTAAACATGAAAGGGCGATACCTGATTTTTGGGTCCATGGGTTCTGATTACTAAGTAATACTATGTAGTACCATGTATTACTGCAGTATGTAGTACTATATGTTGCTATGTACTACTACGGAATACTACGTATTTTTCTTGCCACCATGAGGTGTCAAACGGCGCGGAGGCTGCGGCCTCTCCCGTTTCGGCAAAGGGAGAAGAGGCCCAATCTGGGTGCTGGCAGCGACAGCAGAATACTTTGGCCGTCACAAGCGAGCATGTAGATGTCGGTTGACGGTACACTTGCCCCTTGACGGACAGCTGTCAAGGACACCCCAATGCCCAAAACTTCTAATTTTAGGAGAGGGTTTGACGGGCCAAAGGTAGGCCTGACGGGGCAAAGGTAGGCCCTTCCCGAAATCTTTGGCCACGAGACTGTGATAAATCACGTACCGGTAGCTTGCAAAATGATGTATCGATCAGTCAACTAGTTCAACTCAGTATCGACCACTCAACTGGCCCCACTCACAGTTGACGCATGTGAAATGCTTCTCGTGCCCCGTTTGGGGACTGCGCGAGCGTGGTAGAGGCCGCCCCCGACACATTCGGGGTCGGGGATCACGATGAGGCAGTTTCGTCCCGTGAGGTGAGCCTCATCTAGCGCTAGCACGGACAACGCGAAAAAATACGCCCAAGAAACGCCGAGGGGTGCTGAGAGCACAGGGCCAACAATGTCGTGTTTCTATGTACTGCTATGGCCCCAGTAATAGCAGTATTGGCACTTCAGTGCTGGCAATACGCTTGCTGTAGATAAGAAAGTCCAGCTGAAGCTCAGACAGGCTAGTAGATGAGTAGATGAGTAGATGAGTACACCATTCACATACTTTCACACGTCAGACAGATCAGGTCAGATCCCATCAAGATCCCCTTTCACGATCTAGATCGTTCGGGATAAAGGAACATCTCCATTTCAGTTTATCCATGGACGCTCACGACCTCCAGCTATTGTATGTGTCCGTCGCTGTCGGGCCGCGCCCTAGATCACCTGGGACGAATCCGACATACTCCCATTTCATCATCTACAGTAGACCGTTCGGGTCGAATCAAACACATCCCATGACATGGTCTAGGTCGTAGGCCGTTCGGGATATAAATCAGATCCCACTTCATCATCTAGATGGTTGGGGATAAAATTTACATAACATCCCGTTTCACGATCGCTCGCTTGCTTCGCTTGCTTGCTTTGTTTTTTCGCTTCGCTTGGGTCTGTTTGGACAAGGCGGTGAAGAAGCACGTGGAGTATTACTTGCAGCACAAGAGCCCCTTCCACGAGGAAGACCTGCAGGCTCTCATGCCTCCCAGCCTCCGACAAGAATCTGTCCTCCAGATTCACAAGGTGCGCTCGTGACCCATGAGAAAACCGTGCACCCACGGTTGTTTGACTAAACACTATACTGGCCCGTGCAACGGGTATGCTATATGTACGATGGCTTTCTTCTTACCAGGGGGAATGATTCTGAGTGATCGATGTTGAAGATCATGCCTCCTGCACGTTGCTAGAAGGTCTAAATTCGGCTTTTAAAAAGAAATCGTCGAAAAAAACTTTTTTTCACGAAAAAAATGCTGAACAAAACGTGTCGTTAAGGTCGCGACCCCAGAAGCCGGGCCCTCACCAGGCCCAGGTTATCGTTTGATGTTACGCAGTAGTCTCCAATCATGCCAGCAATGTTGTTTTTTAGTTCGATTCGAGGATTAATGAGGGAAGCTATCAACAATTTTGTTTAGACAATCTATTCGGCGAAACTTTCGCTCCCCACCGCTGGCACCAAGGGGGTGGGGTTTTATACATCGAGCGTGCCAGCTTTTAAATTAAACAAAACTGGTCTGAAGAAGAGCGCAGAGTCAGCCGCGGGTTCCCCGCTACCTTTTCCGCCATCATTCCCGCCGGTGTTTCCTGCCGGCGCTTGGTCAAGCCAAAGGTGCCGCGACTCGAAGAACGCTCCAGTCTAACACGGTCCCCTCTCCCCCCCCCACCCCCCTTCGCCCCTTTCGCCCCCTCTTCCCTGCTTTCATGAAACTCATTGATTCCAACCCCCCCCCCCCTCCCCTCTGCCTGGTCGGTGAAAACCCGACGTGCTCCATCCCGGCATTGTAAGGATGCGAGGGTCTATGGTCATACGACTGCGGCCATGCACGGCAATGAGTACACACCCCTCCCCCCCCCCTCCCACCTCCTCCCCTCCCACCCGTCTTCCGTCCGTCCTTCCTCGTAACGCCTCCACAGGATGTGATTGTGAAGATAGGGATATTCGGGCACCTCAACCCCAACCATATCGCCTATATGCTGCGCCAGATGAAGCCGATCTTCACGCTCTCGGGTAACTACGTATACTCTCCCGGGAATGGGAGCGACGGCGTCTACTTTTTGCTCACCGGCGTAGCTGAGGTGACGGCATACCCCTATTAATACTTTATCTTCTGTGTACGTCAGTATGGAGGCGTTTTACGGCAGAGGTCCACCTCACCCTAACGCTCCTGCCCCCCCCCCCCCCCCCCCCGTTAAAGCACATCATAATGCGGGATTAAACGGGGAGAAGCATATGAACACGACTGACTGACGCTACGCGCATTTTGTACGTGTACATGCGCATTATGCCCGACAATGTCAAGCACGAGTCACATACCCGGTAGTCACCATCCCTTAACTGCCGCCCGGCGGCAAGGACGCCGTCGTGGCTCAACTACTTTTTTTTTTCGAATGTGATACCTCCATCGTAGCACGGTAAGGACCTTGTGCATGGAAATATTTAATCCGCGCGGTTCTTACATCGGGGCACATGACGTCGTTTCTTTTGTATCTCACCAGCGTAGCGGAGGTGAGACACCGCTGGTCTACTTCTATTTATTTTTTTATCGTCGCTTTTACTCTCCGGATTGACTCGTACGAGTAGGAGGTTTTACCCTCAGCGATTGGTAGGACAAGCCGTGGTCACAGGGGTCCTATCCTCCCCTTCTCCCCCCGGTACGTGCCTTGTTTTTTATCGCGCATAGGGTTCAGCATTCCCACTGCTCGACGATTTTCACCGAAAGTTGCTATGAATAACTCACGCTCTCACGCTTTCCGCTACTCTTTTTTTTTTGCAAGAAAAAAACCCTGGGCGTATGCACTAGGTGAGGCTCGAACCCACAAAAATGGTTTATTAAACTTAGGGACACGCGACCCCTACCAAGCCAAGGATTAGGGCCTTGGATGTATGTGCATACCTATTCAAGACGGTTCGTATACCCTGTACTTGTGTCTAGAGACAGAGTGGCAAATCTCTCTCACGTCAAAACTTCATCCACAGCGATTGCTTTCGAGTCCACTACCAGAATGATATTGCCGTTTACTCTATACTGCTGTGTCACGACAGGGGTAAGCAAAGCACTTTTTGCCTTCCAAGGCAAACACTTAAAAGTGCGCCTTACACCAATACCGTTGGAATGCCATTTGTGGTTTACCATACCTGGTACCTGGTATGTTTTTAGGTATGCCTGCGTGGACTATAGGCTTTGGGATCGGACATTGCACTTCTAACTTTTACCGAAATCAGTGTTTTGGGTGGGGTACAGAGATCCCATTAGTATATGCTACAATCAAGTCAGTATAGAGCCTCATACAAAATTAGACGCTACCCATGTAAGGCAAACATTAGGTACCACTCCTGTAAGACGAACACGCGTCTAACGATGACCCTGACCCTGACACCAACATTAACCCTTACTCTAAGCCCGAACCTGACCAACAAGTTACCCTACCAGGTATACTCTTCAGTCTCAGCCATTGTATGTTGTTATCATTGTTGTGTTCACCAGCACGAGCTTCAACGTTGATCACTGATTATAAGCTTTCCTCCAGAGGAGAAAACCAAGGGGACCTGATAAAAAACAAACTTTTGGTTTTGTTATTATTTACTGCATTTTCCATCCGACAATGCGCAGCAGGCATGAGCCTCGGCGTTAATCACCCACAAAAAAAAAGACATTCCCCGAAAGAAGGAGACGAAGAGCAAGCAGCCGAGGCAAAGCCCCAAAAAACGAAAAACACACACGAGAAACACACTTGTATGCGCAAGGTCTGTTACCCTAGGAGCAACAACCCTCCCGTTGTTTCCGAAGGAGAGACGAGACGAAACAAAAATCAAACAAGCAACAACGAGAAGCCAGTCCGCAGAGTCTTACCCGGAAAAACCTCAGTTGCTTTCTGGCGTAGTCGGGGTGGCGGAGACGGCGACTGTTTGTGCGACCCCCCCCATCTACATACGAAGTATCCCCAAGAAGAGCGGTTTTACCCCCCTGAGAGGGAGGCGACGGAAGACGGATGCGAGGGCTCGTCGTCGCCTCTCACGGGGAAACCTCTGGTTTTCATTTCTAAGATACGCCTCCACAGCACTGCCAAATACGATCCCCAGTACCTGTACCCCGGTAATTGCCGGCATTTATTCGCCATTCAAAGCCGTGCCACAACGCTTGACCCTGCATCTGGCCCTTGCCCTAAGTCCCAACCTCAACCTTAACCTGGGGCCGCACCCACAACCTTGTCGCCTGTGCGGTAGAAAAAGGGGGCCTGCGCGCCACTAACCCTCATCCACAGCGATGGTCGTCGGGTCCAGTCGGGCTCTAACCTTGATGCTGGCCCTAACCCTCGAGTCCAGTCGGGCTCTAATCTTGATGCTGGCCCTAACCCTCGAGTCCAGTCGGGCTCTAATCTTGACCCTGACCTCTAACTCCTGACACTAAGCTAGCATGTATACCTGTACAGTATAGGCCCACGAATAAGAAACCCGTTTTGTTCATTAACCCTTTTTAGAACCGAAGTCCCGTCTGTGGGGACGAAGCACTCAAAATTTTAAGTAGTTTGTCCCCAAAACGGGACTGCGGTCCTGAAAGGGTTAAGAACAAAAGGCTCACTTTTCGAAGAGAGCGCTAAGAAAAATCGGCCGAGAAAAACGGCTAAGGGGTGAGCTAGCTCTACACCCAATCCTGTACAACAGCCTATGCTCAAGGTTGTTTACAGACGGCGTTACAGCAACACTCTCAGGCTCGTTCAGGTTAGGTGCTTCTTGTTTGGCGGGCCCGTGCTGTATCACTACGCCAGGCTTGCAAATAGGAGGACTGAGAAAAACCTCGATTTCTTATATTATAGCTGAGTTTTTGTTTTTACTCTTTTTTTTAATGTACCTGACACGACTTTAAGAAACTCTTGTTTCGGGCCCAGGATCAAGGTTCTTGTTCTTTGTCGTGAGGAGGTGCGTCCTACACGAACTCCAGTTTAAATACACGTTTTTCTTTCGTGAACGTTTTCGTTGCAACGCTCGACCCAAGAGTTCGTACGTAACTCTCTCAGTTTTCAAAGTAGTGCCGTTCCGTTCGTGCTGCTGTTTTGACGTTAATTGTTTGTCGAGAGAGACGGCCACCATGTTGTTGTGGCAAATAAATCCTGCGTAAAGCCTTTCAAAGCTTCCCAGCCCTGTATGTAGGCCGGTAGGACACAGCCGTTGCTTTACACAGTAATCGCGCCAGTATCTGATAAGTCTGATTGCTCGGATTATTGTCATCTCCGGAGGCCACGGCGGCAACTATGTTCGCCGGATGAGATGTATTGTAAATGGGGTGCCTGGATGATCCAACACCATATACATGTGATACACACGCATGATGCGTTTTTTAATTATTTTTCATCATCAGTCTCTTATGTTGGTGTTCGTGAGGCGGGGCATATGTCCTACACTAATTTCAGCATACGACGATAGGGGTTCACTAATTGCAGTATACTATTCCAAGGCTCCTCGCGCGAGGAACTGCCTATTAATAATACTTGTGTATACTTAGTATCAGTGCCCCACCCAAAAAAACGACCCTTCGAAAAAAAAGGACCCCGCCTAACAAAACTGATCGAAAAATGAAGAGCGCAGAACCCCGATGGACAAAGGTCAGTCGTATGGCCTATCAATAGTAGGTGCCACTAAACACAAATGAACTATGGCTTTCCAGCGATGAGGCGTGTCTTATTGGGAGGCGTGCAACGATGGGGGATAGGGGGAGGACTGTTTGTCCTAAATATTTATGTCTGACCGGGATCCATAGCTTCTTAGCCCAATATCATTGGAATATATATACCTGGTCAGTGTGCTTGCGCTATTATTTGTGACATACCTACTGTTAATAACTACTAATAGTACTATCAGTATAGTAGCCTCTCGGGTTGTTTATCGGCTTGCGTTTTTTTTTCAGCTTTTCTGAAAACAAGTTTGCGGGTGAAGGTATGGACTCCTACGCTACAATCAGGTCAGAAGATCCTCGGAAGAAGTAGGTGCTACGCCTAGAAGGCAAGCACGCCTCCGCGGTAGGTAGTTCCTCAGTTTAGGAACCGCGTCAGTCGGAATTTGTTTGGCCAAAGAAAGGTACAGTACCTTCAATCGTAGCCAAAGATGAAGACCAAAACCAGCACCGGTCACGGCACGCCGCGGGGAGTGGCGATACGTCACAAAAAAAAAAAAAAGCGATCACGGCGTACGGCCGCAGTGTCCGCACTCAAAGCTAGCAGGGGTTTGCGCATAAACAAGGATCGGTCACGGCATTCTTGCCTAAAATTTCCATCACAGCACACGATAAGCTGCCGTCACTCCCCATCTTTGATCGTAGCACGTGTCCATTCGCATATACTGTATTGGTTTCCTTGTGTTTCGCGCAAAAGCCGAGCCAAGAATTAGGAACTCCCGGTTTCTTCAAGCCCTATCGCGTTCAGCAGTTTTACTGGACGCCTCCGTGCCATCTGTTAATGGGTTTCCGCCGTGCCTACGCAGGCGGTACGCCAAGAGGAGGGAACGGACCGCTGCACAAATCTCTACATCGTGCGAGAGGGAAAATGTTTCGGGCACGAGGGTTTTCTAGAAAATGAGGGGGGAAGCCCGCCGGGGAAAGTGGGCATGCGCGCCCTGGCCGACTGCTCGATTTACCTCCTTACCGACAAAAAAATCACTAGCCTGGTGAGGAACTTCTACGTACGTACTGCCGTAGCTCGATTCGTAGGGGTACGACATTTATAGCTGTCCGACTTCTTTGGAGCTCATGTTTCCTTGGTCAGTTTCCTTTTCTGATTTCCCTGGTTGCTTTGTTGTTGCTGGGAATGTTCACAGTGGTCACAGCTCGTGCTGCATATTGTCGGATGGCAAAGGCAATTCTTCGAAGGCAGAAATAGATGGAGTCAATGGCAACAGGCACCAGGTGTTGTACCTATTACGGGGGACCATAGTTAATAGGGCCAAACATTGATAGTAAAAATGGTTAAATATATAGGCTTTCATGTATACCATAGGTCCTACCTGGTATAGTATATGGCCCCCCGTAATAGAAGCGGTCTTTATCCCACCTTTGACCTGTCTTGACGACCCTGCCTCGCTGCGTCCTCACGATTGCGATGTCAATTGCTACAGCAGAGCTGGTCCCAGGTGCATCTTATTGGCTATACAGGCACGACAACCCGCGTTGATCTGATTGGTCAACTTTTCCCGTACATGCAACGCACTTACGTTCTCGTACCTCGATGATAGTACGCTTATTGATGCGTTTGCCACCCTAAAACGATGTTTGCCTTAACGTTGATCACTCCTGAAATTTCCCCGAAACAAGGTGAACAATATATGGTACACAAAAATTAGCATTATTTACCTTGGGGTTTCTCCTTATTTGTAGGGATGTCAATGAGCGACCAAGGTTGAAGCTCATGCTAAAAGTTGTGATAAGATGACGAACACACACATAAGCAACGATCCATCTCAAGCCGGAAGTAGGTACATACCTACCTGGTAATTTTGTGAAATAATAATGATTAGGTTATACTTATGTGACTAAAAGCACAATTGTAGAAGTGAGACATGAATTCCTCTCCGCCCCCAAAACACAACCCTCGGGCGTTACATTCGAAGAAACGCACACACATGAAAAAATCTGACTGAGATAATAAAAAAAAATCCCTCAAAATTCCTATTTGCAACCCTTGGTGTGATATATATATATATACATTACCACAGACCAAAAATCAACCGGACGTGGCGACCCAGCTGCAGCTGGCCCTTCGCCGCGCCATCGCCGAGCAAGAACTCATCTCCATCGTAGTACCGCCGCCATCGTCGAGGCCCATGAGCGCGCCCTCGTCTGCTCGAGCGTTCGTCGAGGAAGCTTTGGGTCTCCAACGAGACATTGGCGCGGTGGAGGCTGGTAGAGGGGGAGGAGGAGGAGGGGGGGGCGGCAGGAGAGGGATTGGAGGTGGGGGAGCAAAAGTGCTTCCCACGGAAGAGGGGGGGGGGGTGAAGGGACCGTAGAAGCAGCTGGAAGAGGGAGAGGAGGAGAAGGAGCAGCAGGAGCAGGAGCGGGGGGGGGAGGGGGAGGAGGGGGGGCGCAGTGTCCTTGAGAGTACTTATTTTTCATCCCCCAAATACAAGGAACAACTTGTCATTGTTGTGGTGTCGCACTCGTACGTGTTGTGTATCTTGTCCTCGCGTTCTTTCTACCAGGGCGGAGGAAGAGGAGGAAGAAGAGGGGGGGGGGGGGGGGTACGGAGGAGGAGGAGGGGGAGGGGGAGAGGAGGGGGGGAGGGAGGATAGTGTTGCCGATGGAAGAAGGCAAAGGGTGAGGGGGCGGCTGAGAGGGAGGCGTTCATTCCCTCAAACATGTGCTCTTTGCGAACGCGGCGCATTGCGGAATTATTTTATGTCGCCGTGTTTGACATCGCTTTAAGGTTTTAAGCACAGGTTCAACGGGGTGCAGGCTGCCTTGCCCCCGAGGCGAGGCCGCAGACGGGTCGGAGTCGAACCCCTCTCCTAGCAATGACTCAGACCATCACCAGCGGCACGCTGAAAAGCCGGCACGGCTCCCGGCGGCAAGGGAGGGACGTATCATCGAGTTTAGAAAATGTGTGACATCTCGCCTGAACGGGTATCTGGCCGCAATCATGTTGAAAATCAGCTGTGGTATCACTCAAATATACATGCGCAGATATATGTTCTACTGCGGCAATATGATCTGTCCTTGCTGGCTTGCGAAATGCAGGTACCGAATATTTTCACGTTAAAACGACACGCCCCCTACCCACCTGCATGCCGAGCGATGGCCACCGATGCGGAGCGATTCCAACCCCAGTGCAACGACATTAGGGACAAAATGGTTGGAAATATAGTCACGTTTAGGTTCCTGTAAGTTGCAGTAGTGCAAGGGTTGAACCCCTGCGGGCTTGGATTACAGCACGATATACAACTGTAGTGCCTCCATTTTTTTTTTTTTGACACCACGTTTAGTTTCCAACTCATCTCGCGGGGGGGTTTACGTTTGGAGCCTTTCTGGGCGAGCCGTTGCGGCATTCCCTACCACCTCTCTCGTCTGCTCTGCTCTGCTCTTGTAATACGTCCTCTGCAGTGGAGAGGGCTTTTCATCCCATCCCATCACATCACATCCGATTACATCCCATCCCATCCCATCACATCACATCCGATTACATCCGATCCAACCCCACCCCATCCCATCCCATCCCATCCCATCCCATCCCATTCCATCCCGTCCCATCCCGTCCCATCCCATCCCATCCCATCCCATCTCATCCCATCCCATCCCATCCCATCCCATCCCATCCCATCCCATCCCATCCCATCCTATCCCATCCCATCCCATCCTATCCCATCCCATCCCATCCCATCCCATCCCATCCCATCCCATCCCATCCCATCCCATCCTATCCTATCCCATCCCATCCCATCCCATCTGTGGTATCGTGTAAACAGTAGTGATCCCTCTATAGTTCCGGTATGCGCCAGCCAACAGTACCGGCATTATAGCAGCAACCGGCACTATACACTCCGCACACTATCAATACCACACCGGTTAATCCCATCTGTGCCAAGCGAGTCCACAGGCACTATAGCGGGAAACCGGCACTACTCAACCGACACTATTATTGTAGAGAGACGAGCATACTGTTGTATCTACTCCGGGGGACCATAGTCAATACTGATATGACCTAATCTTGCTATTAATATTACGGGGGACCATAGTTAACAGGACCTAT
The DNA here is from genome assembly GCA_031213475.1 of Nereocystis luetkeana. NCBI lineage: Eukaryota > Phaeophyceae > Laminariales > Laminariaceae > Nereocystis > Nereocystis luetkeana. The sequence continues at coordinate 627,215 of JARUPZ010000021.1, forward strand.
GGTACACATAAAAACCTATATGTTTAACCATTTTTACTAACAATATTTGGTCCTGTTAACTATGCCCCCCGGTAATAGTAAAAATAGATAAATATATACCAGGTATATTTTTGTGTATACCATACCAGGTAGGTCCTATTTACTATGGTCCCCCGTAATAACAAAAACCACAATCTTGGGGTGGCATCCCCCCGTGGTCAGTCAGCGCTGCCTGCTATCGGAGCTCGGTGGGGGCGGTGTATATCTGAGATGATCGTAGTCCGCCCGTGTACTGCCGGCCTGCCACTGGCGGCTGATTCCCCTCCTGCTACCTGCTTGCGCATAGAGCCAGCCGCCAGTGAACCATTGCTTGCATCATATATATAGAGCTGGAGCTGCTTGCTGCTACCAGGTGTTCTGGTAACTATTTTTGTTGCAATTACAGAGCTGCTTCGTACTTTCGGCCTGGATACATCCAATACAAAAACATGGGGCGTACAGCGTGCAATACCTCCTGGGTATACCATAAGAGTCACCAAATATATAGTGTACTTGACACAATGTCGGTATGCACGTGTAGATATAGGTTCTCACCGCTCACTGCCTGCCATGCAATCAATGCACCTCTATTACGGGGGACCATAGTTAATAGGACCTAATATTGCTACTAAAAATGGTTAAATATATAGGTTTTTACCCATAGGTCCTATTAACTATGGCACCCCACAATAATAGTATTATTTTCATCTTCGAGGGTGCTCGACAAAAAGAGACAGCGAGCCAGTGTCAAAATAAAAAACAAAATTCTGGACGAAATTACGAAAATCGACTTTTTTCCCTATTTGTGTGTTACTTGGTTTTAGTGCACCCCCGTGTTTGGGTCTCAAAAATAGGTATTGGGGCCGTCGGCATTTCTTTTTTTGGTAGACCCCTGTTAATGTTGTAGTTGTAGTATTATTTCCATTACGGATACCATCCGACAATGTGTAGCATGATGATCACTTATAGGCAACACTCCGAAAGGAAAAAAACTATGGAAGCAAAATGAGTCCTATTATTATTATGCTTGCCTTCAGGCAATATAGCGTAGATTAGATGCCATTCCAATATAAACCGAATATCCTTCCGTAAATCAGAAGTACTCCTCCTATTGTAAATATATCATTCCTGCCGTGTTTCCCATCGTACGAAATTGCAGCATGCAGCATGAGCTTCAACGTCACTGATCACCAAGAAAAAATCCCGGAAAGAAGGAAGACAACCAAGGGGATAACGTAGCGCTATACGTACATAAGCTGTAGTACTTGTGTATGGCCCCTTCAAGCCTCTCTGCTCGTACTCTACTGTTACGGGGGGTCGTAGTTAATAGGACCAAAAATTGATGGTAAAAACGGTTAATTATATAGGTATATAGGTTTTTATGTATACCATAGGTCCTATTAACTATGGCCCCCCGTAATACTTCCAGACATATAGTATAGTACCGGTCGGTCCGCTCATAGGAAAGTATCTCACAAGAGAAAAGAAAAGAAGTTGTCTCCTTCCTGTGCGTAGCTGACCTGTGCCCAAGGCACCAAAGCACCATTCATTGCGCACTACCACAGTACTACGTACAGTACTACTGTAGGGAAAACGTATTCTCGGGGACCAACATAAGAAAGTGTGCTTCCGCGCACGCTCAGAATAAGAAGTCGGCCTGAACCCGATTTCAGTTTTTTTATGGGAGGGCCGGTGCTATATGTACGTCCAGCGCGGGTCACGCGTACCGCTCAGAATAATACACGAAACATCAAGAACTCTTTGAGGCAAGCTGGGGTCGGATCCAGGGCTGAATTTATCGGCGGAGGAAAGTGGATGGATGATCGAGCGGATGGCGAAGCTTATATTATGCCGATTTTTCGGCACTATGGTTGATCCACGCCGGCTTGATTGTGTAGGAGACGCACGGGACTAGCCCTGAGCATTGGTTGGGTCATCGGCTTGGGGACACAAGCTTATATAGGGTTAGTTAGATGCGTACGTGGCACCGTACACAGCAGTGACGCTCATTTTTTTTTTGGATAATAAGTGCTAAGAGCTGTAAGCTACTAATCGCATAATAAGGCATATATATGTGGGTGGGGGTGCGGGGATGGGTGGGTGGGTAGATGAACGGACGGATGGATGGATGGGTGGATGGATAGATGGATGGATGGATGGACGGATGGATGGGTGGATGTGGACGAGGGAGTGTGTGTGATCTGCTGCACTCCTTAATTATATAAAACTGTACCAGGTACCAGGTATTCAGTGTGAAGGTGGATTTTCTTATTTTCCTCGAAATATCACCCCTTCCTTGTGCGTGTCTTATTCTTGCGGTGCTTGATGTCTTTTACTGCATGTGGATGCAATCCAACAAGATATAATGTCGCCTCTGGCAAAGTGGCAACACAACCACAACGTAGCAATACGTGCAATTTCGGCCGCAGCAATGGTGGTGCATAAGACGCATGTCCCTGGATACACACAACAATCACTACCATCATCACCGTTTTGTTATACCACTGCACGAATTACTCCAGACTTTTTCCAAGCAATTAGTCCCGAAGCACACTTTTTGCGTGAAACTCAACAAGATGGGTTAATTGAGAATTATCGTCAGAACAACAAGCAGCGCGCCTGACTTTTATTGTATAGTGCAGCGCGCGTTATTCCTTACCATTACAAAAAAAGTGCCCCCCCATCATGAAAAAAGTGTATAATGCCACAGCTGGCTTTGGCTTGAAGGCCGATCGATGCTGTATCATAATCGTAATTTATTAAATGGGAACGGGGTCTTTATCTTGGCATCCAGCGTGTACCAGGAGAGGAAAGCTGGAAAAAGCTGGCTTTCCCTGCTATATTCCGCACTAAAAAAACAGGGAGGGGGAGTCAGTCATGTACATAGATATGCTACCACCACAGACACGGCGAAACATGGAGCCTTGATTGGCTCAGACTGAGAGATTGAGATCGAGAGAGATTAGGAGGAGGTTGGCTATATTATTGATATCGTTTGTATAATAATGGTGTATATACTTGCTGAGGGCTGTACTATATTACTACTGTACGTACTAGTAATATACTTCTGGTACTACTACTACTACTTACTGCTGTTGTTGTATAGCAGTCCTACTGCACTGTTATTACGACTATATTACTATTAATACTTTAAACTGCTACTTATACTACTATACAGGAGGGGGAGGGAGGAGGGGGGGGGGGAGGGGGGCGTATATACTTATCTGTTGCTTCCCTTATAGTGCTTTGACCATTGACCACGCATCCCTTTCGAGACGGGGCATGGGGGGGGGGGGTACTCGATATTACGGGGGGGGGTGGGGGGGTGAAAACCCAGAAAAGAGAGTGGCGGTACAGAACTAAGACTATACTACAGTATACCTGAACTATTGATATATACCTGGTATTAATAATATACTACAATACTATTACTTTGTACCTCAACAATACTGTACGCCAGAAACTCAGCAATAATACTACTGTGTACATACAGTACGATTACCACATAATATATTAATACTGCATCTCACCACTCTATTAATAATAATGGTAATACTTCATGACTATTTTATTGCGCCGACGACTGCGAGTATTACAGTACAACTTCGACGACAACAAAACAAAAACAACAGACGGCGACAACATCAACGACGACAACAACAGCTGCTGTGCTCGGGGATGGAGCAGATGATGTTCGTTGTTGTTGTTGTTTTTTTCAGCTCTTTCTTCATTCCATTCGTGGGACATCATCATCAGGATCGCAACTTTTCTTGAGACCGTGCTCGTTATATTACTACGAACTTAAAATACCAATAATGACAAAACAAAGAGCACAACAAGTAGCACCATTAATGCTAATAAATAATACCAGGTATATACTGCAGATGATCTGCTGTACTGCGACTGCTGCTGGTGTTGTTGCACTATTATTAGGGGGGGCCATATTAAATACTCGGAGTAGGACCTACGGTAGAGACAAAACCTACCAGGTATACAGGTCCACGAGTACCTGGTATTATATTTTCTCTATTTTTACTAACAATATTTGGTTCTATTTACTATGGTCTCCCGTAACATTACTATTACTAGTACGAAATATACGACGAGACAACGACAAAATGGCAACAACGACGACGATAACAACTAACTACTCGTATACACTACTCGCTGCGTTGATGCGTTGATGCGTTGATGTGCTGTTTGTTGTCGTCGCTCACCAGCTCTCTCCTCCATAATACCGTTGGGACATTTAAAATATGAAGATATCGTAAGATACTGTATATGTATCGCCACTACTATACTCGTATAACAGTCGTAAGATATCACAACAGCAAGAAGATGTCGTCAAACAATGAGATACCGAACACAGCTGTCCAACAAGCGCGAATATCAAGGACATATCAACTGTAACTTCAGTAGTACCAGTACAGCAGTTACAGTAGTAGTACAACACTAGAACAACAGCCGAGCCTAGCAGCAGCGCAGGAGGCCAGCAGCAGAAAAAAGGCCAGGAGGAGCAGCACAGAGGCCAGATGAGGCCACAGAGGAGGGTGCACCATCAAGATGCACCACACCAAATATGTCCGTCTTTATATACGTACCCTTATCGCTGCATTGCGTAGGTATCCATACCCACGCACCCATGGTATCCACGTACACCAGTAAAAATCTACGTTTTCGTTCCGGATAATTAAATTAATTTCCTAAAGAATTCAAATTCTCTTCCTGAAACAAATTCCGTCTGGTGTTCTGTGGTAGTCGAACAAAAACGAGTCTATAAATTTGAAAAAAAAATCGAAAAAAAAACCAATGTTGATCCGACCTCTACGACTTTTTTACTGCCTCTTCTGTGTGGTCGTGCGAGGTAGAGACCCTACCGCCGCGTATCATATCATTGCACAGCCGAGCAGCGCCAGCACTGCTGCAGCACAAGCAGCACAACAAGCACAACAAGCAGCAGGACAGAGAGAAAAAGGCAGCGCAGCCCCAAAGACATCAACTCTGGTGCCCGTTCTCCTTCTTGCAGCTGCTGTGCTCTCGCTGACACGATGCCGCCGGCCTCCATCCTGGCCTCCCCTTCGCCCAGGAGGCTTCCCCCACGCCCGCCGGGCAGGCCTCCGCTGCTCCCCACGACGAATAGCACACGCCCCAAGACGGTTCGGAGAGCAGTGTCATTTTCGGTGGAACTAAAAACAACACAACAAGAAGACACAACATCCTCCGAGCATGCCGGGCACGCACAGCTGCAACACGCGCTGCGGCAGCAGCAGCAGCATCGGCCGCAAGACAGAGCAGGAGCGGAATCAGCGGCAGCAGCAGCTCTAGCCAGGCGGCCTGCCCTCATGCGCTCGTTGTCTCTGGACGTGATCGACAGCTCGCACATCGACCCCATCGAGTTCGCTCGACGGCGCGACCGAGCCAACTCGGAGAGGGCGGGTGGTGTCGTGCCTCAGCAGCATCGCGGGTTGGCGGTGGTTCCTGTGAACGAATATTACGAGGACGGCGATGGTGATGAGGAAGATGATGATGGTGGTGAGAGTGATTTCGATGGCGAGGTGAAGAAGCCTGCTAGGACAGACAACTCGTATTCCGCGGAGGAGATCGCTCTGCGCAGGTTTATGACGGCGGTTGCGTGGGGGCCGGGCATGCCCGTCATCAAGCACAACCGGGGGAAGGGACGGGTCCGACGCGTACTCAAGTTCAACGATCAGGTGAGCGAGATGATAAATAAGAGATTCACAGCCCAGCCCAGCACAAGCGAGAGAGGTCGTACGTATTTTGCGTATCGGTACGAGTATCACATGTATGTCGTGTCCCTACGTGCCCTCTCGGTTGGTGCCCTTGCCAGAACATTCGAATTATTGGTATTATTTTTCGTATTTTTTCTAGGTTTAAAAAAAAAAATCGTGGTATGTAGTAAAGAAAAAGTTGGATATACATACGTACGTACGCAGCAATAAGTAGTAAAGTAAGACATGAAAAGATGTAAGATGTGATACCCCAGGGTACCAGGTACGTCCCTCGTACACACAACCTGGTACAAAAGCATTTCGCGCGATCTTCTGTGTACAGGCAAGCTTATGATGTCCGGAAATATAAGACCGTTTTTATGTTGACATCGATATCAATTCGTTCTTTAAATTTTCGGTCATATTGATTGGCATCTTGGTATGCATTTTCAGCTCCCAAAAGCATCAAGGAGTTTCTCAGTTGTTCTCTGGTACAAGTACCTGGTACAATATGTCCGTAAATATAGAGACCTCATTGATTTCAAACGTAATATGTAAATGAACCTTACATTTCCGGACAAAGCGGTTTGGTAAAAAGGTGCCCGGGATATTTTTCATATCTTCTACAAAAGGATGCTCATCATGCTTGGTATGAAAGAGGAGAGCAGCAGCAGCAGCAGCGGTGCTGCAAATCATTAGTCCCCCGCTGAAAAGTTTAATAATTGATTGTTCACAGCAGCAGTCTAGTCGTGATATTTTTTGGTGAGTCCATCTCTTCCTTCCCTCCTTCCGTCCCGGCGGACAACGGAAAGCTCCCGCCATCACAGCAGCAAGCAGCACAGCTCACCTCCAGCAGAGAGAGGAAGGAAGACGAGACGGTTACTTGGTTGCGTATGCATGATGAATGCACCCGTATCAAACGCAAGATATCACGCCCCCCCATCGAAAGATATTTCAAACTACTATTATATTATTGTACTATTGTTCTATTTATACTAACTGCAGTACTCGCGTAACACTAACAACACTGACTGTCTGTTTCTCCGCGACGGGGGAGACTGCGAAAAACGCACACTACCTGAGTCGGGAGAGATAATATCTAGACTCGGGTGCCTACGACGTACATCCTCGGAGTAAACCACAATTTAATGACGGCCACAGACAGGCCCGACCAAGCTGGAAGAAACGAACCGGGTTCGAACCGGTACACGAAAACTTGATAAATAAGTGTGGACAGGGGTTTCCTCTCGCTCTCCGGGGCAGAAAAAAAAAAAAAAAAACGCAGAGCGATGCGTTTATTACAGCAGCAGTGTTAATAATAGTGGTATACGACACGGATGATAAGATTCCAGAACCATCATTTTATTTCCGTTTTGTGCCTCCCTTATTGTTTGTGTCGAGAAGCAGCTTGGAAGTTCGGTGCGGAAGGGTGCGGTGTGTGTTTTGTCTTTCGTGTTTACCTCTCTTCTAGACAGCTAATGTATTCGGCACGTATTTATGTATACTTCGGTATGTATGTATGTAAGTCAAGTGCTGTATGGTGCTCTTCGTGTGGTGCTCAACGTCCTTTCGAAGGTATATCGCTAGGACTGTGTCTCCAGGAGGAGGGGGCGCATGCAGGCCTCAGCGCTCAATAGTTCGTGTGCCTTTCTCGGACAACCCTGTCCTGGCTGAGATGTGGATCACACGCGCAAGAAAAGCAGGATCCATTAATAATAGAGAGAGAGCGCACATCATGACAAACAGTTGGTCCACCAAACACAGCAAGAAAGTAAATCATTATTCTATCAGGAAATCAAATGATCCTGATGAAGAGTTCTTGTCGGCATTTTGCACTCTGTTTCTGTCTTGTGTGTGTCTGTTTTTTGGAGAGACAGGCGGAATAAAACGGTCAGACCAGACGGACAGAAGACGCCTTCGTTGCTCCGTTGCTCCGGCTAAAAATATATATTTTATTTTATATTTATTGGTATACTCGTAGATCTTCAGAGCTCTCCCTTCTATCTCGTCTTTGGGGTATTGCACCAACATTGCCCACCCGCCACACATCGCTAACTCGCCATCAATATACATACCAAGATGACACAGCAACAGCAAGACTTAGTAGTATGGTAGTATTATTATTAGTAGTAGTAGTAGTAGTAGTAGTAGCGCTTTCGCGGATCCAGTATAAGAACTGCAGTTCCGTTTTGGGGGCAATCCGCTCAAATAGATGTCAAGTAGTTTGTCCCCAAAACGGGACTGCATTCCTAACAGGGATAAAGTGCACTATTTATTATTAATAATACTTCTGCTCATCTACTACTACTGTACCGGTGCACAGACAGACACTCTTTACAGAATAAGTATTATTAATAATAGTAGGTATTAATACTAAAGTTTGTGCTCATGGGCCCCCCCGTTGAGAGCAGGCTCCGGGTTCTGGGTACGTGCGTAAATATTTTTTCCCCCGTTAATGTGTGTCACCGGTGCACGGCGGTACACACGCCTGCCTGCCTTTTTTTGCGGAGGCGGGACCCAATCATAATCATACTGCTTGTCGCGCAGGCTCTCCTTCTACTAGTAATACTATTACTCCATTATTAGCTCGGTTGTGCTTGCTGTCACATACCTGGTACACATTAGTCACCCCGCCCCATACATGCGAAGTAGACGCCAGGGGCACCACCGTCCGTCTCTTCAAGTCTATTGGTAAAAATAGTACGACTTCTCCTACTACTACTATATAGAAGATACATGCCGAGGAATGTGTTACCCTCTTTTAGCACTGCATTGCACATACATGTATGTATGTACCTAAATTTGGCTCTGATTCCAAGTAACCTGCCCCCAAGACGGGAGTGCGGCCCTAAACAAGGAAAACACGCCAGAGAGCGAGAAGGGTTTACTTTTTGTACTACTACTACTACTACTACTACTGCACTTACTTCAGGTATGTATGCACTCGAAACCGTTTCATAGCTTGGGCATCAGTAGTGGTAGTAGTATATGACCCATCGTTCTTACGTGTGGTACTGAGTAGATAGTGGTGGTACTCGAAGGATTTATTTTCTCGAATCGGGTAGACGAAAATCATACGTACGTGTCGAAGCTTTTCTTGGTTCTTCTGGTGTGGCACTCATTCATGTACTGCATCCCTCCCACAACAAGCAGCGGCTTCGTGCTCTCGGCAGCAAGCAGGAGCAAGTAGACTATGTCGTGGCGCCTCTCAGAACTACTACTGTAGTGGGCTGTTTTCCCCTACGCGTTCGTACCCCCAGCGGGTTATTATTTTTTGTTTGATCATTCCGGGTGCCGGGTATCGATTACCTCTGGTCCCCACTACTAGCTGCTGTAGTACTACAATATGTACTGTACAGCAGTGTACGTAGCGTTCCACCCACCTGCCCCCATCGTCTACACATACATATCGAGGAGGGACACCTCTTTTCAGAGTGGGATTATGTTTGGTACGTGTGTACGTAGGGCGTTTTAATCCAGGACGTGATGCGCCTTCCGCTCAAGTCGCGTGTGCGCTGCTCTTGTGGACTTTTGTTATGAAGACGGGGAAATAAATGTGTTTTCGTTGTGCATCGGTTCGATTCCGGTCAGATAACGCTCTAATGTACCGCGGTTTTTGACGAACGAACCCGGCACCCTGTCAGGACCTTATGTATTGATATATTTACCCCATTGGTCCTTACGTTTCCGTCTATTAATATTAAATAGTTAATGGAGCAGTGCGAAACTTCAGAAGAAGCCTAGCCTTCTAGACTTGACATACTACTAAAACTGGCTTCGTTTATTTACAACGCCCCTGCTTGACACGCGGGAGGGTAGTATGCTTGAAAAAGTATGTTTAAGTTTTCCTCGAAGATCGCGCTGGCATGGCTTCGTTTATTTACAGCGCGCTTGCTTGACACGCGGGAGGGTAGTAGTATGCTTGAAAGTAAGGTCAAGTCTTCCTCGAACATCGTGCTGTGACGACTGACTATTATTAATATTTATTACCTGGTAGTAAGTAAGTGCTGCTCTTGTAGTAAGTAGCCGAACGCGCACGATGTATGGTGACGTACTATTACGGCGGACCATAGTTAATAGGACCAAATATTGTTAGTAAAAATGGTTAAATATATAGGTTTTTATGTATCCCATAGGTCCTATTAACTATGGTCCCCCGTAATAAATAAAGTACTTGCCGCTCTTTCGAACGAAGGTAACGACGGCAGACAGTTACATTGTCCAGTGATCAATAATCATGTTATGTCGTGAAACAGGTCGGTTTCAGTGTTTTCACTTCTTAACCCCCTTGGGAACTGAGAGCAAAAACTGTCCAAAATAAGGACGATTTTAGCATCCGCGGCGGCACGAAGCAGGCCGAGCTGCTGGGCCTGGGGTATCGAGCATGCAGCATGTACATTGTGTCCGAACGTTGCGAACCCTGGTATGGTATTGCATGGAGCTACGTAGACGACACGTGCGCAGGGCCTGTGGGTGATTACACATGCTCAGGCTGCCCCGCGCTGTTATTCCTGGGCGGGTGGTATAGTACCGCCCTCCCTGCCTTGTCCCTTTGGATTTCGCTGTCCATTGCTCCCAACGGGGTTGACGTGTCGGTTTGACTCGCCGTATAACAACGTCGTTAGATAGTTATGGTAGTAATGTTGCTGTCGCAATCGTCTGTCATCAGTGTCGCGTTGTTGGCGTTATATTTTAGTACTGATCTACCTTTCAAAACTCGCAGGAGGAATTTTACTGAAAAAATATTTATTTCTTCTGACCAAGCCCAAGCCTGGTCACAGGTGTATACTGCTACTACTGCTGTACCAGGTAAGTAGTTGCCTGCTCCTGAACAAGCCCTCCCCCCGCGACAAGTATACCTTGTTTTGTTTATCGCACGGAGAGTCCGTTCCGCGTTCATTCCCGCTACTACTACTACTATTAATAACAGGTTTCCATCCGAAAACGTAGACGTGAGCAGGACTGCTGTGGACGATATTCTTCCATAGTGTTCCATGAACATACATGCCGATGTATACGTACGTAGTAGTGCGGGTATGGGTCTTTTATTATTTGTACTACTACTACTGCAGTTACGTTTTAGGGACAAACCACTCAATTATATTTATAAATAGTCTGTCCCCAAAACGGGACTGCAGTCGTAAAAGGGCCTTAGGCGGCCGATTTCGAGGGCCGTTCACGCGTGGGTCAGGTTGGGTCGGCGGGTCGAGTAAGGGTGACCCGACCCGACCCGATCCGTGTGAGAGCTTGAAGACCCCCTGTCTATTTTGGGAGTCGGTAGTCCGACCATTTTGGACGCGTGAAAACGTACTGTAAAGTTTAGTGCCGGGGGCGGTTAGTCGCAGCAGTAGTAGCCAAACCGCGGCGTCACACATCGTATGGCATACCTGGTATCATATCATATCATATCATATCATACCATACCATACCATACCATCATACCATATCATACCATATCATACCATACCATACCATATCATATCATATCATATCATATCATATCATATCATATACCGTAAGTAAGTAGCATTTTTGGTTTGCATAGCAGCAGAGGTGTATAGGTGTCATGAACCTTTTTTGTTGTCGGTCGTTCGTGCTCTCCACAACGGCTACGCACGAACGGTGCCAAAAAAAATCGAAAACATGTTTTTTTGTTCGGATGGTTCTCGACAAGACCTTTACTAAGTTTCCTTTAACCCTTTTTTTAACTATTACGGGGGGGCATAGTTAACTGGACCAAATATTGTTACTAAAAATGTTTAAACATATACCTGGTAGGTTTTTATGTGTACCATAGGTCCTGTTGACTATGGTCCCCCGTAATAACTGCAGCCCCGTTTTGGGGACAAACCAGTCAAACTCCAAGTAGCCTGTCCCCCAAAAGGGACTGACTGCGGTGCTAAATAAATGGGTTAAAGGCGCATTTTCGGTACAGTGGCAACCTTAAGGCTTTTCCCGTTCTTCTGCTGAAAAGACTGAAAACACGATCGCGCCCCCCGTGCTAATTCGACGCTCCTCGCGGCGGGTGCATAGAGATGATACGTACCTACTGCTGTGCCTATATATACGTAACGTCTTTGATTTTTTGGCGTCTAGTCTATACTACTCGTAACTAAAACAAGATTGAATATTTCGTGTTATAGGGCGCTGTCTTTGCTGCTACGGAGGAGGCACACGCCAGGTTGTACCTGACAAGTCGCTTCCGGACGGAAGCTATATATACCAGGGTATGCGCTACTGGAAATTGAGCCGGGAACGTTCTTGGTCGCCGACGCGGGAGGCATGGCTGATTAGTTGTAAGGCGGCCTTTCTCGCAACGTACGAGGAAATATTTAGACCAACCAACGGGCTTAAATATATAGGGACGGAAAAGGAGTACTGCTGCTGCTGCTGTATGTAGCATTGCAAGGGGAGAGAGGGGGGGCATCCGCGATGACGTGGCCCTAGCTTGTAGCCTAAAGAACCGTGCCTGAGACCTGTTGTCGGACTATCTATATATCATGCGGACAGACGGACGCGTATACACGCAAGAACAAGGCGGCAAGACGTAAAAGAGGCACGTGGTATTAATATCACTGGTGTAATACATTACCTGGTATTTACTTTTTGCACCTAACCTGGCACACACTGTTCAAACATATACCTGGTTATATACCCGGGTACGTGGTGATTATTAACTTCGTACCAGGTATATACATATATACCATACGCATAAACTTCGGAGTACCTGGTCCATACTTTAGTGCCTCGGTACTATAATACTTAGTACTGCAACAACCGGTGTCTGATTCCATCATCCTTTTCATCTGGTTGTTGTGATTGCGGTCCACGTTTTTCTTCTTGTACGTTTCAGTGGATACTGACAATACTGACTGTTATTATTATTTATAGCACCACTAACTGCACCATGTGGATATTCATACCTCGTATATTAGTAGAATGATACGCACTGATTTGTTCCCGTATCACCACATACAGATCATACACATCATACACATCATACCAGCCTTGGAGACTGCAGTCCTGTTTGCCCCCAAAACGGGACTGACTGCAGTTCTAAAAGGTCAGGGCCAGCACACCAGTACTATTAATACTATAGTACGGTGGGCATCAAACTACAAACCTGCCGTCATGATTGGTACGTGTAGTTTTATTCTGCCTTTTCTGCTTCTTGTTCTTCTTCTGCAGCTCAACGCCACCGATTACCGAGTGACCAGATCATTCACCCTCACGACGGAGACATAACGGCACTGCACTGGCCCAGTCACCTCCCCGCCTTCGTGTCGGTGGTGCTATTTGTACGTACGGTAGTAGTGGCGGTTGGGTAGTGGCCCCTCTATAGTGCCGGTCGAGTACTGCCGCTTATACATAGTCCCGGTGAAATCGCTTTGCACAGACGAGATTAATATCCAGTGTGGTATTGATAGTATGCGGTGGGTATAGTGCCGGTTGCTGCTATATATATATTATGCCGGTATTATTGGCTGGCGCATATATACCGTCACTATCAATATTGCTGCATTCGCATGCTATTACGGGGGTCCATAGTTAATAGGACCAAATATTGTTAGTAAAAATGGGTAAATATATAGGTTTTTATGTATACCATAGGTCCTATTAACTATGGTCCCCCGTAATAATACGGGCTACATATGGCCCTATAACAGTGGTGGGTATATACATAGCCTAAAGTTTGCGCGTTTTCGTATCTGGTGTCGTTTCTCGTGTTCTGCACAACAACCCGAAAAGTTCCTATTAATTGATATTACGGGGGGCCATAGTAAATAGGACCTACGGTACACCCAAAAAACTATATATTTACGTTTTTTTTCCAACAATATTTGGTCCTCTTAACCCTTTTAGGACCCCAGTCCCGATTTGGGGGCAATTCACTTGGAATTAGAATGGTTTGTCCCCAAATCGGGACTGCGGTACTAAAGGGGTTAACAATGGTCCCCCCTAATAGTAGTGCAATATATCCTGATTGATGGTGACGGTTTCTGTCGCATCACTGACTTTGACCACTATTTGACCGCGACCACCGATATGCTTATACTTCACAGGAAGCTTCTTCCTGTGCATATTACAGGGGACCATAGTTGATAGGACCTATATTTGTGACCACATAACTTGTATCTCTTCTAGGATTGAAGAATCGGCACGGACACTGGTTGTGCTGGATGTCGACGGGTAGAAAGAATGGTTTAATGTGAAGAACACACACACATGGTATACATAAAAGCCTATCTATTCTACCATTTTTACTAATAATAGTTGGTACTATTAACTATGGTCCCCCGTAATAGTAAGTTGCGAAGAGCGAAATAGGTATGATAACATTACACGTGGCGGATCGCGCGCATGACATTGCCATGACATTAAATATACCAAGAAGAGTAAAAAGTACACATAAACTTACTGCACGATCACAACCATACCAACAAGAAGAAAATACGTACGTAGAGGAAAGAAGACACTAAAAAAAAAAATGTCATGATAATTGGGAAGTATCATACCCTGGGATTTCACAATTGTAATGCCCTGTTTTTGGGGGGGCAACGTGCTTCACCCATACACGTAAAGAAAGAGAAAGCAATCGTGTTTTTGGCCCCTTTTTTTTACAGCAACATATATATATTTTTTTTAGTCATCACTTTTACTTTCCAGCCTAACTCGTAGGACGTATTACCCTCAGCGATCTTCTGGACAAGCCGCGGTCACAGGTGTCGTCCCTTCTCCCCCCCGGTACGCGCGGCTTTATTTTTTGTCGCGCATAGGGTTCAGCATTCCCACTGCTCGTCGGTTTTCATCGAATGTAGCTAACTCCCGCTCTCGCGCTTTCCGCCAATCAATATTTTATTGCAAGAAAAAGTTCCTACGAGCATGCGCTCGGTGAGACTTGAACCCACGAAAATTGATCTTGATAGGCACGCGGACCACCTACCGAGCCATCGGGGACGCCGGCTAGCAACGCTGAATCTCGATAATTTCCCCGCACCGGTTTCATTGTCGATCGCGTTTCCGAACCCCGAGAATATGCGTATCGTCGTATCGTTTCTGATATATAGCAGTCCACGTAATCATCATCGAGCATCGCTATTCATAGTGTTCGAAGTTTGAAACCCGACCAGCCCCCAGTTTTTTGTTATCGTTTCAAGTCCCCGTCATGGGCCATGTAATCTGGAGCACGATAAATGTGTATTCTTCGTATGTATGCAGTATTCAAGGAAGCGTACGTGCCCATCAAAATCACCACCACCACCGCGCTCGCTTGCCTTGAAGCCGTATTTTTTGTATCGTTTTTAGTATTCAAAGTGTGGCCACGTCATCACTTTCATCATCTTCAGGGCGTGCTTGAAGTTGAAGCGTGACTATCATGTATGCACCCCTAAAGATTAGTTCACATTATCGACCGGGCATGTGTGCTGTCGGAAGCCCGATTATTGTCTATAATTTGACGCTGAAAGTATGTCCACATCATGATCACATCGTCGTCGTCATCAAAGGCTTGCGTAAAAAGCCTGATTGCTTATTCGTCGTTAAAGATATCAGTCCTCGTGCTGATCGTCACCATCGCTATCTATCTACCATAATAGTGATGATGGGATGGCGCTTGCCGACTAAACCTGAGTATTATGAATCGTTAGAGAGTAGCGGTCATCATCATCATCGCTAGGATTGAAGTTGAATCCCGATTGTTCCGTACCGCCACGTGGCAAGTAAACCACGTCATCGACCGGGCGTGTTCGCAGCCTGTAGCCCGATTATTATGTTATTGTTGATGGTTTAGATATGAAAAGTGTCCACGTGCATCCTCGTCATCGTTTTCGCGCTTGCCTGATAATGATTATGTATCGTTACTGATAATAGTAGTGCAGTCCTCATCATCATCACCATCATCGTCATCGCTCGTGCGTGAAGTTTGAAGGCTGATGATTGTGCATGGTCAATATTTTAGAAGCGTGTGCACGTCATCACGATTTTGATCATTGCGCGTCTCTGAAGCCCCGAGTGTGAATATATACTCGTATCGTAAATTAGCATACATACTACTATAGTATAGCGATAAGACTATATTATAACCATAAGGCCGCCGGATAACCATCCCCGGGATGAAAATGCCTTCAAAAATCAAGGGAAGCTCCCTCCATGAGCTAGCTATCTGGTAGGCCTTACAGTTATAGCCGCAGCGATGCACGTGATAATTTAAAAAAAAACGGGTTTCCTTGTTTGCCGGAAGGCTTGCTAAGTTGTGCTAAAAAATAAGCCTCGAATAGATTTGCTGAGCCCGCCGGGGGCTGTCCCCGCCCCCCACCACAACCACCCTCGGTTGGCGGGCGGGCTTTCGAAGGCTCGCTTCGCTGGCCTGGCTTTGACCGACGACGTATGTAGTCAATGACCTAGCCCTCCTATTAATAGTTAGTGCTGTACTTACGCCTATACTAATTCCAAGTGTTTTGTGTCCAGGACGGGGTTGCAGTCCTTACTTGAGGCCTAAACAGGTTATAAGCTAGTTAGTACGTAGTCGGTCTGGGTTCGCCGCCCAAGTATTGCGAGGTAATACGAACATACCTGGTAGAGCATAGTAATACAAACCAAGTTTGGTGTGCAAAGACAAGGGGATATACATTGATTGAAGAACCGGCACGGACACTGGTGGTGCTGGATGCCGACGGGTAGAAATAACGGTTTAATGTGAAGAACACACACATAAAAGTTTTTGGTGCCTATCGTGGATTATGGGTCAACTTGACGCTCGACACGAGATTTGAACGTGGAAGTGTGGCGAGCTTAACCCTTTTACGACTGCAGTCCCGTTTTGGGGACAAACTACATGGAATTTGAGTGGATTGTCCCCAAAACGGGACTGCGGTGTTAAAAGGGTTAACTTATTTTCACCAATCCGCCGGAGGATAAAAAAAAGAAAATTACTACCTGGTATTTAATACGAACCTACTATGTATTTCTCTGGCCCTTAATATGAACTGGCCGCAAAGCCCAGCCAAGGCTTACATGTATGAATGTCTTGCTGTCACGGGGGACCATAGTATAAAGGACCAAATGTTCTTAGCAGAAATAGAGAAAAATATTGGTTTTGTGTGTACCGTAGGTCCTCTTCAATATGACCCCCCGTAATAATAGCCCTCTTATTGTCGATCGTCGTGTGGTGTCTGAATCTCTTGAATCCCGATTATCCGGTCATTATAAAACACGCCGCAATAAACGTGAGCGAGGGTAGCCAGCGCGAACAAAAGGGGCGTTATCCGCTGTCTTTGTATGCGACCACAACAAGAACCGTGACAACTCACCATTACTACTCTGACCCAAAATTGTTACCAAATAAGGCAAGAAGACTCAAATTCTACTTATTAATATCCCATGTCCTTTGCTCCACAATCGGTGCTGCAGATTTTATTTTTGTGGGATTTGGTTGCGGTTTGTGCGGTGCGCGGGCGGCGTAGAAACTGCCGGTATGTACGTGCATACATAATGTTCGGCTTGTCCCTCCCCCCTGCTTGCATCTTGGCCTTCCTTCGCACCGCCGTGTTACTGTTGTGTACCAGGTAGCTCCTTTTATTGTTACGATAAATATGTTACGATAAATAGTGCGTCAGTAGAACATCACGCCTTTTTCTTGTTTTTTGTAGAAAAGTAAAACGTTCCTCGTACCACCGCCGCTGGCCACTAACACAAGCTAGTTTAACTTCCTCTCAGAGTTCGAAAGGTATATTGTATTTATGGCCACTTTATTCTTGTAAGTTCCCGCACAAACACGTCCCACACGAAAACTAGTATTAGCAATAATAGGTTCTTTTTTCGGCCACACTATTTTCAGTAGCACCGGATACCCATGTGTACGTTATTGTTCCAAGTCACCCTTGTTTTCGGGATGTTAGTGTTACATACCTGGTACCAGGTATTTGTTTAATATCTACCTCTCGACTTGGGGGTACATTATTGTAGTCAATATATTCTAAGTATATACCAGGTAGAGGGTCTATTACAAACACTCTCTTGTCAAGATGATGAGAACACCCTGTATTTTGGTTGGGTGATGGGATGTTGAGAATCTTGATAACAACGGCAGCGGCATCCTCTATCGTTTTAGAACGGCAGTCTCGTTCTGGGGACAATCCAGTCAAATTTCAAGTAGTTTTGTCCCCAAACGGGACTGCGGTTCTAAAGGGGTTAACGGCCGCTTTTAACCTCAGCCTTCGATCTTGAGAGAGCTGCCATGGTTGGTGCTTGACGCTCTCGACAAAACTCGAAACTAAACGGCTGGTTGTATGTATCGTTTGAACATACATCTATAAATATACCAGGTATCTATCTACCAGTCAGTACGTGTTAAGATCAGGACATACATGCGGGAGACTTTGTATCCCAGGACAGGTCTGCTTGTTAAGTCGGTACTCGTTGGCACTCACGTTGTTGCTTGCTTAGAGATAGAAGAGCAGCTTTCTTCCTTTTGTGCACGACGGAGACTGAGACCACGCTCGTGCCTCTCTGGAAAACCCCTGGTTTTCCATCTAAGATACGCCTTCCAAGTACTACAAATACTCTCCCAGACCCAGGTAATTACTGGGCTTTCAACCTCATACAAAGCAGTATCCTTAAATGCGTACATATTTTGCTCAGAAGCCACACATACGATATATGCGGGATCCCACCCCCCCCCCCTCCTTTGCTTGAGAAGAAAATACTGTACAAGAAAAGCCCAGAGCCGTGAGATCGAGGGAGGGCACACGAAAAAAAGAGAAAAACGAGCTATGACGCTCCTTCCCGAGGTCAGAATGAGCCAACAAACAGACTGGTAAGATTTGTGATATATATATATTTAGTAATTACATTATTTTTATAATCACCTTTGCTTTGATATAGTATACCCCCCCCCCCGTCCTACGACTAAAACAAAACAGTTTTTTTTTTTTTACGAATAACCCTGGTGAAATCGAAGAAAAAAAACTCAGAACTCATAAGTGCTACCTGTCGCTGTGTGTGATGCTCTCGTGCTACGAAGAGACTCAGACAGGAACACGTGGCATCCCCTGCCGGGTTTGCCTGTTGGTCAGGTTCTCGTTGTTACGCATGTTGTTGGTTGCTTAGAGATAGAAGAAGAGGAGCTCCATTCCACAATCAGGCCATGAAGGAGACTGGCCCAAACAGGGCTTGGTCATTCTCGCCCTGAAGCCCTGTTCTCCCATCGAAGATACTCCTCTCAAGCAATACTAACAGTACGTTCACGTTACCTAATCCGTAGGTAATTGTCGGCCTTCCAAGGCAATACAGTTTATCACAACCGTATAACAGTGAAAAGGTCCTCCCGGGCCGAAACTGGACTCCAACGAATTCATGTGCTGCTCGACCATATACCCTCTTGCATCGCTCTTTGCCTTTTACAGCCTTCGATGGCATTCGTGTTGTGTTATCCTCTGTTTTTGTTTCGGCCCCGACGCACTTGCTGCTGGACCCTTTTACGCCCTCGCAATCGCTCTTGCGGTACCTCTATCCTCTTGCATCGTTCTCACCGTTCCTCTGTCCTACACATCTCCGACGTTGCCATGTTCTTCGTTCTTGGTTTGACCCCGACACGTTTGCTGCTCGACCCTTCCGCCCTCTTGCTTCGCGCTTACCTCTATCCTCTTGCATATTTCTTATCTACCGGGCAGCAGATATAGATCGTTCGACAGTGCCTGTGTTCTATGTCTTGTTTCTGCCCCGGACACTTCCATTCGCTGATATCCTCTTGCATCCCTCTCGACCTATTACACCCTTCGGCGACGTTAATTTATGTTACGCTGTACTCTGTTTCGTTTTGTTTTGGTTTTGTTTTTGGGCTCGAACAGGAGGGTTACCTGTGCTGGTGCGGCACGCTCCCCCCCTACTACAAGACGAGGGTTGCGGCGGAGACTTTGCTCAAGGCCACCCGCACGGGAAACCTTGTCGTCGTTCAGATCGCGAACCAGGGAGACGTGGGCTTCCAGTGCTCTCGCCTGACGGACGCGATCGTGCTGGAAGTGGGCTTGACCGGGGTCATCAGGGCGTGCGGACAAGAATGACGAAAGGAAAATTCTCGTAATTTTCCCGTTTTGTGTGTGGTCGAACGGAATGTTCTCGTAATTTTCTTGGTGGTAGTGGTCGTGGTGGTGGGGTTTTTGTTTTGCTGCGAGCCGCTGGTAGTCCGTTAGAGCTGAGATGTTGTGCTGCGCTGGAATAGTGCAGACACAACCCAGGAAATAAATGTGTGCTACGTAGATCATGCAGATCGTACAGATCATAAAGATCAAGGATCTGTCTTCCCTTAAAATATCTAGACCGTGAACTGTGGGGGTCATTGATCCCACCCGGCGGCATGAACTGGATCACACAGATCAGTACTCTTATC
This sequence comes from Nereocystis luetkeana, assembly GCA_031213475.1. Classification (NCBI taxonomy): domain Eukaryota; class Phaeophyceae; order Laminariales; family Laminariaceae; genus Nereocystis; species Nereocystis luetkeana. The sequence continues at coordinate 647,348 of JARUPZ010000021.1, forward strand.
TGTGCCTTGAAATATCTAGACCACCGAGCGGGGACAAATATACGATCTGTCCGGTCTGTCCGAGATGTATACTTCTTTGGTGCGAACCTACTCACTGGGTACGCTGGGGTGCGTGCGTAAAAAACGGCGACCGGCATTGTGGGGGGGGGCGCGTTTTCCGTCACCGCCGCCGACTAAAATCTTTCAAGGTGCTCAAGCGTCTGTGCTTCTGTCTCGTTGGGAAGGGGAGAGGTGGGGGCGAGAGGATCTAATGAGAAGCGGGGGGGGGGCGAGGGGGGGAGTGGGAGGGAGGGATTGGGTGAGGGGGGGGGGGGGGGAGAAGAGAAACAGTGCGGAGAAGGGGGGAGGGGTAAGGGGAATACATGAGGATTGAGAACGGGCAAGGGAGAGGAAACCTGTGCCCTGCTGAAAATGGTTGTCCCGCCGGATTTGGAGGTGGTGGAGGTGGTGATGGTCGTAGTCCACGATTTTTGGAACTTCGAAGGAGAACGCGCTTCGTTCTTCGTTTCAGGTTTCCCCCCCCCCCCTAAAAAACATCGCTGAAGAGTAAGCACACTGCTGTTTTCGGCGCCGACTTTGAACTGAGCCGGTGTCATCGGATCTACAGTAGGTGGGCAGGAACAAACGGTTTCAGGTCTGTAGGTGCGGAGTGCTGTCGGGTCTAGCTCGATAAGATGGTCGAAAAGGGCTTAACCCTTTTTAGTGTTCCACTGCACAGGAAATAAATCCTGACTAGACTTCCAAGTAAATTGTACCCCGGAAAGGGAGGGCGGTACTAAGCGGGTTAAAAGTTAAAAGCGCCCTCGTGTATCATTTCTCGAGCATGCATACGCCCACACGGCAATAAGCCCCTGTTTAGGTATTCGGGGTGGGTGCAGAGGGAAAGGGGGAGGGGGGGGTACTCATGTAGTGCATGGCCGTGGTGGTGTCGCCATAGACCATCGCATCCCTACAACGTTGAGACGGATCGTGTTGGAATGCGGGCGAGGGGGAAGGCTAGGCTTATTTGGTCCGATTTCTTCCCGCTGCACGGGTAGCTAAACTAGTGTTTGTCAAGCACGGTGCGAGGGCAAAGTAATATGTGGTGTGTATGAAGCACGCTTGGAGAGGGGTGAGTAATGGTGCATGCGGATTGAAGCACATTGCGATGGTATAAGACGCAGCAGTGGTGCTTGCTTTGCGTATCAATGACGGTATATTATAGTGGCCTAAGTAAATCAGTTTTATTTCAAGTCATATTCCGTATATAAACTATAGTATTTCATTTCATGCATATGCCATATTTTTGCGTTTAGTTATGGTTGGTGTTTTGTGTTCTGTAACGTTTTATTATGGCGTCGGTTTTTTGTCGGTGGTCGGACGCTCTTATCTCTTGCGGATTAGGCGAGCCTTGTAGCAGGCTCTCGAGAAGCCCGTCCCTACTGCTGCCACAGCTTACTCGCACTGCAGCGGCCTCTCGCGGGTTGGTGGGCTTTGGGTACGGTCAGGTTCCAGACATCCCGCCGCCTCCACTGCACCCACGGGGGGGGAGGGGGGGGTGGCAACCGCTGTCTTTCGCTAACGTAAAAAAAACGGCTACTGACGCAGGATCGCAGGTAGTGCCGTGGTGCAGGAAGACTGGTTTTGTCGGCTCTCTCAAGTCTCTTTGGCTGCAGGAATAGTTTCGTCTGGTCATCGCTTATGGCTGGTTTTATCTCTTGCTTGGTTCCTTTGGGTACAGGGTAAAGGTTTTTTTCGTTATCGCCTTCGTTCCTTTGAAATCTATTAATAGGGGCTGATGGTTTCGTTTTTTTTTTGCTTCTTTGTTTCGTCCCGTTCGGCCTCATCCTCATGACTGAGACACTGCTACGTATAATAATATACCTGGTATTATTTGGCGCGTGTTTAGTTTGGTTTTTGCCTTTTTCTGGCCTTGGTGCAACCCCGTCCTTGCGATTTCGCTCGCGCGATTATTTTCGGGGAGAATAAAATCCCATCATGCCCGCCACACAGAACATGCGCAGCATAACAGAGGGTCAGCATCGCTTCATAATCGTTTTGTTTTCCGCAGATGGGCTGGACACAATGGTTGCGTACGACGAAACGCATTCAGGCAATACAGTATTACTAGTGGTATCAGGCCTCTAATACGAACCTGGTGCTGGTCCGGGCTAATTTTGTTTTTTTGAGGCCCACATGACTTCACATTTTTTGTTTTTGGCGGATGGGCTGGACAGAATGAATAGACACGGTGCGTACGTAAAATCACGGAGAAAACTGCGTATGGGCCAGGTCAGGCGTAAACAATAGGGGATCGTTCTTTGTGTTTTCTTCTGCGTCTATGCTGTTTTGTTAGTGATGAGGAGGTGGTGGTCCCGGCTCGACTCGTCACCAAATATGCTATGAAAGGAGTCCGGTCTTATTTGACGCGTCAAGGCGCCTCTTTTGACCTTGATATACTAGTTTTAGTATACTAGGGAGCGGTCAGTCAAGGGGTGTCAAGGCGTCTCTTTTGACCTTTTAGTACTAGTTTCAGTTTTCGGGGCGGTCAGTCGAGGGGACAAACCGCGGTCTCCGATGAAAAGCACAACACTTGCTCGTCACCGCGCAAGCGTAGCTGCGAACGCCTGTCTCTCTCTCTGTCTGCCGTTCTGCTTTGCGGAGCTGCCTGTCGAGAAAAGAGCCTTGCGTCGCACGCGGTGCAGAGGGTACAATAGTACTTTCTACATTTAGTCGATGTTATGGTTCCCTCGTACATTGTTGCCACGCGGTCGGTTGGTCGATCGCGTCACGAAAGTTGTAGAGGTTAGTGCCTCTGGAGAAGAGGAAATCGTTCCTTTCTCAACCACGGGACCCTACGTACGTACGCACGTACCAGGTAGTATATGCGATCTCGCGTAGATTCGGGTCCTCATTTTTCTTTTTGTAATTTGTGTTCGTGGATTCTTCCAGGGGTATGCTTTCAGCAGCTCAGCTGTATAAGGTACATATATACTCTGGGGTACCCGAGTACCAGACCTGTGGGGTACCCGAATACCGAACCTGTACGTATATACACGGGTACCATAGCTGCGGAGTACCCGAGTACTGAACTCGGGAGGTACCCGGGTACCAACATGGGGGGTACCCGGGTACCAACATGGGAGGTACCCGAGTACCAACCTGTGTGGTACCTGAGTACCAAACCTGTGGGCCACCCGAGGATCAAACCTGTGGCGTACCCGAGCACCGTACGAAGCCTGTGGGGTACCCGGGTACCAAACCTGGTTGTTTGGTCGGTACCCGAGTACCCTCGAGTATACCCTACGCATACTCGGGTAGGTACCCGGGTATAACGCCTCGGGTATGTAGAAGATACCCTTCTAAACACCCCCACCCTTTGATTTGTTTCTGTAGGCAGTAAGCGCTTCGATTCGGTCAATATCATGTGGGCGTTCGCCAGGGTGACAGAAGAGGCTTATTTGAGATCTGATGCCAATGGGGTCGAGGGCTGGACGCGCGGGGGCGGGGTGTAGGGGGGGTAGTCATTTCATTCATGGCCGCAGTCGTATGACCATAGACCTTCGTACCCCTACAACGCCGGGGCGGAGCACGTCGGGGTTCCACCGACCCGAAATACATTGATTGCTTGCACCGACCAAGCACGAAGCGAATTGTGAAGTGTTGGGCGAGACGCTTGAAGAGTTGCTATCTATATATATTCCCGTAATATTTCCTGATTGTACTACCAGGTACCCATCACCAGAGCCCAGGGGGTGCTGTTTGTTGTTGTTTCAATTTTTTCGATTATTGTCGCCGACGTTAGTTACCCTTGATTGACGTTTACTTTTTATGTTCACCATCTGTCGTTGGAGTGTAGAGTGAAGGGGTGATGTAGAGATCTTCCATGATACCGTACATTTTTTTTTTTGCGTTTTTTGTGTGTGATTTTAGATACGTATTACTTGGCGCGGGTATATCCATGTGGTATCGTACGCGGCGAAGCAAAGTTGATGGCGTGGTGTGCAGAAGAGGTTGATAGCTGCTGCCTGGCGCGGCTCTGCGTTGCCGCTGCTGCCGTTCTAGCGTCTTATGATCTCGGGGGTTAAGTAGTGGTGGTTGCCAAGTAGGTGGTGATCTGTGTTGATACTGATTTTTTTTGGTACTTTTCAAGGAAGGCACTACACGCGCTGCGTGTGTAGCATACTCAAAAACACGGTCCATTTTTATATTATCATTTCGTTTGCCTCCCGGCAAATGGTGTGCGGGGCATTGTTCATTCAGAATGGAAAAGCCGACACGAATTCGTCGGATGCCACCGATCTCATCCAAGCAGTCGTCGTTCCCTGCGTATACTTTTATTCGCGGAAGAAATAGTACGTGCAGTATCGGGTATGCACATGACAACACAGCAAGCCACGACTGGTAACAACACAGCAGCAGCAGTGAGGAATGCCCGTCGTTGTTGTTTTCCAGCTTACTGAGCGGGGTACTGCACAATTTATTCCCCAGAATGATGGAAATACCAGGCACTGCACACCTCGGGGCAGATCCTCGAGTTATACTTCATGGTCTGAACATTTCAGGGTAGATAGATCCCTGATCTGTATGATCTGTATGATCTGTATGACTATAGCTCATGTTGCCGGGTGGGAGCCGTATATTCTGCATGAGCTAGTACAACTTTCCTGAGTTGGACCTGTACTACACAGATCCTACGCAGCATTTAATTAAGGCAGGATCTGTACTATGCAGACCTTACATACCATTCCATGAAAGGTTAGGGTCTAGGTGTTCTATAGATTATCTATCTGATCTATCTGTAGATGATCTGTCCGAGGTGTGAAATACTGTGAAGGATCTACTCTCTCACATATCTACTCTCTCGGGAACGCAGGGGTGTCGGTGCTGGGTAGTTACTACTCGTTCCATCATTGCTACAGTTGATTCCATGCTGTTTTTATTTCACTTGGTGGAATCGATATCTACCGTCAACACGTACTCGCATATTCTACTCTTGGTTCAATTTTGACTCGTGTGAGGGAAATACAACTCTCGAAAAATAAAAACAAAGAAAACATCTCCACTATCCTTCTCATCGAAAAAACCGTTCTCACGTAAAGAAAACCGGCTGTTGATGCCTCAACGAATGGCGTCGTCGGCAGGACATGAATTTTGGTGGTTATTTGGACCGAACCTGGCGCCCACGCCCCCCGCTGAGAGCGTCCCGCTGGGCGCTTTGCAGCACGGCAGTCGAGTCACCGACCCCAGCGGTACCCCAGGTCTCAGCTGTTTTTCACGGATTCACCCTTCGCAGCTGCGGCAGCCACGCCAGTCTTGCCCTCTAGCTTTCCCTGCTCGAGCGCTTGACTCCGGACCAGTACGCTTCGCTCCTGTGAGCCTGGGCGTGCCTACCATCGCACCTTGGAGTGGTTGCATCCGTTGCTCGTAATCTGCAAAGTCTACATCGACGGTTTTGGAGCTGCGTTTGGATCGGAGCAGCCGGACGGCTAAGTGCGGCCCATTCCGCAGATCGGCCGCGCTATATACGCTCTTGCTCCCGAGGGGAACTGGACTCCGCTCGACCCGGAAGCTAGCAGCATTGCTCCAGCCATCAAACGCCTTCTAGCCCACTTTAAGAACGCAACGTTCCGCCTATTTTCGGATGACAAGGCGCTTGTGAGCATCGGCAACGTGGGAGGCCACAACTCCAGCGATGGCTCCAGATTTTCACCGCGTTCGATTACAGACACCCCGCTAGGACAGCGACGACGGGGACACCGATTTTCAGTCCCTGTTGCCAGAGCCCGTCACGGACACGACCGACGTGGGTTTAGCAGCCTCACCCCCGTAGATGGTGGCGCTACCTTCCTCCTCCGGGCCTACCGGCTTCGCACTCGTTCTGCACCGATCCCGTGTCTGGTGCCGGCGTGGATGGGCTGGTGCCCTGCCCGGATAAGGCTAAAATTTCGGTGGTGTCTTCCACGTCCTTTTCACGCACACGGCCCACACATAACGATTGACCAGCTTGCTTCTTCTTCAGGGGCAGTCGTCTCTCGTTTATCTGCCACACTCACCACCATCGATTGCTATCCCGGCCGCGGGGCATTTTTTACCCCCCGCCGACATCGCTTTCGCTTCGGCTTTTGCCGTATCCTATGGCGGCGGCGGACTCTGCAGAAGCCCCCGCTGCCGTGGCGGCTGTCACCCATCTTACTCCTCTCCCGACGAGAAAATTCACGGAGTGCCAATTCCGCCGGGATCACTGATCCGGCGTGTCCGCCCCTTCGTCGCCTGGCAACCCGGCGCCTCCGACTGTCTTGGCGCATTCGGGCCGCATCTCCAGTCGGACGCGTCCACGACCTGCCGCTGTCACCTGGCACTCTGCTGTTGACTATGGTTTCGGGCCCGGCGGGGTCCCTCGACCATCCGCCCGGCGTACTCACACTCCGCCGCAAGCCCCACATCCGCAACCACCTTTGGCCGTCGTTGCGGCTCCTGCTCCTGCCGCCTCGCCTGTCCCGACGGTACCCCTTCCGCCCGGCCGCGACCGTGCTAAGCCTGTGGGAGCTCCTATTTCAAGACTTCTACCCACGCCTGGTGTCCCGTCCGCCACAGTGGTCGACTCGGATGCCCTCGGCGCTGCTGCTGAATTACAGTTCGGGGATTCCGGCGCGCGTTTTTCTCATGCCGACCGGGTGCGGGAGCAACAGGCCGAGCCCGCGTGCCAAGCCACAACTAACTATGTGCATCATTGACCAACCACCGGCCCTGTCAGCCGACGTGATGTCGTACTTTCCTTTGCATCGGGAACCTCCCCTCCTCGAAGATGGATGGACCTGCTGGCAAAGGCTGACAGAACACCACCGACGACGGCGTCCTCCTGCTCGTCCGTCAACTGCCCCCCCCCCCCCCCCCCCCTCTCCCCCCGCCTGCCTCGCAGCGTCCGGCGGCAATCGAATTGGCGCTGCGCAAAGGGAGCTTTATCGGGGGTAACGGCGAGCGTTTCTGGAGCCCGGCTATGGCTGCGTACAGCACGCCAATGAACGTCGCCGCTACAGCGCCACCGTGCTTCCCGGCGGGTGAACGATGAGCCTTTTCGCGTGCGTGTCGCTGCTCATGTGCCCCTTGGGTCATGGGGGTTGCCATTCGACGGCTTCCTCCTGTCACCTCGGCACCACGTGCACCTTGCGTACGCTCGAATGTTCGTACTGGTGGATTGGTGTGAACGTATGCACCAGGTGACAGCTTCGCAGCTCTCTGAAGTTTGCCGTCAGCGTCGATTACTTCGACCCCCTTCCGGTCACGCCTCGAGGTAACACCTACCTACATGTTTTTTTTTCACTGGTCGTTTCAGTCGCCAGGCCGACAAGTTGTGCAGCCACTGCAGCCGACTTCACTGCCGAGGGCACGACTATAACGATATCATCAACCGGAATACTCCCCTCTGGGCATGCCAGCGCAACACACTCTAGGGTAGCGGCCCCCAGTTTTGCGCGAAGTTTTCGCACGCCGTCCACAAGCTTGTTGGAATTCGACAAAAAAAAAATGACACCAAGACCGCCAAACCAACCACCCGTACCGCCGGATGCGAATCGGCGCTGCACAACGAGAACATTCTCGCGGAAACGGCGAGCGTTTTCTGGCTCCTGGCTATGGCTGCGTACCGCACGCCGATGGGCCCAGCCGCTACTGCGCCACGATGTTTCCCAGCGGGACTCGGTTGTGGTACAAGGGCGACGACGGTTTGTGGTGGCTTGGGAAAATCAGCGCGAGTACGACTATGGAGAGGGTGTATTTGATTGGTTCGATTTTTGGATGACTCGGGACCGATCAAGCTTCGTCTTTCTCCGGCACGCTTCGTGCACAACTTCAACGAGAGCTGTACTACGTTCTTGGCGCCTGCAAGTACACTCAACTAGCGCGTTTGCACGCGGGGTCCAGCGCATTGTAGATGAATGCCGAGGCGCAGCAGTGGATGGCTGATTTTCGCATCGCCGCTGCGCTCGATAGTTTTGCGTATTTCTGGCTTTTGGCGGTCGGGGTTCATTATCTAGGTTTTCCTTTGCCGTCTCAGAGTTTTTGGGTCGGACTTGGGTTGGTCCTTGCGTAGTTTGTTTTGCCTACCCCTCCTTGCTGACTGCCGGGGCTGGTCTGGATAATCGGATCACTCATCTGCGACCCAGGACAGGCGGTTTTTCATGTTTTTTTTTCTTTTTTCGTCTTGCCGATCCCCCCCGCGCTCGGAGCCGGGGGCGATCTGGGTAAACTGGCCACTCATACTGTGGCACAGGACTGGATAGCCTTTTGTATGTCATCCTTCTGCGTTTCCGTCGACCCACTCTCGCCCCCTCCCCCCCCCCTGTCCTGTCGGTGGCATGGCGATGGCTTCCCTTGACATATTAATTTCCTGACCCTTACGGTTAGGCCTCCTTTCTTTTCCTATTTTCTTGACGTTCCTTGTCGGCTTCGTAGCCTTGCCGTCCAGAGGCGTAGGAGTGGGTTTTGAGGAGCCGAATCTTCGACTCATGTTCCAGTTAGTGGGATCGGGGTTTCCGTGAATTTCCCTTATTTCTGCGTTTACGGCTAATCAGAGTGGGCTAGTGTTATGATCTTGCCTTGAGTGACATGCAAAGGCGGCGGGAATTACCTGGGTACAGGTACTGGGATAAGATCTGTATTCAATTTGGAGGTCTACTTTGTATGGGGAATCGGGGGGTTTCCCCGTCGAGGCAACGAGCCATCAGCCCTGCATTCTTCCATCGTCACCGGAATGAAATAAGCTACTCTAGTTCTACCTCTGAGAAGTTAACACACTTACTTGAGTAACAACGACCACCTGCTCAATTTGGCAAACCTTACAAGGGATACTCTGTGTCCCATCCTGCATCACCTTACAGGCGCTTAACTCGTTTAGAACCGCAGTCCGATATGTGGGGACAAACCACTCAAATTTCAAGTAGTTTGTCCCCCAAAACGGGACTGCGGTTCTAAAGGGGTTAACTCTAAGACTTGTTCCCGTCTCCGGAGCTACATGGGGTATCTACAGTATATATACTACACTGCTACCTGGTTGTACGTAGTGCTGGACATCGTATCGGAAGTTCAAATAAATCGGAGGTCGAATCGGTTTCCGAATAGGCTAGTAAAGCATCTCGATGTCCGATAAAAACCCTATATTATAGCAGGGAGGGGGTATCGCTCTATTCCCCCCTGCCCCCCTGTCGAAAGTATCGTAGGTGAACAATTCGACGTGAACTGCCACAATATAATACTCTTCGGCAGTATCATGACCTGATTTTCTCTATTTTCCCATCCCATACCGTGTATCATATCGGCACCGGAGTTTTCGGCGATCCGATCTGACCCGATAAAATACAGATTTTTTTATCGGATATTGGTACTGAAGGCCGGTACCAGATCGGAATCGGTTGTCGTTCCGATGGTTCATTACTAATACTATTTGTATCCAACACTAACCTGTACCCAAACGTGTAGTTTTTCGATAGACCCACGTTCGAGGCAGTCCCCGTCTGTCCCGAAACGCGATGTTACACGCTTGCACACGTCGGACGGATAGATCACGACATATCGAATATATCAGATAGATCATATCCTGCTGTTGTGAGATGTTGCACTCGTACAGGATCTGCACAACACAGACCCAACCTAGGAAACATGTCCTATTACTGGGGAACATAGTAAATGGGACCAAATATTGATAGTAAAAATCGGTGAATATATACCAGGTGCCTGGTATGTTTTTGTGTTTACGGTAGGTCCTATTTACTATGGCCCCCCGTAATAGATCAAGCAGATTATACTCCTCCCGCCCGGCAACACGATGAGCTACGAGATCATCATATATGCAGAACAGCAACAAAAATGATCCGCTCCTCTGAAATAACCTAGATCACAGCGGGGTGGGAATGGATGATCTGCCCGATGGTAAACGCTTTGAAACGGTAGAAGAAGATATGTGCCGCCTGCGCGCCTTACGACAACGCGCAGGCACAGACATGGATATGAGTATTTGACTTTGCAGGTCGCAGCGCGTGCCAGGGTCGAGATTAGGGTAAATGCGGTGCTACCGCTGGGGGGATATGCGATATGGCGCGTGCGTGACCCGGTGAGGTTGCGACAGCAAAGGAAAACTTGTGCACTTACTTCCGACAGATCATCGGTCCCCCCGACATGATCTCAACCTTTCAAGGCAAATCTACTTCCCCCCGGTGATCTTGTATGATCTGTAGCTCATGTTGGGTGGGACCCGAATAACCCGCATGATCTGCTGTAGCCCATGTTTCCCGCCTTGGACATGTACGTGGGTATGCAGGTCCAGCTCAACCTCTCACAGCGGCAGGTGATGAATTACATGATCCATCTGTAGATAGATGGAAATATCATGATCTGTACGATCTGTCAGAAGTGTGAAAACTTCGGAACGGTTCGTCGGGGGGAGTGACCACCCAAAAATTGCTATGAAAAAACTGTTTCACAGAGTGCATACGTACGTGTGTGGGGGATATGCTTGAACAATCTAATCGTATAGAGGTAGAATTTCCTCTTCAACGATAGTCCTATCGGAATTTTGCTCGAGAAACTCGAGTCGATTTCTTTACCCGAGAGGGAGAAACAAGGAGGAGTAAATAAACTCTTGACGAAAACTACATCACCTCGTGTCAACGATTTGAGGTCGCTAAATCGGTGGTTCTAGTCCCCGTGCTATATCTCTTTCGTTTAGTGATTTCCCCCCAGTTCACTACGGGTACCCTGATGTTACTGCTTTGACAAGGTGCATACACTAACATGAAAATATAATTACACCGTGAAAAGCTCTGCAGACATTGCAAAAGCACGTACAATATGATACGTGCTTGGGTATAACACACTGTAGGGGTCACATTGTTTTTTCGCTGAGTTTAGAAAAAAATGGTTTAACTAACCTTGTGACGAAAAAAAATAGTATGTACACTGGGGAACAATCACGTCGACACCGTCACTTGGGGCGGCATTACAGCAGACATGAATAAGAGTCAGGTCAAAACTCGCGGGTCGGGCCGGATGACGGCACCTAACCCGACCCTACCCGCCTCGACCCGACCCGTGACAGTTCGAATACCTCCTGACCCGACCCGACCCGACCCGACCCGTGAGACTCCCTGAATCGACCCGCGGGCCGGGTCATATGGCCCCATGAACAGCCCTGATAATTTTTATTTTTATTATTTTGCACCATCCTTCTCCATCCCGCTGCATCCTCCTCCTGCTCCGCATCCTCACATTCCACAAACACCCTACCTACTGTACCTACCGTAATTTACACGACGATATTATTATCGAATCGCTACCGGACCACATTGCACCCTGCTGATGGAGATCGCCCGCTGCCCTGTTCAAAGGTGGAGTCCTGAGTCTGTGGTCGTCAGGGGACATACATCTCCGGGTTTCCTAGGTGGGTATGGATCTTGCGGCCCTGAGGTGAGGGTGGTCCTCCACACAGACTATACGCCCATAAATAGCTTCAGTACGTCCACGAGTTCCTCATGTGCAGTCAAGTAAATTCACTAAACACATCATTCCAATAGCGCTTACCGCTCTCGAGCTCTTTTTTTCTGTTATACCTCCAACTCTCCAGAATAGATATATAAACCGAAGCACCGTATCGGCTGTTCTTGTAGCGGAAGTCACCTTGACATATAGTCCGGTCTCTCAGCCCTCCCTCACACTACCGCTGCAAGAAATGAACCCCCACTAATTTCAAGTACCTTCCCCCCAAAACACGCGAGGGGGGGGGCAGTTTCCAAAGAGGGCCTGGTACCGTGTAATACACGTGTGACAAGATAGCACACCGTGTGATAAGGCAACGCAAACCCTCACACGAATTTCCGAGTCAATTTTCTCGACAACCCAGGGGGTGCAAACGCCGAGCGACGTGTCTATGGAAACCCCTCGAAGAGATCTTCCCGACGCGGCCATTTTCGTTGCGTTTGCCTCCCTTCAGGCAAGATTCGGGAGAAACTCGTCAAGGAAAATCGTTCCAGGAGGGGGGGGTGTTGTCTTGAGTGCTACCATGATATTCTCCTCGAAAACGTGGTGGGGTTTAAAAGGGTTCTACGACTTTCATTGCCCGCCGCTGCAACAAGCGCACCCGCCCACCCACCCGCCTCATCGCAACAACTACTAAAGAGCAGCCCCCCCGAGATGGGACGCAATGCGGAAAAGGCCTCCGCGCTACTCCCAGCCTGTAACTATCCCGGCCTCGAGATGTTACGCTGACAGGACTGTATATACATATGTATATGTATAGCGGAAAACAAAGTGACCATTGCCACCAAAAGTACGCGCAGAGAGGAGCCGGGACAGGGGCAACCCCGGCGGGACCACCGAAACAAAGCCGGTTGCGAGACCGCCCTGCCCATCTCGCCTCTCCATCGAAATCTCGAGTCGGCGCAACCAAAAAAAGAGACGCACAGACAACAAACACCATCACCATTCATTCTCCAGATTCGCTTCAACCTCGCAGCTAGCGGAATGATAGGAAGAGGCACCGACAACAAACATCATCACTGTGATCCGTCACCGTTCTCCTAGCTTGAAAATTCGAGTCAGCGCAACTAAAGAAGAGAGGGAGGAACAGACACCAAACATCATCACCATCATATTTATCCCCCCCTCACCATTCTCTCCTACCGTAGCTTTAATCCCGAGTCGAGTGAGCGCAACAAACAGAAGGGCACGAAAAACGAAACATCATCACTGCCACCATCAATAACCATAGTACCTGGAAGGCGTTACGAGGGCGGCCCCTTGAGCCTTAAGGAAACGAACAACACCCCACCGCCAAACAGCGACCCAGCGGCAGCCCCATTGCCGAGCACAAAACAAGTCGCTCCTACCCCAGATCTACTACAAATCCCCCCTTTCACGATCTAGGTCGTTCGGGGGAGACTTATCCCTGATATACATGATCTGCTGCTCGAACTACATCATGTTCGGCCGGGTGGAATTTGCCCAACAAGCCTCTTGCGAGCATGTCTTCCCGAGGCGCTCTGCATGAAACGGCTCTTGCATAAATATAGAGCCTACTGCTGTAGATGGTCTAGATCGTGATCTGTCCTATGTTCGGAATTCTTAGCTCCGGCTAGGAAACACAAGAGGTGGCCCGCACTTGTGATTTACCCGGGTGCTGTCCCATCTGTACATACCATGGACTTTGCGCCGCCTTCTGTTCAGCCCGACCGGCAATTCATACAATCGGCGGTGGGTTATGAAAGTATCCATAAACGATCGCGCACCCTTGCTGCGCCCCGCTTTGCCTGGCCTGACCCGGCCCGGCTCGGCCCCGCTCCTTCCGAGCCAAACGCAAACAGTTTCGCCGCCGCTGTACGAGAGTACATAGAGGCGACCAAAACCATGAAATAGCACAATAAAAAAACAGGAGTTGATCATGATAGTAGTTACACCTGCGTGGTTGCGCGGCTGTACGAGTACACAGGAGGCGAACACAACCCTTGACACGAACGAGGAGCCGCACATCATGGCTAAACCCGCATCGAACGAGCATCATCCCCCCCGTCTCCCTTCGCCCCCCCCAACCCTATCCAGCACAACACAAAGCAATGCTGCGACCTATTACACACAACACACGCGGTTCCAACAACTTCCAGCCCTTTCGGCACCGACCAATCACAGGCCCCAGCAACAGCGACCGGTTGGTCCACTCCACCGCGCGACCAACCATACAACCAACCACTCATAAAACCCCCAACTACAACGACCGGCCCGTCCATTCCGCCGTGAAAACAACACCCCGGCACGCGTGCAAAGACACAGGAGAAGCACAAAACAAAAAATAACAACCCTAACTACGCACTAAGCACTCTTGCTATATCTGTCACGCCGGCGGCGCCCCTGCATCGCCCCCGCCCCCCCCCCCCTCCCTCCGTGGCACCAGCGGCACCGCTAACGCTAGCACTGCCATGGACTTCTTCAGCCCCAGCTTGTGCGTCCCCAACGGCGGCGGCTGCTACGCTTGGCGCGGCATTTCGCTCACTACTGTCTATTGCGGGCCGGTCAGACCCTTCCTCTTCTGAGCTCCTGCTCCTCTGAGATGGGGTTGCCTCCGCCCGGTCGATATTGCCACCGTCGGCTTCGGCTTGTCCGCTATCCGTGGGCGACTGCGGATTACTCGCCGCGGAAGGGGTGGTGTTCGCGGCGGTGGCGGCGGCGGCGGCAGCTGAGGCCGCGGCCGAAGCAGCAGCAGACGCAGCGGCTTCCGCGATGGCTGCGTCGTGCTGCATCTGCTGCATCTGCCTCTGGTGGACATGGTGCTGGTGGTAGGTAAGCTGGTGATTTTGGATCTCGTTGGGCTGGTTGAGGTCGATGTGTTGTGGCTGCTGCTGCTGCGCCTGGGCCTGCTGCTGCGCCTGCGCCTGCTGCAATGTCTGCGCCTGCTGGTGGTGCTGTTGGTGCTGCTCGTGGAACTGTTGCGCATGCTCTTGCTGCTGCTGTTGCATTGTCTGCGCCGCGAGCTGCATCGCTGCCATTCCACTCATCCCCATCGACGACGCCATATGCTCTCCGCCCCCGGAGGCTAAGCTCGGATACCCCCCCATCCCGGGCACACCATAACCCGGCATTCCTGGATAACCGTGGTTCTGAAATGGGTACGGCATGCCCATCATGCCGGGGTACCCCCCATACATCGCCAGGTGACCGTACGCGTGCATCGGTGACGTGACGGCAGAAGACGCCCCCTCCCCGCCCTGCTGCTGATGAGGCTGCTGCTGTTGCTGCTGGTGCAAGTGGTGCGCCATCGCCTGCTGCTGCGCCTGCGCGGCCATATGCACATACGGGCTATAACCCATACCCATCCCCGCCATGGACATATGAGGCGGCATACCGTATGGGTTTTGCGCCGCCGCCGCCGCTGCCGCAGCAGCAGCAGAAGCCGCAGCAGCAGCCGCCGCAGCCGCCGCGCCCGCCGCCTCCATTGATTGCACATCCTGGTGCCCCCCGCCCCCCCCGGCCCCCGCCCCCGCCCCCCCACCAGCACCCCCACCCTCCGCCCCCCCCTCTTGCCCCGCTGTCACAGGACTCGCGTTTCCTGGATCAGACCCGGGGGCGCTCGGCACGCCGGTGGGTACCCCCCCCGGCGGCGGTGGCGCACCGCCTCCAGTTCGTCCATGAACTCCACCCGTACGGAGGAGGGTCTCAGCATCCAGCTCCTCGGGTCGCATCTGAAGGATCGACTTACGGACTTTCGCAGAGGCGCCGGTGGTGGCTGCCTGACAGATGAGCTGCTTCTTGTAGTGGAGGGATACGAGCTGGTCCTGTAAGCGCTGGAGGTCAGCCCCTGTGGCGGACCGAGCCAGGAGTTCGACGTACTTGATGGATTTATTTACGCTTCGGATCTTGTTTTTTGTTTTCGACGAAACCGATCGGACAGGGAAAATGGGAGGATGGAAAAAGGTAGGAAACGGAACATATCAACACGGCGAGAAGGGGGGAGTGGGACAATAATAAAAAGGATTAGATATTATTCGTGGACTATTTCGGGGAACTTAATAGCGAGAGGACCAAACTATTCTTCGCAAAATTAGGGAAATATACAGTTTTTTTTGTGTGTACCGCAGGTCCTAGTTACTATGGTCCCCCGTAATATGCACCAGGTATTACTAATACTATTACCACCGTACGCACAGACCATACATAGTGTAGTACCTGGTATAATAGTAATCAAAACCAAATATGGCGTGTACGTATGGGGATATACCTCGTTGTGGCGTTCACACCAGGTTCTGATTATTAACAGGTACCTGGTACCTGGTATGTATTATTTATTAGTATGTATTGCTGTGTATTACGAAGTATCACTATGCCCCCCTCGAAATCATAGAACGGGAAAATAAGAAAAAAGGGGACGTAATAAAACTGGGATAACAAAAAGGAAATGGGATAAAAACAGGGGAGACATGGGCTAACTGAGGAAAATAGAGAGCAGTACCAGAGAGGGGGGAAAAAGGAGAAGGTGCCCGCATCATCTGCTACAGGTTACATGCACGTGCGTTGAGAGTTGACCGCATGCAGCTTGTAGGAAACGTTCGCTGGAGGCACCAACAACCAAGCCACAGAAAGCAGGAGGGTCGCTTAGAAGCTTAAACGGCGTAACAACAACAAAAATCAACAACAGCGGAAAAAAACAACAACAAAAACAACAGCGGACAAAAAACAACACACCCACCGCCACCACCATCATCGTAATCACCACCACCGCCGTTATCATTATGGACAACAGCAACGAGTGCTCGCAGTAATATTACATCTCCAGGGTCCACGGCTCGGAAATACCATCGATTCCCACCTCATGATCTAGCTCTCTTGCTACTGTCTGTAGACAGATCTATTGTAGTCCCGAGCTCGTATGATCTGTATGATCTAGCTTATGTTGCCGGGTGGGAGCTGTATAATCTGCATGATCTAGCTCATGTTTCCTGAGTTGGATCTGTACGATGCAGATAGACCCTGCACAACCTCCCACAACGGCAGCTGAGTATTTAGATGATCTATCTGTACCATTCTATCCCTAAATATAAGCACCGTTTTCAATTAATATTAACGGATAAAAAGTCCTCATAAATCGAGACAGAGTCGTAGATGATGATCTAGATCACCATCTATCCGACGTCCGTGCGTAAGAGTCTGAAATACAAAGCAGGGAGTTGGGCATCGCTGTTCCAAATCGTGCTCTATGGTGGGCTCGATAAATTCGACCCTTTATGGGGTGGAAAATATCCCCGTCATCCGCGATATACATGGCGTATTTTAACACCGTAGTATCCCGCACATTTGTACGGCTGCTCGCGGGTCGGGTCAAAACCCGCGGGTGGGCCGGAACGGGTAACCTGACCTGACCTGACCTGACTCGACCCGACTCTACCCAACCAGTGAAATTCGAATACCTCCTGATCCGATCCGACCCGAAGGTTTTTGAGGCCTCCTGACCCGACCCACGGGTCGCGTTATGATCCGTGATCAGCCCTGCTTATTTTGGGCTAGGCTTCAGTTCTTATGTGGGGTACGAGGGTGTGTCCATGTGTCCAAATGTAACAGTAGTATACACATTTTTTCTTTTCTTTTTTCAGTTTGAAACAATTGGTCTTAAACATACAAATCGAAGGTGAAAAAATAGTTTCATGCATACCCTCACCCCGTAAATAAAAGTATCGAGTGGGTGGGTGGGTGGTTGGGTGATTGATGCGTTGGTGGGTGGGAGGTGAGAGTGAGTGGGTGGTTGGGTGGGCTAGTGAGTGGGTTTGTGGGTGGACGTTATACGTGCGAGCCGTGGCACCAGCCTCGATGGCGTAGCGGTGGTCGTATTATACCACTGAAGACAACAATCGTACGATAACTCGTATACTCGGAGGATGGAGTACATCTCGTACTCCGAGTACTGAGAGTATTTGAGCACTAGCGGTCTAAATACTGCGGGTACTGGGAATGTCAGCCGTACCAAAGGCCAAACTACTGCGATTACTGGGAGTACGAGCAGTGCAGAAACCCGAGTACAAGCAATGCACCCCGGTACAAACATCCGAAATACTTGGAGTAACCAGGGTACCAAGAGGGTTGGCACCTTAAATGTTGCCAGTACTCGCAGTACATACTCTCGACATAACGCCACTACTCTCCAAGTACTCCTGGTGCCACTACCGAAAGTAGTTCGCTCCAACTCCCACTCCTGGGACCATCTGCGAATGCTTTCTGCACAATATAGGTATGAACATTATCGACATGGTGCGCAGATGGTCAGAGCATACTCGATAATCCGAGTATTCTGGGAATTTCCTATCGATACTATTTGGGGGTCGCGAGTATGTACTCGCAGTACGAGGAGTACCAACGGACGAGTCCCTGCCAGCACTTACAGTACGCGCAGAGCAGAACCTCGAAATACTTCCAGTACAGCGAGCATTGTCATGGTGATCATGGTATCTATATCCAGGCATACCTATCGAAGTATCCGCAGTAACGAACCCCGAACTACCGCGAGCCCGCTTTCTATCCGCAGTGCAGCATAACCTCGAAATACCGCGAGTGCTCGCAGTATCCGCAGTACCTCAACCCGAAGTACTGCAAGTACACATAGGTAAGTACCGGCAGGACTTGCGTATTTTCTCTGGATGAAACGCGTGCATACGTAGGAAGTACTTTACACTAGTCCCAGGTTCTGGTCTATGATGCTGACCAGGCACGCCCCTCATCGTCATGGCCCGTGCCCTCCCATGACGTAGCTATCATGGCCTACCTAGGGCCGCCCGGCCTCCGTCGCCTGCCTCCAGTGCCTGCCTTTGGCTTTCCTTTTTGTTCCCCCTTTTCTTTTCTCTTGCTTTTTTCTCTCTCTTTCTTTTGTCTTCTCTCTCTTCCTCTTCCTCTTCTTCTTTTCCTTTTTTGTTCCTGTTCTTTCTTTGTCCTGTTTGGCTCTTTCGCTTCGCGTCCATTCCCTTTGCGTGTGTTTGTTTTTTTGTACGCGGGCGTAGCTCTATTCTCCTTGGGATTTTATTTGGCATAATCTGCTCTGATTTTATGCGTTTCCTTTTCACATTCAAGACCTGTATTAACTAACGAGTACTGGTACTTTTTTATCGCAATTGAATACTTATGAATCGTAATTAAACAAAATTTCGTGAAAAACACGGCTTTAGGTCCAATCGAGGAATGGTGTCTTCTGTTGAAAAATGAATAACGTACAAGGATCCCCGAACATCCATGGGCAACCAACGAGGCGAGCGACAGCCCGCGTCATCCCCGGGGCGCCGCGGCCAGCGGCTGATTATTTCTGCCGGCACCGCGTAAGAGCCTATCGCTCTTGGGATGCCTTGGGTGGTTGGGGCAACCCCGAGGTCCCTCGCAGGCAGGAGCGACGGTGATACAGCGACGGACCTTCTGAGCGAAGTCGTGACCTGGTCGGTGCTCGTGTGGTTTGGGAGGCAACGAGGGATGAAAAACTGGGTTTGCGACGGCTTTGCGATTTTGGGTGGCGCCGCGGGCCATCTACTCTATGCTAGGGGCCGTCGGACCTAGCGCTGCGGCTGCTCCGGTGGCCCTGCCTCTCGGGGAATGATGGATCTCGCTTCTGAAGCAGTCGACGACACGGCTCAAGGCTTGCGTGGCTCGCTTCGGTTCCATGGAATATGCCACGTCGAGTTGGACAAACTTCCCAGATTGAATCAACACGAAGAGAAACATAATTCCGTCCCAAAATAAATCTTGCCGAATCTGATGTGTTTGTTCTTCAGTTCGAAACGCCCATTTGGTGCTTCACTTTTCGACCAATCAGACGATTATCAAACCAAACGAAAAACATTTTGGCGGTTCAATACAAAAAAATCTTCGGTAAGGCGGACCCTTAACCCTTTGAGGACCGCAGCCCCGTTTTGGGGACAAACTACTTATAAGTAGAGTGCTTTGTCCCCACATATGGGAGTGCGGTTCTAAAAGGGCTAAGGCTGTCTGCGCAAAACAAAAAATACTACCAGGAACGGACTAAGTGCACAAGTATCTATTTTCTCGTTACCGACGAGTAATCACAAGTTCTAATCAAATTGGCACGAATATCACGAAGTAATGCATATTTGGATGGCATATTTATATACCCTGGTATAGTAGAGCCAGATATGGGCGATATGAGAAATTAAGTGTTTGTTTTTTCTCACGGCCAAAAAAACACCGCTCGTGGGGTGTGTTTTTTACTTCGTTTTTACCTCGGCAGTATGTACCTCGTACTCGTACCAGGTACCTTTTTAGGCTCAAATGGAACAGGTGTACCTTGTTTTGGCTTTTGCCGTCTTATTGTACACAGAAATTAGAAATAAATAATAAAAATGGTCCGTTTCCGCAAAAAAGGTTGCGTACGAAGGGGCACTTCAATTCGTTCAACAGTCAACAGTGTCAACAGCCAACCACAGCAGCAGTCAGACACACGCCAAACTGAGACAGCAGATATCAAGCAGCAACGGCGTGGTGCATGTGTGCATGGCGATGGTGGTACCAGGTATGTTGTACCAGTGCACCACCAACAGCAACCACCAACAGCAGCACGGCTGCAGCAATCTACCCAACTCAGCACTATGTTACTCATAAAATCATACTGGTACCAGCCAGGCACCTGCTAAACCCTGCTACCTGCTGCTACCTGCTCTGCTACCTGCTCTGCTACCTGCTCGTAACACACCAGAGTATACCTGCTTCGTATGCAACAAGGACCTATCACTCTCGTACAACAGGCAAGAACTGCGCCGACGAGAGACGAGAGTACGCTTTTTGCTGCTTTTGGGAGCACACACATACATGGGCGTGCGAAACGTGCATCGATTCACAAAGAAGCGAGACGGGAGGAGACAAGCCGATGACATGATCAAGGTAGATAGGATGCCTCGCGTGCTGTGGTACAGTACGTAGTTAATACTTCCTACTGATTGATGAAGTTGGCGGCCGGTACAGCCGCTACTGTTGGTACGAGGTATTAATAGTACGAGCAGACCAATACGTATGACTAATAAAACTGACTACTGACTTGTGTACGGTTGCATTCGTCGTTGTTGTTGTGGTTTTCGGCATAATGTTGGTTCAGTCACTCGGTATAGCAGCAGCAGTATTGATAATAATAGTACTGATGTATTGATGCGACTATTGATAGCTATGCGACGCAAACGATTGGGTTTTAAGGGAACCGAACATGTGAAACGTGACAAGTTTGGTCGATGTATATGTCGATATGTGTCCCCAAAAAATACGTATCCTCCAGACCACCAAGCGAACCAGAACGTAGCCCGCCGATCGCCGACACCCAAGCACAGGCTCACAGCGGACTCACCTGGCGATAGGGCCACCGCTTGATGCCGTACTTCCGGCACAGCCTCTTGATAATCGTTGTCGATACGCCCATCATCTTGCTGACTTCTTCGATAGGGTACTCGAAATAACGCTCGAGATCTCCTAGGGTCACACGTTTACTGAAGCCGCGCTTCGTTCTTTTATCTCCAAGCCCCGGGATCTCCTCATCATCCTCCTCCTCCTCCTCCTCTGCCGCCGCTTGCTGCTGCTGGTGCCCGACGTTGTAATCTACAGGTCCAACCCCCGCTAACCCTTGGACAGCTTCCGCCGCCGCTGTCGTCATTATTGATGCCTGATCGCTGTGGTGGTGGTGGTGATGCTCGACGGGACCTGTCGGGGTTCCATTCGATTGAGGCCCCGGAGCCAGGATTTGTGAGCCCGACATATAAGCAAGAAAAAAAAGACCTTGCGCGCCTGTAACGCTTGGGTGCCTCTCCCTGTCGGGGAGATGCGCAGGGCGCCCGTCTTCTTCGGCGAGCGAGAAGGCTTGGCCGGTGCGCAGGGTTCGGCCCTGCCTGAATAGAGTTGTCCTCTCTCACTATACGCGCCGCGATTTTTGGGTTGCTTCGCGCCGGTTCGCAGTGCCTCTTCGGTCGTGTGTCCCAAACGCAACCTGCCTCTCAGGTCTCAGCGGTTCTATTTTACCGGCAAAAAATATGCGCGAAAAGGTTTTACGTAGTTATGGAAGCGTTAGTCATACCGGGAGTTTGTTCCGCTCGACGCCGTTGGGAGGTGCCGTATGGACCGGGACAGCTCAGCGCAGCCAGACTGGTAGTTTCACAGGTCTGTAGCCGTACGGATTCGTTTGTATCGTGCGGGGGGGCTTGAATTAGTGCTTTGAATCGCAGCAGATCGAACGCTGTGGTTCAATCCTTGGGAAAGTAGTCGATTATATACCACGGGTCACGGGTGACAACCTGTGCAGCAGCGGCGCAGCTATGGCGGATGAGGATGCCCTCTTCGCGGAGTTCATGGGAGAGATTAAGAGCGCGGTGGTGGAGCCTGCGCCAATAGTTGGAGAGGATGGTGGTGCTTCACCTGGTGCAGTTTCCGGGGGAGACGTAGGTGAAGGAGAGGGCCAGGGCGAGGCGGTCGTCGACACATCCAAGCGAAAAGGAGGAGAGGTGTGTGTCGTATGTACGAGTACCATGAATTCGAGATCCGAGACTGCACGCGAAGAAGGCTACAGCAGTATGATAGGGTACCGCCCTACGTGCGTACCGGTACGTAGATCGTTTTGCTTTCGCACAGGGAGGATGCGATGGATTTTCAGCGCTCGATTCCTCGTCGAAGCAGGTTGCCAATGCCGAACAGGGTGTTTTGGGGATTTATTTGGTCGAGAGCTGTTGGAAAATGAAAATGTTTTGGTCGAGAGCTGTTGGAAAATGAAAAGGGCACACTGCTTTTCGTTGTCGAGAAAAATCAGAAAACGAGCGCCCCGAAACGATTACGATTGCGTCCAAAACGCTCGCTACACTGCAGCAATGCCACAGCAGCAGCAGTACGCGTCATACCGTCTGCCTGGTGGGTGTTACTCGTACCATCTGTACTTCAGGCGTTGCTGTGCTGTGTGCAGTATGCATCACCGCAACAGAAGCCAGACAGCACGAGTTTCGTTGTGCTTGCACCTGTCGCCAGCAGTTTCATAGCACGAAAATTTCCGCTCGCGGCACAGCAGTGTTGCAGGAGATTATGATGTTGACAGGCGCAAGCATTGCGTTATTCTTAGGGCCCGTCTTAAGGGTGTGTCCAAACAGAATGGAAAAGCGCAATCGTAAATCGAATTCGTTTCGATTTCGGTTAAAATTAGCCGAGGTTTCCGAACAGAATCGAAGAGTGAAAATAGAAATCCAGGCGAAAAGTAACGGAGAGCACAACCTACTTGGGCCGTTCGCAACTGTGCACACATGCCGGCAATCTAGCGCTCGGTAACACAGATCCACCTCAGAAGCAGGCAAAACGCGACGGCATTTCGATCCCGGGAGGTCGTTGGGCCTTCCATGGAGGTGGTGGCGCGTCCAAGGTTGACGCCCCGTGATCAAGCTTGGAATTATGCTGAGAACGAACTTCCGACCCTGTTCTCGAGTGTATCATCCTGAATTTTCCTCAAACTACGTTCGCTTGGGCTGTTTCCTATGCGGTTCGATTTTTGAGCTTCAGATTTTGGCCCGATCGCATTTTCAAATGTGAAGTTGGCAAATCGAAACAGCCTTCCTATGCGGAAAAATCAGATTTATTGTGTGTGTAGAGATTTGAGCAAACGCCGAGACCAACTGCTGTTTTTGTGGTTTGGCGCCGCGAAGAGACGCGCTACGTAGGTGCACTGCACTGCGCGTAGGACCCAAGCGTCCGAGCCAAGGCTGGCCATCTCTGGTCTGGCGGCGAAGAGACGTGGCGAGTGCGCTAGGGCCACCTGTCTTGATATTTTGGGTTCCATGTTGTGACTGACTGCTGCTGCTGCTGTACAGCAGTGTACGTACAAGTACTCGTACGTATCCACGGAGAGGTGCGTGCCGAGTGCGCTTCTCTTGGTCTCTAGGCCCGAGCCCGCGCCAGGCGACTGACGTCTTGTCACGGAGGGTCGCGCCGCCCGCCGCCCGAGCGTCGGGCGCGAAGCAACGCCGCTATACAGCTGTGTCACCTTCCAGCTCATCGATCGTTCTGCTGCTGTTTGCTGTTATGGATAACATCTTGAATTTAGAGAGCATGCCTTTTTTTAATTTGAAAATCTGATGACCCAGGTCGTCGGATTTTGGGCCAAAATCCGACGACTTCTGTCATCGGATTCTCAAATCGGAAAAATTCCGGTCGGATTTTGCATATTTCGACTGCATAAGCAGGGTCATTCGTTTTTGAGATCGAAAAATACAAATCTGAAGCTCGAAATCGAACCGCATAGGAAACAGCCTTAGGCTCGAACGCCGGGAAACAAAGGCCCGAGAACGTCGGGGCTGGTGTTGTGGTTCGCCTGCTGGCTGTTTACGGGGGGTCTGTGCGGCTGTGTTGCCGTGCTAGCTGTGTGTTGGATCCTGTGTACGGCGGTCCTGATGTGATATTTTGACGTGGCTGCGCTGACCAGTAGGACGCGCTGAATTGTTGCTGTCCGTGCTTTCGATTTCCTTTTCGATTTCTTTTTCGATTTCCAGCCGCCAACTTTTTTATTTTTGCATTGGGTTGTAAATCGTTCACTTTTTCGGAACGTACAACAACGAAGGGGAAAATGTTTTGAGCAGGGACCAATCAGCGCCTTCTTTATTATCATTTCGATTTTCGATTTCGATTCTGTTTGGACACGCCCTAAGGGCCCATCTTAACGAACAACCTTTTTCGTGATAATAGAATAGGGAAAAAAAATGATTTGATTCGAATAGAATTTCGTGAAAAATATGCCTTTGGGTCCTATCGAGGAATAAGCGTATACCAGGTATATTTTTTAGATCGAATAACGCACAAGGGTCAACGAGCACCAGAGGGCAACCAACGAGGCGAGCGACGGCCCGCGTCCTCCCCGGGGCGCCGCGGGCAGCAGCCGGTTGTTTCTGCCGGCACCGCCGAAGAGGCTACCGCTCTTGGGATGTCTGGGGTGGCTGGCGCAGCCCCGAAGCCCCACGCAGGCAGCAACGACGGGGATACAGCGATCGATTTTCAGAGCGAAGTCGTGGTCTGGTCGGTGCTCGTTTGGTTCGCGAGGCAGAGAGGGATGAAAAACTGGGTTTGCGACGGCCTTGTAATTTTTTGAGGAGCCGCCGATGGTCTACTCTGTGCTAGGGACCGTCGGACCTCGCGCTGCGGCTGCTCCGGTTGCCGTGTCTCTCGGGAATGGTGGATCTCATCTGTGAAGCAGTCGACGACACGGCTCAAGTTTGCGTGGCTTGCTTCGGTTTCAGGAACATGCCACGTCGAGTTGGACAAATTCCCCGATTTGAATAACACGAAGACCAAAAGAAGTCCCAAAATACTTCTTGTCGAATTCGTTTTTTTCGTTTTAATTCAAATCAAACATCAAAATGCCTGATGGGTGATTCACTTTTCGACCAATCAGATGCAAATCAAATAAAACGAAAAAAAGATCGGGGGGGTATCATTGGAAAAATGTTCTCGTTAAGATAGGCCCTAACGGGGACTTTTGTTTTTTTCATTTTTTTTGTTTTTTTTCTAATTTAATTTCCATCTGATTGGCCGAAGAGTGAACGACCAAGCAGGCAAATTAGAAAATTTGAATTTGTGTGAAAAGTCTTTTGGGACTTTTTTCGTGTGATTTTTTTATTTATTTCAATTTCGAGGTTGGGAGTTCCTCGGTCTTAACGTAGCATGTTCATGGTGGGTCAACACCCTCGGTGGAGTCTGGGGCGATTCTTGGCCGCTTCGGTGACCACGATCGAGGCGATAAAACGCGAACCTCAACGGGAGGTGACCGGAGCAGTAGCCGCGCCCACGCCCACACACCATAGCACACCGTACCCCGGCGGTGGCTCCTCAAAAGTACTCATGGCGGCCGCAATCCCAATTTTTCGGCCTGCTCGATCGGCAAACAATCGCCCCAACCGAGCAAACGAGCAAAAAAACGGAGCATAGGCTCGAGACCTCGATAGCTGCATCACCGTTGCTGTTCCGCACGTGGCGCTCGAGGGCTTCCTCCGCCCACCCAAGACACCCTGAGAGTGATAGCTTCCTACTTTGCGCGACCCAAAAGGAAAAGAGGCTGGCGGCGGCGCGCACGCGGCAGCGCAAACCTTCGCTCTCGTCTACGCGCGTCGCTGTTTGTCGGCTGGGCGTTGTGTGACGCGGCGCGTTCTTCCAGAAATATTTTTTGATCGACAATTAATACGCCGTTCCCCGATAGGACACAACCGCGTTTTTTTTTCGAAATCAAATTAAAATTGAAATTAAAATTTTAGTTCAAAATAGCGTTCCCCGTTAAGATGGGCCCTTAGGGCTTGGGCACTTGCAACATAAAGTACTGGCAGTATTAAGCTACTGGCAGTAATAATCCCCGGCCAGTATGTTCGCCAGTAGTTTCATCGTACGTACGGCCAAGAAATACGCCAAAATTGTAGTACGGAAAGCTGCTATTAATAAATGCGTTTCCGGAGGGGAGAGGAAGATCGTCACATCATCGCTACACCTTGCATGCATTACATCGTATTCTATTATTCTTGATTTGTTTCTTGATCCGTGTCCATCCTCGGCCGTAGTCACCCCCGGCCAATGCGGTTTCGAGCCCCGATCATGATGGAAAATTAAACGAACACGCGTTTTTTTCCACGTCCGGCGGCGCCTCAGCGGGGCCCCCTCACCAGCCGGGGGCGCTCGGCAGTATGCTGTTGCAATCCAGTACCGGTATACTGGTCGATTTTGACGACAGTATAATCGCTACTGACTGAGTCAGCCAGTGCTCAGCCCTATTACGGGGGACCATAGTAAATAGGACCAAATACCGTTGGTAAAAATGGTCAAATATATAGATTTTTGTGGGTACCACAGGTCCTATTAACTATGGCCCCCCGTAATAGTTATTCTGCCGTAAAACTGGTACATTCTCGTTGGTACTATACTTGGTTGTTTTGGTTACTGTACGTTGCTTTTACTCCCTATGGCAGTAGCAGCTACCTGGTACATCGCTAGCGAGAGCACAGCGCACAGCGGCACAGCGCACAGCGGCACAGCGCACAGCGGCACAGCGGCACAGCGGCACAGCGGCACAGCGCACAGCGGCACAGCGGCACAGCGCACAGCGGCCCAGCGGCACAGGTTGGTCTAGTCGTCTGAAGTCGGTACTCGTAGTGGTGTGGACAGCAGCAGTCCAAACGAGCGCTGTTTTCATGGCAGGTACTGATGTACTGCAAATCAAGAAACTAAGAAACTAAGAAGCTCAGCAACGTTTGTCATCACAGGTAAGTACGGGTAGCCCATGTCGGTTGCTAAAAGTCTAGTCAGAGGCTCGCGTAGTTGGTGTGCCTTGGGGTTGTTGTGCTTGGAAATAATATAGGTGCCGTGTGGGCACATGAAACGAAGTTCGCCTTCGCGGGCAGATAGACCTACGCGAGCTCCGAAGTATAGGTGTGCTTCGGCTCGTGACGTATTAATCCGACGCCCCAAAATCAGCCTTCTGGCTGAGCTACCATACATACCAGTGACGTATGCTATTGCACTGCTGTGCCAGACCGTTGATACCAGATAGGGCGAGAATTCGTCCTTCTGGTCGGAAATGTTCTTACGAAGTACCGGCATTTACTCTGCAGTTTGGTGCATTATGTTGGAAGCAAAATCAACCCGATACTCAATGGACGGATACATAATCGATTTCCACGTCATGACCTATCATAGTTCTTCCGCAGCACATCGATTCCTGATCTGTGTATAGGATGGAACTCATGTCGCCGGGTGGTACCCGTATAATCTATGTTATATGGTCTACGACATGTTTCCTGAAATTGGGTCTGTACCACATAGATCCTGTAGAACATCTCATATGGGCAGGTTAAGATCTATCTGGTCTAGGTGTAGATGGTCCATCTGTGGATGATCTGTCTGCCCGACGTGTGGAATCTCGAAACGGCCACGATTCTTTCTCAAGATAACTCTTCTCACAATCTGATCACGAAGGCCTTTACGTATGTGGGTTGCGTCGGTCGATTTTGCCTCGGTTTGGTGGCAGTATGCGTGGGATGAATGCCAGGTGGGCCCTCCCGGTGGCTTATTATATATGGCACCAGGTACCATCCAGGTTCAGTTTGGAGGGCTCAGGCCCGACTGGGATGAGGGTGGCAAGCGGGAGTAGGGACATCTTGTGATTCTCTTGACTAATTCCTGCGAAGATGTTTGAAGACAAGTTATTAGGGCAAATGGTACTGGTATTCTAGCGCCTCCCTTCGCCAGGACCAGCGAACTACCAGAAGACTACTGTAGAGGCTGCGATCACTTTGTGAGAAGTACTATTATTACTATTAATACTACTACTGCTTCAAGATGATGCCCTATTCCGAACCCGTTGTTACATTGGACTCCTTGTTTTTAAAAAAGTAATTATCGCACTCACAATGCAGTAGTAGTAGTTTTTCTACCGCTAGTACTCCCGGTATACATCTCGCCCGTACCAGTATTATCTACCTCGGAGTGTACCCCAGGTTTTGAGAGTACAGTACGACATCCATTCTGTCCAAATCGATGGGTCCCCAGTACATCACACAGCGGTAGTACGTGGCAATACAACACATACAGCACCTACTGGCTGTGCTTCAGCTGCAGTACTGCTGCTATTCGGGCACTGCTACGCTGCTATTCTGCAGTGTGCCGACCTTCGAAAGCTTGTTATGTGTGTGTGTGTTCTTCACATTCAACCGTTCTTTCTACCCGTCGACATCCAGCACAACCAGTGTCCGTGCCGATTCTTCCATCCTAGAAGAGATACAAGTTCTGTGGTCACAAAGCTACGCCACAGAGATACTACGTTGCCACGTGTGCAGTGTGAACTGCAGTGGGCAATGCAAAGCCATGTCATCATACTAGATACGACAGGCACGACATACGCAATCTATGAAATAGTGAAACGAAAAGAAACAATCAAAGAGAAAACAAAAACAAGGTAGACAAATCGTAAAAGAAAGAGAAGAAAAATGAAAATAAAATCTAAGAGAAACAATCTGTCGTGCCCCCCCCCCCGCAGGCGAGGTGGCCAACACTTGAAAAAGAACGAGCTGGAAAAAAGAAGAAATAACAAAAAACACCACTGCTTGTGAACAGAGTAAGACAAAGAACCAAGGAGAAAGTAACAAGGAAAAATAACAAAGGGGAAATAACAGGCAGACCAAAGCCCAAAGCACCTTCCAGGTGGCGGCGGCAGCTTGTGGTACGAGTAGTATAGCCAGGTTCTCCCTGCTAATCCGCCTGGTACCTTGCTACCAAGACTGCCGTCTCCGCCCTGCGTTCGTCAACTATGCCCAGCCCCTTGGCGTCAGACAATACGAGCCGAGCAGAGCAGGTTCGTCTTCCAACCACGCCACACGGCTCCTTGAGTACGGCTTATCAATCAGAAAAGGAAGAGGAAGAGAAAAAATGAAATGAAAATCACGGAGAGTCAGCGCAAGAAAGAAAAAAAAACAAAACTAAAAGAGAAGACAAGGGAAGACCACGTTCGAGCCAGCTGCACCAGTTGGTAGCACTAGTAGTATGGTCATATTCTACTTCCTAGTCGACTTGGTGCCTTGCTACCCTGTCTGCCATCTCCTTCCTACTTTCGTCTACCGCCGTTTCCCTTCTACCCCTCCTGTTCCCCCCCCTCTCCGCATTCCCTCGGTCGGGCTTTATGCCACTTCTCCTGTTGCCCCCTCCCCCCCCGTTCCTTTGGGCACCATCCACGGCGGATGCGCGGCGCTGTCTACTCATCTCAGCCTCAGCCTCGTGCCACCTCACCATGAACCGTTCGGCTGCTTCAAGGATCCCCCGGTACCACTTCCCCACCTTTTTGGCTGCAGTGGACCACAACGCGGTCTCAACTCCAAACACGAAGGGGGCAACTTCCGTTGACCCTTCGGTGGCTCGGAACTCCCTAAGGTCTTCGACTATGCATCTATGCCAAGTCTTACACTGTCCGCCTGGTCTCGGGTTCTCCCCACCAGCTATCGTCCCGAGCATTACCCGATTGGGTAATCGCTCCTTGCTTTGCCGTGCCACGCCCCCCGCAAAGAAGAGCCGCCGTTTACGAATGGTCGTTTCGATGCTCTCGCGACGTGTCATCTTGAGGGCCTTCGCGTACGAGAGGGTGGCATGGTCAGTACGAAGTCGGCGCTGGAAGCCAATGACTCGCAACAGGACTGTTATACAGAGTTTTATATCCCTCTGTAGGGACGGCAATACCGGCACTATGATGGCGGCAACCGGCACTATGATGGCGGCAACCGGCACTATGATGGCGGCAACCGGCACTATGATCACTCCGCACACTATCAATACCACACCGGTAAATCCCATCTGTGCCAAGCGACCGGCACTATGTATAACCGGCAGTACTCGACCGGCACTATAGAGGGACCACGACCACTGCTGTACCAGGTACGGAGTACAGACCCGTGGTACTATTAACCCTTTTAGAACCGCAGTCCCGTTTTGGGGACAAAACCATCCAAATTCTAAGTGGTTTGTCCCCAAAACGGGACTGCGGTCCTAAAAGGGTTAACAAGGCCACGATAGGAGATGGCACCTATTCATATTTTTCCAAGGATCATTGTTTTGAAACAACCAACTTTGTGAAACATTGTAAGCGAAGCCCTGTACCACGACGACACACGGATATATCTGGGTGTTCGCGATGAATCCGCTTTGGTTTGGTTTGGTTAGAGAAAAGAGAAATGTTAAAAATCGACACACGTGGGGAGCTATTGTTTGCTGATTGGTGAAAGAGGCGAATGAGGAGGTTCTCCGTTTGCTGAACTAATTCACAGAGTTACCGAAACCCAATATTACTTCAAAGCAAAGGTGTCAGGAGACGGCACTTCTACCCCTTGACGGACGGGGTCAAGGCAAATGCCTTGACGGACGTGCCTTGACGGCAAAACCCGGGGACATCAAGTAAAAATCCACGTTTTGGAAAACGCCTGCCCAAATTTTTGAAAACCTGTATTTTCCTTGTTGGGTTTTTTTTCCGCCTTTTTTTCCCCCGCGTTCGGAGTTCAGATCTACGGCAAGTATACTGGTACATTACGAGCAACGAGCAACATAGCACTATCCTCGTATCTTCTTGCTCCTTCATGATGTGTTCGTGTTGGTCGCGTTTCGCATTCACTATTAACAGT
This sequence comes from Nereocystis luetkeana, assembly GCA_031213475.1. Lineage (NCBI taxonomy): Eukaryota > Phaeophyceae > Laminariales > Laminariaceae > Nereocystis > Nereocystis luetkeana. The sequence continues at coordinate 677,995 of JARUPZ010000021.1, forward strand.
CTTTTCGCTTTGCGCTAATAGCCGCTTCCCTGTCGATCGCCGCATCAAACACGATTGGTTACACGTTCTGAACTTGAATCAAGCGACCGAAAAGCCAGCATCCAGTCATTTTGGTACTTCTCACAGATTTGCAGTACACCTATCTGTCTATGTCCGCCTCGGCAGCGCTGCTGCTACTACTGCTGTGCTGTGCTGGTGCTCTGGGGCTGGTACGCAGCACGCAGCAGGCACCTACAGCACAAAAAAACAATAACATGGGGGTTTCCACATAGATAATGAGGCGTTTTTCTAGCGGGGATATGATCGATGCGTCTAGACGGATGGAAACACCTTGACGGACGTACTTGACTGACTGACGGCTTGACGGTTGCCTGTCCCCTGACATCTTTGCTCCAAAGGAGTTCAAAAACGTCATGTTGGTCACTTTGTTTCCCCCACCGCAACCAGTATTTTTTTTTCGGTTGGGATTTCTATTATTTACCTGATATACCAGGTACCAGTGAATTAAAAAAAAAAATCTTGAAAAAGTTCGTCAGCCGTGAGTTCAAGCGATCGGTCGATACTCAACTTTGCAAGCTGCGTGATAACCGTTCGCGCGTTTTCCACTGTTTCCCCCGTGATTTACTACTGGCGGGTGACTCCCCTGGATGCTATGCATTTGTAAAATTATTATTATTTTGCAAGTCTGTCCCAAAATATAAGGATTTTTTGTATATTAATACTGAATACAATCGGCCCATATGTTTCGGGACAGAGTGGTAGTAGGCATGAAACAGGCCACAAGAAACCCGACCGCTCCAATTTTTCCGCGAGCACCCAATATGCGGTAGGAAATCTATTAATAGGTTTATGTACGTGTATGGATCGTACTATGGCCGCCGCGTATAGACGGTAACATCCCCGTGCTCATATCCTCGTTACTTTTGCAGGTGTCCCCACTGCCCCAGACAAAAAAGCCGAAACTTATGGGAAAGCTCGTTGCGGCCGCGCTTCCCATGAAAGCCGGCACGGCGACTTCGTCGGCAGCTTCAAAGTCGACGGTTTCAAAAGCGGCGGTTTCGAAAACGGCGGTTTCAAAAAATGGTTCCGGTTCGGCGAATGGTGCCAACGGGGGAGCCGTTGAAAAGGAGGTATTTTTTTTGTTCCGTATTGATTTGATTTATTTGTTTGTAGGTATGGGAATATGTACGGTGGCCAGATGAAGTCGTTGAGGAACGGCATACAATTCGATTAGAGTTTTTTACCGCTTCTTCCGTGATTTGGTCTGATCGGCTCAGGATCAGGGTCAGGGTTGGGATTGCCCTGATTGATTTAGGGTTAGCTTTGCTCTGATTGGCTGAGGGTAAGCGTTGCTCTGATTGGCTGAGGGTTAGGGTTGCTCTGATTGGCTTAGGGGTAGGGTTGGGGTTAATATTTGTGTTAATTATATCCGTTTCGTGCATAGTGTGTTGACCGTTTTCTCGAAAAAGTGGTAAAGCAGCCCTCCACAATATATAGAACCGTCTTTTTTTTTTTTTGGTCGCATGGTTGTATGTTGACGTCGAGGTTGGTGTTTTTTTTAGAGGTGTTGAGGTTGGTGTCAATTGCTCTGGCTGAAGTTGCTATTCACATCAATGGCAATGTTGGACTTTATGTTGAAGTTGATGGTAATGTTGCAGTTTGTGGTGTAGTTCTCCTCCCTCCCTCCCTCCCTCCCTCCCTCCCTCCCTCCCTCCCTCCCTCCCTCCCCTCCCCCCACGTTGACGATTTCTTATCCCTTCCTTCACCCTCTCTTCTCCCTTTTTCTTTCTATTTTTCTTTTCGCGAACCGCCTGTACGCTTGCGGCTGCACGTACGTATGGATGTCTCTTGTGTGTGCATACATACATCCGCTGGAAACGAACCAAAATTGCGCGATCAAACACAGGACGCAGCTCCGCCTTCCAAGTTACCTGGAAACCCTTCAGATCCCGATGATGCCGTCGATGCAGCGGCGGCCCCAGCGGCGGCACGAGCACCAGCGGCGGTGGCAGCGAAAGGAGGGGGGGCGGGAGGGGTAGAAAAGGAGGGGAATATTTCACCCAGCCCCCCCCCAGTGAATGGCGGAGGGGCCGGACAAGCTAAGGGGGCTGCAGGAGGCGGTGGTGGCAAGGGGAAGGGGGCGGAGACCGGGGCTGGAGCTGGGGTGGGGGGAAACGGAGCCCCCCAGGCAGGCGGTGGGGAGGGGGGGGGCATGCACCAGCCGCAGATGGGAGGGATGGGAATGCAGAGCAGCAATGGAATGGCCATGGGGATGAGTTTGGGCGGTGGGAGCAATATGGGGGTGGTGGGGCAAGATGGTATGGTTGGGTTTGGTGGGAGATATGGCGGGCCCGCGATGGGGATGGGGGGGGGTGGGGGGAGGATGCCTCCGGGAATGGGGATGCCCCCGGGCATGGGGATGCCTCCGGGTATGGGGATGCCACCGGGTATGGGGATGCCTCCGGGTATGAGGATGGGGATGGGTCCAGGTGAGATAGCCATTTTTTTCTGCTGCGCAAATTGTTCTCAAGTCTAACTCTAAGTACTGTACGTCATACCTCTGGCAGTATATCATTTTTTCCTACTGCTGTACGTCATGGTTCGGGGTGTGAGGGCAGGTAGACATTCCCGCTTTGTACCTGGTAGGGTCTAGCATCACGCTGCCGGGTGGAAGCAGTATAAACTACTTCATCCATAGAGGCACGAAGTAGCACGTGTTTCTCCTGGGCTGGGGTCAGCACTAAACAGATCCTGCAAGGCATCTCAGGACGGCAGGTTAGGGGATCCAGATGACCTACCTACTGCAGGCAGATTAGGCATTTTGATATGTCCGATCTGTGTGGCGGCTTGGTCTCGAGACATGGGTGTACTGCTGTCGTCACCGCCGACAAAGGACTCAACTCGAGTAATTTTAGGTAACAAAAATGGGTCAACTCAAATTCCAAGTAGCAAACATGAGTCAAGCCTAGTTTCAAGTATTTTGCCCCCAAAGACGTGTGCAGGGTGTGCAGGGTGCACTTTCAAAGGAGACGACCTTTTTTTTTCGTTGCTACGTACCTGGTACGTGCCAGGTACCAGGCACGTTTTTATTCTTCCAAAAGAAAGCCCCAATGCGACATATAATATGGGATTTTTGGTCTATTTTCGTGAAGGTGGGATTTGTAATTGAATGCTGGGTCTTTGCACCATATACACTGCAGTTACTACTACGGTAGCTATGGAACTATCGCACTAGGGTGATAGATTAACACCCCCCCTCGGAGGAAAGTCCACGGTGATTCTCTCGAAAACGAGGAGAGCGCAAACGCCGAGCGGTGCGATCCCCATAGAACGGCCTTGACGAGATATTTCCAAAGGCCGCCCTTGGTTGATGTTTGTGTGCACTCCTTCCCCGAACCCGCTTTTCTTTTTTATCAGTAGTGCTGCAGTCTCTTCAGGCCAGTTTTTGTGGACAAACTACCTAGAATTTGAGTCGTTTGTCCCGAAGATGGGACTGCGGTGCTAGAAGGGTTGCGTTCCAACCTGAAGGAAACCGGCTCGGAAATTCCATCCCTGGGTGTGTGTGTCATCTTCGTGCAGCAGAGGTGTTACACGGCGGTACATACTGCCTGGTATACCGTGTAACCCCTACTAGCCTTGACCTCAACGTTCCTCCAGCGCTCAATTTTGCCTTTTGGAGCAAACTACAGTCCCGCTTTCGGGGGCAAGCCACTCTAATTCGAAGTAGTTTGGTCCCCAAAACGGGACTGCGGTCCTAACAGTCTGTGAAAAGGCCTCTCGGGACACGAGAGGGGAAGCTTGACGACAGCAAGTGACGATGCGGTCTGCACCGATCACCGCATGATTCGCGAAGGATACGAAGTTGATGTCCAGACTGCAATGGTTGAGTCCTTGCTACAATGGTTGAAAGCAAGAGCCGTACGACAAGGGGGCGGGGCAGCACAATGCTACCCGTTTCCTACGTACTCGGGGACTGTTGATGACCAACTCAAACTTATAGATAGATATATATACAATCCTTCGCGGCGGCTGAAAGCGAAGCATTCGCTTCCGATTCCGTCTTGAATTTAGTCTGGGATGCCAGACGCCTTTCGCTTTCCTGGCTTCGTGCTTGCTTTTTCGGCCGCTTTCCTCGATGGTCGCGCTCGCTTGCCGGGCTCCGACGGGTGTTCTCCCGTGCGCGCGTCTCGGAGTCTCGCGCCACCGACGAGCGCGGCGACCCCGGACTCGAAGGGTCTTCGCTGGGGCGAGGAGACACGGACGTTCGGTTTTCTTTGATCCTGGAGATTTGTTTCGTTGTTGCTGCTCCGCGAAGAGCTTCTTGTGACAGGCTCGATCTTAGCTTTTACTCGCAGCGTTCGATCTCTCGGCCTTGCTGGTGCTATATACCGCTTTGCTTACCCCGAACTCAAAGGAATATTGCTGGGACGAGAAGGCACGGAGGTTCTACTTGCTGCTGTTGCTACGAGTACTGCCCATGTCATTGGCAGTACCTCGCGGTTGTTCTGTGTTGCCGATCGATATCAGGTATCAATACACTGCTCATGCTCGCAGCATCTCGGGGGATTTTTTGTTGGTGCGCGTTGACAGTCCCGGCATCCTTGTATTTCAAGATGTAAAATATCCAAGGGTCGATTTTTGTTTGGAAGACTTTTTATTGGTACACGTGGGCAGTCGTGTATCCAGGATCTGAACGATTTACGGGTTAAGTTCGTTCGGAGTTCGGAGGATTTGTTTTTTTGTACGAGTACGCGTTGGCAGTCACGTACCGACCCCCGATGCATCGGAGGGTATCACACGTACTCATGGTCGTACATGATCGGACTGTCTATACTGCTGCAAGGTCTGATCTCTGGTGGAGGAAAAGAGATACGAGTGCTATTAATATGATGCTATACAGTAGCAGCAGCGCAGCAGTAGTTCAGAGGCGTTCTACTTCGAAGATGTTCAAAGCAAAACCAAATACCCATAACGAGCGCGGCCGATGAGCGTGTCTGAAGTGTCACGCAGCTTCCATTGTTGATGAGTTTCAACCACTCAATCGGTCATACTCACACCAGACGTTTTTCGCTTTGAAAAAAAATAATATCAAGTTCGCCTTACGTACTGTTTTCTGGTGAAATACACGTCAAGTTATTTCGGCGAGCACTACTGGAGGTAATCGAGGGTTCGAAACTGCTCGCTCCCGCTGCGAGTACTCGCAGTATCTCGGGGTTCTGTGCTGCTGTGGATATTGTGCTGCGTGTGCTTCACGTATATCCAACCTGAATATTTCGAATTCTGCCTATGTTAGCAATGTACTTTGCGGTTGTCAGGTTGTTGTTCTGTTTTGCCGATCGATATCAGGTACCAGGTATTAGGTATCAGGTGTTCGATACTGCTCATACTCGCAGCATATCGGGTTATATAGTGCGATTGCTGCCTGTGGCCATGATTGAGTATTTCATATAGATAATGCGCGTATACGTACTGGTGCCGTACGCGTAACGCGTCCTGTACTCGCAGTAATTTGGGCGGATACTGCAAGCTGACATGCTGTCTGCTACGATGCTGCTCCTGCTGCTGCTTCAGTGCTGCTGATGGTGTTGTGGCTGCACACAGCAGCAGCAGAAGAAGCGGTGCTGTTGTGCTGCTGCTGCTCCTGCTGCTATCGCTTCATGTGAAAATGAGAGGCCATATCTCCTGCACAAGCCCCGTTGGCGGTAGGTACTACAGCCCGCCGTAGATAGGTGTGATACTTCGGCGTGGGTATGGGGTACTTGGCAGCTGGGCAGATAAAGGGCGTCAGAACTGTATGAAGGGCATCAGTACTGTATGAAATATTATAGACGCAGGCGTACGCTGCAACGAAACGCCCGCGAACACCTCTATATTCGGACCCCAGGTGCAGACCAAAGGCAGATCAACTGTGTATGGTGCTGTACCGGAAGATTATGATAGACACGAGAACAGACTCTTAAAGTACGAAGATCTATTCCGAGCCCGAACCGAGGAAATCGACCGACACAGCCTTCCCGCTGGGCGGTGCTTTTCTCCAGTTCCACCCGAGCCCATTCGCCGATCTTCCCGTGGCGTTCGCCCTGAACTTGCTCGTCGTGGGCGATGAAGAGTTTCCTGGAGTGCTTGGAGCCCGAGAAGTGCAGGGGGGGCTTGCACAGGCCGACCAAGATGCCGTTGTCCTTGATAGTTCCTTTGCAGTAGACACAATCCTTACGGACCTGCAAACATAGATTATAGACAACAAACCGACAGCACAAAGGAGACATGTGAGACGTGTTAAGTACAAACATTTTACTTGAAAACGGCAAATGCCAAAATCAGTTATACCTGATCCGTTTGAGCCAAAATCAGGTGTATACTAAAACCAAGCAAAAAACGCGCGCCACGAGCGGTGTTCTGTCCATGAAAGTCGGGTCAAAAAAGATCCGTTCCATATATGGCCTCCAAAATCTAAGTCGTTTAGTTTTCTTTAGGCTGTAGATACCACGGGCTTCACTCGGACCTGCAGAGAGTCACTGTTAATAGGCTTCGTTTGTTCTGCGACGGCGGGGGCGCCAAGAAGAGTATTTAATCTGGCGCACCCCCACCGTTGACAGCTTAAATCTTCTTGACCGTCCTCGCGGAACTGCCAGCTCGGCACGAAATTATCTTGCCGTACCAAACCTGAGACAAACTCGACGCGGGGTGGTGCAGATAAAGACCATGGTGATGTATGCACCGCTGTGACCATAGAAAACAACAAAGCAGCGGCAGTAGGACACAACAACTATTCAATAACTGAAGCGCGTCACACATCCCAAAGAAGAAAAAAAGCGAAACCAGCATACTCATGTATGCATATTTATGTAAAAACGTACTTTGACGTACAACGTGTACGTGCGAGTACAGAGTTTATACGTTGCGTAATGCAGAATAATTTCAACCGAGGAAGGGCAGACGCATACGGAGAGAAAACAACAGCAGTGTACATATGTGGCCCCTCTGATTGGTTCAAAGTTGGCCAAAATCAGTTGAAAGCTAGAGAGAGTAGAAAAAAAACTGGTATAAGTTGGCCTTTTCTAGCCAAAATCAGTTACGATGTCAGCCTGGACAATAGCAGCGCTCCTGGGGTGTGTTTTGTACTTGTTTTTAGAATGTAACTGATTTTGGCCGAAAAGCGGCCAGATATACCTGATTTTGGCAAAAACACCTTGAAAAACAGTTTCGAAAATACGCGTTGGCGTGCGCTGTACAGGCAGAAAGCACTAAAGGTAAATAGGAATGCGATGCGATGAATGATGTTGGCAAACCCTTACGTCTTTTTTCGCGGCAGAGACGGCGACGGCAGAGTCGGCAGCAGCATAAAACATGGAAACGTGTTAGTGTACTCAACGCCTGTCTGTTATCGTGTCAACAACAGCAGCAGCGGCGGTAGACAACTGTCTCGGAGTGGAAAGAAACGCAGGCTGCAAACAGCAACGGCAACTGTTCGGGGAAAAAAGTTGGTTATAGTGTGCAAAACAAAAACAATGGCTGCAGCAGCGCATATACAAATGGCAGTACGCGTACTATACCCCTGTCTCGGTGTGAGCTCGTATCAAGAAAAGAAAAATGGCCATTTTTTTTTTGTTATACGTACTGCTGTAGTGTGCAAGACAAAACTCGAAATTACTGATATACCTGGTATGTATTTGTGTCTTGTATTTAGTGCTGAAGGTCGACAACATGCGGGAACAGCAACAACCCAGACAACAGCTGCAGCAGCAGCGGCGGCAGACACCGACTCAAAGCTGCGTACAACAGCAACAACGCGAACGACGCCTGCGTACACAGTAAAATCAGCATCAGGGACGATAGGCGCGCGGGGTTACAGCAGCAGGAAAAGAAGCAGCAGCATAAACAGCAACAGCAGCAGCGGCGGTAGACACTGTTGGGGAAACGAACGCAGACTGTAAACAACAACGGCAGTAGCAGCGGCAGCAGCAGCACAAAAGCAAATGGCGGTAGGCGCAGTAGCGCACAAACAAATGGCATTATTAGTACCAGGTACGTTTTTTGTCTTGGATTTAGTGCTAAAGGTCGACAAACAACAACAACAACAACAACAACAACAACAACAGCAGCAGCCGCGGCGGTATAAATAGGTAGCAAACAACAACACCAACAACAACAGCAACAGAGGAGCACAGAACACAACTCACCGCCACCTCCTGTCTCGAGCGTGAAGGACACGGTGCGGACGTCGATAGGCCTGGCGCACAATTCACAGTCTTTGGGCCACTTCAAGATTGTTCCGCTGCCGGGGCAGAACACAGCAACGACGACGACAACAACAACAACAACAACAACAACAACAGCAGCCGCGGCGGTATAAATAGGTAGCACACAACAACACCACGAACAACAACAGCAACAGAGAAGCACATAACACAACTCACCGCCACCTCCTGTCTCGAGCGTGAAGGACACGGTGCGGACGTCGATAGGCCTGGCGCATAATTCACAGTCTTTGGGCCACTTCAAGATTATCCCGCTGCCGGGGCAGGTGTCGTGGTCGCCGGTCGCAAAATCGACCTTGCCTCCAAAGTTATGTCTCCATCATATAGCTGGGAGATGCAGCGGTTGCACTTTACAGTGGGATTGAGCACTGACTTGGACAGGGGGGTTCTGTTTGAAATGGGCTTCCAAGATCCGCCAGAAGAGAGCGAGGCAGAGGTGTATTGAAGGCAGAACCTTCAATATCGGCAGCAGGAAAAAGTGCAGTCCACTCTGTAGAAGCAGCACCACCAGGCGATGCCATCTACCAGGCAGGAGCAGCACTAGCGGGAGGAGCACCCGGTGCCAACAGAAGCAGCGAGAGCAAAAACAACACCAGCAGGAGCGGCACCAGAAGGAGCGGCACGAGCACGAGCGGCACGAGCAGGAGCAACGCCAGCAGGAGGCCAACTGGCCAAGCGGTATACGAAGAGGCAGCACCAGCGTGACGCCCGTCGTACCGTCGTATGCTGTCTACATGTGTCCACGCACGCAAATAATCCAATGACCCGCGTCGTAGTCGTGTGTTGAAACTATTCCGGAACAAAATAGAAAAATAATCGGTCTACTATCGCATGTATGCCGTCTTATAGCCGGTCTCTTCGGGCCAAACCAGGTGAGATCAACGGCAGTCCTATTGAATCTGTTCCCGTAAAGTCCCTCCACTCGCGAATAGTACAAAGCTCTGGCGAATCAGGGCTGACGATCTTGCGAAAGGCCACCGAAACGCCCCCGCGGCGACCGACCAGAGAAAACGAATTTATAGTTTTGTTTATATGTATATATGTTTTCGTTTGCAATCTCGGCGTCCCACAAGGGTTTATACATGGAGCTATAAAGGTTCTCCGTTGTGATCCACACACAAAGTTCCTGTCGTAGTCGCCCGCGAATATGACTCCCAACTCTGAAAAAATATCTATTTGTGAGGTTGTTCCGTCACCGAGGGTTGCAGTTCCCAAGGGGGGGGGGGGGGGGGGGGGGGGGGGGGGGTTGTACGTACGGGGAATTATTTTAGCGTAAAAATAGCCTTGAGTTAGCGCAGGGGCGCTATATCATCTTCAGGGCTCGTTTTTCTCGACAGCGAACAGTAAGCAGTGGGCAAGGGTGTTGGTAGAGTCGAGCATTCTGTTTTAGGAATAAGGGTCTCGGCCAGGTATCTCCGAAGTTACGTTAATGGCTTTCGTTCGGTACTTGTCCTCGGCAACCTTGACCGTTTTAGGACTGCAGTCCCGTTTTGGGAACAGCTTACCTGGAACTGAGTGAATTATCCCCATAACGGGACTGCAGTTCTAAAAGGGCTGAAAACAATTGCACCGCCCCCCCCCCCCCCCCCCCCCCCCCCCCCGCTGTGCGAACTGAACGCTATTTATCGTTTCAAACCGGGTGGAGTTTTAACAAATATCTACTGTAAGACTAGCGTGCAGCTAGCTCCTCGCATTTGCAATCATTCACAGCTCATCTAGAAATGATCTGAAGATGATGGATTTCCACTAGATGCTCATCTAGATGATAGATGATGGATTGCCACTAGATGATCCAGATCTTCCAGGGCAGATAGATACCAGGAACAGATTTCCTGATTTGTATAATCTGTATGATCTGTATGATCTGTATGATCTAGCTCATGTTGCCGGGCGGGATCCGTGTAATGTGCATGATCTATGAATATCACATGTTTCCTGGGTTGGACCTGTACTAGGCAGATAGATAGATCCTGCAACACAGCGGCAGGTGAGGAACTAGATGATCTATCTGTAGATGATCTATCTGTAGATGGATCGTTCAGGGTGTGCAGTGATTGCAATCCGGTTGCTTGTTGTGGACGGCGGCGTAATCGTCATCTGCCTCTCTTTCGAACCCCAGAAAGGGTAAACGTGCGTGCGTCATACCAGGTACTACGTAAGACCTCACTTGTCAGCGTGCCCCCCCCCCCCCCGCTTCCATCCCCCCCTTCAAACATCGCCTCGTTATGTTGAAACCTGCTGTTAATGATACAGCGTCACCCTCTCACCCTCTCCAAAATAAAATCATAATTATGTTGAAACCTGTCAAGATAGCAACCACCCACCCCCCCCCGTATTCTCAACTTTCCTCGTTTTGTTGAAACCTCCCACCATAGCACCCCCTACCTCCCCCGTCCAAACTTTGCCTCGTTCTGTTGAAACCTGCCACCATAGCACCCCCTCCCTCCCCCGTTTCAAACATTGCCTCGTTATGTTGCAACCTGTCAACCCCCCCCCCCCTCTTGAAAACATTGCCTCGTTACTGTGGAAACCTCTCGATCATGCAGGCCCAGGCCCATACCAGGACGGTAGCATGGGTTACGGCTACCCCAATCAGATGAACGGGATGGACCCCAACGCTCCAGGGGCCATGATGGGTGCCATGGGGGCAATGATGCCGCCCGGGGCACGGGCGGGGATGGAGGCGGGAGGAGCGGGGGTAGCCGGGGCGAAGTCGAAGGTGGAAAAGGCGAAAGAAGAGTCTTCGAACAAGTTCAAGCGAGTTGCTGGGGGGAAGAGTTGGGAGGACGAGACACTAGCGGAGTGGCCTGAAAGTGAGTGTGTAGGGCCGCGGTGGGAGCTGTGGGGAGGGGGAGAGGGGTGGGGATGAGGGAGGGGAGGAGGGGAGGGGGGGGGGGGGGGTATCGCTTCCCGCGGCTTGCCGATTGGACCGTTGAAAGTTGTCAGTTTGGTCTCACCGCTAGCGTGTATGGTGGATCAATCAGTCCAGAAATTCAAGGGTCATCAGTAGAGAGTAGAGTAGACGAATAAGGCATGACCTGAGAGTGTTTGGGGTTGTTGTTCTCGCATTGATTCATCGCCAGCGTCCCCGGTGGCTCGGTAGGTGGTATTAACTAGATGATCCGCGAGCCTAATCAGATCAAATTCGTGGGTTCGAGTCTCACCGGGTGCATACTCGTGGGTACTTTTTCTTGCTCATAAATGGACTACCAAAAAGCGCGAGCGAGAGCGTGAGTTTGGAACATTCCATGAAATTCGACGAGCAGTGGGAATTATGAACCCTATGCACATGCGCGATGAAGTTGAAGGCGCGCACCACGGGGGGAAGAAGAGACGACACCTGTTACTTCGGTTTTTGGTCCAGAAAATTGCCGAGGGTAAAAAACCTCGTACGAGTTAAGCTGGAAGTGATGATGAATACGAATTAGAAAAAACTGTATTCTAGTCCATGATGACAAAGGTACATATCCTCCGATTTCTCCGGAGTGGAAGAACGCCTTCGGAACAAATAAAATGAAACAAAGTAGGGCACAGATGACGCTGGAGGAGTGACTGGAGACTAGGTGTCTGAGACCGTGAAGGAGGCTGTGGGAAGGGGGGGGGGGGGGGGGGGGAGGGAGGGAGGGGGGTCGCTCCCCGTTTGCTCTCATCTACTAGTCCCTCGATTTTTTTCGGGATACCACCACTAACGCGTAATCAATGTCCGGAATATAGTAAACGTTTGGGTTGGATATCCAAACCGGTTGGGTTGGGTATCCAAACCGGCTGGGTTGGATATCCATACCGGTTGGGTTGGATATCCATACCGGTTGGGTTGGATATCGAAACCGGTTGTGGGGAACATCCAAGCGATTGGATTGGATATGCAAAATGTTTGAGTTGAACATCCCAACGAGTTGGGCTGAAGGTTCTAACGGTTTGGGTTTGATATCCAAATAGTAGGATTCATATTCAAGCGGTCTTTCCTTTTCTGGACAGAGTGTCACATGGTAGCCTTTCGAGTAGATGAATAATGCGCACATCGGACAGATGAGACAGATCATCTACAAATAGATCATCTACAGATAGATCCTCTAGATCCTACTATATATACGCCGTTATGAGATGCTGTGCAAATGCGGTATCATATACATCCAGCAAACTTCCCCAAATCGTGTAGGTGATGTATATTAGGTACCTGGCATCAGGGATCTACCTGTCCCCAATGATCTAGATCTAAAATGGCATACATGATACGTGCTTTGAACGATCTGTATGATCTGTGCTCTGAACGACCTGTAGACATTCACAGTAGAGAGTGCTCTTTTACAAAGCTATAGAGCGCTTTTGAGGGCGAACCATTAGTATTGCGCTTTTGGAGATGGAGAAGGGCGCTTTTGACAGAAGATTACCGCGTTTTTTGGGAGAAGCTAAGGCCGACTGTCTGAAGAGGCTAGGGAGTTTTTGAGAACAGATTACGGCGCTTTTGAAAACAAAAATGATACTTGATATATCCTACAGAACAGTAGTACTTGCTGCTTGTAGTGTGCTTTTGGAAATATAAAAAGCGAGGTATATTAGAGCTGTTTTTAGGGATTTCGGCAGTATTACAGCGCTTGTGACTACTACCACATACTGCAGTTTGCTTTTGACAGCAGATTGAGCCGCCTTTGATAACAGATACTCGTACATATTAGGCCGCTTTGAAAACAGACTACTTATGGTGGTGTGCTTTCGAAAATAGGTTAGGTTGTTTTATAGTTAGACTCAAGCTCTTGAGAAAGTATTACACCATTTTTTAGCCTTAGGTCGCTATTAATAGTGTATACGTACCTGGTACATCATACCGTATTCTTCTGAACCAGATTAAACCGCTTCTGCCAAGAGATGGTTGCACATTTGGTGACAGATGACAAGTGCGCTCGTTGAAAAGTTACCAGGTACTAGCTACAGGTTGGTTACGGTGTGCTTTTCAAGAACGGAACGTTATTTATTCGGGGCTTTCTTGCAAACGTGTTGGGCGCGCATTTAAACAGTCTCGCCCGCTTTTAAAAACAGTTTAGGCCGCTTTTTTTAAAACTAAAATCAGGCCGATTCTGAAAGCGGAGTAGGGCTTACTTTGTCTCTCCTTCCTACTACGGTCACAACCTGCTGGTCGTGACTCAAATCCGGGGTCTCAGAGCAGGCTATTGACAAGACCTTCGGCATTTTCAGGGAGTTTCGTCAAATTAGGCAGAGGTTAAGGCATACCAGCTCGTACATATCTCGACCAAACTGTAAGGATCGTTGGGGTATAGATATGAAGCCCCAACGGTCCTTACATTTCTGCCATAGCAGTCCGGAGTGGTACCGGGTAGAACATGCCTGGTACATTGCATCGGCGAAATAGAACCTTACATCACCGCTTTAACTATACCTCCTCCCCCCCCCCCCCCCTACAACCCCTCCCCCTCTTACTTTACAGCTCCATCCTTACGGCTACAACTCCCTCCGCGCCCCCCCTCCCTCCCTCCCTCCCTCCCAATCCAGATGACTACAGACTGTTTGTCGGAGACCTGGGCAACGAAGTAACGGACGATAACCTCGCTGGAGCCTTCCGCAAGTACACCACTTTCGCGAAGGCCAAGGTTGTCCGAGAGAGATGGAATAAAAAGTCAAAGGGCTACGGGTTCGTCAGCTTTTTGGACGGGTGAGGCTTTTTTTTCGGTGGAGGGTGGGGGGGGCGTAATCATTAGCTGCTTGCCTTAGTCATTTGACCATTGACCACGCATCCCTTTCGAGACGGAGCACCGTTCCTACTCCTAATAGAGACACCTCCAACAATTGGGCGCTCACTACGTTGTTTCCATATATTACATGTAAACCTTTTGCTATATTATTCCCTTTTGGCCGCCTGTGGCCACCATCTATCTCCTAGGATAGCGATCGTTTTCTCGCTGCTATCTAGGTTTGTCAAACTCCTCCATGTCACATTCGCCTATTTCCCTCATATTTTCTAACACATCCCGTTCCTCCTTGTATACTTTACATTCTCCTAATAAGCGAGTTCTACTCTATTGCTTTGCCACACGGGCACATCTGTGCATCTATTTCCTCCTCCTCCCGGCTTCTGGCATACCTCTTTCTTCTTTCTGACAGGTTCAGGCCACCTACACGAACGCGCAGATTCAGCGTTTTCGCGAAGTCCATTGGGCTGTGCAGATACGTTTTCATTCCTATTCCTTCCCTTATTCCCCCGTGTATCTCTAGGCGTTTTTCCGATTCCACCTTCTTGCGTAGCGCTAGCCTTTCCCTTATTTCTATCCTTTGTCCTGCTTTTGCCTTGTACTTCCCAAACTTCCCGGCGGACATCACCTCTCCTTGGTTTCCCCCTAGTTCCTTCCATACTTTCTCAACTACGCTATCCCACCTTGTTCCAGCGCGCCCTTTTGGTTACTTTCTCTCATACAGCTCTATCAATTATGGCTGGCAACCTTTTTTTTGGCATGTTCCTTGCTTTATACTGCCATTTCAACTTTATCGTATCTCTGTTTGTCATGAGTGGGTGCATTCCCAGTTCTGCTCTTAATACTGTATTACTAGTCGTACTTGAGCATCTTGGTTTTTTTTTAGCTGCTGTCATCTGTACTGTTTCCAACTGCTCTACGAGTTTCGCGTTCGCTTCCCATACTTCTCCTGCACATTCTGTATTTTTATTGTTTCCCGGGTTTTCGATTTCTACATGTTCTGGGTGTAACTGGATGTTGCCCAGGTTTCTTTTTTGACGGGTAATACTTTTTTGTTTCGTGGGGAGGTTAATATTACACTGTATTGTTTTTGCGGGTTTTCGGTTTCTGCATGTTCTGGGCCTCAAATGTGTTTCCCCGGGTTTTCGATTCAATGTATGTGCTGTTTTTCGCCGGAGCAAAAAAATAGGAAGAATCTTGATGTCCTATCCCGTTACCCCCCCTCCCCACCCAGCCGCCTTCTCATGATCGTATGTTGTTTTCCCGTGGGGTGGTGGTCCGGCCTGTGTAACAGGATGGACATGCTCAAGGCTCTGCGAGAGCAGAATGGGAAGTATCTCGGCAACCGGCCGATGAAGATCAGCAAGAGCTCGTGGAAGGACCGAGACGTGAAAGAGGTAGGCTGGAACAAGGTGCACGAGTAAAAAAATAGAAGGGAACGACGCGACAAAAAGAGAAAGAGGCACGACTAAAACAGAAAAAGACGCAACAAAAACAAAAAGCGGTCCGACCTAAACAGGAAACGACAGAGGACAAAAAGAGAAAATGACACCATGCTCCCCCCCCCCCCGTCCGAATAAATAAAAAACCAGGGGGGTGGGATTTCTGTACGAATAAAAGATGTACCCCTGGGCACATACTTGTATACCAGGTACACACCTTTTTCGCTTCTTGACTTGGTTTTTCTTGACCTATGGTACTTCTTTTTTTTTCAGTTGGTTTTAGTTGGTACACTCCCCCGTCTAGGTCTCGGAAATAGGATAGTGGTATAGTATATTATCGGAATTTTGAGAGCGTGTCAAAAATATCGAGAGTTTAGTTTTTGGGCATACCCTCGTGCTGGTGGCGCGCGTTGGGTCCAGCAAAAAACTACAGTACGTACATAACAGTATTAACAGTATTATTACGGGGGACCATTGTAAAGAGGACCAAATATTGATAGTAATTGGCGAAATATATAGAGGATTTTGTGTGTATTGTAGCCCCTATTTTATATGGCCCTCCGTAATAGTAGTATTTTAACTCTGCTGGGACTTGAGAGAGGAGAATTGACGAGAACATGGACGGACGCTGCGAGATTGGGGGATGATGTTCTGCAACATGGTGTCCAAGTTTCAGTGCAAGGAGCTGCGCGGCATGGAGGCAACGTGATCCTACCCGACTCTAAACGAAAAGTGGGGTGTTTCTGTTTTTGTGTTTTTCTTATGCCCCTGAGTAGCGTATAGACGTCTGTTTGCATGCGGGTGGGGCACTACCGTTCACGGCGTGGCCCAGCTTCATAAACGGGTTGATAGTGCTTGCATGCACATTCTAGAACTCCTCAGTTAATCCATTTTTACATTTTGGGAGAAAATTTCGAGGCGGTCGGGGGCTAGGGCTTTTAGATTTGTAGATATTTCACTAATCGATTCCCGTGTCATAGTCTGAGGCAAGTATTTCTGGGCAGATGCAATCCTGCTCTGTAGGATCTAGCTCATGCTGCAGGGTGGGAGGGAGCCGTACAACCTGCCTGATCTAGGACAGGTTTCCTGTGTTGGGATATGTACCTGGTACGGTACAAATCACGCACAGCGCATCACTACGGCAGGTTAGCACCTATTACGGGGGACCATAGTTAATAGGACCTATGGTATACATCAAACCTATATGTTTAACCATTTTTACTAACAATATTTGGTCCTGTTAACTATGGCCCCCCGTAATAGATGATCCACGTAAATTGAGACCTGTCTGATGTGGGAAATAGTTTGTCCCTAAGAACGCGGGTGTAGTTTTCGAGGGGTAGTACGGTAGGCTAGAGACGGGGAGGGGGGGGGGGGGGCGTACTCTTTTGTTGTTTGCCTTTGCCATTTGACCATCGACCACGCATCCCTTTCGAGACGCAGCACCGTCCCCACTTCTAATAGAGGCATCTCCAACAGCTCTCCGCTCATTACCTGGTACATTGTTTCCATATACAGTACGGTACATGGAACATTTTTGCAGCGAAATTCCCATTTTCCAAGCACTTTTTGAGAACAAACATAATATTAACATCAGCGGTCGACGTACAGTCAACTAACTGAGGATTTCTTTCCGGATCGCCCGCAAGAAAAACATCACCAATCCTGATATAGAACGCAACCTCACGGGATATAATCCGGGGTCAACAGTTTCTGTCCTGCCTTTCTTTTCGGGTGCTTCGTCTCTTTCGCGTGTGGTCCCTCTCTCGCCCATCATCGTCGCGATTATCGCGATTGTCTCTGCACGTTCTGCACAGGTGAAGAAGAAAAACAAGCGCGCAAAAAAGGTCAAGAAAGCCCTCGGAATGTTGTGATGTATTATCCTACGGTACGAGTACCTTTAATCGCCGCGATGAATACGAAGGCGTACTTTACCTGCATTATTGTAGCCATTGGCTTAGCGGGTAGGGTTGCGGAGGCACTCCAGGCAAAGGCCTACGTAGCCGTTGGGCTAGCCGTTATTGTTGCGGGGGGGCAATCCAGGCGAATGCGTACATACCCGCTGAACTAGCCAGTGGGACTGTGGGGGAAATCTAGGTGAAGATATATGCAGCCGGTGGGTTGGCAGGTGGTGCCGCGAAAGCAGTCAAGGCGAAGGCATCTGCAGCCGTTGGAATAGCCGGTATGGTTGCGGGCGAGGCACTCAAGACAAAGACGTACCTGGTACATATCCGTTGGGCCGTAGCTCAACGGAGTTGCGAGGTTAATCGAGGTGAATGTATCTGTGGCCGTTGGGGTTGTGGTGGCAAGCGGGGCGAAGATGTATAAAGCCGTTGGGGTTGCGGGGAAATCGCGGCGAAGACATGTATGGCCGTTGGGTTGGCTGGTAACAATGCTCGTGAAATCGACACAAGGAGCTATACCAGGTATAAAGCCGTTGGACTAGCCGATGGAGCTGCAGGGGCAACCGAAGCAAATACGTGCATAGCCGTTGGGTTAGCCGGTAGATTTGCAGGGGAGACAGAGACCACGAGATATAAAGCCGTTAAGCGGACAACTTGGGCCCTTGAACCGTCGAGGAAGGAGCGGGGACGGGGATAGGCCGGCACCACCAGAGGCGTCTGCTTCGCCGACTGGTCCACTTCGCCACATCGATCCGCTTCGCCTATTCGACCGATTGGCCCGCTTCGCCGATTGGTCGGCGTTGCCGATTGGTCCGTGTCGCCCACGTGTCCACTTCTTCTCCAACTGGTGCGCGTCGCCGATGGGTACGCTCCTCCGAATGGGCCGCGTTGCCGATTATCCCGTTCGCCGATTGGCCCGCGTCGCCGTTTGGTCTGAGTCAACGGTTTGTCCGCGCCACCGATAGGCCCGACTGACCGGCTTCACAGGTTGCCCCCGCCACCGATACACCCGATTGACTTACCTCACCGCTTGGTTCTCGTCGCCGATTGGCCCACTTTGCTGATTGATCTGCGTCGCCAATTGGTCCGTTTCGCCGTTTGGTTCGCTTTGCCGATTGGCCCGCTTTCCCAATGAAATCGCCTCTCCGAATGTCCCGCGTTGCCACCTGGCCCGCGTCACCCGCCGGTCCCTTTCGATGGTTGGCCAGCGTTGTTTGATCTGCGTCACCGGTAGAGGCCCCCTAGAATTGAACGCCGCGAAAATATTAGTCTTTCGAGTGGGGGCCTAGTCACCGATTGGTCCGCGCCACCGATAGGCCCGATTGACCTGCTTCACCGTTTGTCCCGCGTCGCCGTTTGGTCTGCGTCGCCGATAGAGGCCCCTTAGCCTTGAAACCGCGAAACAAACTGCCTTTCGAGTGGGGGCGTAGTCAACGATTGGTCTGCGCCACCGATAGGCCCGATTGACCTACTTCACGGATTGGTCCGCGTCGCCGATCGGCCCGCTTCGCCGAACAGCCCGCATCGCGATTGGCTCGCGTCGCCGATGTATTCGCTTCTTTAAGTTGTCCTGTTGACCCGGGTAGCATCCAGGGGAGTCACTGGCCTATATCCTTGACAAGGAAATACATACCAGGTAGAGAATACGCGCGAACGGCTTATCGTACAATTAGTAAATTCAGTAAAAATGGGATATAGACGAGACGCATTACGCAGCTTGCAAAGCTGAGTATCTAACCCCAACCTGTTCGTGCTTCTTTTTCTCACTCAGGCGAGGAGCCGCTGGAATCAGTCGAACTCACAGCTGACGTAGTTCATAATTTTATAAAAAAATGGCTCGCGTTGTCGATTGGCCCGCGCCACCCGTTGGTTCCTTTCGCTGATCAGCCCGCGTCGCCGTTTGGTCTGCGTGCCTTCGCCACCGATAGGCGCGGTTGACCTGCTTCACCGATTGGTCCGCGCCACCGGTTGGCACGCTGCGCCGATTGGTCCCCTTCGCCGATTAGCCCGCGTCGCCCATTGGTCTACATTGCCGATTGGCCCGCATAACCCGTTAGTCCCTTTCGCTGATTAGCCCGCGTCGCCGTTTGGTCTGCCTCACTGATAGAGGCCCCTTGGCCTTAAACGTAGCAATTCGAGTGAGGGTGTATTCACCGATTGGTCCACGCCACCGATAGACCCGATTTACCTGCTTCACCGATTGGTCCGCGTCGTCGATTGGCCCGCTCCGTCGATTCTGCTTCGCCGAGTAGCCCACGACGCCGATTGGCTCGAGTCGCTGAAATATTCGCTTCTCCGAATCTCTCGCGTTGTCGATTGGCCCGCGTCACCCGTTGGTCCCTTTCACTGAGTGGCCCGCGCCGCCGTTTGGTTTGCGTGTCTGCGTCACCGATTGGCCACCGATAGGCCCGGTTGGCCTGCTTTACCGATTGGTCCGCGTCGCCGGTTGTCACGCTGCGCCGATTGGCCCGCCTCACCAACTGGTCCGCTTCGCTGATCAGCCCGCGTCGCCGATTGGTCTGCGTTGCCGATTGGCCCGCGTCGCCGGTGGGTTCGCTTCGAATGTCCCGCCTTGTAGATTGGCCTGCA
Source organism: Nereocystis luetkeana (assembly GCA_031213475.1). Lineage (NCBI taxonomy): Eukaryota > Phaeophyceae > Laminariales > Laminariaceae > Nereocystis > Nereocystis luetkeana. Next base: position 697,893 of record JARUPZ010000021.1, read on the forward strand.
TCACCCATTCGTCCCTTGCTCTGATTGACCCGCGTCGCCGGTTGGTCTGCGTCACCGATAGAGGCCCCTTAACGTTGAACGAAAAACACAGCCTTTCGATTGGGGGTGTAGTCACCGATTGGTCCCGTCACCGATAGGCCTGATTCACCTGCTTTATCGATTGGTTTGCCTCGCCGATTGGCCTGCTTCGCCGATTGGTGCGCTTCGCCGATTAGCCCGCGTCGCCGATTGGTTTGTGTTGCCGATTGGCCCGAGTCGCCGACGGATTCGCTTCTCCCAAAGTCCCGCGTTGCCGATTGGCCCGGGTCACCCGTTGGTCCCTTTCGCTGATTCGCCCGCATCGCCGCTAGGTCTGCGTCACCGACTAAGCCGCGCTATCGATAGGCCCGATTGACCTGCTTCACCGATTGATAGGCCCGAATGACCTGCTTCAACGATCGGTGCGCGTCGCCGGTTGGCCCGCTTTCCCGATTGATCCGCGACGCCGTCTGGTCCACTTCTTCACCGCTTCGCCGATTGGCGCCATTGACCCAGGTTGCCGACTGGTCGTATTACCGGTCCTTTCGGCTGAATGGCCCGCGTCACTGTTTGGCCTGTCACCGATTGGCACGTGTTTCGCCGGTTGGCCCACTTCGTCAATTGATCGGCGTCGCCGACTGATTCACTCCGTCGCCGATTGGTCTCCGTAGTCGATTAACCCACCACACTGATTGGCCCGCGTGCCATTGGTTCAATTCTTCCCCAAACTGTCCATTTCGCGGAATGATGACGGGATTGCTGGGTTTCCTTTGATGCCTTTCAACACTGGTGAACAGCACGCCAATGCCATCCGTTGGCGCTGCATTTCAAAGTGTGTCAAGAGTGTTGAGCTTCAATGAAGAGCGATGCATGTGCGGCTTGATGTTTGGCCAACCCCTCTGTAGGAATTTATTACGGGTTATTCACGGATCGGGCCAAACTTCGCGGGTCAGGCCGGGTCGAGTCGGGTAAGGGTGACCCGATCCGTGAGATTTCGAAAAGAGAGCCTGAGCTGTGATTTGTACTTCGCACCATCATAAATATCAAAATTGCTATGATGCTTATCTGTAGAATTCACAGCAGCAGAAGAAGCAGACAGCAAGCAGGGAAGGGGGGGATGCAGACGACCAACCGCACCAGGGCGTCACAACGATCAACACCCTCCCCCCCCCCACCGCGCAACTGCGACTGATGCTCGCTGTTGAAAATACGCACAAAAATACCCCCCCTCCCCGCTGTACGATATTCATCCGTACCAGAAATACACGAAAAAAACAGCCCCCCGGCCACAACAACAGAGCTGCACCTGCAGACACGGACAGACAGGGTTGCTTGGATAACACGGCACTACAGCAACCAAACTCCTCAGCATACTTCTACATTTCGAACACATAACCACCTTGCACCCAACCAAGCGTTAGCTGATGAGGCGTACCGTATACTACAGCCACATCACTTGCCCGTAAACTATCAACTTTTTTACTGCTGCTTGCTGCTGCTCCCAGAGACCAGTACATTGCTAGTTGATTACAATGATGGATCAAACAAACACAACATTAAAAATGCTGTGTTCTTGAGGAGGCGATGCGCATTGGCGGGGGAAGGGGGGGGTATTTCTCACGAAAAAAATGCGCAACAAATGCTGGAACTTCGGGACGAGGGGAGGAAAAACGATACTTACTTGTCCTGCACAGCAGTCACAGCGGCGAGGGCAACCATCCAAGCACCAAGCATTTGAAGCACTAAGCGGTCGAAATATACAATCGGAATTCAATCTATTGGCTTCAACACTATTTCGAAATTTGAAACGATCGAAATTCGTAACAGTCGTAACTTGAAATTTGAAACGTGCGGAATCCGAAACGGTCGAAAATCGAACTGTTCGGAATTCGACACGGTCGAAAACCTCGAAAGCCATGGATGGACAAAACAAGCCAAAACCCGCAGCCTTCGTTGCTCCAGAGGGACACGACGTCGTCTTAAGTCGTTTTGGTGACATCGATCAATTTCAAGAAAGTCGTCGCTTGCGCGTCTGCCCGGGGCGAACGAACAAGCAAAGCGTACTTTCACTCAGAAGCACAAACAAAGAAAATACTACAAGAGTATAGTTTATACTTTTCAGTGTTGCGTGAGAACGAAACAACCGCCACGCCTGCATGTGGCCACAGCAGCCACGGATGCATGCAGCAAGCAGCACCGACCGTATGTTTTTTTTTCGCATGAGCTGTACGAAGCCCGAGCTTCGCCGCCACTGCAATAAATCGTGAGCCGCATTGCATCCTACCGCATGCCATTGCACCACCTATATACCGTATTGCGCCGCATCGCTTCGCATTGTATCGCACCGCTTGCACCGTTTTTCACCGCATTGCACCGTACCGTACCGTGTTCTGCCCGGACGAACGCAAAACAAGTCGTTATGCCTGCGCTCTACAGAGAAGGCAACAAAAAACGCCTACACCAGCCAGTTGTCCCCGCGCACCACGGTTCCTTGCCGAGGGGCGTCGCCTCAGGAAGGCGAAACAAATTCAAAAGGTGTTGTCGTTGGCCCCTCGTGGACGTAGAAGTAGCAGTAGCAGCAGTAGCAGCAGCAGCAGCAGCAGCGTGGCTCGCCCCCTCGCCCTTGGTCTCCCCCGCGGCAGCGACAAAAAATACGCGCGGACCCCTTGCCCAGCTCGAGCGCGTTGATGGTCATTTCCGCTCCCGAGATATTCGAAAAACGTACTGACGCTATCGGCAAGTTTAAATTCATGCCAAATTAACCGCCCAGTCTTCAAAGTCACCCGTTGAACAAAGAGCGGACGGTATTCATAATAAGCCAAACGCACCATCCAACGGCCCAATCTTGAACTCAAGCGTTGCAGACCAAAGGGCCGAACAGCCAATAGCGCAGCGAACCCATCATGAAACAGACCAATCAACCCCCGATAATATATTGAACAAGGAGCGAACAGCAGTGACTCGACCAACCCCACCACTGAAAGGTCCATCTAGTCTTCAAAGCCAACCGCTGAACAAGAGGAGAGAATAGCAGAAAACCAAGCCCCGCCATCGATCCGCCGGGACTCCTACCCCTACTACTATATCCCAACACGATCGACCCCCATATGCCGGGTCTCACACAAGGCGCGTCCAGGGGGCACACGGAACAACACCGACGTGCTTGCGTACACATACAACGCGCATGCATTGCGTATGCAACACGCACACAATGAACATACGACGCGCATACAATGCACATACAATGGACATACTACGCGAATACAGCGTGCATACAGCGCGTATGCAACGCTGCGCCTACAAGTCACATGCAGCACGCATACAACGCCCATATAACGTGCATTCAGCGCACATGTAACGCACACGTAACGTACACTCAACGCACATGCAACGCGCATGCAGCAATGCGCATACAACGCGCATATAACAGCGCGCATGCAGCAATGCGAATACAACGCGCATACAACCACGCGCATACAATTTAGATGCAACGCGTATACACCTCGGATACAACGCGCATACCACCACAACGCAAACACAACAAATCAAGCGCCCCTTGCAGCGAATCTTTCACACGTGAATCCACTCCTCTACAAGGAAAAAAAAACCCCGTAAATCAACAATTCTTCAAACCTCTACCAGTCCCACCCCACTCCACCAGGCGGCGTCACAAGACCAAGAGTCGACCGACAAAAGTAACGCCCGTCCCCCCCTCTCCCCCCAAACATCCTGCCACAGCTATCACATACCAATACCCGGTAAAATCAGGTATAGGGTTTCCTAAATCCCTCAAGGCTTTTCTCACGCGAGGCGAGGGACAGTGGCGGGGTCGTACTCAACAGCGATTCCCGGGGGCAAAAAAGAGTTGAAGGCCGAGATGAGCCCCACGTGCGATTCCTGTGGCGAGCGCAAGGGCCAAAACAAAACAAGGAATCAGGGGAGGGGGGGGCAAGGCGGAGGAGAGGGGGGCGCTTGCAACGTGGCTGTTGTTTGTTATTGTTGTTGTTCGCTAGTGTTTTTGTTGTTGGTATGGCTGGGGTTGTTGTCGCTGTTTTGTTGCTGACCACGAGCATGAGAACGCAATTACTCGCTTCCTTCCACTGCCGAGAACATTATGCCATACTAATTTCAAGTGTTTCCCCAAAAACGAGGGTGCTGATGGTGACTACGGGAAGGCGCTTAGACAATTCCACGTTGAATGTTCTTGCTGTTCTACAAAAAACGGTACACCTTCGCACTGTTGAGGCGAACAAAAAGAGGTCTTGAGCGAGGTTGTCCAACGGCGAGGCGTGAGCGTAAACGCGAGCTGTTTTCGTTAGGTTCTCTATTTCGGATTTGATTTTCCATTTTGATTTGGGCCCCCCGTAGGGGTCGAAACACTCCTCACCTCGAACAGAAAATCGATTCCTTCTTTCATGTTCTACGGCAGGAAGTTTAGGGTATAGATATCATCCTGATTCGTATGATAGCTCATGCAGCCGGGAGGGAGCCGCACAATCTGCATGATCTAGCACGTCAACCCTGGGTTGGATATGTACTACGTATGCAGATCCTTCACAACCTCTCATAACGGCAGGTGAGGAACTAGATTATCTACCTGTAGATAGATAGATCATGACCTGTCCGAGAGTGGGCGACGCCCTCGACGAGTTCCTCCGCGGTTCACAGCAATGCTGTAACCCGCACTGGCCGATTCCCAAATACCCACTTTCATGTATGTAGAGTGTAAAATAGTCACGAACTGAGCGTTGGGTCGGGCTTTTCGATGTCGATTTCGCTATTGATTTCGACGTTGAGTTCGATTTCTCCTATCTCGGTTCAGAATTCGGTTGCGATTTTTAATTTCGTTATCGATTCCGACTTTAATTTCCATTTCAAGTTTGATATAGGTTTCGATATGATATCGATTCCGACCTCGGCTTCCTTTTGTTTTCGATATCTACTTCATTATCGAATTGGACATCGGTTTCGCTTTCCATTATGGTGTTGGTTTCGTTATCGATTTCGACTTGTCACCTTGTGAGGGTCGAAACACTTGGCGACGTGTTCGACGAGCTGCTCCACGGTGAATTCTTGCTCGCGGTAGCGGCTCAGTCCGGACACGAACAGTTGGAACGGCCTACCTTCCAAAGTCCGCTGGACGCTGCACGTGTACCGTGCAACAAACGGAAAGACAAGACACATAGACAAACAAACAAGACAGGCAGACAGGCAGACAGACACAGGTAGGCAGGCAGGCAGACAGGTAGACAAGGCAGACAGAAATACAGATATATGGCGACACGCAGACAAACGGGGAGGCAGGCAGACGGACAGACAGGCAGACAGACAGGCAGATAGACAGGAAAACAGGCAGGGGACAGACAGATGGGCAGACAGGCAGGCAGGCGACGTGAGCTGTATCATACCTGGTACAAATCAGGAATTCGCTTTCCCTGAGATATCTAGATCAACACACTAGAGGTCGACTGGCTACTCGTACCTGTCCCATGTGTAAAACCTTCACTTCTTACATGGTTGACAGTACGACAGCGACGGCTTTGACTGACTGTTGCGTGTCTTATATTCTTTACTTCATCAACTAACCAGACACTCATACTCGTATATAGCAAGCATGCCACACCGGGAGGTATCACTTTGCATGCTCCGGTTCGGGATACAGGACACCTAACAGACATTCGTACACACACCACCCCATACGAATATGGCTATGCATGACATGAGTACGCACCCCGCCGCCGCCGCCGCCCCACCCCCCCCACCCCCGCCCCACCCCTCCAATAGGCGTAGGGACGATGCTTCGTCTCGAACGGGATGCGTGGCTAATGGTCAAATGACGCCCCTCCCACCCCTACCAACCCCCCCGATGCCGCACATCTAGGCGCACCAGCAAAATAAACATGCCACCCGCTTTTACCTCTCCATGAAACCCCTCATGTCCGTTCCGGATTCTCTCGCTCTCGGCGCCATAGCTTCTCCCCCCGTGTTACCCGACGCCACTCCCTGGATGGGGTTAAGAGCAGGGAAGGGGAAGCGGGAGGGAGGGGAGGGGTAGAGGGGGGGGGGGGGGGGGGTCAACGACAGGCATGGCCGTAGTCGTATGACCTAAGACCCTCGCATCCCTGCAATGCCGGGACGGAGCACGTCAGGTTTTCACTGACCAGACAGACATTGCTTGCTTGCAACGAGCACGAGCGCCGTTAGGTGTCCGACGAGTCGCATGAAATTGGTGAGCTGCATCACACTAAGAACCCCTTGGGGAATGGGGGCGGTGGTCGGGGGAGGATAGGGATAAGGGAGATGGTAGGGGTAGGGATGGGCGACTTAACGATCGAGTACTGCTTGTTGCACACAATGTCTTGTTGACGGCTCAGCCCCGAACATGGCATGTGCACGGCAGCTGCCATCAACACAACTACCGCCAACACAAAACAAAGCGGGCAGTCTACACGTTAAAAGTCCGAGTCTCACAGGCAGTGGGGAGTCGTCACGAGCTGGGGGCATCAAATCGCCTCCCCCCCCCCCTCCTGCTCCCGCTCCACCCCCCCCCCCTCCTCCCCCGCCTCCACCACTGACCCCGTTATCTCCGCTTGGTCGGCGGTTATCCGATCGGACCGGTTGCTGCTGCGATGACGACGACAAAGCCTGCCCAGCTGCTGCCGCGTTCGTTGTCCCCCCAACCTCCATCGCCTCCGCTTCCGCCGCTTCCGCCGCGGCAGCCGCCTCCGCCGCCACAGCTGCTACCGCCTTCGTCTCAGTCTTCACGCGGAAATCTTCAACCCTGGTCCACTCTCCAGCCGGCCGACCACTGCCACCACCACCATCATCCCCACCACCACCGCCACCGCCACCATCATCCCCACCACCACCGCCGTCGCCGCCGCCGCCACCACCACCACCACCAACGTCAACATGGTCCGAGATCTTATCTTCTTCGTCAGAAGACAGGGACAGGTCTACCATCACGGGGGAGGCGGCAGGCTCTCTCGCTCTCTCTCGGGCTCTAGCAGCAGCCGCCGCCGCCACCGCAGCCGCCGCTGCCGTCGCCGCGGGTACGCCTCGACGATCGTCTGCACCCGCACGGCCAGGATCTCTCCAAACGGGCGACTTTCGTCTACCCCGCTTGCTTCTCTCGGCGCTCTTGTTGCTCTCTCCGCCGGAATTCGGGTCGTACGTTTTGTCCGACTCGTCGTCCTCCTCTTCTTCTTCCTCCTCCTCCTCCTCCTCCTCCTCCTCCTCCTCCTCTTCCTCATCCTGCTTCACTGAAGGTCTACCTCTGCCGCGTTTTCTAGGCAGGGCGTCGCCGCCGCCGCCATCCCCTCGCCTCCGCTTACGGTTTTCGCTCGCGGCTGCTTGTTTATTGGAACTGGAGCGCTTTTCCCCTGCCTCCATCTCTCGTCGCTTTACGCGCTGACCGAACCTGTTTTTTCGGGGAGGGGGGGGTGGTTGAATGAACTAATGAACTTGTGTACACATCGGACAGATCAGATAGATCAGATCAGATTTCCGTTGCACTATATAGATATATCACGACAGATAGATCCTTGGACTATGATGATCCGCATGACCTACGTAGATAATCGAGGTTTCAAACGCAGCTATATCCCTGGTCTGTATTATCTACATGGACTAGATGGTTAGATGTTAGGGTAGACATATCCTTGATCGATAAGATCAGCATGATATAGACCTTGTTGTCAGGTACCTGGTACTGGTAGTGTTACAAAAAGAAAGAAAGCGAATACTTGTACCCAGAACGCCCTGATTTTTCCGGACAGAGTGGATGTGTTTGATGTCTCGCTTGCCTGGTGTGTGTGTTCTTCATATTAACCAATTATTTCTACCCGTCGAAATCCAGCACACCCAGTCTGATTTCATTTTTATCCAACAAAAACATATCTCCTTCCCTTAAACCTCTCCCCCCTCCCGCCACCCCCAACCCCTCCTTCCCTCCTACCCCCCCCCCCCCCACCCCCCCCCTCACTAGGCAGTGACATAGTTTCCCCAATACTGTCTCTGGAAGTGGCTACATCAGAAAACAACTCAATTCATTCCAAGTTGTCTTCCGGCGCAAGTCCGCCACATAAGCGGTTTTAAGTAGGGTGCAGCTCACCCGTCATGCGACTCGCCTCGACCATCACTTCACGGCGCATGGCGCTTGGTCCAACCAACCAACGTCTGCTTGGCTGGTCAAACCTCGACGTGCTCTGTCCCGGCATTGTAGGGATGCGAGGGTCTATGGTCATACAGCTACGGCCATGCATTACACGAGTACCCCCTTCAACCCCCCTCCAAACTTACCGGGAAGACTTGGAGAACCGGCGGCCGAAGTCGACGATCACGCGGAAAGCCTTCTTGTGCACGCCGTAGTCTATCTCGTCGCCCGGCTCGTCTCCGAGCTCCTCATTTCGCCGCACCATCGAAACATTTGCGCAAGCCTTCACGGCCGAGGCCACCTGCCGGGTTGCGTTGACCATTGAAAACGCGAGGTTATGTGCGATGTTGACCGATGAAGCATCAGCATTTATTTTACCAACGACTAGGTACACCTTTCACACCTGAAAAAAAAGGCACTCGAAAACATTTTACGTAAATGACGTAAATGTAAGGATAAGAGTTTATCGGACAGGTCGTCGGTTCCCAACTAATTATCTAGATGCTTCAGGGAAGATACAGTAGATTCATGATCTATACCAGGGATAATCTACTATAGCTTATGTTGTCAATGAAACACCCTGACACGTCAGTAATTGACGAATGAACAACCATGGACACGTTCGCGCAAAAGCCTTCACGGCCGCTGCCACCTGCCGGGTTGTGGTAACCAACGAGACGTGAGCTTATGCGTGTGTTGACCAATGAAACGTTAAGAGGCTGCGTGCGTTGACCAATGAAACATGATATTAGGTGTGTGTTGACCACTATATTGATCAATGAAACATGATATTATGTGTGTGTTGACCAATAAAACATCTTGACCAACTGAACGCGAGACAATGTGTTCATGTTCACCAATGAGGCGTGGCATTGAGTGTGTGTTGACCAATGAAACATCCCGAAACATTCAACCAATGAAAGACCATCTTCGAGTACGTGGAAAGCTCTACGGGTGTGTGTTGACCGAACAAACATCCCGACATAGATACCAGTATTTGACCAATACACAAACTTCTTCGAACAAGTGGTGAGCTCTACGAGTACTGAAAACAATTGTGTGTGCTGACCAATCAAAGCATCCCAAGACACCAGTATTTGACAAATCAAAGACTATCTGTACAGTGTGCTTACGAACCCGGGCACACGCATGGTAGCACATGAACTATCTGCAGATCACTACCTGTACAACCGAAACATGTACATATCATTCAGACCCTGTAGATCAGCCCCGTAGAAACTTGTACACATCATGCAGACCCGTCGAAATGATCTGTAGGATCTGTCCAGTGATCTGGTCTGTACGAGTACAGTGATATAATATGTACATAGATCTGCGCAGTGATCTGATCTATACATTGGCATGAATATGTGCAGTGATTTGATCTACACATTAATACGATATGTACATTGGTATGATCTGTGCTGTGATCTGATATGTCGGATGCGTTGGCGCGCTACTGACCTGTCGGCGCGTCCAGACTTCGCCCGCCTTCTCCAGAGTCTCCCTCAAGATGCATCGGAACCTGGGCGATGCCAGCCTCAAGAGAGCTTCCTCGGTGCAGCCTTTAGCAGCAATGACAGGTAGAGGTCGAACAACGCGAGCGATTTTGTCCGTGAAAAACGTTTTTGAGCAATAAAAACAAAACCTCTTGGTGGTGGTGGTTGGTGGTGCGTCGGGACTTGTGCGGCGCAACGAGGGGCTGTTGAGCCAGGGAATGATGGTCCTGACAAATACACGAATCGCTCACCCCCAGCCTCTACCAAAAAAAAAAAACACCAGCCAGCACCAACGCTAACACCAATAACGCCAACACCACCAATATCAACACCCCCAACACCAACGTTAGCACCGACGCCAACACCACCACTAACAACACCAGCGCCGGCACCACCAACACCAACACCAACAACACCAACACGCCTCACTTACCCCTAGCCTCAACCAAAGCATTCATGGCATCCTCCTCGGCACCCCGCTTCACCACGCGCCACCTCTCCACAGGTAGCGGGGCCGCCCCTTCGCAAGGGTTAACAATCCACACAAGCGACTCATCCCCCGCCGCCGCCGCCACCGCCGCCGCAGCCGCCGCCGACGCCCTATTCCCCCCCCCCCCTGCCTCCTCCCCACGTCCATCCCCCACCACCGCCATGGCTGCTGGAGCCAGAGCCACGGTAGCCGGGGGTGGTGGGGGTGGAGGGAGGAGTGGTGGCGGGGGGGGGAGGAGAGCGGTAGACCTTGTTGAGGGGACACTTTCCGCTGAAATGGTGGCTTCGGGGTTTAGTGACAGTGTCGCATTGGGTGTGCCGGCCCACCGCAAGCCGTCGGGAGTCATCCGTGCCGCGCCGGGGCCGCCGGCGAGGCTCTGCTGGTAGATTCGTTGCTGGTACAGCTGCTGTTGCTCCAGCAAGATCCGCTGCCGATGCTGATGGTGGTGGTGGTGATGGTGGTACTGCTGTTGCTGCTGGTGGAACTGCTGCTGCTGGTGCTGTTGGTGCTGCAGCTGCTGGTGCTGGTGTTTGTGCTGCTGCAAAAGCAGCTGCTTCTGCTGTTGCTGCTGCTGCTGCAACACCAGCTGCTGCTGCTGCGACTGCGGCTGTTTCTGCTGCTGTTGCCGTTGCTGCTGCTGTTGCTGCTGCAACTGCAGCTGCTGCTGCTGCTGCTGTTGCTGCAGCTGCTGTTGCCGGAACCGGAAAAGCCGCTGCTCCACGAGCCATTGCGGCTGCTGCTGCTGCATCGTCGTCGCCCACTGCGTCGGAGAGAGGTGCGAAAAGCCACCCGCGGCCCCCAAAGGCACCGCCCCCGCCTCCGCCTGGGGCGCCGCCGGCGCAACCTCAACCCGGGCCCCAGCTCTGACCCCAGCGGTCGTGAAGTCCTTAAGCCTCTGCACCTCACCACCACCACCACCACCGGGGGTCTGCAACTTGTCCACTTTCCCCTCCGTCGTGGTTGCTTGTCCATGGGGGGTCTCCGCGACCAACCCCCACCGCAGCACCGACCGCGTTGTTCTGCTGCTAAGGCCGCCCGGGTCAGCGGCGCTGCCCTCGCCAGCGCCGCTACCGCCGCTACCGCCGCTACCAACACCGCCACCCTTTGGTCTGGCGTTATCACGGTCGGCACCATCTCCCCATCTGCCGTCGCCCCGAGGGCGAATATAGACGAGGGTGCCCGTGAGGATGGGGGCTAGGGCGTTAGCCTTGCTCAGGTAAGCGCGGAGGGTGTCGGGATCGGGGGGGGAGGAAGCCGTCGGCCAGATGCGTTGCTTGGATAAAGCTTGCTCGGCGGTCTGGAGACAATGCATGGGAGGAAGGAAGGGAGGACGGGGCGGACCGGGGGGGGGGGGGAGGGAGGGGTCTCTTCAGAACAGATTAACGGCGGAACATCGAAGCTATCCACGGTGGTCAAAAAGGGGCATGTTTTCACCCAAAGGGGCGTAAATGAGAGACGAAATGGTCTAGTACATAGAAGAGCGGGGGCATACCCCCGCGCGTTGTATAACAGTCAAAAGGCGGGTTCCTTGTGCACCATCCTGCGCCACGGGGCCCACCGACCCTAACAAAACGTCCGAAAAAAACAAAAAGTGTACGTTAGCGTGCTCTGAATGGGCTGTCGACGCCTCACCAGCGCGCCCTCACTGGATTTGAGGCAAGTTCGGGCACGGGCGGGCGCTCCTCCCGAGTACGTGTTTTCCCTACGCCCCCTGTTTGACTGAAAAACGAGGGGGGTATACATACGTAGCTTTGATGAGTTCTCGAAATGAAAAGGCAAAAGGAGTAAAACCTGAAAAACAAAAACAAAAACGTGAAACAACTACCAGGTAGTTACTTTTGTCCTGAAATATCCGGACCGTATATATTTTTGGACAGAATGATACTAATAATAAAAAATCAAAAGCAAGAAACACAGCGTCGTCGTGCATCAGCCTCCACTCACTTTTCGCTCAAGTGCTGGTGGTGTCACTGCGTGATCGGGCCCCGTCCATGCTTCCACATGCACGTCGAACTCCGGTCCCACCTGCCACAGCGCAGTATCAGATGCGTTTATGAATAGCGCAAAACATAAAGCGAAACATGCTATTAATTACGACGCACGTATGCACAGAATACGGAACATGACGCACCGCGTTATCCAAACACACCGTAATATCTACAGTTGCACCGTATTATCTACTTACACCGCGCCGAAGTACACCGTATTCTATCATTACACCGAACCCATATAAATATCACAACACGATTAAATGTCATAATAAAACTGTGGTCGCTCCTCGCTCCCTCTCTCCCCCGATTGCACCGTGCTTGACCCATGCGGGACCTTCGTCTCCCAGCGACGAATACATGGGATAGGGAGACGACTGCGGTACCCCGTTCGCGTGGCGCCCATCTAGTTTCGCCGCATTTATCTGATTACAACGCAATATGTAAGTGCACAAGGTTGAATAATTACACCGCATGTCAATAATACCGTTGGACCAATTATTAAGGGAAATTATTTCTGGGCTCCAGGAACTCAGTTTAGTCGGCGGGACAGAGAACGAAACACCCGTAGACTCCACGAAATTCTCTCCGGAACCTTCCGAGAGCTTCGTTGAACAGTTGGCCGTTTCTCCAGAGCATCAGTTCGATTTTTGGCGCAGTCAATCAGTTTCCTCTGGAGGGTCAAAAATAATATTGTTAGAACTTGGACCAAAAATCATGGATCCTACTTTTTGTGACAAATCATGATGTCCTCAGAACTGGCACTATGGACGAACAGTCGAACTACGACCCTGGAGAAACGGAAACCTGCTCAAGGAAGCTCTCGGAAAACCAAGGGGGGCATATTTTCCACCGGTGTCTTCGACCGTCCCGCCGAGTATATCGCGGGTTTTCAGCAAGAAAAACAATTCGTAGCGCCCTTCGAAAAGTTCCCAAGATAGCTGGTCAACATGGCATACTGAACCGTGGTCCCTTTTGGCTTTTTTGCCCCATTCACCTGGCATGGCCCTTCGTCCTCCAACGACGAAGACATGAGGCAGGGAGATGACGTTATCCCGTTCGCGTGGCGCCCATCTAACTACGCCGCAATATCCAATAACACAGCACTACGTGATTACACCGCATACATGACATACCGTTCCATGAGATAACAAAACCGCGGTCGCTCTTCGCTTTCTCACTCGATTGCACCGCATGAGCAACAAGTATTATGGCCCCTCGTCTTCCAACGACGAAGACATGAGGCAGGGAGATGACGGCGTTGCCCCGTTCGCGTGGGGCCTATCTAGCTATGCCGTATTATCCAATTACACCGCACTATATGATTACACCGGATACATAGCATACCGATACATGACAGAATAAAAACGCGGTCGGTCTTCGTTCTCTCTCGCCCGATTGCACCGCATGAGCACGAAGTGTTGTGGCCCCTCGTCCTCCAACGACGAAGACATGAGGCAGAGAGATGACGGCGTTGCCCCGTTCGCGTTGGGCCTATCTAACTAGGCCGTATTATACGATTACACCGCACTACGTAATTGCATCGCATCCATATAATACCGATACATGGCATAATAAAGCCGCGGTTACTCTTCGATCTTTCATCCGATTGCACCGCATGAGTAAGAATTATTCGGGCCCCGCGTCCTCCAGCGACGAAGACACGAGGCAGGGAGATGACGGCGTTACCCCGTTTGCGTGGGGCCTAACTAACTACGCCGCATTATCCGGCACTATATAATTACACCGCATGCATAAGATACCGTTACATGGCTGAATAAAGCCACGGACGCTCTTCGCTCTCTCTCACCCGATTGCACCGCATGAGCAAAAACTGTTCAGGCCCCTCGTCCTCCAGCGACGAAGACATGAGGCAAGGAGATGACGGCGTTACCCCGTTCGTGTGGCGCCTAGCAGGCGATTGGGCTTGCTTTTGCGACGTCTTTTGTCGATCTTTGGAGGGATAACACAAAAACGAAATGGTGGGGGAACTAAGAGTTAACTGGAAGCGATATACAACTATGTCCGACTACGTAAAATACCGACAAAAAACGAAAGAACGAGCAAAGTGATGAGGAAAAATAAAGTAACCCGTTTTGAAGCCATTTATGTATATGGCATGGTATGGTATGGTATTACTTATTCTCCTAGAATGAAAAAAACACACTACGGTACGTATTAATACAATACCAGCACCCGGTATTCCGTAGTACCAAGGATAAAACGTGCTGTCTTCTATTCGGTGAACCATTTGTGTATTGAGCTCGGTTGCCCATTCCATGGTATGCTATGGTATGGAATGGTATGGTAAAAAAGGAGACCCACCGTCAACCACACTCCCGTCCGGTTGGAGTGGGACTATCGTCTTTTTCCTCGCATCGTAGCCGCGGCGGCAGAGGTACGTGTTGGGGGGTAGCTTCCCCCCCCTCGGCACTTCTCGAACAATGTCCACCTGCCGCGGCAGCAGCAGCATCAACAGCAATAGCAGCAGTAAAGCATCAGCAGCAGCGGCAACAACATTAGCAGCAGTAGCAATAGCACCAGCAACGGAAACAGAAGCAGGGCAGCAGCATTAGAAGCAGCAACAGCAACATAACCAACAACATCAACAATGAATAGGAGCAGCAGCAGCAGCAACAACAACAACAACCACCACCACAACAGCAACAGCAGCAACAGGGACAGCGGGAAACATTGGCAGAATCGAAGGGAAAAAAGAGGGGAATACCACAACAAGTGTCAGGCTGAACCTCGATGAATGGGTGCGGCGGGCGGAGGGAGCGGAGCGGGGCCCGCTCGAGCGATGACGAGGGCATATGTTAGTCATGTATTTATGTGTATGGCATCGCTAACGGGGAAAGGAGCGCTAACTTGATATTCCTCGTCCTCGTTCTCCTCTGCCCCCTCCTCCTCCTCCCCCCGCCTCCCCCCCAGATATGTTATACCAGGTATATGGGTTGGGTTGGCGTCTGTTGGCAACGACGCTGAAAAAAATGCCGCGCACTATGTGAGCTAAACAACCAGGGTACCGTTTTATGTTTTTTTGGGCGGTCGGTCACAGCTGGTGGTCGAGTGAGATCATTTGTGCGAGGTGAAGAACCTTTACTCCGGTGGAATAATCGTATCAAGTAGTGTTTATGGTATAGCACCCAAGAGGCACTTACGTAGTACTCTCATTGCTGTCTCTGGAAGTGGCTACACCGGAAATCAAACTAACTCATTGAAGCTGTCATCCATGTGCAAGACCGCATTACTGTAGTAGGATGCAGCTAACCCTTCATGCGACTCGCCGAACACCTCTCGGCGATTCGCGCCTGGTACAAGCAATGTCTGTCTCGTCGGTAAAAACCGGACGTGCTCCGTCCCGGCATTGTAGGGATGCGAGGGTCCATGGTCATACGACTGCCGCCATGCGCGACATCGAGTACATCGCTACTATCGAGTACACCCCCACCTCCTCATCTACCCTCCTCCTCGGGAGCTGTACCGTATAGACCTTAGCCCAGCTTTTTAAAAAATGGTTGAAATAGACCATTCTGACCTGTACTATAGTTCCCGAATAGTTTTTGCATCAGAGTCCAAATAGGTCTTGTCCTACCGGCTGGAGTGGGAATTGGCTAAGAGCACCAACCCTCGCCGTAACCCTCAAATAGGACTTTCACGTGATTTTCTCGGGATTTTCTCGGAAAATTTAGATGCTACGAGGAATCAGTTCGGACTGACAGTCCTATAGTCGGAGCTGTGCCAAGTCGCTAACACTTCTAGAGGGTTATGAGGGCCTTGGCGCCTATCTGCAGATCTAGATCATTTAGGACAGATAGATCCCTGGTTTACACCATCTGCAGATCTAATAGATCATGCTCGTCGGTGGGATCTGGCAGAAACGGGTATTGCGTGCAAATGCTGGCGGAGTTATACCTGTATGATATCGCTTTTGCGCAACATCAATATGCCTGCAAATGTAAGGACCGTATGGGTGCTAAACGGACCCCAAAGGGTGCTTAAATTTCCGGACAGAGTGGATTATCACAACGGGCAAACATGGAATATACCGGTATGATAAGGCAATATATACCTGGTAAATCATAATCTGTGAAAGGACTTACCCTCCCATTGACGCCGTCGAGGGACTTCTTTGCCGGGTTGGACTTGTACGATGCCGCTTTTGCACAACATTAGAATATCACAACGACAAACACAGGATCTTGTACAGATAGTTGAGATAAATCATCAAGACTGTCATCTGTCAGATCTTTGCAAACAAGTTGCCCTTCCATTGACGTTGTCGAGGGCCAGGGCCGGAAAGGTGTTGCAGAGCAAGGTTTTCCCGTCCCGCACATGGAGGATCTACGATACGGTAGATTATCTAGATCGTGATCTGCTGTGCAAAAAACTTATCTTCCCATTGATGCTGCTGGGAGGCAGGGCCGAGATGTTGTCAAAGATCAAGAATTCCCTACGTATCCCAGCCAGAACATCGAAACGGTCCATACATTCCCGGACAGAGTGGTGTCTCATCTCACAACGGCAGAGTTAGCTTGTACGGATGACAGATGATTCACGGTAGATGCCGTAGCGGGAAGGGGGGAGAAGAGCCTGCTATGTGACCCCGGATCTGAGTTACGAGTTGGAAGGAGAGAGAGAAAAAGCTGTGCGAAGATAATAAATGGGATGAGAAAAAAAAAGAAAAAAGAAAAGATGGCGATCTGTGCAAAACAACGTTTACCTTTCCGTTGACGCTGTCGAGGGACTGTGTCGAGAAGGTGTTGGAGAACAGTATTTCCCTATCCGCCAGCATCGCCGAAACGTGCGGTTCGACCTCGCTGCAGATGAAGAACCATTGCACCTGCGGCATGATTTACAGCATCAGCAGCAGCAGGGGAGGGTACGGCTTAAACTACTTTTAAAGTTGCACTTTTTATCTCCAGCTAGCCAACAATACCAGCACTACAATAGCGACAACCGGCATTACTCCGCACAACACCACACTGATGAATCCTATCCGTGTCAAGCGATTCCGCAGGCACTATAGCGGGCAGCCGGCACTATTCAACCAGCACGATAGAGGGATTACTATTAATATTTCGGGGGACCATATTCATAGTAAATAGGACCTACGGTATACACAAAAACCTACATATTTCGTTGTTTTAACCAACAAAATTTGGTCCTATTTACCAGGTACTATTAAAAATTACATGGTCCCCCGTAAAACTCCTGTACTGGGCTGTACTTCAACCTGAAACTGGCTCTTATTTGGAGCGTTTTGTCCCCACAACGGGAGTGCAGTCCTAAATGGGTATTTTTTTGTTCGGTGACAAAACCACTTCCAATCTCGGACATACAATCGTATTCCCACTCCAGCATCTACATACCCTTTAGGGCGGAGAGATTCGTCATCTGCCTCATCTACGGTAGTTCAAATTGCCCGCTTCCTCTGCAAAAAACGAAGCGCAAAACAAAACTCACCTTGAATTGCCTGCTTCCTCTGTCCAGTAAGAGCAGCTTCCCCACGTAAGGTCTCGCGAAATTTCCGGAGTGAATCTCCAGGACGTCGCCGATACCAATCGTGAAAATCTGAGCGATTGATACAACATACCAGGTAGGATTTAACTACGATTCGAGAACCAGGAAATATGGTCCGGGCTGGATCTCGTAATCAAAAGGGCGGCTTTCCGCATTACCTTCGGTATAGCGACTCCGGTTCAATGTTTTCGGAGCAAATCTTGAGGGAAAGGTCGAGGCGAATCTAGAAAAATTGCGCGGATTATGTATATGCAGCACATGGTGTCTCATTTAAGAAATAGGAAAAAATGGCCCAGCGTTGATGTTCTTCCAACACACACCGGTACCAATTTGGGCGGAAATATAAGCACCTTTTAGGCGTTACTATGAATTTAAAACGGTCCTTATGTCCTTGTGTTTACGGCCAGAGTAGTAGCTGGTACCTGCTCCAGCTGTGGGCGGAATATAATGACCGTTCGCGTATAAATACCAACATCTAACGGTCCTCACAGTTTCGTCTATAGAGGTACCAGGTACCTGGTGCAGGTATACCACAACAACACTCGTACGCTGCCATTCATGGATCTCTCAAAACATAAAAATATCAACTTTCTCTCCGCGACATTGCTGTGAAAGATCCATGAAACACAACCAACCATATCGGCCGGGGTATGTATATAGGTCAAAAGCAAAAATATGGGGAAAAACATCGAAACATCCCCCCCCCCCGTGCGTCCGTCCCAGTTGCGGCACATCTGCCCGCGCAGGCACGATCCTTACTACATGTTCGCATAGGTCGATGATGCTTCGTAGAGACAGGGCTACGTCACGAGACCACTTCGGATTTCCCCCTCGAGCCTAAGATGTCATTATCACGCTGGGTGATAAGATGGCATACCGTGTTGAGTATTACACTATCACACTATTACGGGGGACCGTAGTAAACAGAACCAAATAGTGGTAGTATAAATAGCGAAATATAAAGGTTTTTGTGAGTACCGTAGGTCCTACCTGGTACTTAATATGGTCCCCCGTAATAGGGTGATAAGATAACACACCCCCTCTGACGAATTTCAAAGCTGATTGTCCCGAAGATGGGAAAGGCGCAAACGCCGAGCGATGCGTCTATGGAAATATCTCGACGAAATATTCCCAAAGCCGCCATTTTCGTTGCCTGTAACCCGCTTGAGGCACCTTGAGGCATGCTTTGCTGAAAATCGGCTCGGAAAATTCGTTCCAGGTGGTGTGTTGTCTCATCGCACGTGTGATGCGGCATTTTCGGCTTCGGTTAAACGGCGGCCAACACTCCGCGGCCCGAAGCTCTAGTCCCAACCAGAGGCCTGCTTGGTTGGCGTGCCGTGGGGTCGTTGTGCTTGCGAAGACTCACTCTGCTGTGCATGCTGGCAGGTCACTACTGTGCGGGCACAAATGAGGGGGTCGTGCCTTCGCGGGCAAGATCTGCGCGAGCTCTCCTCGTCCAAAAGCCGTACCTTCTCTTGGAGCAAGCGCAGCTTCTCTTTCGCGACAAATTCCGTCACCACACCGAGAGCCATGTCTTGCTTCACCCGGTTGATGTCCTGTCACAGAGACAACAAAAAATACTTTTCTCACGTGTATATACATACAGGCGAGAGAAGAAAAACGAGTAACGCGAGCACACGCCCTGTGGTGGTTTTGTTTTTTTGCTGACCACAAAATTTCGACCACAAGAAAACCAGGTGTCGCCAACATTTCCAAGTATCGGCTGACTCGAAAATATATATATATATATATCTGGTATGTATTTTTCATGCTCTACAAAAGCACACAATATACCCCCGCTGGGGACATCATGCATCCTGGTTCCGTCGAAACCCCTCTGTCATTTTTTTTCTTCGATTCTCGATAAAACCCTCTGAAGCAGAGCAGTGCAGTTGCTGTGAAAAGCACGTTCACCTTGCACCCATGCAGCTACTGAGGAGCGCTCACAGCACACCACAAACACTACGTATCGCACTAACGTTTACCAGGTATATATTGTATATGTATATATACGACCCCTCCCCTCACCTCCGCGACGTCATTGACCCTAACCCTGTCGTACACGACGCAGCGCTCCCCCCGCAGCCGCTCCCGCCCCCTCCCGTGCTTCCGATCTCGAGGCGCGGCGCCGCCGACACCGCCCTGTTTTCTCGAGGCAAACCAGACGTAATCCTCGTTGTCCTCGTCCGCAGAGCCGGGATCGCTAGGGTCATCTCCTTCGCTGCCGAGGTTGGATCCGGCCTCGCCGACAGCAGAAGGTGCGCGCCCCCGAGCAGCAGGGTTAAGGTTAGCGCTGCCGCCGCCACCGCTGTCAGGAGAGCTGCGAGAACCAGAATCAGCCTGGTTGCTCAACCGAAGCGCGCGATTTCGCTCGGTCCAGCCGGGTCCGGACCCCGCGAGCGCTGGCGATGGCGACGGCGACGGCCTGGAAATGATGTCCGCGTAGAGCGCTTCTCCGCCCACCGACTCGCTACCGGCAGTCTCGCCGCCGCCGCCACCGCCGCTGTCGCCATCACCGCCGGCGGTGCCGTCGACGCCCTTGCCATTGACCTCGGGAAGACCCTCTTCCAACTTCGGCTGCTGCTGCCGCGGCAGCTCCTGTCGGTCGAGACCGACACCGCTAGCTTCGGGAGCGTTGTTGACGCCGCCGCCATTGCCGCTGATGCTGCTGCTGCTGCTGCTGCCGTCGCCACCACCACCACCGCCATCTCCATTCCCACCTCCACCCCCACCGCTACTACTGCTGCTATTCCCGCCACCACCGCAGCCGCCGCCGATACGACCGCTGCCACCGCTGCCGCTTCCGCCGCTGCTACCGTCGCTGCTGGTGATTACTGTCCCAGTAACGCCATTATCTCCCTGGGAAACCCGCGGTCCGGAGAAGGACAGGGCGCGCACGATGTCATTGTCGCGGACAGCGTCACCGGCGGCGGCGGCGGCGGCGGCGGCGGCAGCGGGAGCAGCCGCGGTTGGCTCTGGTGGCGGCTCAGCAACGACGGAAGAAGACGCTTCTGCCACCACAATTGGCCGCGGTGTTGGCGCTGGTGGTGTTGGTGGTGGAGGGGCTGAGGGAGTTCCATCGCTCCCAAAGGCGATGGAGAGGGGGGCAGCAGGCAAGGCCACTGCGGGCGTGCTTGTGCCGACCGGTGTCCCGTCCATGTCTTCGAAAAAGCCACGCGCTTTGCAAAAGCACCAAAGCAGGATTCGTTCGTGCGCGCTGACTAATAAACAGAGGGACAAGGCACGACCGGCAACGAGAATTGTAGCAGGGGGGTGGGGTCAATCAGCCAGAAAACAAAAAAAATAGCAGGGTCTACGTACAGAACAACCATTTTAAAAGTAAATCAACCCTTTCGCACCTGCCCCCTTGTTTTTCAGGGAACACTCAACACCTGGTATTAAAGTAAGAGTTGAATCGCTATTTGCAGAGGGAAGAGGGTTGTAATTTCCACTCACACCGGTGGCCGGGACCCCTCCCCTTGCACAACGTAAGCGTAAAAACATCATGGAGGAGACATTGCACATGCAGCAAAAACCCGGCCTAATGGTGTGCTACATTGTTTCAACGCCTTACCAATGGTAGTAGTATCACGCGAACATTGTGCAAGGGGGGGGGGGGGGGTCCAGCCACCTGTGTCGTAAAACTGGTTCACACGTCGGACAGATGATCGATGCCCACTTTATTGCCTACCTGGTATATAGTTCAGGGAAGTTACATCCTTCCAGGCTGTATGACCTATTACGGGGGACCACATTGAACAGGATTTTTTACGGTAGACACAAAACCCTACCTGGTATGTACTTCCCTATTTTTACCAACAATATTTGGTCCAATTAACCATGGTCCCCCGTAAATAGCCGATGTTGCCGGGAGGCCGAAAAATCTGGACGATCTACTCCTGGCACGCGTTTTTCTGGGTTGGATCTGCACTGTATACACAGATTCTGCGCAACGTCCAAACAGCGGCAGGATCGGATCTACAGCAGCAGTACATCATATAGGTCGTGGTCTGTCCGACTTGTGAACTCTGCTGCTTTCACGTATGCGGGAAAACACACTCGGCTGTAACTCGAATGGGATCAATTTAAAGCAACTACACTCAAGGTTGGGTGACGAAAACAAAAACACCTCGCATCAGACTCAGATGTAATTATAATGTAAGTTCAGAGGGAAAAAATAATAATTTTGACAAAATTGTCCACTACTACAGCAGTAGGTACGTTACTATTCACATGTGTTGTTTCGCTAATTTCCATACTAAACACAAGGGGGGATTCGCCGCGGTGGGCTGACGTCCGCTTGCGGCTCCGCGCATGCCCGTAATGGTCACGAGAGGTGTAGTACAGGTGTACGCCGAGGCCGCACAAAACGCGACTACTGTACTGCCAAGGAGTGTACTCGAGTATCGTGATTTTTTTATGAACGTAAGCACTGCTGTTCGCATGAATTCGGGTGGCAGGTGTACTATGACGAACAGCAGCAGCAGCTGAAGCAACAAAACAGCAGCACACAGAGCAGCAGCAGCAGTAGCAGCAATCTGTACTTATTCCAGGTACCTGATACTCGTACGTACGATGAATGTATGTATGTATGCATGGTGACGAAATAACCAAACTCATAGCACGCCACTACCGGTGTTATGGATGCGTTACGAACACCAACAACAAACCTCAGCATCAGACGGCGGTGTAACGCGCCAAAGGTAGACGAATTTCCGAATGACTATTAATAGGAAAAAAACAGCAGTGTCCGAGAGCGCGCTTCTGGGTTGTGAAACCACATGGTGCAGAACAAACACAAAAAAGTGAAAATATATATATATATATATGAATACGCACGGAAAAAAAAAACATGTGGACTCTACGGGATTAAAACCCTCGACCTAATACCACAAGGGAAACAAAGAGCTGCCCCTGAACTCCCCATATTTCGCTTATACTTTACTTGAACCTACAGCAGTGGACTGACGTGCATCTACTACTGCTGGTGTATACTTCGTATACGTACAGCAGTAGTCCCTGTCAGCGAACCCGGCAAAAAAAAGGTGTGGGGAAAATCATGTTTCTTGATGAAAACAACTCTAATTTTGACCCCTGATGGTTTTTTCGAGTTAGCTGTAGGAATGGACATTTGAGATGTCGGAACAATTGTTTTGCAAAAAAAGGAAAACGAAGACGGGACGCCCCGTCGGGACACGTCGCGAGCACGCCCGAGGGCGCGCCCCCCGCAGAGACGGGAGAGGCGAGAAAGGTGAGGCAAGGCTAGGAAACAGCGCACCGAGAAGTGGGCCTTATCGCGAAAAAGTCGAAAGTGGCTCCAAAGATCTCGTCTGAAAAAACAACTTTGGAGCTCAGACACAACTCATCATATGTCTTGGTATAAGTCGTGCGAGTACGTGTATTGGTTTACGACGCCATACACTGTTTTGCGTGCCCCGTGTACACTACGTACTGGATTATATATATATATATATATATATATATTTAGGCGGAACCTTTCAGCGTTAACCCTTCTAGGACCCCAGTCCCGTTTGGGGGACAAACTACTTACAGTTTGAGTACTTTGCCCCCACAGATGGGAGTGCGGTGCTAAAAGGGTTAATATCATACTGGTGGTTTCTGCGGAGGGTGAGCGTTTATTTTAGTTGGGACTACAGCAGTATCTACGAGTACGTACGTACGCGCATATCACGTTCAACATAAAATATTTCCCACAGGAGTACAACCTGTTTCCTTGCATCTACCGTCGTCTTCTCAAAGCGAACAACTGCCCGCCCTAAATCTGCCTGGCATGTTCTCGAAAAAAAGGAGAAAAAACTACTCAACCGGGTCACATTTTCCAGAATGATGGCGTAAGTAGCTTGTTCAAGGGTCTACCCTTGCCGAAAACACATACCATGGTACCTGGTACTTGCATGCATATCAATATCAGTAGATTGAACTGTTTCGGGTGGCGGAATGACGTCACGACAGCTGTAGTATTCACAGTGATCGCTCCCTCCCCCGTCTGGAAAACATTTTCCAACCACTTGGAAGCAGCTGGAGACGAGCTTCGCAGGCGCAGCTCTGGCTCTGGCTGGTGATGAGCAAACGGTTTGCTTTTGCTTCCAATGTCGTTACGATTCACTCGCACAATCTACCTCGGTCCTTTCGCGCACGCAGCGGCGTCGGGGCTGTCTTCCTGGAGCATGGAGCTTTAGATATTTGTATTTGCAACTCGTCAGTTTGCACCTCAAAATTGAAAATTTATCAGGCCTTTTGGCGAGTCAGGTCAAACCTCACGGGTCGGGTTGGGTTGGGTCAGCTGACCCGACCCGACCTGCGAAAAAATTTAGGTATGTTGACTTGACCCGACCCGACCCGCGTCTTGACCCGACCCGACCCGACCCGCGAGACTTAAAAAACTGTTGATCCGACACGACCCGTAAGATTTAAAAATCTCCTGACCCGACCCGACCCGACCCGCGAGATTTCAAAACCTCCTGACCCGACTCGACCCGACCCGCCACCTTCTGACCAACCCGTGAGACACAGGTGTCATGCGGGTCAGGTCACGTTGACCCGCGAGACCATTTATCTTGACCCGAAGGTTCGACCCGCGGATTTGGTCCGTGATTCGGCACTTCAACAACAATTTAATGTTTATAAAGTGACCTGCAGCGATATATGACCTGGCGGTAGTAGGTATGGATGGATGCGGGCATGCGTATATGAATTTGGCGGTATTTTCATGTTTGAATATGATACCAAAGGAGTATTATTGAGGACCAGGTACTGGTACGAGAGAAGCCTTTGGGTAAGAGAGCGGAAAGTGTTTTAAGTGTCGGATCCGCGAGCCGAATGTGCGGGTCCGACCCGCGGCTCAGCAGAAAATAACTCGCGGGTCATGCTGGCCCGACCCGCGAGTGACCCGTTTCTCGCGGGTAAACCTGACCCGACCCGTGAGCTTTTCATCACCTCTTGACCCGACCCGACCCGAACCGTAAGATTTGAAAAAATCTTAGCCCGAGCCGACTCGAACCGTGAGACTTGAAAAATTCTTGACCCGACCCGACCCGACCCGTGAGACTTGAAAAACGTTTGACCCGACCTGACCCGACGTGACCCGACCCACGAGATATGAAAACCTCTTGACCCGACCCGACCCGTGACATTTTGAACACCACGGGACCCAACCCGCGGGTCGGGTCATGACCCGCGAAATGCCTTGGAACTATGAGCCTCTGTCCGCCTCATATTTTTTTTTACAGAATGATTGGTTGAGCGAGCGTAGAGTGCAGAAGCCGCCCGAGGAGCGAAGCGACTTGATTTGAAAACCTCTTGACCCGACCCGACCCGATCCGACAGGACCGTGACATTTAAAACACTTTCTGACCCGACCCGACCCGACCCAACCCGTGAAATTTTGAACACCCCGTGACCCGTCAAAAGCCTTGGAAATTATGAGCCCCTGTCCGGCGCATTTTCTTTTTTACAGACTGTTTGGTTGAGAGAGCGTAGGGGGCGTAAGCCGCCGGAGGAACGAAGCGCGTTGTATCTACAGTATTAATAGTACTACCCCGTACCAGTTGCCAGTTTTTACACACACGTATTATACGTATTATGATCATAAACACGCGTATTGGAAAAGCTGTACGTACAGGAGTATTCGTAGTAAAACATCAACAATGGGTCATTCAGTGTCGACGGGTAGAAAGAACGATTTAACCCCTTCAGAACCGCAGTCCCGTTTTGGGTGCAAACTACTTGACGTTTGAGTAGTTTGTCCCCAAAACGGAACTGCGGCTCTAAAAGGGTTAATGTGAAGAACAAACACACACCAATCTGGCCGGGTAAACAATCCCCGTTTGATGTTCATATACGTTAACATCAGAACCAGAACGGGGGTTACGTTCCCGGCCAGAGTATACTATACTTCCAGATAACAACGTCATACCAGGTACGTCAGTACTGCTGTTTACAAGTAGTGGTGTTTTTGTTATTTTTTCCTTTTTTTTCCAGCTGGTTCTTTGCAAATGTTGGCCACCTCGCCTGCGGGGGGGGCACGACAGATTGTTTCTTCTATTTTTTCTTTCTTTCATTTTTTTTCTCTTTCGATTTGTCTTCTTTGTTTTTGTTTTTCTCTTTGATTTTTCCTTTCACTTCTCTATTTCATAGTATGGGTATGTCGTGCCTACCGTATCTATTAATAGTATGATGACATAGTACTGCAATTTTTTTTTTTTTTTTGCTCATCCCATTTATTATATTCGCACATCTTCTTCTCTCTCTCCTTCGCCCCGGTGGTTCAAGTGGTTAACCTCGAATTCTACTTGTTTGAGTCCTGGGTTCGAGCCCCAGGTGGGTCGGACTTTGACGTTATTTGCAAAAATAAAAATAAAATAAAAAAAGGATTCAATTGTTGAGAGCGCCTTGCAGCGTGGGTAGGCACAATTCGATGCGAGTCGACGAGGGAAGAAAAGGCTGAAATCTTCTCGCGATAAAAATGAAGGCACGTACCGTAGCGGGAAGGGGGGAGAAGAGCCTGCTATGTGACCCCGGATCTGAGTTACGAGTTGGAAGGAGAGAGAGAAGAAGATGTGCGAAGATAATGAATGGGATGAGAAAAAAAAAAAAAAAAAACTCGTAACTAAGATCCGGGGTCACATAGCGGCCGCAATCCCAATTTTTGCGGCCTGCTCGATCTGCCTACAATCGCAAAAACCGAGCAAATAAGCAAAAAAACGGAGGATACGCTCGGGACCTCAAGAGCTGAATCACCGCTGCTGTTCCGCACGTGGCGCTTGAGGGCTTCCTCCGCCCACCCAAGACACCCTGAGAGTGATAGCTTCCTATCCTGCGCGACCAAAAAGAAAAAGAGGCTGGCGGCGGCGCGCACGCGGAAGCGCAAACCTTCGCTCTCGTCTACGCTCGTCGCTGTTCGTCTGCTGGGCGTTGTGTGACGCGGCGCGTTCTTCCAGGAATATTTTTTTATTGACAACTAGTGCGCTCTTCCCCGATAGGACACAAGCACGTTTTTTTTCGAAATCAGAGAAAACGCACAGCAGGAGAGTAGTAGTCGCCCTAAAGTTTGCCATTTTCTGTTCTGGCAATACCAGGTATATATTACGACGTTAACTACCTGCCCAACTTGAAACAAAACATAGGTATAGGATACTATATATATTTTTTTTTTTTTTTTTTCTCATCCCATTCATTATCTTCGCACATCTTCTTCTCTCTCTCCTTCCGACTCGTAACTTAGATCCGGGGACACGTAGCAGGCTCTTCTCCCCCCTTCCCGCTACGGTACGTGCCTTCATTTTTATCGCGAGAAGATTTCAGCCTTTTCTTCCCTCGTCGACTCGCATCGAATTGTGCCTACCCACGCTGCAAGGCGCTCTCAACAATTGAATCCCTTTTTTTATTTTTGCAAATAAAGTCAAAGTCCGACCCTCCTGGGGCTCGAACCCAGGACTCAAACAAGTAGAATTCGAGGTTAACCACTTGAACCACCGGGGCGACCGGCTACAGTAATCCTCAGGTAAAATGTCGAAATAAATTGGAGTGGACCTTCCCCCAACCCAACTGCCAAGTGGGGAGAGAGGATACAGATCATATTTTGTTCTTCATTTAAAATAAATAAATAATGCCATCCTCGAGAATACGGAGAACCGGGTTCGATGTCCCCGGTGCCAGGGAAGAGCGCATGGAGGCCCGAAAAAAGAAGGTTGGGAAGAAGCAAGTTGAAGCAGTCGATTCATCTGCCGTCCTCGCTGTGTTCCACCTATTTCCACAGCTCGCTGTGGTCGTGTCGACCCCCTAAGACGAATCTAAGACAGACGTGCTAAGACGAATCTAAGACGTGCCAAGACGAATGTAAGACGTGCCAAGACGCGATATAGCGAGTGAGACGGGCCTCTCTCTGAGAAACGGATTAAGACGTATTTTAAGGCACGTCTTAGAAGATTGGGACTACACAGAGCAGGCTCTTCTCCCCCCTTCCCGCTACGGTACAAGCCTTCATTTCTATCGCGAGAAGATTTCAGCCTTTTCTTCCCTCGTCGACTCGCATCGAATTGTGCCTACCCACGCTGCAAGGCGCTCTCAACAATTGAATCTTTTTATTTTAATTTTGGCAAAATAAAGTCAAAGTCCGACCCATCTGGGGCTCGAACCCAGGACTCATTGTCCACTGCCCACTGCTGCGCTTACTGCATACCTGGTACGTGGCAACGCAGTATCTCTGTGGCGTAGCTCTATGACCACATAACTTGTACCTCTTCTAGGATTGAAGAATCGGCACGGACACTGGTTGTGCTGGATGTCGACGGGTAGAAAGAACGGTCCAATGTGAAGAACACACACATATTCTCTCTTTCATAGAAATGTCTATGTCGTGCCTGTCGTATCCAGTACGACGACATTGTATTGTCTGTTCTGTTTATTAATAGTGGATAACCATGTACAGCACGTATTATTAGTATCTCTGCTGTGTCGTACCAGGTAGTTGTGTGACCAGAGTTTGCACCTGGTATCTCTTCTAGGATTGGAGAAGTGGCATGCACACTGGTTGTACACCTGGTACGAAACAGCGGTTTAACGTGAAGAACACACACAAGACACCCGGCATATTTTGACCCAGGTGTGTGTGTTCTTCACATGAAACCGTTCCTTCTACCCGTCGACATCCAGCACAACCAGTGTCCGCGCCGGTTCTTCAATCAGGTAGTTACTGAGTACTACCATTGATAATCTATTTATAGGTACTGATGGTATACGGTAACATGTGGAGGACAGGGTACGTAGATACCGTCAATCTCCGATCACAAATGCCAGCCATGAAGATACATCAACCTACGTCCGGTCTACGAGATCCGCCATCACTGATGGATCTTCATAATGGTTGACGTTCGGGCAATAAACCCCGAACGCGCCAGGGAGCGAAGGGTATTTCGGAGAAGGACCCGCACCACTCGTACCACAAACTGCTGCCGCTACCTGGAGGGTGCTTTGAGCTTTGGTTTGCCTGCAATTTTGTTATTTTCCCTCGGTTCTTTGTCTTACTCTGCTTACAAGTAGTGGTGTTTTTCTCATTTGTTATTATTTTCCAGCTCGTTCTTTTCAAGTGTCTGCCGAATCCCTTCCGGGGGGGGCACGACAGTTTCTTCTACTTTTATTTTAATTCTTCTCTTCCGATTTGTCTTCTTTGTTTTTGTTTTTTCTTATTAATACTCGGAGTAGTTCCTTTCGTTTCTCGATTTCATAAAATGTATATGTCGTGCCTGTCGTATCCAGTATGATGACATGGCTTTGCATTACCCACTGCGCTTACTGCATACGTGGCAACATAGTATCTCTGTGGCGTAGCTTTATGACCACAGAACTTGCACCTTTTCTAGGACTGAAGAATCGGCACGGACACTGGTTGTGCTGGATGTCGACGGATAGAAAGAACGGTTTAATGTGAAGAACACACACACTCACAAATTACATGTATAAGCTATCTCCTTGCGAGACCCGGGGGAGGCTTGCGGAGGCACCTCCTTGCCACATATCACGAAAGAAAACGTGCACGTCAAGGCCTCCGTCGCCAACCCCGTCCAAGCCGAAGACAAAGCCCACTACACGAACGGAGGCACCCTCCATATTGGCGTCGTCGCTAAACGACATTCATAATACGTGGTTAACACGGTTGGATATATTGTTGTCCTCGCCACAACGGGGTCTGTCTGTGATCACATTACAAACTCTAGTAACTCTGATTCGTGTGTGTGTGTTCTTCATATTAAACCATTCTTTCTACCCGTCGACATCCAGCACAACCAGTGTCCATGCCGATTCTTCAATCCTAGAAGAAATACAAGTTCTACTGTGGTCACAAAGCTACGCCACAGAGATACTACGTTGCCACGTCCGTAAGCAGTAAGCACAGCAGTGGGCAATGCAATGCCATTCCATAATACTAGATACGACAGGCACGACAAACACATTCTATGAAATAGAGAAACGAAAGGAAACAATCAAAGAGAAAACAAAAACAAAGACGACACATCGAAAGAGGGAAAGAATAAAAATGAAAGAAAACTAGAAGAAACAATCTGTCGTGCCCCCCCCCCGCAGGCGAGGTAGCCAACACTTGAAAAAGAACGAGCTGGAAAAAAAAATAACAGAAATAACAAAAACACCACTGCTGCTGCTGTGGAATAAGGTCGTGATCTGTGGGGTACGTACATAATCATACTCGGGGTATTTTCCGGGGTATTCCCCGTACCCGGAACTTCCGTGAGTTCGGTGCGGCATTCACACCCGTACCCGGAAAATCAGTCAGATCTAAGATCTGTACGGCATTCACATCTGTACCCGGAATTTCTGTAGGTTATGTACGTCGGCGCCACAATACCCGGGGCCAGCACGGGTACGACGTGTTTATACCTGCCCGGAGCCTTCATGAGTTTTGTACGCCTGTGCCACAAATACCCGGAACTTCTGTGAGTTCTGAAAGACTTCCATAACCGTACCCGGACCTTCTATGGCTTCTGTAGGACATTCATACGCGTACCCTGAACTTCGGTTAGTTCTGGACGAGTAAGACGGTTGCACAATACCCGGGGTACGGGTATACCTTTGTCACAATAACCGGAAGCCCGGTACGTATTCGGGTTTAGACCAAACCTTATGGTACCACTTGATGGATCTTTCTTCTTTTTCTTTTTCCCTCAAATATATTTCGCCGCCCAACGACAAGGATCACTACAGTCCCGTTTTGGGGACAAACCAGCCAAATTCCGCGTAATTTGTCCCAAATTGTCCCCAAAACGGGACTGCAGTCCTAAAAGCTGCTGTGCAACAGAGTACGTGGTGTGAATCCTAAAAAATAAAGTAAGAGTATGTAGTATGCGATTTACATCTTATAGGCCGTTTCCTATGCGGTTCGATTTGTGAGCGTCAGATTTTGACCCGATCGCGTTTTCAGATGTGAAGATGGCAAATCGTAACAGCCTTCCTATGCGGAAAAATCAGATTTATTGTGTGTGTAGAGATTTGAGCAAACGCCGAGACCAACTGCTGTTTTTGTGGTTTGGCGCCGCGAAGAGACGCGCTGGGCGCGCTGCCCTGCGCGTAGGACCCAAGCGTGCGAGCCAAGGCTGACTGCCTCTGGTCTGCCGGCAAAGAGACGTGGCGAGTGCGCTAGAGCCAACCTGTCTTGGTATTTTGTGTTCCATTTTGTGACTGACTGCTGCTGCTGCTGTACAGCAGTGTTTTCTACGAGTACTCGTACATATCCACGGAGAGGTGCGTACCGAGTGCGTTTCTCTTGGTCTCTAGGCCCGAGCCCGCGCCAGGCGACTGTAGTCTGGCCACGGAGGGACGGGCCGCCCGCCGCCCGAGCGTCGGGCGCGAAGCAACGTCGCTATACCGCTCTGTCACAATCCAACTCATCGATCGTTCTGCTGCTGCTGTCTGCTGTCATGGATGACATATTTAATTTAGAGAGCATGCCATTTTTCGGTCTGAAATCTGATGACCCAGGTCGTCGGGGTTTGGGCCAAAATCCGACGACTTGGGTCACCGGATTCTCAAATCGAACAAATTCCGGTCGGATTTTTCATATTTGGACTGCATAAGCAGGGTTATTCGTTTTTGAGATCGAAAAACAAAAATCTGAAGCTCGAAGTCGAACCGCATAGGAAACAGCCTTACGTACCGTATTAATATTAAGTACCCGATTGTACACGTCGCACGTACGACAAATTAACTCTCCTAAGAGTAATGGATTTCTTAATATCGATACGTGGGTGTATGACAGTCAAGGAATAGCTTCGCAGACCGTACAGACCACCCGCTGCCCTGCGCACAGCATTCGACTCTTCGGTCACGTACGTATCATCGTTATTCCTTTCTTTTCTTACGTACAAAATAGGTCCGAGAATCGTCGTATATCAACTGGCTATAACCAGTGTGTGTTCTTCACACGAAACCGTCGTAATTTCTACCCATCGACCTCACAACCAGTGCCCTGCACCGCAACGATTCCTCATTTACAACAGCATTGTTCATAGTACGACGTAGCATATATACTTTATGTTGGAGATTTTTCGGGCCCTCCACAGCAGTAGTAGCGATTATGATTATTTCCCGTGCCATCCGACAATGTGCAGCATGATCTTCAACATTGATCACTCATAACTTTCCCGAAAGAAGCGATACGTGTACGTACGGCGGCTTGCATTGTTCTTGGTAATATAGTATCGTACCAGTATACTATTGTAGTCCAGCGCTGTTGATATCTGTTGTTGTTTGTGCTGCGACTTGATTCACCCGTTCATGATTGATTCCCCTGTTGGGACATTGGTGTGCACTGCTCAAAGCACTCAATGGAGTGTTGTCCATAACCCATGCATTCTTGGTGTACAGCAGTAATCGGCCGGGCGGCGTCGGCTACATCTCTATTAATAGTATGGTCTGTTCGTTGGCTTGAGCATTACAGGATAAATTTTAGGTGCTGCCAAGGGGTTCTAATGAGTTGGGCGTCGGTCGGTGTGAGGGGCATTAGAGGAGCACTATTAATAGTAACCTGTGCCGATTTCGGGTGGGCGGCCTTGGCTTCGTATACAAAAGTATTTTTTGTGGGCGACAACTGCGATGCGTGTGCGATGCATGCCCCGCCGTGTATCATAACCCGTGTATTCTTGATGTCGTCGGCCGGGTGGCGTTGGATTCGTGTCTATTATGGTATGTTTGTCGGTTTGAGTATTGGAGTATTTTTAGGGGCTGCCAAGAACGGCGTCGGTGTGAGGGACATCAAAGGAGTATTAACCCGTTGATTGCTGTTTTCTTCGGGTGAGTGGCCTTGGCTTCGTCTACAGGAGTATCTTTCGTGGGCAATATGTGCGATGCGTGTGAGTGCATGCCCCGCCGTGTATCACAACCCGTGCATTATTGATGTGGTCGGCCGGGTGGCGTTGGCTTGTGTCCACTATGGTCTGCTCGTTGGCTTGAGCATCACAGGAGTATTTTGACGTGCTGTCAAGGAATTCTAATGAGTTCGACGTCGGCTAGCCGTGTTTTGTGGTACAACCGCGAACTTCGACCGCGCTCGTGAACTATCTTCTCAATACAAGACACTCTTAAGTTCTTACCGTGTGGGTTGGTGCGTTACTCTGTCATGCCGTCAACATCATCTTAAAAAGCGCTCTTAAAAAAGTTTCCTGCGGGTTGGCGTGTTTCGCGTCTCCACTATTACGGCGGATCATAGTAAATAGCACCAAATACTGTGTGGTAAAAATGGGAAATATATAGGTTTTTGTGCGTGCTGTAGGTCCTAATTAATATATTCCCCCGTGATATTAATATCGCAGAGGTCTTGGATTCGCTTAGAAGATGCGGAATGCGTCAGCCGCAGAACCTTGTACTGCACACCTATCGTACTCGTATTAACGCGTGTGTTTTCCTCACAACAAAACCATTCTTCTACTTGTCGACGCCTGCAGCACACCCAGTGTCCGTGCTGACTCTTCACCATATAGAGAGGTGAGAGATGCAAGCTCTGTGGTCACAAACTACGACACAGAAAAGGTACATCGCACTGCAGTACTCGCAAGCCCACTAGACGAAGGAAAAAATCCACGCCATCGTCCTGGGTACGACAAGCGCCCCGTGCTTACGCCAGTAACCTAACTAAATGTAAAGGTGTTACCTACTGAGCTATACGGGTAAAAGTTCGATCGAATACCCAGTCCAGGGTAATCCTTTCAACACTCTCCCCCTCTCTGAACGGCGGGATCTGTGGGGCGTCGGTACCGTGTACGGCCGAACGCTGACATGTCCGCTTCGTTGCAATACCTGCGGAACCAGGGAGGTGTGTTTTTAGGAACGCACGCGCAAGCGTTTCTATAAAAGAAACTTTCGAATTGAGATTCGAACCCGTACCCTGCCGACGACGCTAGGTGTTAAGGTGTTACCTACTGAGCTAAAGGGGTAAAATATAGATCGAATACCCAGCTCAGGGTAGTCCTTATAACATACCAGGTACACTCATTGACTGAGAGAAAGATGAAATTGGGATAACGTACCAGGAAAAACTGTCGTACACTACCGTACATATTTGCGATACCACAAACGCGGCTACAACATGGTGGCGTACTTCCATCGCCACCATTTCACTCAAGACACTCTTTTTTTGTTGGGTTTAGGGATTTTTTCATCCTGGCAACTTTAGTGGGGTTTTTTCAAGGTTTTAGCCAAAATGATACCTGGCCGCTTTTCGGCCATAATCAATTACATACTAAAAACGAGCACAAAACACACCCCAGGAGCCCTGCGATTGGCCAGGCTGACACCCTAACCGATTTTGGCTCGAAAATGCCAAGGTATACCTGACTTTGTCTACTCTGTCAAGCTTTCAACTGATTTTGGCCAACTTTGAGCCAATCACCGAGGCGATACGTACACTGTTTTTTCTCTGCGTATGCGTCTATCGTCCGTCGGTTGAAATTCTCGTGTAATAAGCTCTGTACTCGTATGTATGCACGTATTTAGACATACATGCATACGCTGATTTCACTTTTCTTCTTCGAGATGTGCGATTTGCTTCAGTTAGTTGTTGTGATGTGTACTCTGTTGTTTTATATGGCCACACGCACCGCAGTCATCTTACAGCACCATGGACACACGGCATTTCGTCTGCACCACCCCGCGTCGAGGTGGTCGCAGGTTCGGTACGGCAAAATAATTTCGTGCCGAGGATGATCGAGAAGCTCCAAAGCTGTCAACGGGAGGGGGGCACTCGAGAAAATACCTTGGCGAAACAAACGAAGCCTGGTGACTCTGCAGGTCCAAGTGGAGCCCGTGGTACCCATACCCCAAAGAAAGCACCATAATTCAGATTTTGGAGCCCATGTGACACGATAATTGTTTAGGCGCAATATTTTCCTCAAGATGGATTTTCATGGACAAAACACCGCTCGTGGCGAGCGTTTTTTACTCGGTTTTAGTCGTATGTACCTGATTTTGACCCAAATGGGTCAGCTATACCTGATTTTGCCCACAGCCCTTTGTTTCACCAGAGTTAACCTTAAACTTGCCCGAGAAATACCCGTACCCGGAACTTCTGTGAGTTCTGTGCAATACCCATACCAGTACGAGGAAGTACGGTGAACTGTGTACCAGGTATGGCCCTCACACCCGCACCCGGAGCTTCTGAAATTGATGAACGCCCGTGCCACAATACCCGTGGTACGGGTACAACATTTTTATACCTGCCCGGAAACTTCTGTGAGTTCTGCACGCCGGTGCCAATACCCGGAACTTGTGTGGGTTCTACAAGACATCCATACCCGTACCCGGAGCTTATGTGAGCTCTGTGTGGCATTCATTCATACCCGGAAGTTCTGTGAGTTATGTACGCCCGTGCCACAACACCCGGAACATCTGTGATTTTCTGTGAGACTTCAATACCCGTACCCGGAGCTTCTGGAAGTTCTGTAAGACTTCCATACCCGTACCCGGAATCCACAAACCCTACAGAACATAACCTAATGTAACAGGAATATTACCTCCGAAGAAGGGAATATAAAACAACGTACACGCATACTGCTGTTTCTTACGCAAGATTGTTTTAGGTTGAAACCTGACCCCTTCGCACGAAAGGCGACAAACAACAGAATCTTACGATGCAACCCAAAACGTCGCAGTTTCATACAGCGACGTCGACCATTCTGAGCTCCAGATTGTTGAAGGCTAGAGGTTGTAATTTGTGGTTCAAAGCTGAGCCGTTGAGTAGGTTTTTTATATCGGTGACTATATTTATAGTACAACAGCCGTAAGGACTAGTACTGGTACCACACATCTACGCGGCTTGACGCGGCACACCAGCACATATTATGCATATACAGACTGAGGAGGCGGTCGCGTACAAGCCCACTCTCTCCCGTCCCTTAGGCAG
Organism: Nereocystis luetkeana; assembly: GCA_031213475.1. Classification (NCBI taxonomy): domain Eukaryota; class Phaeophyceae; order Laminariales; family Laminariaceae; genus Nereocystis; species Nereocystis luetkeana. The sequence goes on from JARUPZ010000021.1 coordinate 733,495, forward strand.
GTACTTTCATTACGGCATCGGAGATGGACGATGCGGCGGATGTGCCAGCCATCGATCGTGATGAGGAATTGTGGACCAACGAGGAGCACTCGCTGAGCAGCTTGTTTTATACCTGGTACCTACATATACCACTGCTGTTTGTTTGTTGCTGCCAGGCCGTGTTTTGTTGAGCCAACACGACTCTCTCGACTCGCCGGGTACGCTCGGCATCCGCGGTCGCACCGTTCGCTTGGAGTCGAAAGAGTTGCGCGCGCAGAGGCGTCGCGTGCTGATGGGTGATGTGATGTTGGGGTGGCTCGATGTTAACTTTGCCTTTAAGGAGTGCCGCTGCTGTATAACTGGTACGTACCAATAGGTAAAGGTTTGTATCACATATAATACGTACCAACAGATGTCAGGAGACAGCATTTTACCCCTGGACAAACAGCAACTTTGCCTTGACATGCCTCGACTGACACCAAAATACTGGGTTTTAGTATGCAACACTCGGCCCTACACCCTTGACAGCGCACGTTTTGCCTTGCTTGACATGTCTCCTGACATACCACGTATTTGTATGTTGTTGTTGTTGTTGTTGTTGTTGTTGTTGTTGTTGTTCTCACATTAACTCTCTGACGAAGGAGTCCGTGGTCACACAAAAGGTGCTGGAGCCCTAGGAAGATCCGAAAAACGAAAACAAAACGAAAATTATACCAGGTATCAAGTACCTGGAGGTATCAAGTACCTGGTACCTGGTCCTGGTTTAGGGTGGTACCTGGAAGAGGGTACCAGCAGACAGACGTGGTTTATCTTTGGTTTGTAAGTGGTCTCTCGTCGATCGTGATCTCCGTCTTACACGAAAAAAATTAAATGCATGTTTTTGGTATACCCTTGCGTAAGAAACTGCTTGTAGAACATTACCTATACAAATTCAAAAATGGTGTCCAATACTCGTACATAGTGAACGGTGTCCGTTTCGAACCTCAACAAATCTTGCATAAGAAACGGCCCGACTGAAACAAATCGTATACGGTTGGTTGTGCCTCAGACACAAATAAAAAGTGAGATGAGCATACGTACGTACCGGATATGTGAAATTCGCTGTACGGGTCGCAACCCAAACCGAGGAGACAACATAATGATACGTACCTACGAGAAAAACGAAAAAAAACGGATGAAACAAATCGACGTCGAAATCGAACTCGAACATCGAAGAAACAGACCAAGACATCAAACGAGAAATCTAGTACTGGTAGGAGTATATTCCTGGTGTGTGTGTGTTCTTCACATTAAACCGTTCTTTCTACCCGTCGACATCCAGCACAACCAGTGTCCGTGCCGATTCTTCAATCCTAGAAGAGACACAAGTTCTGTGGTCACAAAGCTACGCCACAGAGATACTACGTTGCCACGTGTGCAGCGTTCTTTTTCAAGTGTAGGCCACCTCGCCTGCGGGGGGGGGGGCACGCCAGATTGTTTCTCTTAGATTTTGCTTTCATTTTTCTTCTTTTTCTTTTTCGACTTGTCTACCTTGTTTTTGTTTTCTCTTTGATTGTTTCTTTTCGTTTCACTATTTCATAGATTGCGTATGTCGTGCCTGTCGTATCTAGTATGATGACATGGCTTTGCATTGCCCACTGCAGTTCACACTGCACACGTGGCAACGTAGTATCTCTGTGGCGTAGCTTTGTGACCACAGAACTTGTATCTCTTCTAGGATGGAAGAATCGGCACGGACACTGGTTGTGCTGGATGTCGACGGGTAGAAAGAACGGTTTAATGTGAAGAACACACACACACACACACTGCAGTGGGCAATGCAAAGCCATGTCATCATACTAGATACGACAGGCACGACATACGCAATCTATGAAATAGTGAAACGAAAAGAAACAATCCTGGTAGAATATATTGTTGTTCTCACATTAACTCATCACCACAATACACTGCAGTCAGTGGTCTCATGTATGGCCATCCTGGGCAATATTTCAATATTTCAATATTTCAATTCACGGTTTATTAGACCTATGCCAATGGAAACGCGAATTTCAAAAAAACAAAATCAAATATATCGCTTTAAAAAAACAGCCGGAAACATTCTCGTACCGCCGCTGTGGGAAAAAAACAGAAAAATGTTTGATTTTTTCTTTTTTTTTCCCCAACGGCTGCAGGCGGCGCAATTTGTGTTTTTCTGGTCGCAAATTGTCAACACGGTGATCGAAACCAGCTCGTGCGACGATCGACGCTCGATCTCGACATAGACTCAGCCCACGGCCAACCCACTCGGTATCTCGCAAGCCCAACAAGTATAGATGACGGCCTCGAAGATATCAGGTGGATCCATGGTCTAGGGGGCGAGAGCTTGCCGGCGGCGTCCTACGGTATCCTCCCAAACCTGAAAAAAAGACTATTTTTTGCCATTCGAGACGGATGGAGAAGTTTTGTCTTCTGTTTTGGGCAAAGCAGCGGCCAAATGTTTTTTTATCACACGCCTGGTCAGCTCCCGCCACATGACACCGGCCATGGTGTGAAGACGGTGACCCTAGGGTGGGTCGGAGCCCCTAACGAGCGCACTCCGTTCATAATTCATGACGCAATCGTTGGTTTTGTTGATCGATGTCTGTCGAGGACTCGGAATCTCGCCGCTTCGAACCAAAGATCGACCTGAGTTTTTCTCAAGCCGATGTTGGCCCAACATCGGCCCCAGATTTGCTCTTTTTGGGCTTTTCCAAAAGTTAGAAACTTTTTTTGTTTTTAGGTGGCCCATAGGAAGCGTGTTCTGATTTTTTTTGTCGGGTATCTTTGAAATTCAAACTTTTTATTGCAACTTCGCTGTACCATTGGCATAGGTCTTACTAGTTAAAAATAAAAATTACATGAAGAAATGGATATTCATGACCCAAGACAAACCAATCGATGCTGAGATTTTGAGCGGAAATTCCACCCTAAGCCACTTCTTACGCAGTCGGAAACTAGGATTGAAAAAGCCGCTTTCCGATCGGAGACAAAGAAATGCAATCTTATGCAGTTGAAAAAGCGCCTTTCCAATCCGAAAAAAAAACGATTATGATTTCCAACTGGACCAGACAGTCGAAAAAACAGAGATTTCCGATCCAACTCGTCAGTCGGATTCGTGCATCGGAAATGTTTTAAAGTCCAGCCGCATACTCGTACGAGTATCACACACCCACACAACAACACGACATAGTATGATACGACACAACCCCACACCACAACACCGGCGACGCTGGCTTGGCTGCTGTCACTTCTGCTGCTGCTCGGCTCGAGTCAGCGTGATATATCCTCATCTATGTCCGTCAGCAGCACGTGACAACACCCGATGGCCGCAGTTGTGCGGTATCGATGATGACCTTTTGCCAACTGCTGCGCTGGCTGTAGCTTTGGCAACTGTCGAAGAAACCCAGCGTCTTGATGGCCTCGAGGACGAGATGGAGGAGAACGCACGGCGTGTGAAGCTCATATGCTGCTCGAGGAAGAAGCGAGACATCAGCATGTATGTGGTTGGGCGCAGGTGCTGGAGGATGAAGACCTCTCTCACCCCACGAGCATTACGGCGAAGCACTTTGGAGCCGACTTCCGTCTACCCTACCCTTTTTTCTCGGTGCTACAGCAGTGGACAAGCTACACTCGCTCACTTACATCAAGCGTCTCCTGGTCTCCAGAAGAAACACAAAAACTGCATATTCGATCCGACGGACGATAAGAAGGGTAGCAATTCGCAATCCAGTCGGAAAAATAACCGATCGGAAACCGGCTTTTTCAATCGTAGTTTCCGACTGCATAAGAAGTGGCCTAATAACAAATACCAAGGTGATAAATATGTATAAAAAAAATAGCAACAGTGCATCAAGAAAAAAATCTCCGAAACTGGTAAATATTTTTTCTGGCCAAAACCAGTAATTTCGGACAAAATGATGAATATCTCACGAATTTCGTTTGACTCAACTAACCCAGATAATGTTCAGCGCGTATTCATACCTGTATGATATGAAACGTTTGCCGAACAATATTTTCGCAATCCCACGCACACATAAAACGTACCAAGTACACCAGGTATACTGGAATGTAACGACCTTCAACATCTCTATTTTTGCCTGCATCCAGGTCAAATTTAAGGAGTAATTGTTTCTGAAATCGCAACAAATGTCCAGTCGGAAATTACGAAGAGGTCGCGAAACCCGCTGTCAATTTTGTTGCGTGTGTGTGTGCGTTCTTCACATTAAACCGTTCTTTCTACCCGTCGACATCAAGCACAACCAGTGCCCGTGCCGATTCTTCGATCCTAGAAGAGATACAAGTTCTACTGCTGTGGTCACAAAGCTACGCCACAGAGATATTACGTTGCCACGTACCTGGTATGCAGTAAGCACAGCAGTGGGCAATGCAATGCCATGTCATCATACTATTATTAATAATAGATACGACAGGCACAACATACACATTCTATGAAATAGAGAAAGGGAAGGGAACAATCAAAGAGAAAACAAAAACAGAGAGGACAAATCGAAAGAGAAGAAGAAGAAAAAATGAAGGAAAACTACAGTAGAAGAAACAATACGTCGTGGCTCCCCCCCGCAGGCGAGGTGGCCAACACTTGAAAAAAAACGAGCTGGAAAAAAAGAACAAAATAACTAAAACACCACTAAACAGAGTAAGACAAAGAACCGAGGAAAAAATAACAAAGGGAAAATACCAGGTATAGACCAAAGCCCAAAGCACCCTCCAGGCGGCCGCAGTTTGTGGTACGAGTAGTATAGCCAGGTTCTCCCTGCTAATCCGCCTGGTACCTTGCTACCCAGACAGCCGTCTCCGCCCTGCGTTCGTCAACTATGCCCAGCCTCTTGGCGTCACACAATACGAAACTTGCAGAGCAGGTTCGTCATCCAACCACGCCACACGACTCCTTCAATACGGCCTACCAGGTATCAACCAAAAAAGGAAGAGAAAGAAAGAAAATGAAAATCACGGAGAGTCAGCGCAAGAAAGAAAAAAACAAAAGAAAAAAGAGAAAACAAGGGAAGACCACGTTCGAACCCGCTGCACCAGTTGGTGGCAGTAGTCATAGATGTCAGGAGACATGTCACGCAAGGCAAAATATGCGCTGTCAAGGGTGTACGGCCGAGTGTTTCACACTAAAACCTAGTAGTGTGGTGTCACAGTTAAGGCATGTCAAGGCAACAGTTGCTGTTTGTCAAGGGACGAAAATGCTGTCACCTAACATCTTTGGCACTATTTTTAGTAGTATGGTCATGTTCTACTTCCTAGTCGGCCTGGTACCTTGCTACCCTGTCTGCCATCTCCTTGCTACTGTCGTCTACCGCAGTTTCCCTTCTACTCCTCCTGTCCCCTCCCTCTCCGCATTCCCTTGGTCGCGTTTTCTGCCACTTCTCCTGTTGCCCCCTCCCCCCCCATTCCCTTGGACACCATCCACGGCGGATGCGCGGCGCTGCCTACTCATCTCCGCCTCAGCCTCGTGCCACCTCACCATGAACCGTTCCGCTGCTTGGAAACAAGGCAATCCAGTATATAACTGGGACAAGAATTTCATGTATTTTTCAATAACGAGGCGAAAAAAAAGAATACCAGGTATAAAATAAAAGTGCGGGTATATTTACCTCCGCTTTGAGGCTGACAGACGTACATGTTGTTGTTGTTGTTGTTGTTGTTGTTGTTGTTGTTGTTGTTGTTGTTGTTGTTGTTGTTCTCACATTAACTCACCGCCACAATACAATGCAGTCCGTGGTCGCAGGACAGGCTCCAATAACTCTGGAGTGGAAGAAATACCTCGGTAGTAAAACAGAGGCAAAAACTAAAAAACAAGCATCCGCATTCCACCACTAAGGACACCAGGGGAGCAAAAAGGAGACTATTAATAGCAGACAAATGTAGGACATCTCCGCTGCTTCGAACAAACTACCCACCCCGGAGATAATGGGACCGTGATGCTGATAGTAATTTGGATTTTTCGAGAAGGATGGACTATACGCATATACCTGGTACCACGCAGGTATTATGTACCACGCAGGTATTATAGTACTGCAGTACCTAAAACAATGGATCTGCCGGTGGTGGTCATGGGCTATGGCCGATGACTCTGAAAAAATGGTATACAGCAGTATATAGTACCTCGTATATTTTGCGTGGATACCAGGCCCCTTTCCCTACCGCCGCCTCATTACACACAACTTCAAGGTCCTCAGCTGTCTCTCACTGCGTTCCGTGAAGGCCCGAGGCACCAACCTACCTCCGTGTGTCCACACAAAATCCACGAAAGAGAGAACCTGGCAGAGGGGCATGTCAACACGTCCAACAGCATAGTAGTCCAGGAAGACCAATTTTTCCAGAAATTCGACATCAACATATTGAATTGTTTTGAGGTGGCCACTTATTTCCATAATACATAAAATGTATTGCCGGAAAACTCTGTTTCAGACGGATCGAACCATAGCGTCAGATTTTCTGTTTTCGTCGTTGCGTCGGAGTAATTATTTTTTCCGACAAAAATTGACCAAGGTTTCGGAGGTGGACACAATTGTATTTGTTTTTTTTTCACGACGGTTTAAAACGTATCTCGTCCAGGGGCAAGTTCCTGTGTACCTGGTATGCAGATTTCTATTTTCATCTATTTTAACCCTTTTAGAACCGCAGTCCCGTTTTGGGGACAATTTAGTCAAATTTCAAGTAGTTTGTCCCCAAAACGGGACTGGGGTTCTAAAGGGGTTAAAGAGAGAGATAGGCGAAGACCCACGTTTCCCGGTTCCGGCTGTGGAGATTTTAGCGCAAACTGGCACGATGGATGTCGAAAAACTCCTCGGATTCGGATGAATAGGACCTGGACCCGAGACCTTTATTTGTTGTTTTTCGAAAAAAAAACAAGTTGGCCGAGAGAGGCATTTTCATGATTCCTTCATACTGCACATTATACGTATATTATCGCGTATGGACAGATGTATGATTGTAGATTTATACAAGGGCTCCGCATGGGTAGAGATATATACCTCAGCGCCAAGTCGTGTGATTGCCTTTAAGCAAGTTGACATAAGTGGGCCATTCGATCTTGTTACGAACAGGATCGGGGCAATGCCAAGTAGTGCAGGAAAAAGGCAAGCCGAGTGTCAGTTCTCAGCTTTTGTATCTGTCTCACTCGAATTGTAGACCAACTTTTATAGCATTTTTTTCGGGCGTTATTATTGCTGCCTTTTCAGTCATCTACTCTGAAGCCCAAAAATCAGAACCGTCTATCATTATGGGCCAGGAAATCATCGATACTTCGGAGCTCAGTTGCTGCTGGCGGCTGAAGCAATTAGCTCAGTTCTGAGAGGTTTCTCATATTTCTCAGAACTGAAATTGCTTTGATTTTGTTCACGATAGTAGTATTGCTGCCCTTTATCTGCCCAATTGCCAAGTACCCAATACCCACGCCGAAATCACCCCTTATCTACGGCGAGCTGTACCTACTTCCAACGGCGCTTGTGCAGAAGAGATTGCCTCTTCCGCACATGAAAGCGATAGCAGCAGCATAACAACAAAAATAGCAGCAACATCAGCAGCAGGAGTAGAAGCAGGCATCGCTGCTGCTGCAGTCGGTTGCTGCAGCTGAAGCTGTGCAAACCCAGCCGCAACACCAGCAGCAGCACAACAGAAGCAGCGGCACGTACGGCATCGCAGTAGACAACAACTTGCTTTAAAAGCCCAAATTACTGCGAGAATAGGACGCGTACTGTACGCACATTATCGCACTCAAACCTGAGAACAGGCAGTAATCGAGATACTGCGAGTATGAGCAGTATCGAACACCTGATACCTGATATCGATCGGCAATACAGAACAACCGCAAAGTACGGCTGATATGGGCAGTATTCTCAGTGCGAATCCCAAAATATTAATGTTGGATATACGTGTAGCACACGCAGCAGTATACAGCAGCACAAAACCCCGACATACTGCGAGTACTTGCAGTCGGAGCAAGCAGTCTCCAACCCTCGACTACGTATATTTAAAATAGTGCTCGCCGAAACAACTTGACGCGTTTTTCAACACAAAATGGTACCCAGCCGAACATCATATCTTGTATCTGGTACGAAGGAGCGCATCTTTAAAGCGGGTCCGTATCTCCCATTTCTTTAGTAAAGAAATACCTCGCATCTGGATATGTTTTTTTTTTCGAAGTGAAAAACGTCTGCTGTGTATGATATCCTCCGATGCGATTGGTCGGTTTTTCTTATCGAACTCACAACACTCGGCCGACTTTCCAACAACCTTCATTCAATTCGAACAGCGAAAACGAAGCTTTGTACGTACATTTTCGAAGTAGAACGCCTCTGATGCCTCTGAGGCTGTTTCCTATGCGGTTCGATTTTGAGCTTCAGATTTGTACCTTTCGATCTAAAAAATGAACGAACTTGCTTATGCAGTCCAAATATGAAAAATCCGACCGGAATTTTTTCGATTCGAGACTCCGATGACCCAAGCCGTCGGATGTTGGCCCAAAATCGGACTACCTGGGTCATCATATTTCAAATCGGAAAATGGCATGTTCTCTAAATTCAAGAAGCTACCCACGACAGGGAACAGTAGCAGAACGATCGATGAATTGGATGGTGACACAGCTGTATAGCGACGTTGCTTCGCGCCCGACGCTCCGGCGGCGCGTCCCTCCGTGGCCAGACTACAGTCGCAAAAACCCGACGACTTGGGTCATCGGATTCTCAAATCGAAAAATGGAATGCTCTCTAAATTCAAGATGCTATCCACGACAGCAAACAGCAGCAGAACGATCGATGAGCTGTATAGCGACGTTGCTTCGCGCCCGACGCTCGGGCGGCGCGTCTCTCCGTGGCCAGACTACAGTCGCCTGGCGCGGGCTCGGGCCTAGAGACCAAGAGAAGCGCACTCGACACGCACCTCTCCGTACATATGTACGAGTACTCGTAGAAAACACTGCTGTACAGCAGCAGCAGCTGCAGCGGCAGCAGTCAGCCACAAAATGGAACACAAAATGCCAAGACAGGTTGGTTCTAGCACACTCGCCACGTCTCTTTGCCGCCAAACCAGAGGCAGTCAGCCTTGGCTCGGACGCTTGGGTCCTACGCGCAGGGCAGCGCACCCAGCGCGTTTCTTCGCGGCGCCAAACCACGAAAACAGCAGTTGGTCTCGGCGTTTGCTCGAATCTCTACACACGCAATAACTCTGTTTTTTTCGAATAGGAATACTGTTTCGATATGCCAAGTTCATGTCTGAAAACGCGATCGGGTCAAAATGTGAAGCTCAAAAATCGAACCGCATAGGAAACGGCCTGAACTACTGTAGTGCTGCTGCTGTACTGTACCAGGTACCAGTAGTTGTTAGTACCCGTATTCCAATGCGCCTCAGCAGTAGACAGCCCGAGCATGTACGACCACCAATATGATACTCTCCGATATGATTGGTTGGTTTTTCTCATCGAACTCACAACTCTCGGCCGTACTTATACTCCCCAATAACCTTCATTCCATTACACCGGCAAAAACAGAAGACGTGGCGAGTTATCTAGCACCAACAACTCAACCACCGGGATATGCAACGATCTGGGACCAAGAGCGGCGCGATACCCCGAGAAGGCGCATGTAGTCGTCCGGCGAAGAGAGAGGGGCAAGGGAAGGCAGCCAATGGGTAAGGCGAGACCGAGGGGGTCGATCAGGCCGATGGTGGCCCACAAAGCAAGGGAGTCGGGAGAAAGCGGTACGTAGCATCAGCAAGGCCGAGAGATCGAACCTCGGAGAGAAAATAAGCTAAGATCTAGCCTGTTACAGCATAATAAGCTCTTCGCCGAGCAAAAGCAGAAACACATATCTCCAGGACCGAAGAAAATAGAACCTCCGTGTCTCCTCGCCCCTTCGAGTGCGGGGTCGACGATAGCGAAACAAATCTCCAGGACCGAAGAAAATAGAACCTCCGTGTCTCCTCGCCCCATCGATCTTTTCGATTTCAAATAAAGATCTCGCACCCAAGAATGCAGGACTGCCAATGCGTAGACATCGAACACGAAAACGGGACTGTCAGCGCGTACCAATAAAAAATCCTCTGAACAAATAATTAACCCTTCAATCGTTCAGATCCTGAGTTCACGACTGCTGTTCACGCGTGCCACCCTTGGACCTTTTAGAACAGCAGTGAAACAAATATCCAGGACCGAATCAAATAGAACCTCCGTGTCTCCTCGCCCCAGTAAATATCCTTCGAGTTCGGGGTCGCCGCGCTCTTCGGTGGCGCGAGACTCCGAGACGCGCGCAGGGGAGAACACCCGTCGGAGCCCGGCGAGCGCGACCCGCGAGGAAAGCGGTCGAAAGAGCAGGCACGAAGGCAGGAAAGCGAAGGCGTCTGGAGTCTCAGCCTAAATTCAAGGACGATATCGGAAGCGAAGGCTTCGCTTCTAAGCGCTGAGAAGAATGACATGAAGTAGATATTTATATACCTGGTATAATACAATATTTTACCTGCTCCTGTATACATACATGTGTCTTCTCGACAAATCAGGTATGCCTTGGGCGTCGTCCCTAAATTTTAATTCGATTCGGATCTATTTTTCTCAACATTTCGGGGTAATTTCGGGGTAATTTTCCCATTCTTTTTTTTAATGGTCTATGCTCATGGGGGGGGTTTTTAAGACCGGTACGGCATTTCTCTCGGCTGCGCGAATTTGGAGCGCTTTGTTTCACGTGCCAATTCCAAAAAATAACGGAGAAAAAAACGGTAGCCCCCTTGGAAAAATTGTTCTGCCTGGACCATACGAGTACGAAAAACAATTTTTTAGGAAGGCCGGGCAAATTTCGATGTCTTCAATCGTGTTGACACAGCGAGCTGTATATATGCCCGACGATATGCCGGCTCTCGCCGAGTTTGTCTGTTGGCTTGCGTTGTCGCGCTCTGATCGGCACGTACTTGCTTTGCGTTGCTGCTTTGAGCAGGGCTTATGGGCTGTGCTGTAATGTGATGTGCTTGCAGCACAGATGTTCGACGACAGCATGCTCGTATTTGGCGGGGCTTTCCTCGCGACCGAATTTTCGTCTCGGGACGGGATCCCTTGGGGTCGAGATATCCCGGGATTCCCCGGGACGAACTAAGAAGGGGTAGGTAATGACCGGGTAGGTACAGGACGGGATTGAACCACCCCAGGATTCAACGGGAAAATTGGATGGGATTGACATTTCACGGGATTTCACGGGACGGGATTGAGATATCACGGAATTTTGCGGGACGGGATTCACGGGACGAAAAAAGCACGGTACTCCACGGGACGGGGTGTACAAACGATTTTACATGGTATTTGTACGGTACACAGCAAGCACAGCAGTGTTTCGTATGATGGTACGTGCACGATTGTACTTTTAGTACTGATCATACGCGAACATAACCGAATGCCATGGCATGTATTTGTTCATCGTCGCGCGCGTGTTTCATATCGTATGGACGGCGTGTCGCACCGGGGGGTGCATCCCTGTCGTTTTTTATCGCACTGAGTTATCTTTCAATAAACAAAACTTTTGAAAAAAGGAGTAGTTTTATACGTGGAACAAGAACATTTTTAATAATGGGGAAGTATAGAAAAAATCTAGAAATATATACCTGGTACTTGCAGCACATTTAAAAAACAAATGTGACAGGCGATGTTCGAAAGCATGACTTATCGCCTTTGAGTTGAGCACGTTCAACTCCTAACCTATCCCTGGTATGTAGTATACACCAAAAATCCCTCGAAAATCCCGGTGTATGAGAAAACACGGGCTAAATCCCGCGGGATCACGAAACCACGGGACTGGTGTGGACGGGATTTGGGAATTCTCTAATTTGACGGAATTACACGGGACGGAACACGGATTTCTCGGGATTTACCCAAATTTCATCGGACTAGTTTGCCCGGAATCGGGATTTTAAAAAAAAACGCTGGGCCGGATCGTGATCGAGAACATGTTCACGGGATCAGTTTGGACGGGAACGGGATTTTCAAAAATCCACGGGATCACGGGATTATCCCGTATCTCGTGGAATCTCGCGGAATTTTCACAACTGGAAAAATCCAGAGGAAAGCCCTGGTGTTTTACATACGATACCTACAAAAAGCGACAGCAAAATAAAAAATAGAAAATGCTCGCTGGCAAGGGAGAAAGAAATGAGATCCAAATTTGCATAAAAAACTCGAGGATCGATCCCCAACAAATGATAATCTCGTCGGCAATTACGGGGGTGAAGAGGGCTGTGAGGTGGAAAAATTACCGAGCGAGAGAGCTGAGGGATGGACCATTTAGAAGTATTTATGTGTGTGTTCTCCTTTCTACCCGTCGACATCCAGCACACCCAGTGTCCGTGCTGAGTATTTAATCCTAGAGAGATAGAAGCTCGGTCACAAAACTCTAAATAATAATACGACATAAAGCTACTCGTAGACATTACTTGTTATATATATGGAATAAGAAGAGCTGACAAACATGTCATCGTACTGGATACGACAGACACCACATGAGCATTCTATTAATAGGTTGCGTTCAAATAGAGAAAAATCGAAAGAAACCAAAAAACGAATTAGAAAAATATATACCAGGTACCAGGTACGTCGTGCCTCTCCGTACAGTAAGCAGTAGCGGAAATACAAAACAGTTGCAACAATTGTACTGCTGTACGATACGAGTGTGTGTCTTTTCGTCTCATTGAACCGTTCTTTCTACCCGTCCACATCCAGCACAACCGGTGTCCGTGCCGATTCTTCTTTTTTTTTTTCTTTTTTTTTTTGCTCATCCCATTTATTATCTTCGCACATCTTCTTCTCTCTCTGCTTCCAACTCGTAACTCAGATCCGGGTTCACATAGCAGGCTCTTCTCCCCCCTTCCCACTACGGTACGTGCCTTCATTTTTATCGCGAGAATATTTCAGCCTTTTCTTCCCTCGTCGACTCGCATCGAATTGTGCCTACCCACGCTGCAAGGCGCTCTCAACAATTGAATCCTTTTTTATTTTTGCAAATAAAGTCAAATGTCCGACCCACCTGGGGCTCGAACCAGGACTCAAACGATTCTTGGATGTTACAAGCAGTAGAGATGTACCGGGTAATTCGTACGTACCCGGTACTGCTGTACCAGGTATAAGTTACCTGGTATGTGGTCCGAAAACTACGCCACAGAAATACTACAGTGGTACCTGGCATGCAGTAAGATTGGTGAGCGTTTACAATGCAATGCCATGTCATCATGTCATCATACCTGGTAGTGTGTGTGTGTGTGGGATACGACAGGCACGACATAAACATTCTGTGCAAAAATGAAACAAAAGAAAGAAAAAAAAAACAGAAAACAAAGAAAGAAAATCGACAGATGAAGGAAACAAAAAAAATGCCGTGCCCCCCCTCAGGGGATGTGGCAAGACACTCAAAAAGCACGAGCTAACAGACAGAGCACGGCCAGATATTATAAACAGATGAATAAGACCACAGCAGTAGGAACCATGGGGAATAACAGGCAAACCGATGCACGAAGCACCCTCCAGGTAACAAAGCAACTGCCAACTTGGATGTCCAATGTCGTATATACTCAATGTCGAAGAAAATAATTTGCATGGGTTTTAGATTGCCTATTATAAACTAAAGACAAAAAAGTGTACATGATGCTGTAGTCTACATATACATATTGTATGGGTTTTAGTATAACTCTACTAAAATGCCTCATGATTATGTATGTGGATTTTAGTGTTGACAAATTAAGCAAGTATCACAACCAAGCAACAAAAACCCAAACTCGTCGCAAGCAACGCACAAAGCAATTTCTACATTCCGCTCCCGACCACTAAGTAAGGCAGGCACACCAGTACTCGTAGCACTTGTAGCTGGGAGAGACGGCATGCGCTTCGTACAATGCGCGAATCGATCGATGGCCGGTACCGGCAGGCAAATGACCTAAGAGGCACCACCAGATGTTCACAAAAGTTAGAAAGACAGACAGTTCAGCTGTGAGGCCGAAGATGCAGATTCCCTCTCAACGCATCCCTGGTATTTGCAAGTTTCGTGCGATATGCGCGTGCTACGGACAATCTGACATTTTTGGGAGGCGTGGACATTTGGTGTCTGGTGACAGTAAATATGTTCGTACGGAGGGTTTGTGCTTGGCACCTAAAGTCGACCCTCCTACCCGAACAACAACCCTAACTCTAAGGCGGTCATCAGTGCTGGGATATTGCGCTTCGCTACGCATTAATAGTCGGCCGGCTTGGATGCTACTGCTGTTGTTATTGGGAAAGACTCCATACGTAGCCGACGCTGATTCGGCCGCTCGGGATGCTGTGGCTTGGAAAAAAGGTTGATTGGTATAAAATACCCCTGAGCCAATCAGAGTGCGCAAACAGCTACCTTAGGAAGATTTACTATCATCAGATCATGAGCAGATGTCCATTTTCCACTACCGGGCACCGTTGACGAAAGCAGGAAGGAGAGCACACACAGGATAGCAAGGTACCAGATCGACTATTATTAATATTAAAGAGGTTTTTCGTACACACCCAATTCGCGACGTACGTATACCTCCTGTGGGCTGTCTTGGCTCGCTTTGGGGTGCCACCTAGAATGCTCACCGTTATCCGCCAATTCCACGACGGCATGCGAGCATGCGTGCGGCTGGATGACGGCGAGTGCTCAGATATGTTCGACGTGAAACAGGGCCTACGGCAAGGGTGTGTGCTCGCGCCATTGTTGTTCAACATGTTTTTTACAGCGGTGCTGCGTGTGGCGGAGAAACGTTTCGCTGCTGATAAAGCCATCACGGACAGCTTGGTGCAACTCCAACAAAAGCAGGAGAAGAAGAAAAAGAAGAGGGGGAAGGCACGGGTCGGGCACGCCGACGGACAGGGGAATGATAAAGAGGCCCAGACACTGTGGGCTATGCTCTATGCCGACGATGCAGGCATAGTATCGAGATCACCCAACGGCCTGGAGAGGATGATGACGGTGATCGTGTCTGCATGTGCCGCTTTCGGCCTGACGGTCTCGGAGGCCAAGACGGAGATAATGTGTCTGCAAACGAAAGATGGGGGGAACGTGCCGTTCACCGTCACCGCCGCCGGCCAAGTGTACAAACAAACGACCGAGTTTGTGTATCTGGGCGGGGCTATCAGCGCAGATTGGACGGGCAGAAGTGTCGAGGTAACGCGTCGACTCCAGAGGGCATGGGCATGCTTCGGACGGTATAAGATGGAAATTTATGACCGCCCGGGTGTGCGCCTACGCCTGAAGGTGCGAATGCTGAGAGCCGAGGTGATCGAAACGTTGCTCTACGGTTGCGTTACTTGGAGCCCGAGCAAGACTGATTACGGTAGGCTACGGGAGGTCCACCACAAGATGCTCCTCCGATGCATCGGGTGGCGAAAACGAAAGCGCGAAGACCACATTCTATCCTATGCTAGCGCGCTTCTCAGGACAACATCTGAAAGCGTTGAGACGACGGTACGCAGACGTAGGCTCTTGTTTGCGGGCTTTGTGACACGAATGGGAGAGGAGCGTCTGCCGAGGAGGGTGATGTTTGGGGAGATGGTTGGGGGTAAGGGTTACTCCGGAGGACAGGAGTGGGACTGGATGAGGTACCTTGAGGAGGACCTCAAGGAGTTCGGCATCAAGCTCGAAGGGTGGCGCGAGACAGCACAGAAAGCCGGCAGATGGTTCCAACGGGTCGAGGAAGGGGCGGAGGCCTTCATGCGGAAATGGCATACAGATGAGAAGGAGGCATCGGCAGAACGGCATAGAATAGCTGCGACCACGACCACAGCCGTTGACGCCAACGCGAGTGTGCAGAATGGCAGGGAAGAGGGGGGGGCGAAAGGGGGACGAGGGGGAATGGCGGGGGGGGGGAGGGGAGGCGGTCTGCCCAACAGACTGAAGCCTGGTTATGGCCATCATCGTCATGATGCACTCCTTTCTTTGGGACCCAAGTAACTAGCATGGTGCCATCTGGGCAACTTTGCGTGTCTGTATGCTCCAGTGCCTGCCTTTGGTATTTTCTTTCCCCCCGGCCCGTGATTATCGCTTTTTTGTCCCTTCTTTGTTTTCATTTTTCTTTCATTCCCGTTTGTACCTCTTTGTGTCTTTGTTAGTATGGTCCGTTTTGCCTTGCCTTTTTTTCGCGTTTTGCTATCTGCGTCTGTTTTAGTTTTGTTTTTGTTTTTGTTTTGCTTAGCTTCATCTTCTTTTTTTAGGTTTTTGTCTGCTATTAATAGTCTCCTTTTTGCTTCCCTGGTGTCCGCAGTGGTGGAGTGCGTATGCCTGTTTTTTGTTTTTTTTTTGCCTCTGTTTTTACTTGAGGTATTTCTTCCACTCCAGAGTTATTGGAGCCTGTCCTGCGACCACGGACTGCATTGAATTGTGAGTTAATGTGAGAACAACAACAACAACAACATTATCCTTGATTATATACTCGTACGTAAGTTAAATACGCTACTTGTATACCTTGTACCAGGTACATGACAAGAACATGCGTATGCGTATACTGGTAATAAGCAATATCTACCAAATACGTCAGGAGAGAGCACTTTCGCCCTTCGACACTCGACAGGCAGTTTGCCCTTTTAACCCTTTTAGAACCACAGTCCCGTTTTTGGGACAAACCACTCAATTTTCAAGTAGTTTGTCCCCGAAACGGGACTGCGGTTCTAAAGGGGTTAACATACCTTGAATGGCACTATTGTACTACGTACCATGTAGGTTTCGGTACGCAACACTCTTATTTTTCTTCTTCTCTTTCGGTTTGTCTTCTTTGATTTTGATTTCTCTTTGTTTCCTTTCGTTTCTCTATTTCATAGAATGCGTATGTCGTGCCTGTTGTATGCAGTATTATGGCATGGCATTGCATTGCCCACTCCTGTGCTTACTGCATACCAGGTACCTGGCACGTGGCAACGTACAGAGTAGTTTATCTGTGGCGTAGCTTTGTGACCACAGGACTTGTATCTCTTCTAGGATTGAAGAATCGGCACGGACACTGGTTGTGCAGGATGTCGACGGGTAGAAAGAACGGTTTGATGTGAAGAACACACACACTCGGCCGTACACCCTTGACTGCGCACGTTTTGCCATGCTTGACATGTCTACTGACATCTTTGATGGCTACTACTGCTGTAGATACGGTATACCGGTACTCCATATGCATGCAGCACTCATGCCGCATCACCGTAACTTCAAGGAACGTTCACATTATACGCAAATCCAGCTTGCTGCGCCACACGAGCAAACGAGAGAAAAAACTAAGCTACTGCTGAACAACAGTAGCAAGAGCACAATGTATTTTTGGTGAAAATATTTCGTCCCACCGAACTCAGAAAATAACTACCAGGTATTAATATTGGCAATTCCTCCCTACGAGCGTTTTCACCATATTTTCATACCTGGTAACTATTTTCGAAGATACTTATAACGATGTATATTCTCACTTGAGGTGTTTCTTCCACTCCAGAGTTATTGGAGCCTGTCCTGCGACCACGGACTGCATTGAATTGTGAGTTAATGTGAGAACAACAACAATATTCGTTTTCACCACTACCGTGCGTTTCGCACGGTGCAGGCAGCACTTCAGACAGCATCCGCTGTAGTCAGCAGCCACGAGTTGGTTAGTGGTGGGAACGGGGGTACTCTTCTATGTTATAGTTGAGAGAATATACCCGCGGCCATGTAAGTTCAGTTTGCACATTGGTTTTAGCTCGTGTGCGCTTTCTTCGTCTCGTGTATTTTGAGGCAGCCGAATTTTCGATTTTTTTTTGTTTTTCGGATCTTCCTAGGGCTCCAGCACCTTTGTGTGACCACGGACTCCTTCGTCTTAGAGTTAATGTGAGAACAACAACAACAAACAACAATATACCAGGTAGAGGGTTTCAAGGCAAGCACATCCCGGAGGTGAACCGTGTGATACACGTACCAGTACGTACCAATCGAATTGCTTTTTTCGTTTTGTATCGTTCTCGATTAAAATAAACCAGGTGTAGATATATGTGGTCACGGGTCAAGGGATGGTTTTTGCTTTGTTTCATATTCCGATCATCTTGATAATGGAACGACTCAAGCCAAAAACTGGTTCGCTTTTTCAATACTATACCCTATATGTTATACACGACGATTCTCGAGTTAAAAGATTAGCACTACAGGGTAAAAAAATCCACTCTAATTCCAAGTATGAACAGTTTGTCCCCAATAAGTGGGGCTCAGTTAGTGAAAACTACTGCATCCACGTTTTTTGGAAAAAAAAACGTGGAATCAGATTGAGAAATTGTGTGGCCTTGGCAATATTTCTTCATGTTGCTGCAGCTGAATTCTTGCTGCACCTCCTTCCTGCTCGCTGTGACGCGAGTTTTTTTTCAAGTTTCCCAAGCGTATCCGAGCACTGCTGTACTGATGTTGTTGGTCCTCTCGTGCTACTAACACTGCGAACGAGTGGATTTGCGCCGAATACTCGTACGAGTTATGACATGTGTGTGTTTTTTACATTAAGCCGTTCTTTCCATGACTTTTTTTTTTTTTTTTTCTCATCCCATTCATTATCTTCGCACATCTTCTTCTCTCTCTCCTTCCAACTCGTAACTCAGATCCGGGTCACATAGCAGGCTCTTCTCCCCCCTTCCCGCTACGGTACATATATACGTGCCATACGCTTCAGATGAATGGCTTTTATTCAACGCCGCGAAGCAGGCTCTTAGATTTGCAAGGTATTCAGCCAAAACAAAAGTACCACCAGCTATACCTTTGTTTTTCTGTGCCACTTGGCGGTATCATGGGGCAAACTTACCACAGCACGTCTACCATTTTCTGAAGAATTCCTTAACATCACGTATCGTCGCCTAAAAGCTCTGAAAGACAGCACGTTATGGTACGACTTTATGGCTCTTTTATCTTCCTGATAATCATTTTTCCACCCAAAGGGTAAAAGGTTGTGCAACTGCAGTGCGTCGGTAAAAATAGATAGTACCCGTACGTCCGTATTTCAAATATTTTACTTGGTACGTATTTTTCTCGTTTGTAGCACTAGGCAAGGTATACGTCATCGTACAAATTGTGCGTGTCGTTCTCGTATATAGCCCTATGGGATGTATTATCGTACATATTTGCGGAACGAAAAAACGCGGCAACAGGCTACGAGTAATGGAGTATTGCTGCTCGCCACTATCTCAGGGGTAGATAGTGGCAAGAGGCAAGAGGCCCCTTTTTGTTGGATTTTCTCATCTCGAAAACTTCGTGGACCAACTTTGGTCTCCATACGAGGTGTACACCCCTCTGTCCTCTGGAACCATGCTTCTGAGATGACGATGAAACAGCCAAAAAGTGGTACCACCATAACTTTTGGAACCGCAGTCCCGTTCTGGGGACAATCCAGCCAAATTTCAAGTAGTTTTGTCCCCAAACGGGACTGCGGTTCTAAATGGGATAACGTACGGTCTACTATTGATAATAATCAAAACCAAACAAGATGCAGCGATTTCCGAGGTCGATGGATACGCAGGCATATGTTTATGTTTACATCCACCTACCAGAAGGACTGCGGTATTCGCAAAAAACATACCACGGGTATCACTAATAAATAATACAGCAGTTAGTACTTGGGACGGGTATATATCCTCGAGAGTATACCCTTACGGACAAACGACTCTATCCCTAAATCTAAGAACTTATAGTATACGTACAACATTTAATCCCATATATACAGGGACCGGGTGGTGCTCGTCATTAGTAGACCATGCTATTAATAGAACCCATATACCCTGGTATATATTAAAAATATATTTTCTTCTTTTTTCTTCTTTTTTTTTTTTTTTTCGTTTCAGATTTTTGTTTTTTTTGTTTTATTGTCTTTTGCTCTTATTTTTCCGGTCTTGCTTCTGTTGTTGTGTTCTCGTACCCGGGACGCTGACACTTCACTTGCTTGACACTTGAATTTGCGATTTAGTTTTGTTTTTTTATCTTCCTCTGTCTCACAATAGTCTGTGACCACAGAATCCGTAGCTCTCTATCAGGATAGGGAATCAGGACGGACACCGGGTGTACTGATGGAGCTGGGTAGAAACGACGATTTAATGTGAAGACAACAACAACAACAATATTGCCATTTTAATATGGTTTTGCTAAAACTGGGCATCGTAAAACACATAAATATTATTTGTGTTTAGTGTACCGCTTCAAGTGTAAACTAAAGTAACAGGCATAACTGTAAACTACAGTAACAGACATAAAACAAGAACGAAAAACTAAAAATATACTGATATCCAGATTCGGTGAGTTCCTTGTACTTGTTTGCCCGCTACTGCTGCAGTGCTCGGAGGGTTAAATAACTTTTATGGATAGTGCAGAGTGCAGAGGCCCTCCGGCATGATGCGCACATTTAGATGGCCGCTACCAGCTCGGGACGATGGTATAACAGCTACCACCCTGAAGGGCAATGTAAGGATAATTATAAACCGTTATTGATACCCCAACGGTCCTTACACTTTCGTCCAAAGTGCTATGATTGTATCACTACATACTGCATCGCCGCTATTTGAAGGGGTATCTATCTACTACAGCGTGGTGCACGATAAGAAAAAATAAAGGGCTATCGCCAATATCAGGTATACCTGATCCATTTTGGCTAAAATCAGGTACATGCTAAAACCACGTAAAAAGAAAATGCCACGAGCGGTGTTTGGTCGTTTGGTCCCATGAAAATATGAAAATCCCATCAACATATTTTTTTTTCGCCAGAACATTGAGCGCGTGGCCTCCAAAATCTGAATCGTTTTGTTTTCTCTAGGGTATACCAGGAAGGTACCACGGGCTCCACCTGGACCTGCAGAGGATCACCAGGCTTCGTTTGTTGGACCTCGGCGGGAGGGCCAAGAGTATTTTTTCTGGCGACGCCCCCCCCCCGTTGCCAGCTTTGAAGCTTCGCGACCACCCTCGTGGAACCGCCTGGTCGGCACGAAATTAGTTTGCCGTATTTGTACCAAACCGGAGACCACCTCGACGCGGGGTGAGGTACACGAAATACCGTCTGTGTCCACGACCGTAGTGCTGTTGTAAGGCCACTTCTTATGCAGTCGGAAACTAGGATTAAAAAAGCCGGTTTCCGATCGGAGACAAAAAAAGGCAATCTTATGCAGTTGAGAAGGCGCCTTTTCAATCCGAAAAAAAACGATTATGATTTCCAACTGGACCAGACAGTCGAAAAAACAGAGATTTCCGATCCAACTCGTCAGTCGGATTCGTGCATCGGAAATGTTAGAAAGTCCAGCCGCATACTCGTACGAGTATCACACACCCACACAGCAACACGACATAGTATGATACGACACAACCCCACACCACAACACCGGCGACGCTGGCTTGGCTGCTGTCACTTCTGCTGCTGCCCGGCTGGAGTCAGCGTGATATATCCTCATCTATGTCCGTCAGCAGCACGTGACAACACCCGATGGCCGCAGTTGTGCGGTATCGATGATGACCTTTTGCCAACTGCTGCGCTGGCTGTAGCTTTGGCAACTGTCGAAGAAACCCAGCGTCTTGATGGCCTCGAGGACGAAATGGAGGAGAATGCACGGCGTGTGAAGCTCACACGCTGCTCGAGGAAGAAGCGAGACATCAGCATATATGTGTGGTTGGGCGCCGCTGCTGGAGGATGAAGACCTCTTTGATCCCACAAGTGTTACGGCGAAGCACTTTGGAGCCGACTTCCGTCTACCCTACCCTTTTTTCTGGGTGCTACAGCAGTGGACAAGCTACACTCACCATAAAGCGTCTCCTGGTCTCCAGAAGAAACACAAAAACTGCATATTCGATCCGACGGACGATAAGAAGGGTAGCTATTTGCAATCCAGTCGGAAAAATAACCGATCGGAAACCGGCTTTTTCAATCGGAGTTTCCGATTGCATAAGAAGTGGCCTAACATCGTTCCTGTGACCATAAAAAAACAACGGAGTACACACATCTTAAAAACTGGAGCACATCGTTAACCCCGAAAAAAAAGAAGTGAAATCAGCGTACGTATGTATGCATAAATACGTGCGTACGTACGACTACAGAGTTTATTAGGAACTGCAACGGAGGGACAGCACACACATACGCAGAGAAAAAACAGTCCACGTATGGCCTCTCTGATTGGTTCAAAATTCGCCAAAAACAGTTGAAACCTAGACAGAGCAGACAAAATCAGGTATACGTGGCGTTTTCTAGTAAAAATCGCGTACGATGACGGTCTGGCCAATAGCAGGGGTCCTGGTGTGAAACTTGTACTTACTTTCAGTGTGTAACTGATTTTGGCCCAAGAGCGGGCAGGTATATCTGATTTTGGCTAAAACCCCAAAATAAAAAATAAACAATCTACAACTGCTGTACAACAGCATTGCTGTGCACGAGCACGTTGTTGATCATCGTATTATGTGGTCATGGGTCATCGGACACTTTCAACTTTTTTCTCATTCGATCATCGTCATATAAATATTAACACGAAGTGGAACCCCAGCAGTATAGACGCGGGACACAAAATATTTTGCTTTTCCACTAGTATACTTATTCACGAGATAATGAATCCCAAAACTATTCGCATTGTACCAGGTATATTTTAAAAATATGCTCTAATATTTCCAAGCAGTACAAGCCAGCTGGGAGCTGGGCCAGCCGAAAAAAGGATAAACCCTCCGAAGGTCGTATCTCGTGAACCACTACAAGTTTGGACTTGAAATTTGGAGGCACTGACCCTGACACTACACTGCACGCACAAAAAAAATATACCAGGTATATATTGAAACATTTTTATATTCCGACTCGATCTCGACGAGTTATTATTGGCGGAAACTCAAGAACGCCAATTTTTCAACACAAAATTCGCAATAAAACCGCCGTTCCCGATCAAGGCGAAAATTGGCGGAGGCGTAGCTGAAGACCCTGGGAGAAGGTCCATATTACTTTCATTGCCCAATTCGCCACCCACAGCCAGGCCAAAACACGACGTTAATACATGAAACAAGTACTTACGAGAAAAAATGTGGGTTTTTCTGCGATGCCCCCCTTAATTTTGCGATTTTTGATCCAAAAATAAAACCTTATATTTGAACCGCATGTGCAAACAAACGAAGACCTCGCCTTTTTTTCTTATTATTTTTCCAGACAGTTTATGTATGGCCGTTTTTGTGTTTTTGCGGATCGATGTGTCATACCAGTTATCTCTCGAACAAATGAAAACAAAAAAGGCGAGTCTTCCATTTATTTGTTGGTTGGGGCATGATCAAACACGGTGTCAAAAAATCACATCCCAATATGTAATATTGAGCGGGGCGTCGCCGATCAACCACCCAATCAGCACCTCGGCTGGCCCAGCTCCTATCTCCTCAGTAAATGTTGGGCCCAGTTGATCGAAACTGCTGTATCTGTGTTCTCAAGAAAAAATACTTGGAATTAGTGTGCGAACTTGTACCCGTGGTATCAATATTGATGGCAGTTAATGTTGCTGCTGTATTTTTGCTGTAGCTGCTGCTGCTGTTCTTGCCGCTGTGAAGCGGATTTTTTTCTTCAAGTAGTTCGAACCTGTCCGAGCACTGCTGTACTGCTGTGTCTGCGCTCTCGTGGTACTCGCACCAACATGGAGTGGATGCGCGCCGAATACTCGTACGAGCAAGCTCCGGATGGACGCAGACTTTACCGAACGCTGCGAAGCAGATTTGCAGGGTTTTCTAACCTTGTCTATAAAATAAAGAAGAGAAACGTGCACCACACCCACAGCTGCAGAAACTAAAAAAAAAACTTTAGATGCTGCAAGTACTTTTTTTCTAAAGACAAACTACTTCAAACAAGAGCCGTATTTTGTTCCGTATAATTTTAATATGTACCAGCTGGGTAGCTTTCACAGACAACAAAAAGTATTGAGTAAAAAACCACACGAGAACACGGAAAACAAAATCGAAAATCAAGAGGCGGGGAGGAAGTTATGACAACAAAATTAGTACCTGGTACCTGGTATACTTGTATGTACGTCGTGCGATATATATGTATGTAAAGGAGAGGAGCCTGTACTCGTATACGCCCTGTCAAAATTGAAGATCGATGAAACAATGTTGTACAACATCGGCCGTGGCACACCACTCCAAACCAGATCAAGCAACAACCGTAATACCGTTTCCATTCTAAACTAGGAGTTTCTGGCATCCCGCGTTCGGTTTTTATGAAAGCTCAGCCAATCGGCGAAAAAAACAGACCAAAAAAAGACAAAGGCCACTCACCAAAAACAAATATTCGGGCTGGTTTCGTTGTTGCTTTTCAAGAACTCTCCCTCGCACTCTCCTTCGGCGGCGGATACTGGAGTTCCCCGGCTACCGACCCGACACGGACCTCATCCACGGCCAAGCACTCAGGCAAAAATCAGGTTCGCTGTAGTGGCGAGGTCGTCAGGTGTGGGTGTCGCAAAAGAGGGAAGAAATACAACCGCCAACGCTTGGGACGAGTACTTCGCCTGAATGTACGCACACATCATTTCATTCCGTAAATTAAAAAAATACTCATATTACTTGGAAGGCGTCGTCCAGACTTGATGATTCGACGGTTTCATCCTTTTTGACACAATATTTTCTTTCGTGGGTGATTTTGTTTTTCGTTGTAGCTTTTTCTTTTCTTTTTTCTTCGTCCATCAACCACAACCACGTTCGTTGTACGGGCGAATCCTGGTGGGTGTTTGCGGTGCACGGCAGAACCTGGCGTCTCCGAGTCCAGTTAGAGTTTTGGTTCGTGTTGTCCAACTTGTCGCCGATCGGGCCGCAAAGTGTATCCTCGGTGTATCACGTGGATCTATCGACGTTTTGAAAAATGCGCGAAGATGACAAAAAAAAGCAGGTTGTTCTTGTTGATCCTGCTGTTGCGAGGAACACTGCCAGTCCCGGCGACGAATCCATTCCAAACCCTCGGCAAAACGACCTAAGCAGCACCACCACTACCACCACAACCACAACCACCACCTACGGCATGGCACAAGGAAGGAACGGCGACCCTAACAGCAGTGGTGGCGGAGAAGGAGCAGGAGCAGGGCGCAGCGCCCTCATATCAGACCTGGTTGCGCAGTTGAAACGAGGAGAGATCACCAAGACCGATCTCTTCGCCAGGCTGCAACACTTGCAGGGGGCAGGGGCAACCAGGATGGGGGTCGCCACGGGCGCTGCCTCTGCCCAGTCGCCGGCGTCGTCGACCAAGGCGCTGCCTTCGCTCCCGAGCTCACTCCCAGCACCTGCTGCGGTAGCCGCCGGGCAGGCTAGCGGTGCTTCCCCAACGTCCTCAAGGGAGTACTCGGTGGAAGCGGCTGATCCTGGGGGAGAGGTGGAGGAGGCAGCGGGGTTTTTCAGCGCCGTCGACCGGCAGGTGTGCCACAAACAACACACAGAGCTAGTTGTACCGTAGTCGTCAAATGCAGACCTCTAGGAACTACTGCGGTACGTAGAGCACAGCTTTATATCATGCATCAGGCATGCTATAGCTTCTGGTTGACTCCTGTGTCGGAAACTGGCGAGCAGTTATTGTAACGAGTGCGAGTGGTGTGTTTGTCGGCTTGTGGTGTGATCGTAGATTAATCAGTCAGTGCAGCAGCAGTACTCGTACAGCAGTACCACGTAGCACTGCACGGCGCTGCCGTACGAACGTCGAAAGCCTTCGTACGTAATCTGTATATCAGTGCAGCTGGCAGTAGCATAGTGCACCGCACTACCGTACGAACGTCAAAAGCATAGCAGTACTGCACTGCACTGCCGTACGAACGTCAAAAGCGCGTCGGCAATGTGTATGTATCACTTTGACAGAAATATAAGGACCGTTTTAATATCAATCTGAAAAGTCAGTTGTCCTCATCGTTGCGTCCAGAGTGGTACGTCAAAAACGCGGCAAAGCCCTGGGAAAGCCCTGGGAAAGTAAACGAACACCTGTGTGCTCCTCTTTTACGACTGTGAGTAAGTACACCAGTACACTTGCACCCCGCAGCAGGACGGAATATCGTTCGCTTCACGCCCATCTCAACGGTTTTGTACTGCTGTTAGTGTATACGTATCGCCTGTTGGGCCAACGCCGACGAGCAAGACAGCGATGGGTTGAGGGCAACACGCCGGGCGCCTGGTACGCCCTACCAGGGTACCATGGTAGTATGAGCACCGACAACGCATGAACGTCAGGATGATTTCGTTCCCCACCCTCTGGAACCCCCCGATGTACTATTAATATTAATAAGCTCTGTACCGATGCACCAGGTAGCGAACGGCCAAAACAATAATAACGTTGGCGTCATCAACAGTCTAGGAGCAGCGTGAGCGCCCAGCCGTATAGGCGTGTGGGATCATTGTGCATAATGACAGCCGTCGACGTTGTTGTTGATGTCATTGTTGTTCTTTCAGTCAATTGTAGGTTTCGGTTTTTCCGTCGATCGCCCGTGCTGTATAATTTGTATCACCCCACAATCATGCAGTAGCAGTGGCCGTCGCTGTAATCACCCCTTTTTATCGTCTATTTCCCCGTCCCAAGCCCCAACAGCGCGAGACCTCGTAGAACTACAGCTGTACCATCTGTCTTCGTACAGTAGTATTAATAGTACGACTCAGCAAGAACATGCAGCACTCCGAGTATTGCCATTCTGCGGAAGCATGTGTGTCTTTTACGGCAAGCAGCTTTTTATGTTTCATTTCGAACACATCCCCTGTCATCGTATTCATAACCCAGCAAAGCACGCTGCTGCTTCGGGCGGTCGATCCGTAGTAACATTAATAGTACCTGGTTTGTCAAAACGATGCCTAACATCAGTAGTAATATTAATAGTACCTGGTTTGTCTGTTTGTTTCCTTACTCTCCAGCGGACTGCTGTAGCGTAATATCAGTGCATGGTTTGGTGGTTTTTCGCTCGTCTCTCGACGTCGTCGAGCACGCTCGAAACACACATACCAGGGGCTAGTAGCACTCTGGACAGAAATGTAAGGAACGTGTATCATTAATCTTAAAGGCCTAAATGTTCCTTATAATCCCGTCCTGAAAGTGGTACTTCTGCTGGATAAAAAAGTTTGGGACTCCCAGACGGGGGATATTATTGACGCAAAACACGGACGATGAACTCCGCGACGGCAACTGCTTGATTGGGGGGGCGATACAAAATGGGCGTCCGAGTTACAATGATTGGATACAATGAGTTGTACGGCATGGGCGCGGCATTTCCCCACCGGGGATCTGGTGTCACTTTTATTGCGGGCGATGAGCGGAAAAGCCGAAACCTTCTTTACGTCGGCGGTTGTCGTTTTTAAGCTCGTTTTACGACGAGCTTCTCTTCCGCTCCAGAATGCTTTGGAACCTGTCTAGTGAACAGGGGGGGACTAGATTTTTGGCGATGAGTCACATATTTGTGAGGACAACAACCATGACAAATCACACGAGATACTTCTGGGGGCTCACGCTGATCGTAGACGGTTGATAGCACCCGAAGATATCAACGATTGATAACACCCAAATATATTGACGGTTGACAACACCCAAATATGTCATTGTTTATCGGTCGTCATCTCGGGGCCCGGCGGTAACAAGCGGAAAACAGACGAAACTGTGGGTAGGAACGCGGAAGAGGGGTCGAACGGTGTTGCTGATTCTTACGTCGCGGCAATACATACCGCATCCTCAGGTGGCATGATGCGCATGTTACACTACGTGCGTTTGGTGTACGTGGACTACGTCGGTGCTATACAGCATGGGACCACCCACAATAAACGTATACGTACTCTGCCAGAAACGCCTACTCTGACTATGGCGGAAACCTTAGTGTGACGCCAATAATGAGCTTAGGGTATTGTACGCCAACATGGAACATAGGTTATCGCAAGGCAGCAGGATTTTGTTCAGCGCTACGTAGCCTCTGAGCATGATTTCTTAGTTTTTAGCGTCCCGAGGAAAGCGAGCCTTAGTTTCTTACTGGGTTCGGTTTCTTACTGCAAGCTATTTCTTACGTAATTCTTCTGGGCCTATACTGCATGCGCTATCGGGGTATTAGCTGTGCGGAATCGGGGGGATACCGTGGTTTCCAGAGTTAGTCAGACGTGGCGGGTAGCTGTGTTTGGCTTGGAGGGAAGCATGGCGTGTCGCCATGACTTATCAATCAATTTGAAAAAAAACGAGTACGAAGTACTGCTCGTGCGGCTGCTGTAACCTACATCTGACATACACCAGGTTACAAGCGCGCCCGGCCTTATTCTCTTCTTGAACTCATTTCCTCCCTGATAAAAACGACGGACCTCTGATATAGTGCTCGTGCGGCTGCCGCACGCACAACCTGTTTCCAACAGGCTATTATCAAGAAAATCGCCGATGAGAGGCGACGTAGAGCGCAAGATGTCCGACACTCCTGGTCGGAAGGGCCCTCGGGCGCCCAGCTCCAGCCTGCGTCCTCCGTGGAGCTGTCGGCGTCAGCTATCCAATCAGATTCACCCGCGATCTACTCTTCAATGTCTCAGTCGTCGCTGCAGCAGCAGCAGCAGCGCAACGCATCGCCGTCGAACACCCCATCTTCCGCAGGCGGCCAAAGCTCGTCGAACTCCGGTTCCGCCGGCTTTCGTGGCGGTGCCCCTCCCCCCCCTGCCGCGCAGAGGCGAACGGTGTGGGGAACCTCCCCCGAGCCCCTCAAAGGGAAATACGAAGCCCCGAGCAACGCGTTTCCGTTTCCCAGAAGTGGACGCGGGGGCGACGGCCGTCAGGGCAACATTAGGGTTGCTGCCGCCGACCGCGACCCTCTCGTACCGTCGTTGTCGCCTTCGTCGCGCGAGGTTAGGGGCGGGGGGGGGTCCCAGAGCGACGCGGCGCGGTGGGCGACCGAACCTGCCGCGCGAACGTCATCCCACGGGATCGGCCGTGTTGGTGCTATCGGCATTGTCGGTGGTGGGGGTGGTGGTGGTGGTGGTGGCGGCGGCGGCGATAGCGCTAACCGACGCCGTTATCACAACACCTCGTCCTCGAAACGCCTCTCAAGCGTGGGGAGCAGCTACAGCGGGGAGGAGGGCGAGGAGGAGGAGGAGGAGGAGGAGGCCGAGGGTCGCGGAGGGGGTCGGTACGAGAATCCGTACAGAGACCGGTCTGGGGATCGTCGCCGAGGTCAGGGAAAGGCAAACCCCGGAGGTTTGCCACTACGCACCGGCCAACACGGCACCCGTGGTCGTATGGTGGCGGATAAGACGCGCATGCCCCGAGTGGAATCACCGTTAAGCCGAGCCCCCCACCGCGGACCTGGTGCGGTGCCACGGGAGGCTGTCCCGGGAAATGTTGAGTCTGGCGCAGGGCGCTCGTGGACGGAAGACGGCGACGATAGGTGGGATGGTGTTGGCCACCGCGGGGGTGGGCAGCAGCAGAAGAAGGAGTGGGACAGACGTGAGGGTGTTGGCGGCGGCAGCGATGGGGGGGGAGGGGGAGGGAGGGGGGCGGGGCAGGCTCACGTGAGGACTGTTGACGAGGACGCGTATCGCTTCAGGAGCTTCAGCGAGGAGGTATGTGCTATGCGGCATGTCGTCTCCGAAAACACAACAACATTCTCGTGTTTTACCTCTTTAAGACTAAACTACAAGCAAACTTCGAGTGCACGAAGTTTTATTTAATAAAGTGCTTCAACTAATTTCCCATACACCATTGTTATTTCGAGGTGCTCATTAAAACTTTTATATCCAAGGGAGGCAACTCACCACTCGCTGCTCGTGATGAGACCTTTCCTTTTGTCGGGGATAGACTGTTTTCATCTACTGCCGTGCTGTTCCGTCTTCAGTATATATACGTACCTTCGGGATTGCACCCACATTATCGGTTTGACTTGGAACAACAGTACAGAAGTGACCCCTCTATATTGCCAGTATGTGCTATCAAGACAATACACCGGCATTATACAGCGGGTGCCGGCATTATTCCGCACACTGCCACACCGTTAAATCCGATTTAAGTTCAACGATTCCACCGGCATTTTATCGGGCACTGGCATTCTTAAACCGGCAGTATAATAGAGGGTTAGGCCACTACTCTGGTAGGATCATTGTAGGAAGAGTTGAAGGTTAGACTTGAATTTAGAACTGAGCTCCACGTTTTTGGTGGCACACGACTTGAAGACAGAGTTACATCATTTTTTGCAGTATTCCTAAAGTCAAGCAAGCCCCACCTGTTTTGTGCGGCCCGGTTCGGGATGCAAAATACCGTATACCATCAACGAACCAAGGGAGGTTGCTAATGTATCAACCCCATTGGAACCCCGATATAGCGACCACAACAATGGTAGGTAACTCTGGCGCTATCAACCATCTGCGAACAGCAGTACGGGCAGGGCCAGGTCACGCCCGTGCCGTACGGCCTCCTTGGGTTGTAACTCCGATACCAAGTTGTATATTTCCCAAATCCCGCAGTGGCCGTTGCTTCAAAGATCACCTTAGACCGTCAATTTTCCTATCTGAAGCCCCCAAGACGGTTAAGGCGTGGAGTAACCCCTGAAAACAATAATCCCTTCTATTTCCAATCAGTTTGTTTGTCCCCGAAAAGAGTATAAAGGGCTTCACATCGTCGGGCTGGGGGCTTGGCCAACCCCCTCTCCCCACGCGTCAGACCTGACACGAATGACTAAAACACCCCCGGGTGTGTTGACTTTCGGTAACAATCGATCAAGCCGCTTAAATCGCTCCGTAAAAATGATCAAGCCGTCAGTCCGCCAGTCGCCTGAAATTCGAGTCGACCTGAGCAAGAGGGCACGGTTTTCATCTCCAAAACGGCGGCTTGCGACAACGTGGCACATCTCGAACTGAAGATGATCTACGTACAGTAGCTCGTCCAGTTCCTCACCGGCCGCTGTGAGAGGCTGTGCAGGATCTACATACATAGTACAGATCCAACCCAGGAAACATGTGCTACAGTAGAGCATGCGGATTATACGGGTCCCACCCGGTCAAACATGAGCTAGATCATGCAATATCATCGGGACTAGATCTTCCTTGAAACATCTAGGTCACACCTCGAGCCGTTTGCAACAAACTGCGTAGTAAGCATATAAGTCTACCCCTCTATGCAGAATCCCCTCGAAGCCTTATCCCTATATGCAAAATCACAGCTATCGTACATATCGAAAAGGCAGCCGGCGGGAGATCGAGAGAGAACCACACCGCGTGCGCGAAAACCTTCGGGCGTAAGCGTGAGGGGAGGGGATCTGCCTTCTAGGGCTCTCCGATCCCCGAAAGAAAACAATATACAGAACCTGGAAGACAGCGGAGTGGTCACATCATAGACCTGAAAAACAGATGGTACGAGGTTCTCACTCGTAGGAAATGATGAGGCGCTTCGACTAACCCTGCTTACTTTAAAAAGCGTACTGAGCACAAGTACAAAAAATAGTATTCTGCACATTTTTTCTAGCAGTTTTCCCCACATGACTTGGGGCTCAGCTACTATGTACTGTCGAAACAACATGCTACACTATTCCCAAGCAAGCTGTCTCCTCAAAGCATTTGTGCGTTGCAAAGGGAGTTGACATGTTTACCCTCCCTCTTCCTCTCTCCCTCCGCTGGCACATGATTTTCCTCGCAACGCCCCTCCTACTTCAATATCTCCTTTTTCTTCGGGGTCTGCAGAGTAGACCTTGGCACAGCTTCGACAGATGCAATGGCTGAAATTACACTTGAGTTTAAACCCTAACCCTAACCCCAAAGCGTGGCCGCGTGGGAAAATTCTCGGAATGAAGATGATGAGGCGTTATTGATAGCGTGGGCTATTAACCATTTTTGTCGAAGCTACACGAAGTCGTACGCAAACAATACTGCATATCTCAACCGATCCGATCTGCACAACTCAACTTTTCCGCGTGCCTTCATCACCTTGTCATACCCCCGCAGCGCGCTCGACGTGGCGAAGAGCTGGTCCGGCGGGAGCTGATGAGCGAGTGCACATTCACACCGAAGATAAAGGGTTTACCGCAGGTGCGGTGTGCTTTTGTTCTTGTGCTAAGATTACCCGAAGAAAATTCGAGGGAAACGCGGAGTGGTTTCTGCGAAAATGCCAAGAAAATGTGAACAATGGTCAAAGAAGAGGCGCAGAAATTTAGAAGAAACTGCCAATATTTTTTGCTGAAGATGCGAAAAAAATGAAGGAGGAACGAAGAATTTTCTCCAAAAAACGTCAGGGAATTTTCGAAGAAAGTTCTACCCGGCAAGATCGTCGCTGGTAATATTCTGTTAAGAACCGTGTTTGGTTCTGTCCTCCGGCCATAAATTCGGCGTTTCATCTGTCGCTGGGGCATTTAGGCTCGGCTGAGGTACATCCTTCCGCGGTGGTGCAGTAAGTGCGTGTCTTGAAGTCGGTGTTTCCGATTGTTGGAGTCGTAGTCGTCGCGCTCAGTAGTAGTCCTAATACCCACTTGAGGATAAATCTTCCAGGGATGAAGGTAATTTTCCAGGAAAAATTGTAAGCCACTAGTATTAATAGCTAGTGTCAGGAAGAAAATTGGGGTCCGCACTTCGCAAAAATCGTGGCCCACAGTTCGGCAATTGTTAAAATGAAGTCGAAGTGTTTGCCGCAGTTGAGCACGACAGGGCGTATTGTGGAACATGCGGCCCATTTTGCTATCGTGCCTTGAAAGTAAAATCAGAGGGGTGGAGCAGTACGCAGTTGGAGCCGACCACACTGGACCAAAAATGAAGGACCTTGTGCGTATTAATCCACACCATGGGGTACACATCATAGCGAACTCGTAGGTTTGTTTCAGGCTTGACAAGTTCGTTAGAGTCTGCGAGTTCTTCCCCGCTAGGTCGATATTCGTCTTCTGCAAGCTGTGCGATACGGCGGTCGCGCATTTTCTACGTCCATAGATCCCTCGTCGCATTGAACGGAATAGGCCGGTGACTTCACTGGATGCTACCAGGGTCAGAAGGGTGATAAGGAGATCGGGTACAGCACGATAGACCTCCTTGGTAGCTTCCCCCGGGCTTTCTCCTGCTCGTCGTACTACGGGGAACCCAGTTTAAGGTCATCCGGTTTAAGAATTTTCGTGAGATGGGAGATAAGACCCCAGGGAAATAGGCTTGTCATGAAAAATAATCAACTCGGAATTAGTATTGTGGGATCATTTTTACGGTATGTAGTGAAGGATAAGACCATGAGTACAGATAAGACCGCGTACATGGCGTTGTCACGGGAGGGGCCTTCAAGCGGGTACCCCACTGTAGCTGATCATGATGCTTGCTAGGTGCTCTCCAGTTTTCCTGGTTTTCTATGCCTCGTGTCATACACCTGCTGGTTGAGCCATCTGGCTGTGCACGGCTCGAGCACCGAGCGGCCCCGACGTCCCTGCGTCCCCTCACTCGTTGCTCGTCTAATGCCAGAGCTACGGCGCGACCAATCACGACGAGACGCCTTTCCTTCAGCGCGTGGCCCAATGGCAGAGGGAGAAGGAAAAAGACGCGGCCGCGCGCAAGATTGACGGGGAGGTAAGGACTTTGCCACCAACATACGCATGGTGCCCCTATCAATAACGGAACGATGTTCACATGTCCAGACAAACAAGCAGTACAGGTGACGTAAAACAAGAAAAAGAGCACTAAGGAAGGCAGGTTGCCATTAGCAGGAAAAGTGATGAGCTCGGGAGTCAATATGCTGAACTTAGTGTAGAAACGCACTCATTCTCAAAAAGAAAGCCCAGCCTGGACCACCTTTTCTGTTACATCCGGTATACCAGGTTTTCGAACATTTGCTCTCTCTGACACCGGGTCGAAAAATCAGATATCCGCGAGAGATATTACGCAGAAAGCCGAAACTTCGCAGGCTGGACCGGTGCCCCCCCCCCGGGGCGGCGAACCAGAACCGGAGTTCGCGCCCCCGCGCGCGCCGTGTGCATGGGTGTTCATAGCACATACTATCATTTCGGGGTATAAGCACGAACAATCCTGTCAGCGATCAACAATCGCGCAATCGCTGATTATCCCCTCGTCAAGTGCTACTGCCTAGCGAGCTGCCCTCGGTGCTTTTTATTAAGCCATCATTTTTTCTTAACCCCGGTCAACCTGCACCCACATTTTGAAAAAAAACATGCTTGACAGTGAGGACAATGTTTACAGCTGAAGAGGGGTTTCTTGATTTCTTCTTTTAAGACTGGACTCGCGTTTGGGGGATTAATCACTTGGAATGAGACTTGCTGTAGATTTTTAGTAGTTTACAGTGCAGTTCTAAACGAAAAAAAATGTTGCTGACAGAAGACGCCACTGGCGCCGCCACCACTGCCGCCGCCGCCAACTAATGCTGCCGGCGTCGCCGCTGCCCATCCTCTCGCCGGTTGTTCCCTGCTCAGGACAAGGAGCTGGAAGCGTGCACCTTCACGCCCCACGTCAACAGGGTATCTCGTCGCGCGGCGATAACCCGCAGGGAAGCTCTCGGAGAGAAGCACCTTGCAGTAGATGACCGTCTCTACGACGAGTCTCTCAAAAGGTACGTACAGTAGATACGACACCGCGGTAGCTACTCTACCCGTACGTAGTACCCTTCAGGTACCGGTGCATTTACCGTTCAAGAAGTGTACGGCCGGTATTAACGACACAACAACAAAACACACCGAGATTTAGTCAACCACTGATGTGTGGCGTTTCTATTCCGGGGCATGTACCTGTTTACATACATTTATAAAACTGTTCGAGTGCTTGAGCTTGAACCCCCATGCTCTTCCACCCTGTCACAACTTGTCTCTGCGCCAGGGATATGGACCGGTCCCACCTTACCGCGGAGCAGGCCGCAAAGGAAGAAGAACGCCTCCACGAGGAGTGCACCTTTACGCCCGACCTTGCCACTCGAAGAGCCGCTGCCGCTGCCGTAGCAGCCGCAGCAGGTAGGCCTTTAGACGCGTGCTAGGACCGGGCATGCCTTATAGAGCACATGCCTTGTTGCCTTGTTGTCTCATCGCCCTATTGCCTTGTTGTCTTCTGACCTTACTGCTTTATTGTCTTGTTGCGTTGTTGCCTTATCGCCTCATTGCCTTATTGCCTTAGTGTCTTACTGCCTCACTGTGCTATCTCCTTAAGGCCTTATTGCCTCAAGGCCTTATTGGCTCAGTGTTTTATTTCCTGAATGCCTTGTTTCATGTGATATTTCCTTATTGCCGTATAGGCTTGTTGTCTCAGTGTATTTTTTTGGCGAAAACGTTTTCTGACTGCCGAGGTTCCCCATCTAAATGAAGCCGAAAGGACGATGTTTTGATATTATTTATTACAACTTTGCCCTCCGACAATGTATCGCACATGTTCCATTATTGCTTATTGAAATACCGCGGCAGTGGCCTTTCTTATATCTGTATATTCGTACCCGATATAACCGTTGGAGCAGCAGTCTGTATGCCCAATGCCGTTGGAAGGTATTTATTAGTTAGTGTGTTTTATGTTCCACATGTTGTTCGTTGGATACCTACTGTAGACCATCGGGTTGCATTTTTTATCTTTATCTCCAAAATCAGTTTTTGAGTTGCGGTGTAAAGTGACTGCAGCGACTATAGCCCCAGAAAAAGAGTAGGTGCGCCCCCCCGTATTGTAATTATTACGGGGGACCATAGTTAACAGGACCAAACATTGTTATTAAAAATGGTTAAATATATAGGTTTTTATGTATACCATAGGTCCTACCCTGGTATTAACTATGGTCCCCCGTAGTACCAGGTATTAGTTGTTTTTTGGCGTGGTGTCCTTTAAAACGACAATGACAATGACGATCGGTAGTGCATGTTCCGCTCGCCGAGTATTCCTTCAGCCGGAAGGGGAGGCGGGGGTGTACTCGATACCATGCGTGGCCGTAGTCGTATGACCGCAGACCATCGCATCCCTACAATGCCGGGAGGGAGCACGTCGGGTTTTCATCGACCAGGCATACAATGGTTGCACCAAGCGGGGGGGGGGTGTACTCGATAGGAGAGATGTACTTGACATCATGTATGGCCGTAGTCGTATGACCGTAGGCCCTCGCATCCCTACAATGCGGGACGGGGCACGTCGGGTTTTTATCGACCAGGCAGGCATTGCGAGGGGGGGAGGGGGAGGGGCTCATTCAAAGGGAATTTCCAGACCGTTTCAACGTTATCCTTCACCTGGTAGTTTTTTTATCTTATCTCACCTCCTCTCCTCACGTTAGGTGATGTTAGTATTACGGGGGACCATCATAGTTAACAGGACCTATGGTACACATAAAAACCTATATGTTTAACCATTTTTACTAACAATATTTGGTCCTGTTAACTATGGCCCCCCGTAATAGTGGTAGCGGTGTTGGTGGCGCTAACGGTGTGGGGAGGGGCTACATCGCTCCCCACGGCCAATCGAGGTACCTCCACAATCAGTAAAGGCCGTCGCGGCGGTGGTTGCCACCGGTAGCGCTGTTGCCACTGTAGGGATCTAGATCATGATCTGTCCGATGATAATCTACAGTAGATTGTGATATGTCCACTGATGGTCTAGATCGTGATATGTATAATGATGGTATCATGATCTGTCTCCGATGATGATCTACAGTGGATCGTGATCTGTCTCCGATGATGATCTACAGTGGATCGTGATCTGTCTCCGATGATGATCTACTGTATGATCTGTCCGGTGCTGGTCTAGATCATGATCTGTCTCCGATGATGACCTAGATCGTGATCTGTCTCCGTTGATTATCTAGATTGTGATATGCCAACTGATGGTCTAGATCGTGACATGTTTAATGATGGTTTAGATCGTGATCTGTCTCCGATGATGATCTACAGTAGATCGTGATCTGTCTCAGATGATGATCTACAGTAGATCATCATCTCTCCGGTGATGACCTAGATCATGATATGTCTCCGGAGGCGTTCTGCGATAGAGGTTCACCTCACCCTAAGGCTCCTGTGCCCCCCCCCAAAGCACAGTATAATGCGGGATTCAACCGGTATAAACGTATGAATACGACTGACTGACGCTACACGCATCTCGTACGTGTACATACGCACTATGCCCAACAACGTAGAGCACAAGCTACATACTCATCCTTCAACTGGCGCCCGGCAAGGACGCCGTGGTGACTCGGAACGTAAACCGCCTCTCCGATGATCTAGATCATGGTCTGTCCGATGATGATCTAGATCGTGCTCTGTCTCCGGTGATGATCTAGATCGCGATCTGTCCCCGATGATTATCTGGAACGTGATCTGTCTCCGGTTATGATCTAGATCGTAATGTGTCTTCGATGATTCTCTACAATATATCATGGTATGTCTCCGATGGTGATCTAGACCGTGATCTGTCTCCGGTGATGATCTAGATCGCGATCTGTCTCTGATGATGATCTTGATCATGCTCTGTTTCCGGTGATGATCTAAATTGTAATCTGTCTCCGGTGATGACCCAGATCGTGATCTGTCTCCGATGACGATCCAGATCGTGATCTGTCTGATAATGATCTAGATCGCGATCTGTCCGATGATCACCTAGATCGCGAAGTATTGGAGAATTCTCTTGATGGCGATCTGCACTATGATCACCTAGATCGGGACATGTCTCCGGTGATGAGTACTACTGTAAATCG
This sequence comes from Nereocystis luetkeana, assembly GCA_031213475.1. Lineage (NCBI taxonomy): Eukaryota > Phaeophyceae > Laminariales > Laminariaceae > Nereocystis > Nereocystis luetkeana. The sequence continues at coordinate 771,043 of JARUPZ010000021.1, forward strand.
TGATCTGTCCAGTGATGACCTCGATCGCGATATGCCCAATGATGATCTAGACCCTGATCTGTTTGGTAATGATCTATGTCGTGATCTGTCTCCGACGGTGACTACTGTAGATCGCGACGACCTGTCCGATGTGTGTCAAACATCTCCCTTTTCTTTTGCATCTCATCTATTTACTCTCCCACGCGCCAGGTGATGGCAGTACCGGTGGTAGTGATGCTTACGCTAACGGTATCGGCAGCGGCTACGTCGCCCCCCGCGGCCGATCGAGGTACCGTCAAGCAGCCAAGGCCGTTGCCGATGCGGTTGCCACCGGTGGCACCGGCACCGCCGGCGGCAGTAGCGTGTGGGGAGCCGGGAGGCGCGCAAACGGAGTCGGCGGGAGCGACGGGCCGTACGGGCTGGAATCGTGTACTTTTACACCAGTTGTTATCGGGGCGCGCAAGGGAATGAGCCAGGCGCAGCAGTACCTTCAGGTTTTGTAGCGTTCGTTTGGTTCATTTTTGTTCATTTCTGTTCACTTCTGTTCATTTTCCTTCAGTTTTGTTCTGTTCTTTTCGGTACGTATTGTAGTATTCGTACTTTATGTGTATTTGCCGTGAATAGTTCAGAAAACGTGAACAAACGAAACGGACGAGGCAGCTGTGAGTCCTCCCGATCACTACAGGAGGTCGACCCTCAAACATTTCAACTTGAGTGCTGTTACGTAGAAATACGTCCCCACCATTACCTATTGCGTTGGCACACAGTAACCAGAACCAAACATGGTTAGCACGAATTGCGTGAAAACGACTCATCCCATGGTAGGGGTTGCACTTTTTGCCTTTTGAGGCAGTATTTTCAGACCGGTCGAGCTACTTAAGTTAGAGCCGTTAGCGGTTAGTACGATATTTTTTAGTAAAACTCTTCTTTCCAGGGCTGCAACAGCAAGATAGGAATATTGGCCGGGTTGTTCAAGCAAGGTTATTGGAAGTCCTGTTTCGGATGATATATCGAGCTCCTCGTGCCAGTAGCTCCGACCAATAACAAGCAATAAGCCACCGCCCCTGTCGTGACATTGTTCGCAAAAAAGTTTTCTTTTTTGTCCATCGTGGGTTCTAATTTTTCGTAATAGTTGTCCCTCGTAGTAGCAGTCAGCGCTGACAGCTCGTAGCTCATTGGATGTGCCGACTGCAAGTAATACATATCTGACACACGCTACATTCTTTTTGTTGTTGGTCGGCCGTAGAGCGTGAGGGTGGCAGGAAAGAGGCATGGGCGGCGTTGGTTGTGTGCGAACGCTGCGGCGTGCTTAAAGTACAGGACAGCTACTTACTTACTGCTGTAGAACTAAGAAGCGCAAAGTGACTTCCCCAGTCTGGGTTGCTTATTTGCGGGGCTGTTCACGGATCAGATGAAAACTAGCGGGTACGGTAGGGTCGACTCGACCCGACCCGACCCGACCCGTGATACTCGAAAACCTCCTGCCTTTGTGACCCGACCCATGATTTTTCTGGCTATGGTTTACATGTCCTGTAACGGTAAAGCGTTATATAAAAGTATGAAAAAATACGTTATTAATAGCTGTGAGTGCGACCGATTGAGTGTTTGATACTCAACTATGCAAAGCTGCGTGATGCGTCGGGTGGGCTAGCTCTTTATTCCTTCTACGGTACAGTGCTTGATGAATTCAATATACGATGTAGTCTTAGTAGATTTTCAGTCAAGCTTTGTAAGCTTTTCCCCATATACACATTTATCGCGCGCGCAGTACGGCGTCGTGGAACGCCTTACCGGTGCAGCCTTCCGCTCCCCCGAGGATTCCGAAAACGAGCACGATAACAGCGAGGAAGGGGAGGCGTTATTCAGCGGCTGGAGGGGAGGGGGGGCGGGGGGAGGCGCGGCGATGCGCGTCCAGCCCAACGGGCAGGGCTCTTCGACGTGGGCTAGTGGTGCGGCGGGCGAGGATAAGGTGCTTATTATTTGTGGATGAGGGAAGCGGGGGGAGGGAGGAGAGTGGAGGGGGTGGGGCGGGGGGGGGGGACGGGGGTTGGTGGGCGAGAGGGGGGTCGTGGGGTGGTCGGGGGGGGAGCGGGAGAGGAGGGCCCGGGGGGGAGGGGGGGGAAGGGTCGTTTTCTGCCCGACTTTCTTCATTAAAAGTTGCACACATCGGACAGACCATCTAACAGATCCTTTCCACTTCCATGATTTAGATATTCAGGGTACACGTATGATTTAGCTCATGTTGCCGGCTGGGAGCCGTATAACCTGCATGATCTAGAGTATGTCTGCTGGGTTGGGCCTGTATTTCAACAGATCCTACACAATATATCATAACAGCAGGGTAGGGTCTAGATGGTAAACCTCGCGCTTAGACGAATTACCGTATCAGGGAAGATTTTCAGAGCCGATTTCTCCAAAACATGCCTCAAGGCCTGAAAGGGGGCACATAAAACGAAAATGGTGGCTGTAGAAATATCTACAGTAGTCGAGATCTGCCCATAGATGCCTCCCTCGGTGTTTAAACTCTCCCCGTAGTCGTGAAAATCAGCTACAGTCTCAGTGGCATTCGCCCGAGGGGGTGTGCTATCTTGCGTGCTATACCAGTAGATCGTGCTAAGTTGTCTGCGGTAGATCGAGACAGATCCTGTGCAATATACCATAACGGCAAGCTAGGATCTAGAATATCTACATTGTGCTAGATTAATTTGATTTTGCCTTGAATTATCTACGGATAGATCGCGTTCTGTCTGGTGTGTGAACGATTCCGCCAACCGCGAACTGTCGACGACGCCTGTCTTGCGGAAAGCTGCTGTTCTTACACCTACGTAAGAAAGCTTGATTTCCGCCACACGATGCAGGCGGTTTTCGGTTCTCCTGAGGGGGGGGCGTTCCGGCGGCCGGGGACGGGGACGAGCGATGCGAGCAGCAGCTTTCACGCCTTCTTGTCGAGGCAGAACAAGATGGAGACTGACAAACGCCGGCATATTGAAGCCATGCAGGCAAGTCAGAAGCAATCAGGGCTCTTCGCGGACCATGATTCGGTCCGCGGGTCGAGACAGGGATTTTTCGAAACCTCTCGAGTCAGGTCGGGTCGCCCTTAGCCGGCCTGACCCGCGAGGTTTGACCCGACCCGTGAACAACCCCGCGAAAAACTGCAGCAGTAGTATACAGTAGTACAGTAGTATTGGTACCTACTATTAATAAGAGAACGAACAACAAGAAAATCAGGCTTTTCGAAGGAAAATAAAATATTCGGGGGGAGTCGTTCTACTGAAGTTAGTGTACGTACTGTAGAACACACCCCTTCTCAAAAAGGAACATCCAGCCTAGACCAGATTTCCTCCTTCTTATCAGGTATCCGGCACTAGCTCTAGTGCTGTACCAGGTATACGTTTTGGCTTGGTTGTTGCAACAAGTATCGTGCGACTGCTTCGTCCAGCCAAGGCAGAAACATTACCACAGCGCCAGTAGTTGTCGAGAAAGCAAAACACGAGGGAGGCTGATAAGCCCCGGCGCAACGAGGCCATGCAGGCAAGACATTGCGGCAATAGTGCTACAGAGGCGTTCTACGATAGAGGTTAACCCTAATTTTTCTGAGGCTCCTCACTTGAGGAGCTCTATACCTCACCCGAAAACTGACTTTGGCAAAAATTAAAATGCATCGCGGCGAATAGCCCCATGGCCCATGTCTACAATACGTTTTTTTTCGAAGTCAATATTGACATCCCGACGAATTGGGGGCAAGGAACCCCGTCTTTCAGAAACAAAATAGCGGAAGTGTGCTATATCATACCTCTATCGTAGAACGGGTCTGCATGTGCATCTTGTAAGTACGGGTATTTAGTCGAGGCGGTATGACACACTTGGTTCGGTTTTGCAACAAGTATCGTGCGAGTGCTTCGTCAAGGCAAGGCAGAAACACAGACACAGTGGTAAATAACAGTGCTACCACAGTGCCTATACCTGGTAAGAGGTATCGCACATTCGTTTGGCTTGATTTCGCAGTGAGTACGAACGAGTCGATGTGAGGGAATACACACATGGGTATGTCCACGTATACATTCATAGGGTGACCTACCCGGTGATAGCTTTCCAGCCAAGAATATCGCCTGCCTCTCCCCCCACCCGCAACGCTCCCGCGACGCTCGTGACCTCAACCGCTGCCGCCACCGCCAGGAAATGACGAGTCACCCGTTCAGGCCCGCCATATGCCCGGAGAGCGCCAAGATCCACTCAGAGAGCAATAAAGGCAGCTTCCTCCAGAGGGTGGCCAGGGATGCCGCAAGGAAGGAGCACGAGGCTGGCCGCCAGCAGGCGAGGAACGCGGTGTGGGGGGGGGGGGGGGGGATTTTTGCCCTGTCTCCGCCTTTTTTGTTCTGTTTCGTCTGAGCAACGCCCGAGCTTTCTTCAGAGCTCCTTCCTGCCTCCCTACGTATTACATATCAACCACGCGCACGTGTGTAGCCGCTTGGGTGTAACGGTTTGGGCCCTGATATCGTAGAGTCATGTGCCCAAAGTCGCACGTAACGGCTTGGGATGTAGTGGTTCGGGCCCTGAAACACGAAATCACGTATCCAAATTCGCACGCAATCGCTGGGATGTAACGGTTTCAGCCCCGAAGTAATGCGATCATATATCCGAAGTCGCTTGTGGCCATTGGGATCCAACGATCTGAGGTCCGGCGAAATGAAACCTGAAATCCAACCTCGCACGTAACTGCTTGGGATCTAGCGGTAAGGGCCCTAGAACAGTGAAATCATGGACCCGAACTCGTACCAGGTACTGGTATGTATGTATGTAACAAGTGGGATCTAGCAGTTTGGACCCGAACATGGAGTCATATATCCAAACTCCCATTTAAACGGTGGTATCTAAGGATGTGGGCCCTGAAATGGCGATGTTGATATCCAAACTCGTACGTAAAACCAGCAGGATCTAACGGTGTAAGCCTCGAAATCATGGAATCATATTTTCAAACTCGCGTGCAACCACTGGGATCTAGCGGTGCCGTCCCTGGAATGATTAATTATATATCCAAACTCGCATGTAAGGCTGAAATCGTGAAATAATATCCAAACTCGAAAGTGACCGTGCTGGGATCTTGCGATTTCGGCGAATATCCCGGAATCCTCGCACCTCCCGCACCCACAAGAGACGTACTGCCAGGACCAGCGTATGTACTGCCGGTAGATGCTGGCCCAGTACCGAGCCCTAGATCTAAAACGTATGCAAGGTTGCACGTAACCGTTTGGGGTCTTTGGGCTCCGAAATAACGAAACCGTGAATCCAAACTCGCATGTAACTGCTGCGATCTATAATTTTGGCCCCCGAAATGACGACAAGCTCGTATTCAAAGTCGCACGTAACTGCGTGGGATCTAACGGTTTGCGATCCGAATCCATGGAATCCTATATCCAAATTCGCATGTCACAATTGGGATCTAGCGATTTAGGCCTCTGATTCATGGAATCATGCATAAAATCTCGAATGTGACCGCTATCCATTGTATCTGAAAAATGTGGGGGCCCTGAAATTGCGAAATACAATCCGAAGTCGTACAAACGTAACCACTGGGATAAGGTTTTGGCCAAAAACAATTGGAGTCGTACATTAAAACTCGTTTTGGGCCCGAAACCGTATGCCCATGCTCGCATGTAAGCGCTGGGATCTAACGGTATGGGCCCTGAAATCGTGACGGAGAATCCACAATCGTTTATACGTACGTATTGTTTGTACCGCTGGGATTTGCAGGCGGCGGGAAAACACGATCCAGACTGCACGTTCAAGCCGCAAATCACAGCCCGCTCTGCTACGCTTCAGGGGAGGAGCGTGATGGAGCTCAGCAGGGGCGACCAACTAAAAAGGGAGACCACGAAACGTCTCACCAGGCTCAGAGCGGAACAGGTGCAACCTTTGCTCTTGACGAAACACGAGCGACGGGATCTGGAACAAGTTCGGTAGAGCTTACTCGTAACACTTCCTGCTGTGCCGATATTCGACAGTAGATCGTTTCAGCTACAGTATTAATAGTAGCGGTCCCTTTATAATGCCGGTATGTGCTATCAGGCCAATACACCGGTACTGGACACTGCCATACTGGTTAATCCCGCCTTCGCCAAGCGATTTCGCCGGCACTACGTATAGCGGGCGCACGCCTCGCCGGCCACAGTCGAGGGTCGGCCCCAGCCAGCAAACTACTTGTCAAAGTAACGCACACGTCGGCCAGATCATCCACATATAGATCATCTACAGATCATGTAGATCATCTAAGAGATCATCTAGATCCTAACCTGCCGTCATGAGGTGTTATGCAGGACCCGTATACTCGTAGTACAGATCTAATTATGAAACACGCCCTTTATACAGTAGATCATACATGTTGTACGACTCCCACCCGGCAACATGAGATGTAGATCAAACCGATCGGGAGCATATGCTCCAATAAAGATCTAGATCATGATCTGTAGATGATCTGCCCGAGGTGAAATGGCGGTAATGTACCGTCAGCGTTCCATGCTCGTTGCGCACTTTCTCGTTTATCTCATTTTATCGATACAAGCTGACGGATAGCCTTCGTGCGAGACGGTGGCATGGTTGGAAGTGCAGCATAGGTACTTGCTCGATTTTCTCACTGTATCGATGGAAGCTCATGGGTGATCTTCGTGCGAAATCATGGCACAGCCAATAGATGTGCACCATAGACCGCCAGAATAACCCGTTGGACCCCGAAAAAGATGCAGCCCGCTCAATCTTGGTACGAGATGGCACAGCCGTGCGAGATGGTATACAACAACGCAGCATCGGCAGGACGAACAACCTGTTGAGAGCGGGGAGCATGGATACTTACAGCCAGAGCAATCCAAATAAAATATGATGTGTATCCTATATTGTTCTTGCGAAGTGACACCGCGCAACATCGGTCTGTACAACCCGGCTGTGTAAATCGTACAGACTTCGAAACGTCAGTGTGAGTCGCTATGTATACCTACTGACCTGCAGGTTAAAGTTGCAACCGAGTACTGCTATGAATACTGTAGAGCTAGCGAGGAGATATCACCTACAGAGCTACAGTGGTAACATATCGATCAACCACCCAGCCCAGGGTGATCCTTATAACACTGCCCCCCCCTCTGAACGGCTGGATCTTTGGGACGTAACGGTACCGTATCCGGCCGTCCGTGAACCCACTCGCTTCGTTTTAATACCTGGAGAACCCAGGGAGGCATGTTTTTAGGAACGCCAGGGTAAACCTTAAGGAGGCCTCATCCAATCCGATACTTATTACACTTATGACCGTAAAAGCGAGAAAGAATGCCGCAGTAAGCCTTGACGCTTCTACGGCCGCAGTCCCGTGTTGGGGACAAACTACTTGGAATTTGAGTGGATTGTCCCCTAAACGGGACTGCAGCTCTAAATGGGTCAACCCTTGCAGTAGTACACTGTTTTTTAACATAAACCTGGTTCTAATTCCAAGTAACTTGCCCACACAACGGGAGTGCAGCCCTTAAGGCATAAACGGGTTAAATGATGAGTTAACCTGCTTCTGTCTCTTGTTACTCTGGTCGATATCGTGCAGGAGCTGCTGGCGGACACAACGTTTCGGCCGAGGATCAACGCCGCATCGGGCATGGCGGTTTCGAAGCTCAAGGTTGTGTCCGACCCGGGCAACTACATCGCCACTGTTGAGGTAGGTCCGTCCGCCCGTCCGTGCTGCAGCTTACTGATTATTACATCTTCGGGCATATTGGATGCTGTCGGAAACGTTGTGGGAAACGTTGTCAAACGCTGTCTACTCGTAGTGGGATGGAAGTTGCCTGTAAAGTTCACAGAAGCAAGGAAAACGGAATACTGTACTACTGCTGTACAGCAGTACGATAATATTCACGTAGGGTGAGAGATACCTGGTACCTGGTGGGCATGAATTGATATATACCCTTGATGTAGTGCTACTGTGCGCGACCTTCTAAGCAGCAAGCAATCGTATCCCAGAATACCCGTCGCAAGATCCGTACCCAGCTAGGAAACCTGGGGTGTACCCGTAATGCCCTCTGACGGCCACATGCAGCAGCAACAAGTCTTGCTATACGCATACCAGGTAGTATGTTGTGCGGTCTTGAGGTGCATGAGGTGCTATTAAAAGGCTTGCGTGAAGGTTCAGAGCTAGGATTTACCGGGAATCGGCTGGGCCCCCACCGCCACCAGGGGGGAGACGATAATTGAATTGGAAAAAAAACGAAATTCGAGTTTCGAGAACGATTGCTAGGAGAAGGGCTGTACGCCGGGAATACCTGCACAAGGTCGCTCCGTACTGCGTACTAATAAAACAGTACGTCCTCGCCCTCCAATCGGGCACCCTTACCCTACAAAAAGAGCGAGTTTGTAACAGAGCGTTGAGTTAGCTCAGGGTAGGGTCAGCGATCGCTTTCTCGACATCGGTAAAGCGTGCTATACTCTAAAGTCGAACACTTTGTTTTCGGAAGGCCGTCGATAAAGATATTTCCGGAATCACCGTGCTCGTTACTGGCAACCTTGACTTTTGCCTTCCGGAAACCATCGAGCGCTGAAAAACGATTGCACCCCTGTATGATATGATGTTAATACTGCGAACTCAACACTCTTCATTGTTCACGGTAAAATATACTATGAGCCGCAAGAGGGTCTTGGAGCTGCTGGCATGAAGCCCACGTTCACAATTATCCAAGTTATCGAAAACGGTTGCTATGTAAGGGTTTTACACCGAGAATGCCTTCGCTGGGAAGGGGGGCATTTCCTTTCCACCCCTCCCCCCCCCCCGCCTCTCGGGTTCACGCGGCCAACGTTTCAACACAATACACTGGCCTTCTGTTTGGTCAACAGGAACAGTTCCCCCGGCCCCCAGGCATCACCCTCCCCCCCCCCCCCCCTTCCGAAAAAAACACACGTTTTTTTATTCAACCCCCCATCAGTCATTCCGAAGGCTTAAGGAGCAGTCGGTTGTCAGGGGAGCGATGGAGAGGGCAGCGAAAGAGGTGGAAGGGTGCACGTTTTCACCCGAGACAACGGAGTGCCCTGCCTACATATCGGTGAGGAAGCAATGCACAGGTCAGATAGATCAGAGAGATCAGATAGATCAGATCCCCGTTTCACGATCCACATATTTCGGGGCAGATGTGTTCCGGGAGGGGCGGGGCATGTGTAACACAAATCTTGCGCATATGGTATTATTGCTTTTGGTTTTCCTGAGGCCTTCTTCCACTCCAGATTATTGGAGCCTGTCCTGTGGTTGACGACGGACTGGATTTTAGCGATGAGTCCACGTGAAAACGACCGCGACAACATCAACGTCCCCAACACCACCACCTCCCACAGCAAACAACAACTTCGCTCGAAACTTACCAACCCAAAACCGCGTTTTTTTCTGCCCCACACCAAACATTTTCCCCGTCTCCGATACAGCGGATCGCACGGAGCATTTCCGCGTCAAAAGCTGCCTCCGGCAAGAAAAAAACGCTTGTCAAACCCGACTGGCGATGACGTTGTTGTTGCGTATTTCCCATCTTCTTGTGAGGCTTATTGGAGGGGGGAGGAGGGTGGCAAGGGGACAGCTGTTTGAAAATGACTCGCCTGATTGGTGATGGTATTTCTGCGATTTTTCCATATTCCAGTGAGGTGTGGGGGGGGGGACGGTGTATGGGAAGGGGGTAGCAGGTTGGGAGTGGCCTGTCCGATTAGCGATGACGTTGTTGTTGCGGGTTTCCCATGCTCCAGTAAGGCTTGCGGGGGGAAGAGAGAGGGGGCGGGAGATGGGGGCAGGTGTTCGGGAACGCCGGGTGGTAGAAGAAGCGAAACATTTGGTAAGTTGAAAGGTCGCTCTCGCTGTGGCATGTAGGGAGGAAGAGGAAGAGCGGGGAGGGGCGCGAGAAGTCCGCATACATTTATTTTGACATTTTTTGCAGTTAAACCCGCATTTTTATATGTTTTGACAGATTTTGTAGCCAAAGTAGCGCGGGGGGGAGAGGAGGGGCGTTAGCGCTAAACGCGAGTCGTAACTTTGCGCCTTTGAAACTCACGCCTGGAAAATGGGATTTATATATTATAAGCATAGCGTCGCGGTAGGAAAAAAGGTGTAAGCATCGAACAGATCACCGATAACTACTTGATGATCTAGATCTTTCAGGGCAGAGATATTCCTGGTCTGTATTATCTGTATGATCTGTATCTTCTAACTCGAGTTGCCGAGTGGGAGCCGTAAACATGCATGATCTAGCATCAAGTTTACTTGGATGGATATGTACTGTTCAGATCCTGCACCGTACCTCATAAAGGCAGGTTATGATATACCAGGTATATTATTTAAAGATGATCTATCTGTAGATGATCTGTCCAGATGTGTGAAAAAAATAGTATCAAGGGGCGAGAGCCGCTGCGTATTTGTAAAGTTTTGCGGCGTCGGTTTGTGTGTACTTTCAGCGGCATCCTGCGGTAGGTCAGTCGATGTCCGTAAATACATGGAATGCATGGGTACTGAATCAATGGCCAAACGTTCCTTACATTTCCGGACAGAGTTGTACCCTGTAAGGTATACGGGGTCTGGTACTTTTAGCGTGTAGATGGAGTGGGCTTGCCGTGCAGTTTCGTGTGTGTGTTCCATTGTCGGTCTGTTTATGTTTCTGTCATCACTTTATTTCCGGTATGATATATACCACTCTGTTCCGATTGTTAAAGAGCACTTTGATTGACTGAAGAAAAAAAACATGTAGAGTAAATTTAGTTTGGAACCGAGTGGTTCATGGCAAGGCATGACACCGCTAGCCTCTATTCTCACCAGGTTCCGCGCGGCGCACCATCACTCGGCAGACATCGGCGTGCGCGTCAAAAAAAGGCAAACGCTTGATTGACGATCGCCTCCTGTCGATCAAAAGCGGGAAAACGTCATATCCCAAGCAGAAACCCTCCTCCAGACCTGGTTGTTTTATTTACTTCATTATTTCATACCCCTATTGGCGACGTATCGACGTAAGTGTCAGGCGAACAATGGGCCTTGTAGTCTATATGTTCACGTCGTTATAGCCCAATGCTGATGGCGTTAGACATACACCAGCGTCCACATCAAGCAAGGCAGTCAATTGCTCGCAGGTTGTGGTGTTATACTCCAAATTTTGGCCAGAGGGTGCCAAATCATCCCCCAACGTGCAACAAGTTTGGGTGAGACAACGCACGACCAGTACGAAGAGATGCCGATGAGGACGAGACGAGCTTAGCGCATTCGATTCCCGCATAAAAACCTTGCACACCTTGGGCAGATCATGTACAGATAGATCATGATCTAGATCATCTACAGGTAGATCATGATCTAGATGATCTAGCTCGTCATCTGCCGTTGTGAGAGGATCTATCTGCCGAGTATAGATCCAACCAAGGAAACGTGTGCTATTCATAAACGAATGCAGATTCTAGGGGTCCCACCCAGTAACTTGAGCTACTTCTGTACGACTGTAGATCATCATACAAGATCGGGAAAATTTGATCTGCCTTGAAATATCTAAACCCCAAAGGTGGGAACCGGTTGCCTGTCCGGGTTGAAGCCGTCGAACCCCACCAACCCAGCGCTCGCAGTTTTTCTTCTGTGTGTGACACACACCGCGCTATTTCGACGGGGGGGGCGGGGATTGCTATAATAAGTCACACACCCTTCGACCGGTTGCAATATGCGTACACCATCGCTCAGCACAGTAATAGCCGTAACGTGCATAGGAGACCCGTGCAATAATCAGTAGGGGAGGTACATAAGTTTTGAAGGCTCTTCACGAGTCGCAGGTCCGGTCGGGTCGGGTCGGGTCGGGCCCGGGTGCGAAGGGTCTGCTGAGCTGTCGACATCAAACCCAACCCAACCGACCCTTTTGAACATCCGACCCGACCCCTGAGTTTTTGAAAACTCCCTGACCCGACCAGCGGGTGGGGCCATGCATGACCCGTGAAGAGGCCTGCAACTTGTTTCTGAGTGTATTTACATGCATGACGAGCTCTACACCTCGCCCACCGTAGAAACAAATACCGCGTTTCAGAAAAAAAAGGCACCAGGTACCAGGTACCAGGTACCAGGTATGCGCCAGCCGATGATAATGGATCGTCCCGCTGGCTAGGCGGTGTTTTGATGTTTTGATCACTCAGGTGCAGGGGTGTTTGGCGTGTTGCTTCGCTCGCGAGGAGAAAGAGGTGGGGACCCAGGCCGCCATGAGGCGGTGGAAAGAGAAGATACTTACCTGGTAGTTTTTCATCGGAGTAGAAGTCCAAGTTCACAAGAAGAAGTGCAGTGACAGAGACGGGCTTCTTCCGTCTTACGTCATGGAAAATATGCTCTGGGGCCCTTACCATAAAATAAAACCGGAGCAAAAGCATTTCGATCCTCGAATCAATCTCCGTAGACCTTTGACAGTTACACCTGTAGCAGTTGATGTTGACGCTAGCAAAGCGTAAAATCCTGCAGCCTCCCTGCTTGCGACATTGCCAAACTAGCTGGTTGTATTTATGCCGTACTGCAGCAGAACCACAACCATCTACTGCATACACCCTCTAGACGTGACACCGCAAGTAATGGTGCTCTTACTCCAATCGCATCAATTCCAATACCCACTTATAAGCAGGTGCCTCCCGGCTGTAAAAACACTTAACCCACTCAAGTTCCAAAAACTCAAATCAGACCAAATTTCTTATCTGTACTGGCTTTGACTTCCAACGTCTTCCCGGTGATCAGCACAACGCCGTCGAGCCTATTGATAGAGCGTCAGCCCAGCAATCAGTCAAATATCGACGCGTGGTACAGGATCGCGTGATACAGGGTCAACTGTTACACCGCACAGTATCATCCGTTATTTGAAACAAATGCAAATGCCAACTAAAACAAACACAATCAAGTTGCTTGAAAAAACAAAATAAAATATTGTACTGAAACATCTCTACCCCAAGCAAGCTAAATGACGCAATCCCAACCTCCAGAATACCAACAAGGTACTACGTCTCCCTTGCATTTCGGATCATCAGTCGCAAAAACCTCGATCAAAACTTCAACATCCTGATACAGTAGGGGTCCCTCTATAATTCCGATTGAATAATGCCGATGCCCGATGTATTACCGGTGAAATCGCTTGGCACAGATGGGATCAACCAGGGTGGCAGACATTGTGGGGAGTGCCCGCTGTAAGGTCGGTGTATTGGCCTGGCAAATACCGGCATTACACGTAGGAGGAGCCACTACTACAATGCCCGTATAGCCTCCGAACCACCTCGACTCTTCGTCAGTGAGCCGTATACATAGTAGTACAGCTTACCAACTATCCTATGCCTTCCTTCTTAGCCAACCACCGAACTACAGACGGTATCAATGTCTGCAGTGAAGCATTCGTTGCCTCCGTCTTTCCAATAATGTAACCACCGAAAACGCAACCCCCCTAGTCGGTGAGAATTCGACGTGCTCCATCCAAGCGTTGTAGAGATGTGAGGGTCTGTGGTCATACGACTACGCCCATGCACGACATGAGTACACACCCCTCGCACTGTACTTCGGTACTACATCCACCAAAAGCCCTCAACATACCAAAGTGTATTGTATACCACTGAAAAAGTTAAAGCCCTCCATCATCAAGAACCATAAACTCGACGAAACCAGCTTTGAACCGCCAGCACCCCACAATAACAGTAGTACAATAGTATTATACCTTCCGTGGTACGACAACCTCAAACCCGAAAGCCCCTATAAAGCCAAAATATTACACCACCAAAAAACAAAATAGGAGTCGCGAAAATCCAAAAAACGCGCTCACGGAGTAGCCACACCCACCATAAACCATTGGATACCCTACATTTTCCATCCAACAATGTGCGACAGGCGTATCAACGTTGACGACACAAAAAAAAAAACGAAAAAAGGGTATCGTACAACACAAAACGAAATCCCAACGATGCTGCAGTGGCAACATTTCGCCGTCGCTTTTCGCACCTGGCTTATCGTTTGGGGATAATGAGGCCTCTCTGTATACATCCAGCAGGCTTTCTCCCACTCCGGGGATACACTATTTACGTCCCCGAATGTTTATCCCATAAAATTGGGTAGTTACTCGGTTGAGGAACTCCATCAGTCAGAAATGTCCGGCCTAAAAAAGGTACAGTAATACTCCTATGTTTTCGAAAACGCGTCGACTATATTTTTCATTTGTCGTTATCGTATCGAATACGATTCTCAACCCTCCGAGTAGCGCGTACAGCCTTCTCCCCCCAACAAGAGATATGCAACATATCCTCCTTAAGGTCCCATGAAACCCGAGTACGCGCGATCGCAGTACCACACACAGCTTGCACTAATGACTTTCAACCACATATACTCTCCATCTCACCGCGACGTTTTTTTGGTTTTTTTTTTCGTTTTTATGAACAGTGTGTTGTCGCACGAGTCTCTTCGGTTCTAAACAAAAACTCGAACACATGCGAGTGAGTGGCTGAGTGAGTGGATCGTCATGATTAACAACCTTCGAGATTCTCCCCCCAAATGGCCTGTCGGGGGGGGATAAGGGGATGGTGTTTTCCCCCTTAAAAGCTTATCGCCCTTCCTCGGCCAACCGAGGGTTCCCACCCATTTCAAGTGAATACTTTTACGTGGGAGCACAGTAATGAGAACCAATCGTGGCGTGTAAACATAGGGGTGTACTACGTGATTTTTGGGTCCATCGTGGACTCTGTGTACTATGTCCCGCCGTAATTTTTGGGGTCCATCGTGGACTCTGTGTACCATGTCCCGCCGTAGCAGCAATACATGTCCCCCTCCCCAAAGAGCCTATCGCCCCTCCTCCCGTCAACTGACACTTGCCCTTCTTTTTGCGGACATATAAAAACATATGACCACCCCCCCAGCTCTATTTGCTGGGCGATTCTACGAAAAAAAATGCGAAGGGGCGCCCACTTATTCTCGCCGCCCCGCTTTACTGCGCGTAATAGCAGCGTACGAAATATATGACCACCTCCTTGAACTCTACCGGTTGGGCGACTCGACAATAAAATATGGGACGCGATGCCCTCTTGCCTTCCCCCCCCCGCTCTACTGTGTGTATCGTCAGCAGCATACCTGGTATGACCACACCCCTCTCATTTCTCCGTGTCCCGTCTCGAATGGGCTACGTGGCCAATGGTCGTATGACTGAGGCAAGTAACAAATGAGTGCGCCGCTTTTTCCTCTCAACCGTACTAAGTGGGTGGTACGACGAAAAATCGGCGAAGGGCTGGCCTGCTTGCCCTCCTCACCCCGCTCTTCTGCATGTACTACCATTGGCGTACATGACCATCCCTTCCTACTGGTCGGTGAATAGGCCGACATGCTCTGTCCCGGCACTGGTAGGGATGCGAGGGTCTACGGAGATACGACTACGGCCATGCACCACATGAGTACCCCCCCCCCCTCAACTTTAGTAGCTGGACGACTCCGCGAAAAGCATCCAAAGAGGGGTTATCTTGCTCTCTCCACCCCCCTCTGGAGTGAAAGTGGTCGTAAAACCAACAGCTTAGATAGAGAACGCACACGGTACTTTGGTACCCGTCCACGATAGACACGGAGCACGCCCGGACAGCGTTGCAAATGTGACTGGCGTATCTGCCCACATTCTACGTAGTCGTAGACCCGAGTTGACTAAGGGTGGTTGTGCCCGCGCACATCGCCTTGCTCTCAGCTTTGTTAGTTAGCTGGGGGGTGCTTCGAAAACAATACTTTCTTTCCTTGTTTCTATCAACACTATTATTTAAGCGGTTCGTGCTGCGAGAATAACATATTCTTGCCATCTCGCTCGAGGGATACCCCCTTGCTGCGTTCCACCCCCCCCAACTACGACATTTCCCAGTTTGTGTCGCCGTATCATCAACAGCTCAGTGAGTGGATGCACACGGTGGTGCCCACCTACACGCGACATATGAAATAAGCCTGGACAGCGTTGCAACCGACTGCCCCCACTAGCTCCATCTCTCGAAGGGTGCCCTCTTTTTTTGCTCTGGATACCTCCACCCCCCCATCTACTGCTGTGCAAAGGAATAGGCGCAGTCAAGGCATGCCCTCTTTTTGCTCTTGCAGCCCCTACCCCCCCCCTCTACTGCTGCGCAGATGAATAGGCGCATGTCCCGGCCGTGATCGTACCAGCAACAGCGCAGTGGGCGCATGCACATGGTGGTATACCCACACATGGTGACACGAGGCACACGCGCGGGCGCCACAGTGAGTTGACTCGCCCGCCAATCACTTGAGGAGAGCGCTTCTTCTCTCTACGAGAGGCCTCTTTTGGGGGAAAAATAAACTCCGCTCGAGGATCCAACCATATACATCATGAGCTTCAACGTTGATCACTTATAAACATAACCCAGGAACAAGAAGACACACCAAGATAATGATATTAGTTTTAGGGTTGTTTGCCATCCGAAAGTGTCAACACGAGCTTCAACATTGGCCACGCGTAAGCATTCCGCACCTCAGACAGATCGTCGATTTTTACTCGATGATCTAAATCTTTTCAGGGCAGATGACCTGTATGATCTGTAGGGGTTTGTATGATCTATATGATCTAGCGGTGTTGCCGGGTGGGAGCCGTATAACCTGCGTAATGTAGTGCAAGTTTCCCGAGCTGGACATGCACTTGCACAGATCCCGCGCAGCGTTTCATGAAGGAAGGTTATGATCTAGATGATCTACAGATGATATATCCGTAGATCGTGATCTGTCCAGGACGTGAAATTTTCCCGGGGGAAAAAAAGCGGAAAACCATGGGAAACCAAACCAACGAAATAAAGTGGCTGTTCACGCCTCATCGGGTTGGTCAGGACTGTTGCTACCTATCTCCCATCTTTCGTGTATCGTCGATGTCTGCGACACGCTTTCCGGCTGCTCGGTGGGAAAGGCGGACGATCTCCCAGACTTTTTGAGGGGGGCGGCCGCCACGTCAAGCAGCCCCCAGCGGGAAGCGGAGGTCTTGATGTAAAAGGGCGCTTTCTTCCTGTGGTCAGCGAGGGTAGCTCTCGGCTTCTCCTCGCTGGGATGAGGCACCTGAAAATACAGTGGGTGCGGGACGAGTGGCGGGATGGGAGGGGCGGGATAAAATATTTTCAGTGCAGGTTAAACATTGCCGGTTTCCCGCCATACGCCATATGCGGTGCCTGCAAAACCGCTTGGCACACATGAGACTAACCAGTGCGGCAGTGTACGGAGTAGCGCTGATTGCCGCTATAGTGCCGGTATTGCTGGCTGGCGCATACAGGCACTACACGTAGAGGGACCTCTACGGTGCGGTACCAGTGGTGTCCCTATACATAGGAACCATTCGGATTACATGAGAATAGATGAAAATTGCCTATATTTGGGGGCATAGTGGTATGTATCAGACACATGCTACGGTACAGGGGTAACACCTAATCGTTTCTGAAGTCTTCACACCAGTTCGGGGAGTCCTATATGTCACCCAAAAAACATTTTCTCAAGTATCGTAAACCACAAGGTGTGGGCATGAGGTCCGTATCGACCAGAAATCGGTGGCGTGGTGAATATTGTGAAATTATCCCAAACGGAACTACCAACACACTGAATAATTTTCTGCAATTCCGAACTGTCATGGGGCTCCAAAACAACTCGAATATAGTATAACGGAAGGTCAGCATTAAATCGCTTCAACTCCTGATACGTCACGAATTGGCCCAGACGAATAAAAGCATACGTTCTGAACAAATTCATGAACCGGAATGTTCTTCCGTTTGATGCTGATAAAAAAAAACAATAGGTGTGATTTTCAGCGTTTTTGGGCTCTGTGTACCCCCCTGTAGAGCGCATCGACTGATACGAAGAATCGCGGCTACAGAAATCTAGTTCGTGGTATGCCGCACACGGACTAACAAGAATCACTCCAATCGTACACTTGAGTAAAGAGTACCACCCCGTTAAATAATACCAGGTAGTAGTTTTTTATATACATAATACAATAGGAAACACGACACGACACGACACAAGAAAAAAAACAAGAAGGACCTGTACAAGCCTACAAGAAGAGGCTTTGAAACAAAAGACGAGGAGTTCTTCGCCCGCACGAGGAAAACAACAGGAGAAGCGGGGAGAGATAAGCGCGCCGAGAACATAGCGGAGCGCCGCGACTATCGTGCGTTGGAGCGACGTCATGGCGGGGCTACCCGTGCACGCGACGAGGCTGTGGCCAAGTATACTGCTGAGACTGAAGCTCGCCAATCGGCCGAGAGTCTAGCCGAGGTGGGAAAATTGGCAATGGAAACCGAGGAGCGGCTGCGATTTGACACGGCAGGAACATTATCCGAGGGGCGTCAACAGCGGCCGCACGCAGAGACAGATACGCGTGCAGCACTAGCGGCGCTGGCAGCCGAGGAGGGGCGGAGGTGGGCAGAGGTGGCGAGGGTGGCGAGACTGTCGGAGGAGATGGATCACCACCTTCCGTCTCCTTCTCTTCCCGCTGCTGCGCTGTCTGCTGCTGCTGCTCATCCTACCTTTTTGTATCCCATGCGAAGGTTTTTCCTTGTTTTGTAATTTTCAGGCTATTGGGCTTGAGAAAAAAATGATGACGGCTGCTGTCAATTTCCTTCGTTGTGGTTGGTCGAAAAAAACGAAATTCATCACTGCGCACAACGTTCAATGGACACCGATATTGCTGGTACCGGCTATGAAAGGAGCCTCACGCCCACACCTAACAGTGGACGTAAATGTAAAGGCCGTTCGGCGTTCTAATTACTCTCCAAACGGTCCTTTTTAGATTAGCTTTCAGAACAATACGCGCTTTCCCCCAATGAGAAATCTCACAGCCTAGCTAAATTGCGAAAAATGCTGTGACTAAAATAAGGATTCCACAATGTTGGGAATAAGATATCGTACACCAACCAACCAACCGACCAACCGATCAACCAACCAACCAACCGACCGACCAACCGACCGAACTAACCAACCAACGAATCAACCAACCTAACCAACCAATCAACCAACCAACTGACCAAATAACCAACCAACCAAATCAACCAACCAACCAACCGACCAACCAACCGATCAACCAACCAACCTGAGAAGCGAAGGCCGGGGCACCAGTCGGCCTGGGTTCCGCTACCGAGAACAGACTCCTTTCCTTCTCCGCGGGTCGCGCTTGGCCTGCTCCGTTTTCTTCGTTCGCTTCGCCTGCTTCGCCTGCTCCGCCCGCCCGGGTGGTGGGAGCAGCCGTCGCGGAAGGACTACGAGTAGCGACGGGGTCCACGTTTCGCGGAGCCGCGGGTAACGCGGCTCTTGCTGCCGCCGCTGCCGCCATTGTAGCCACATCCGATGGCTGAAATTCGATCAGGGGTGTAATGTTGTGTTTTGGCGCGCAGGGGGAACAAGGCGAGATAAACTGTATCCGTTAAATAGTTGAAGAACATCTATTGGTTGAATTGGCGGTTTCACAACGATAATTCAGCGAGTTGATTGGTTGGTTTGGTGGATTCAAGCTTTCCTACAGTTAAGGTACAAGAAAATGTTGGCGGACTCTCGAGATTTTGGGAAGGCGCCACAAATAGTGTTTGTCGGATTCGAAAGGCACTGCAAATGTTAACGGGCTCAAATTTCAACAGGCACAAGCGAGTGTGGACAGACTAAAGGTTTCAAAACGCCGCTACTTCTATCGCAGCCCATCCAACTACTGAATCGATCAGGGGTTAGGTTGGGTGCGTGTGGGGGGCATCAGGCGATAATATAGTTTTCCTGTGATAAATGAAGCCTGCGGATTGGTTGATTCGGTGGTTTCAAGTTAACATGGAGCGAGTTGATTGATTGGTGTGGCGGTTTAAAGGCTCAAAAGGCAAAGGCACAAGAAGTTGTTCGGATTTTCAATATTCGAAGGACCCAAGAGAAGGATTGGGTGCGCGTGGGGGGAATGCGTATTGTTTTCCTCTTCAAAACGAAGCGCATCGAGTGATTGATTGATTGATTGATTGATCGGGGGGTTGGTTAATTTGGCTGCTTTCAATTTACAAAAGGCCTTGTAGCAACCGTTGGCGGTTTGAAGCTTCAAAAACACAAGAAGTTGCTGGCGGCTTCAATTTTTCCCTCAAAAAAAGGAAAGCGTTGGCGTTTTCAAGCTCTAAAATCCACAAGCAAGCAACGTCGGTTTAAAAAAGCGCAAGCCGTCAACCACCGTGAGCAATCCTCTCCCCCTCTATGTGACCCCCTCCGAACTGCAACATTTCAGGAGTAGGGTGAAGTACGTATGTACGAGGCGAAACGGTGAACCACCATGCGCGGCAAAGCCCACGCTACCGACCGATCGATAAAAAAGGAAGGACCAGCTACAACGGAGTACAGCTCCCTCTCACCCTAAAACCATGCTTATCACGTTTTGGAGGGGGAATGATAGACAATACATTAAAAATACACTGTACGCCTACCTCGTGCCCCCCCCAGCTCAAGGAGATAATGTTTGTTGGTGAGGGGTATAGCCAACACCTCCCGTCCCTCCAAAATTGCTCCGAAGTTTACATCGCTATGGACGTACATGTGAGGAGCGTTCGGGTCTTCATATTCATACACAAATGGTGATTATATTTACGAACCCGATTGATATTCAATTTGTCGTTTGGTATTTGATCTTGCCTGCCTCCGTCCCCTGCGCTTGTGGTAGCGCTTCTTTTGTTGACGAAGCAGCTGTCGCCGGTAGTGGCGTTCTTCGGAACGGTCCGCACCAACGTGGTCAGAGCTAGGGCCTGGCGGGGTATCGCTGGCGCTGTTGGCGTTGGCGTCGGCGTTTGGCTTAGCGTTAGCCTTGGCGTTAGCCATAGCACTAGCCTTAGCTCTAGCGTTAGCGTTAGTGCTAGCGTTAGCGTTAGCGTTAGCGTTAGCGTCAGCCTTAGCCTTAGCCTTAGCATTAGCGTCAGCGTTAGCATCAGCGTCAGCGTCAACGTTAGCGTTGGCAATAGCCTTAGTGCTATCGCTAGCGCGTGCGTTGACGTCGTTGGTCTTGTCTGAGGAAGTCGGGAGGAGAGAAGGCCGCGCCTCGGGAGCACCCGCCGTAGTGGTGGTGGTGGTGGTGGTGGTGGTATCGCCGCGCGGTTCGTCGCCCAGTCTGAGCTGTTGTTCTCTTCGAAACGATTGCACCTTTTTGTTTGGGTTGTGGAAGACGGGGGGGGGGTGGAGGAAAGAAGCGGGAGAGGCGGGGGGTGGGAAGGGGTAATCTATTGTTGCAT
This sequence comes from Nereocystis luetkeana, assembly GCA_031213475.1. Taxonomy (NCBI): domain Eukaryota; class Phaeophyceae; order Laminariales; family Laminariaceae; genus Nereocystis; species Nereocystis luetkeana. Next base: position 792,241 of record JARUPZ010000021.1, read on the forward strand.
GCCTTAATTTGTTTTGCCATTGATCACGCATCTCTTTCGAGACAGAGCACCGGGTGGGGGTTGGGCCGGGGGAAAAGGGGAAAGGGGGATAGAGGATAGGAATGTTTTTTCTGCAACTCTGTTGAGTCGAAGCGCGGTCGACGATGTCAAGCGGACACATTTTCCTAATATTTTCTGTGGGTTTTGTTTTTCGGCAGAGCCGTTTGATGCGTGGCATCGTGCTGCTGTGATGGAAGCGAACGTAGGCTCTTGGTGTGTATGTTTTGTTTTGTTTTTTTTATGCTCTTGCTACGCTATGGGGGTGTACCTATGGTTTATGAGGGCTCCATCATCACTTGAAGGAGCTCTATGCCCCTGCCTGAAAACAAACTCTTATAGAAAACACGAAAGTGCATTCCGACGAACAATCAGCCCCATGGCCTAGATGTGCAATGGGGTAATAGGGTACTAATGCAAACACACCAACGATGTTGGGTACTCCCTCAGTGCCCTCGAGGAGCACCGGCAGTCAGAAAAAATGGCCAATAAGTGCTATATCCCTGCCGCAGCACCTATCTACAGTCCCAGTCACAGTACCGAATGCAAAACAGTGGACACTGACTGAACACCAACAACTGCACGGATGCTGCCACGTTTGGTATTATTGTAGTTTCGTTTTACCATCGTAAACCAGGGTGCAGGCAGATCATGAGCTTCAACGTTGATCACTCATAAACACCCCCCTCGAAGAGAACAAAAGCAAGGGAACCCCTCTTTCTTTTCACCACATATAATGCGTTATCTTCGCAATACATTCTCTATCAAGCCCCTCCTTGTTCGTAACTCAGATTAGGGATCACCGTGCAGGCACTACATCCCCCCTTCCCCCCCCTCTCCGTCACCGTGCGTGCCTTCATACTCATCGCATTATTAATTCAGCATACACTTTTTCCTCCCTTGTCGACTCGCGTCGAGTTGTGTGCCACGCACGCTACTATGGTCGCTTTCCCCAACCATTGTTTTCAGGGCTATTCACAGGCCATGATCACGGGCCTGACCCCTACCGCGGGACGGGTTCAGAAGGTCTTAAGAATCTCACGAGTTGGGTCGGGTCGGGTCGGGTCGGGTCGGGTCGGGTCGGGTCGGGTCGGGTCGGGTCGGGTCGGGTCGGGTCGGGTCAGGAGGTTTTCAAACTTTGCACCTATATAGTCGAGTCGCCCATACCCGACCCGATCCGACCCGACCCGTGAGGTTTGACCTGACCCCTGATAATCCCTGGTTGTTGTTCTGTATAAATAAAAAAGTTCGTTCCGACAGTCGACCCACCTCCTGCAGGATCATGTCCTTCAGCTGGTTCCGGTCCAATTGCTCGCTCTCGAAACCGAACTCGAAGCCAGACGCAACCTCGGGGTCGGGGATGTCCCGTACCTTCCCTCTAGACGCAAACACGCCACCCAAAAGTTTGAAACACGCGAGAAAGGGAGGGCCCCAAAATGTTGTAAATGGTTCTCAGATATAGCTGTAATGCCAGCTTCTTCTTTTTTGCCATGCCTTTTGTTATATTCTCTCTTATTTTTTCCCCCGTCCCCAGTCGTAAATCAGACCCGGGGTCACATGGAATGCCGCCGCGGGTGTTTTAGTTCGCACCTGAGGGGTTGCAAAGTCAGGATGGCTCATGGAACGCAGTTGTAGGGGTTTATTTTTGGCATCTGAGAGGCTAGGGATCATCATTTTATTATTTATGGAAATGTTTTATGAGTGGCTAACGGCGAAGCTCATGCTGCACAGATCGCAGACCATTGGTAGTTATCCGTTGTCTTCTTCGTGATGCTTTGTTCGCGCAACAGTTATCTGTTCCTCTTGAGCACGTAAGCGTATCTTTTATATCCCAGCCTTCTGATCTCCTTGCGTCACTTGTATTTTGTTTCATTTCAGATTCGTTTTTGTGTTTGCTCTTATTTTCTGGTCTGGCCTGTATTGTTGTGCTCTCGTACCCGGTACGTTGGCATTTCACTTGCTTCACCCACTAATTTGCGATTGAACGTGTTGATGTAAAGACAACACACAGCAGTTTGCTAGGTATTGCAGTTAGTTGAGCTTTACGGAGGTCTGTGTCTGTATTTCTATGTCTCTGACTGGTGGTGCGTGTCTGGTTTGGAATGTGGTTATATGTATCGAGAATAACACGCAAAGTCAGTTGGTTGGCTTGCTTCGCCACCCAACTAATAACTAGCCGATTAAACACCTAGCCAACTAATAACTAGTCGGCGACTTATAGCCAGTTGGCCGGTTTTCTCCGCCACCCACGCCATAGCTAGTCGACGACTTATAGTCAGTTGTTTGTTTTGCTTTGCCACCCAACTCGAAACTAGCCAACAAATACCTAGGCAATTAATATCTACCAGGTAGTGGGCAACTCCTTGTCAATTGATTGTTTTTTACTTCGCCACCTAACTAATAACTAGCCGTCAACTCCATCCAGTTTAAAGTAGGCGACGACATGCAGTAAAGTTGGTTGGTTTACTTCGCCACCCAACTAAAAACTGGCCGTCAAGCCCAGCCAACTAAATATCTAGTCGGCGCCTAATAGTCAGCCAGCCAAATAACTAGTTGGCGATTAATAGTCAGCCAACTTGAAGCCCTAACAACAAGGGGTTCGTGTTTTCACCTGAGAGGCAGAAAATAAGGATGGCTCAGGGCCTCGTGGACCGAGAGGCGGTCAGGGGGGTGGAAGACGAGGAGGTCGTCCAGGAGGCTTATGGCTTGCTCCGATGCCGCTGGGAATAGGCCTGCGTACGGCACCTGTCGTCGCCCCGTGCACACCCCGGTCCCCGACACAAGAAAAAGGGCAAGGAAAACAAAATGTCACGGAGGCAAAAACATTAGATACTACGAAATGATCTCCAGTTTTGGTGAATTTCGTCGCTCGATTATACGTTGCTGGTGAAGCATAAGCAGACGCCGTCCTTTTCATATTTTGATGGGTGGAAGGTCGGTTAGGAGTCAGTTAAGGCATTCGCAAGGGTGGCTGATTACAATATTGGTGCATTTTTGTCAAGTACTCAGGCCTGATTGATATCGTAGTAACATTAGTAGCACAATGTCCATGTCTGAAGCAACTGGATGGCGGGGTTCCCTTTTTGTATGCGGTTGGTATAATATGATTGGAACAAGCGCCCCACGTCGTCAGATGTTAAATTGAAAAACAATCATGAGACAAAGTGATGTCGACACAGTTAAACGACAATCAGGAACAGCAAGGGCAGCGAGTGGAGTGGGTCGACGTTTCGCCAAAGTAGGTACAGAAGGGAATTATACCACAGAACGTGGATATCATAGCTTTGCTTTCTTGGTCTCCCTTGGTTTTCTTTCAGCGACTATTTACATTTTTCGGTAATCAACGTTGAAGCTCATGCTGCACATTGTGGGATGGTACGATATAGACAACTAAAATGCACATGTATATGCAGACGTAGATGTAGATGTAGATGTACAAGTAGATGCTTATGTATAATTATTAAGTAGATGTATATGTATGTGTATAAGTATGTGTATAAGTAGTTGTATATCTATAGAGGCGTGCTATGATACGGGTAGCACTTTTTGGCGGAAATATTAAATATTTACGATGTTTCTGTCTGCCTGAGCCCCGAAACTGAGGAACTACGTGTCGAACATCGTTTTTTCAGACTAGTAATAATATTGCTCGTCGTCTACCAAGGCGATGGGTTGCCCTTCCATTTTTTCAAAATGCTGGTTTTGGCGAGGTAGAGAACTCCTCAAAAGAGGAGTCTCAGAAAAAAATAGGTACACTCCTACCGTGGCAAGCATATATATACATACGAGGTATATGCATACAAATTATATACCTGGTATATATACCAGGTATATGTAAGGCGTACATACGCGGCTATCGAACATATATATATATATATATATATACCAGGTATATATACCAGGTATATATAAGGCGTACATACGCGGCTATCGAACGTAACACACCCGGGTCGCAGCAGTTTGTTGGTGTATGTACTGTACTATACAGCGGCAAAACGGGGTCGCCATCACCGAGGCGTGGCAGGCTTTACCGACGGCAAGCTAGATCGACGGCAAGCCTTCGCAACATCGGACAGATCGGATAGATGAGATAGATCAGGGGTATCAGATAGATCGGATAGATCGGATAGATCAGATAGACCAGATAGAGTATCCCCAATTTAGATCTTTCAGGGAAGGTAAGTTTCTGATCTGCACCACTCTGTCCCTATATACAAGGACCATCTTAACACAAATATCAGTATACAAGAGATTACTATATTCCGGGACATAGTGGTGTGGTCTAGCTCATCGTGCCGTGCCGGGTGGGAGCGGTAAAATCTACGGACAAGATCTCGGAAAATATGCCTGGGTTGGGTCTACACAAAAGACCCTAGACAACATCTCATAGCGACAGGTTAGGATCCAAGTGATCTAGATAATGATCTAGATCATGATCTATCTGTTTGGCGTAACGACGACACACTTTTAGCGAAGACTTAATGGTTACCTTCACCCGATCCCGCATCGACTCCAAAAAGCGGATGGCCTCCGGGTTACGGATGTGAGCCACCTCGTGCGGTTTGGGCGAGCCTACCGCGTTGAATATCAGGGACAGCTGGTCCTTAAAGTTCTGCAAGCGCGAGGCGGAGGCGGAGGCAGAGAGAGAGAGAGAGAGAAAATCCCGGAATGTGTGGGTGTTTTGTACCGGTGTCTGACGAAAGGAATCGTGGGGCGGAGGGGTACCGTTGTCTTGCACATGTAGACGTCAACAAGAGGCTACATGAACAATTTTCAGCCTCAGAGATGGCGACAAATATGTAAATGTACAAGATTCCCCTTCGGGATTGTGGTTGACTTGAAGTCCCGGGGGTGTAGCGAGCTCAAAAGGGAGAACACAGCTGAGGTTCGATCCTCGTGCCAGCTGCTCAAACGTAGTCACCGGGCAAGAACAAAGAGCACGCACAAGCTTCTGAGAGCTAAAGATGAAAGAAGCAGCCAGCGTGCAAGTAACACCGACCAGCTTATATGAGTTCATAGTAGGTTCTATGTTTTATCTTCTCAGCGGTCGGCTGTTGGTAGTAGGGGGCATATGCACGCAGCAGATACGTGTTTGACTTCGTGTGTGCCCCCGTGTCGCACGAAACTCCTATTTGCATGTACTTTCAAGTTTGATTGCTGAAGGTATCCCCCCGCAACCAAGCAGAGGCCGATCGATGCTCTAGTCGCCAGTGTTTGTCTTCACTTGTTCCCTCCGGCTTCCCAAAGGCGCTTGTATCATATGATAAGGGCTTCGTACTCATAAAAGGATCGGGAGATTCGTACGAGTAGTGGAAGTGGGCTGGGGTCGCGAAATATCACACAATGCCTTTTGGTCGGTTTCTCGCAAAGGTAGACGTACCGGTTCACGCTTAGTGCAAGGGTGTACCGCTCATCTCTATGCCGAAGGAAATTTGAGGACCGAAATCGGCTCTAGTCAAGTTGCGCGGATATCCAAACACCGACCAGCAGCGCAACATTCAACCAACTATCGACTCACGGGTACAGTATCCCGACGGGCATCTTGGATCGCCAAATATTTACAATACGTGAGTGCAAACATCCAGTCCGAATTAGATGTGGCCGGACTCTCAAAGACTATGCATTACTAGGCGTAAGGTGCTCTTTACCGGGGAGAGATAAGAGGCGACAGAGCAGCTGCTAGTAGTCACAAACGCCTTTTCTAGGCAAATCTATGTGGTGTAACTGTCTTCCACAGAAAAAATCAAAGCAAGGTCGAACGATAAACACCCCACCCGCATGCAGAGCGCGGGATGGCACACCGCCGATCCGAAGGAAGGGTGAGTGGCCGTTTTGAAACCCACGAGGGATATAGAGCACCCGCGCCCGACGCATGACGCATCTTGCCAAGCTGACTATCGATTACACACAACCGGTTGACGCACGTGTCAAAAAATGGTCTTAAAACAACGTCCGGAAGCGTTTTGCCACTTGGATAACATCGCATTGCATGGTATCGTATGGTATGACAATGTAACGCGTGGCATCCCATCCCATCTCATCCCATCCCATCCCATCCCATCCCATCCCATCCCATCCCATCCCATCCCCTCCCATGTCATTACCTCTCCGGGAAAGAAGGGGTGGCGGCCAAGCAGCTCCGCGAAGATACACCCGACGCTCCACAGGTCTACCGCGTACCCGTACAGCCCATCGGGGCAGAGCATCAGCTCGGGGGGGCGGTACCACCGGGTGACAGCCGTCTCGGTCATGGGGTGGTCCACCTTGTAACACACGGCGCCGCCATTGCACAAGCATGAGGTGCGCGTAGTCGCGGGGCGAAAATATGCAGGAACCAATGTGTTGCGGGAGAGCAAGCCGCAAATAACCTTCACAAATAGCTATTGTAGATCGTCCGCTGTATATCTTAACCCGCCGATATGATACCTTGTACGGGATCTGTATCGCACACCTCGATAATACTTGAGTATGTATCCAACCCAGGAAGCATGCCCTAGATCATGCACGTTACACATCTCGCACCCTACAACATGAGCTATTGATAATACCGATCAGGGATCTATCTGCTCTGAAATATCTAGATCATGAACTTAGTGGTAACTAAGGTAAATCACACAACACATATCACGGATTTATCTGCCATGAAATATCGAGATCATGAAGTGAGAACTAGATCATACAGCACATATTAGGGATATATCTGCCCTCAAAGACATAGATCATGAGCTGTGGGAATATGATCTATCTGATGTATCTGATCTATCCGAGGTGTGAGATATGATCATACATGCGCACCTCGTCATCGGGGTCGATGCCGCTGCCCATCGGCCTCAGTCTCGCCAGGCCGAAGTCGGTTATCCTTAGCTGGCAGTTTTTGGTCACCAGCACGTTTCCGGGCTTAAGGTCGCGGTGGATGATCCGGTTATCGTGTAAAAACTTCCGCCCCCAGAAATTACGAACGTTTGTTTGGCGCAAACGCAAAACGGCAGACAGGGAGGGGGGGTACTCGTGTTATTCACAGCCATAGCTGTATGACCATATGGCCATAGCCCCCCGCATCCCTACAATGCCGGGAGGGAGCACACCGGCGGTTCAGGGGCGGAGAAACAGAGTGCTTGCTTTGGCGCACGGACAACGGAAGGGGCCAAGCGGATATGTGAGGCCTGTGCATCAACCCGGAGCGTTTCTGCCCCGCGGAAACCATTCAAAGAGGCTGATGGCATCGCGAAACCGACGGTCCCAAGTTTGATGCCTGGTATGTATTATACCAGTGAAACGTAAGCCAATGACAGCCTGAAACCAATGAGAGCATGGTTGGCGCCAGGTACCATTAGACAAGCCAACGACAGCATTAAATCGATGGCACACAGTACTGATATGCTCTACTAGTAGTAGAGGGAAGATGCTGTATTATTTTTCGTCTGATTATTTTCGACGGGGGCGAGAAATTTTCACCTTGCGCTTTGATGCTATAAGTACACTCCACCAGCGATGGCCACTGCATTAACAGCTTTGATCGCGGACAAAGAGAACCTCTCGGAGAGAAGGCTGGGGCGGTAGGACTGTAGATTGTGTGCGCGCATCTCACGCGTATCTAATATTTTTCTTGCCATCCGACATTGTGTAGCATAAGCTTCGATTTTGACCACTCACAAGCACTCCGAAAGAAGAAAACCACGGAAACAAACAGAGCCCTGCAGAATGCACGAATTCTAACTCCCTTCTGTTCCCACCTCCGGCTTGAGCTCTATCTACTCCAGTGGCTGTCCTTGCTCTTTGCTTCTCATCACATGCGTACCCTATTTTTTCCAGCAGATGCCTGAAGTCGTTTGGGGCTGAAGACGCCATGGGCGGTAGCAAAACACGAACGCCAGGCCAAACGGAGCTTACATATGTACCTGTACCTGGTAATTGCATCCCTTCACACGTCCGACAGATGGATCATCTACAAATAGATTATCTAGATCCTGTAGATTATCTTGATCCTAACCTACCGTTATGAGACGTTGTGCAGGATCTGTGTAGTACAGATCGAACCCTAGAAACGTGCCCTGGATCATGCAGGTTTTGCGGGCTCCCACCCGGCAGCATGAGCTAGATCATACACATAATACAAATCCTACAGATCATACAGATCATACAGATCATCCATATATATATATATGTTATATATATACCAGGTATATATATTATATATATGTATATATATGTATATGTATGCCCTGAAAGATCTAGGTCATCAAGTAAGAGTCGATGATCTGTCCAAGGTGTGCATGATTGTATGAAACGAACACTACTCTGCGCTTGCAAGTGCTGTTGTTGTTGATGCAGTTGTTGCTCACACATTGACTCCCGTCGTTTGCACACTAATCTAGTCCGCGGTTACAAAGACAGGCCCCAATATTTCTACATACGCACGGGATAGGAACATACGTAGAAAATTATAACCCAACATGGTGTGAGAGCACATGGTTTTCGGGTCCGTCTCGGGTTCTAATTACTATGCATTACGATGTATTACTAGGTATGACTATGTTTTACTATGCATTACTATGTATTGCTATGTTTTACGATGCATTACTATGTATAACCATGTATGATTATGTGTTTACATGCTTTACTATTACGGGGTCATAGTTAACAGGACCTATGGTATACATAAAAACCTATATGTTTAACAATTTTTACTAACAATATATGGTCCTGTTAACTATGGCCCCCCGTAATATGTAGTACCATGTATTACTATTGATACGAAGTATGTGTTACTATGTATTGCTATGCCCCCCCGTAATTGTGGGGAAGACAAACAAAAAAAACGTGAAAACAACTGCCGCACCCCGCCCTGTCATAAGAAAAGGACAGAAACAACCCGGTGTACTCCCTCCAAATTATTGTGAGGGTTATGATGCTCTCTATCTCACCCAAGTTAAGCTGAGCAGCCCCATGGCCTACAGTAGATGCACAACGAAAAATATCGTGCTTCGCAGCATGACAGCATGACATGAATGCCATGCCAACGATATTGGGTATGAACGGCACTCCAACGATATTCGGTATAACATGAGTCGCATTCCAACCATATTGGATATGAATGGTATTCCAACCATATTCGGTACATATGAATGGCATTCCAACCACATTCGGTGTATATAAACGTCATTCCAACGGTATAGGGTATGGATGGCATTCCAACGATATTGGATATGAATGGCATTCGAACGATATTGAGTATGAATGGCATTCCAACGATGTTGGGTGTGAATGACATTCCAACACTATTGGGTATGAATGCCATACCAACCATCTTCGGTATATCTGAATGGCATTCCAACCATATTCGGTGTACATGAATGGCATTCCAACGATACTGGGTATGGATGCCATTCCAGCGATATTGGGCGTGGACATCATTCCAACGAAATTGAGTATGAAGGCTTTCCAACGATATAGGGTATGAATGGCATTCCAACAATCTATCGGTATATATGAATGTCATTACAACGGTATTGGGTATGGATGCCATTCCAACGATACTGGGCATGGACGTCACTCCAACGAAATTGAGCATGACATGAATGGCGTCCCAACGTTATTACAGTAGGTATTTCCTCGGCTAACTCTTACACTAGAAAAATAATGTCTCACATTAACCCCAAGTAGTATGTCCCAAGACAATACCAGGTAGCTGTAAGAAAAACGTGTCTCACACTAGTTCCTAGTAGCATGTCCCAAAACAATGGTTGGATGAAAAAGTGCCCCGCACTATTAATAGTTCCTACTAGTATGCCCCAAAATCAATGGTTGCACTCATGGACCCCCATCAGAACAATAGTCGCCACCTCTGTCGTAGGACGGGGTTTCCGCCCTCAGAAGAACCTTACGTAGCCTTGACGCGTGCTTAGAGGGCGATTTTCCTTTTTTTGTTCGTTTGTTTCTTGCCTTTTAGGGGTGCCACCTCAACCCTTTTAGGGCTGTTAGGATTGCGGTCCCGTTTTGGGGACAAATTTCTCCGAATTTTGACCGGCTCGTCCCCAAAAACGTGAGAGTGCAGTTTGCGCTGAAAGGGTTGATCGTTCTGAGGCTCTTCTCACTTCAATAGCTCCCTACCTCCTCCCCCGAACACTTGCGTTAGAGAAAACCATGTAGGCGTACAATCCGACGAACAACCCCATAGCCTACATATTGAGAGGCGTGTTTAACGAATAATAGTGTGCAACCCAATGGGAAATACTACCGGGCAATAACCGAGCAATTACGGTTGATTACCGGACAATTACCGGGTAATTACCGGGAAGTTACCTACGAAAGTTTCGCCCAAAAAAAAGCCACCCGTATCGTAGCGCGAGTCTCCGTTACACAGTTACACTGAAAACAGTGCGAAAGACGTGTTGGTCATAGCCGCACCAAAATATGATGGCAGTAACTGCCTGTGATCTAACAGAGACTCAGGGAAATAGTATTGGGCAGTCAGTATAGGATGTTCGCGAATAATTTAATTTGGTTTATTTTTGTTTTTCTTGTGGTTTGTTTCCTATCTAAGAAAAACACCTCGCAGTCCACGAAACTTTACGCTCTTCCTAAAAGTTTATGGCAAAAAGTGACCAAAATGCCACTTTTAACCTAAATATCCTAGGGTTGGGTGTAATTAACTCTTAGGGAGGTTCCATGGGTTGGGGGTCATTTTCACAATACAAACAGGCCGCAAGAAATCCAGCCATATTGGTTCGAATCAAAGTCTTTGTGAACACTCTACCTGGTATTGTTCAATAAAATCAAATCGCGTCCCAGGTGACGTTCCGTGTCCGAGGAATATACTGTTACCTGTCACATTTTACGTCTACTTCTACTCCGCCTCGTGGTGAGCTCCCGCGGCACATGATCCGCCGCACCCGGTGCACGGGGCGACCTGTTCAAGACACCCTTTCTCAACCAAGAGTAATACATCTATTGAAAGTCTGGGCCAGTATTCCGTGTCCTTGTTAGGGCGCCGGTGCTGCCGTTTGTTTTTGAACCATAACCTTCCCAGCTCAACGTGGAGGAGACGTCAATTCCCTCAGCGGTATTCTCGATTAAAGCTTCGGTCTCAGGTAGATGTCTTATCTTCTCTCTTTCCCCCCCCGGTAACTTCCCTTCATCTTTCATCGCGCATTGCGTGGGGTTCAGCAGTCCCACTGTGCTCCTCGATGTGAATCTGTGTCTCACCTGGACTCCTTTTAGGATCTGGTACATGAAGTAGCGGTGGTGGGCATTCCCCAGAGCCTGGTCGGACTTGTTGATGACGTAGTGGAGGTCACAATCTAGCAGCTCCATCACGATGTACATCTCATCGTGGTTCTCGCTGATGAACAGATCTTCCAGCGACACGATGTTCTCGTGGGACCCCAGGTATCTAAATCGCGCGGGCAAAGCGAGTGGCCAGGTTTTTATGAGCAGTGAGTTAGCGGAACTTGACGGCTAGTCACTAGTTGGAAGTGAGCGGGGGGAGCCGACTGACAGTTTTTTTCGTATTTCCAACTGGCATGTAACAAGAAAGCATAATTATCTATGTTTCCGCACGTAACGAGCTGCAATACCTAGCCAACTAGTAGCAACCGGCGACTGATAGTCAGTCCACTTAGAGTCCTATATACTAATCATGGAACCTACCTAGCCAACTAAAAAATAGTCGGCGACTTATAGTCATCCAATTCACAGCCATATTTACTAATCATGGAACCTACCTAGTCAACTAACAACTACCTGGTAGTCGGCGACATACAGTCATCCAACTCACAGTCTTATATACTAATCATGGAACCTACCAAGCCAACTAACAACTAGTCGGCGACTTACAGCCATCCAATTCACAGCCTTATATACTGTATAATCATGGAACCTACCTAGCCAACTAGCAACTAGTCGGCGACTTAAAGTCAGGCAACTCACTGCCCTACCGGCACAAATTTAGTTCTTAATATCGGTGTATGATTAGGGAAACGCGTCACACCTCCGCTGTCTCTACCGGTGGGTGAGCGTGCTCTCGCAGATATGTGCATGAACGGAACAAACATTGGCGACCGCCAGTTGAAAGCATGAGAACACGATGTTGTGCACCGCTCTCTCCCGCGCTACACGGACCGTTTGGGGTTAACCATTTACCCTCTTGGGAAAATCAGAGGGAAACATCGGCGACAAAAATCAACGGTTACAGCTGCGGCCACTGCTTGATTTGGGAGATGATACAATTTTTTCTGTCCGAGTGCTACAATTGTTGAACGCGACGGTACGGGCGCAACATGCTCATCCCACCCCTACCCGTATTACGGTACTGCTGGGCGGTCTCACTGTTTGTAGAGGGCTGATAACTCCAGAGTTGTCGTTGGTTTGGTGGCTATTCTTAAACACCCGAAGGGGTCAATGTACAAAAGGTACACATTGCTTCGAAACATAACACGACACAAAGGTATGCACCAACGTGCCACAGCGCAGAATAAAATCGCCCCACTGGTCTATCGTTCCGCGCAATCAATAAGGTCTAGCCGGATGTCCACGCTCAACATCAAGTAGCCGTATAATATATATATATATAAATATACCTGCAGCTATAGTAGATCCATACCCATGTATATAGGAAACCCGGGGACGTACTTAGGATGCCCCCTGACGACCAAACGTCACTCCACTACTATACCCAGCGCGTGCCACCTACCTCATGAGGCGAATCTCGCGCAGGGCATGCTTCGCGCTCACGACGTCCCCAGCCATGGCGATTTTCTTGATCGCCACCTTTTTCCGCTGCATGGTAAGGAGGCGTTTGTGCGCGAGATCGTTCTTAACCCCTTTTAGCCTTGAGGACCGCACCCCCGTTGTGGGAACAAAACACTTGGAATTAGAGGCAATTTTTGTTTTCTGGACGGTGCAGTGGTAAAAGGATGGTGTATTGTGAGTAAGACGTGAGCTTACAGTACGATCGGGGTATGATGCATTGTGTTGGCCGAAACATTTCGGAATGCCGGGGCTCCTTAAGGCCTTACGGGCATCGAGGAACATGTACCGAACGTCGTGAAAATGTTTGCTTCGATCGTTCTAGCATGACAATTGCAGGCTACAGAGGATTGCATACACCTTCGTAGGCGCTATCATGGATGTTCTAGGCTTGGGGGGGAAGAATGCAAGGCTCCACCACTCACCTCCGCCTCGTTTTTTCCTCTACTACAACGAATATAAACTACGCCATCCGAAACCGCGGGGCGGTCAGAGCACCCAGACTTGAGGGAATCTACGAACGTGGAACGCCATACCTGGTTCGCATGTGTTTTACATGGCATTCGTATTCGTTCAACATATAGGCCATCGGTTCGCACTTTCAATCTTTAACAGACAGCCCCTTAACCCTTTTTAGTAATGCAGTCCCCTTCTGGGGACGAACCAGTCAAATTATAAGTACTTTGTCCCCAAAACGGGACTGCAGTGCTAAAAGGTGTTAAGTGAGGAACCGCAGAATAAGGTAGGTGCACCCCGATTGTTCATCAACATAGCATGTGTCGGTGGACTGCTTGGGCTGAGTGAGGGACAACAGTTCCAGTCGTAAAAGGGAAAAGGAACGCCTACTTTTCCTCTTTTGGGGGGGACAAAGCACCTGAATCTAGTGTGCTATTAGAAGCGTGGGATCATCTGTGCAGCAGTGAACAGGGACAACTACACAAGTGGTGGGGACCCCTCCCCCCCCCCCCCCGTTGCACAACGCAGGCGTTGAAAACAATGTTGTGGAGACGCTCAACAATGTAGGACACCGTCCGGCGAACTGAATCGAGAGATTGTCGATACCTTGTGGGGTCCCGGCCGCTTTGTGGAAAATATGAACTTTACGAGTGTCACCTACGCATCGCGACCAGGAAAACAAAAGCGTGGCGAATTCGCGAATCTTACGTGAACATTTAGTTGTTTCACGGAATCGTGGCAGTTATTTAATCTAGTGTTTGAAACAACTTAGGAGGGATCAAATGCCACGATTCGCGGCAAATTCGTGAAAACATTGCAGCACGCTTTTCGCGAAATATCACGTGAACGTTTCGTTGTTTCACAAGTCGTGGCAGTTATCTTATGAGTGTTGAAAAAAAATCAAGGCGGGGTAGATGCCACGATCCGCGACAAAATTCGCGAGAACTTTCCAGAACGATTCGTAAAATAATAACGCCGATACCATCTGGTACACACGATTGCCCGCGACATTTTGTTGCCAAAACGTTACTGTTTTTATTGTTTTGTTCGTTACAAATGACCTAATGGTTCTTTTAGTCCTACGAACGAACGGAAGTTTTTTTTTTTTGCATATTCATCCACACGATCGCGTACGTGTCGGTGCTTGCTGCTGGCACGAACGCGCGCCTGTACTACTTGTTAGATTTTTGAAGGTCGAGTCTGTAAGCTTCAATCCAAACGGTCGGCCGGTCGGTGGTATTGTCCCCTGTTTCAATAGAGTAACCAATAATGCGACTTGAGCCGTGAATATGACCACAGAGGTTCCGGACAACATTTGACAGCGAGGGAGCGCCCCATCAACATGCACACTTCATATACACGCGTTTGCGTGCAACCCAAGCACGTCACGAGTACTCTGAAGGTAAATATCGCTGGGATATTGCTAAGAGACCCAACCACTCAATCTAGGGTAGTGTCATGGTATCCTCGTTTCCCCTGTCGTCGAGGAGGTGATACTATTTATTGTTTTTCAGGGAAGAGGGATGCTTGCCCTCTCTGCCAGAAGCATCTGGAGAGGCGAGGAGCGCATATCGATAAGAGTAGCAAGAGTCAGCCCCCACAGTAGCCGGGCTTAGCGCGTCCTGCCTAACCGTGTGCTGTTATTATTACCTAGCTAAGACTACCTCTCTTCACAGCAGTAGGCCTTCCCTGTGGAACGGTGGGATCCTGGACTTCGCATACATGAGGCTTTCTACTATTTTCCGAGGCTCCTTACTTGATGAGCTCCATACCTCACCCGAAAACTGACCTCAGCAACAATCAAAGTTTATCCCGTTGCATAATCCCATGGTCCAAGTATACAAAAACGTCATTTTTCGAAACAAGATTGGCATTCCGACGATTTTGTGTTAAGGAGCCCCCGTCGTTCGGAAAACGTTGTAGCGGAAATGTGTTACCTTCATCGTAGAACGCCTGCCATAGCCTACGGTCGTTCGTGCCTGTCCAGGTGCCGCTCTACTAGTGTTACCCTATTTGCCATCTGCCAATGCGTATAGCGTGCATTAAGTAGTGCTTCTGCCAAGCATGCTATCTACATACACAAAGGAATCCATAATCTAACGAATTCGGACACCGAAAATGCTACCAACCAGACCTGAATACTTGACGAAAATAGAAGAAAAAAAACAAACGCCATACCTCTTAGGGGGCTCTATTATTAGTTCGCCCTCTTTGGAGGCCGACCGAACGAGCCACAAAAAAAGGTATTTTGTCTCGAAGGATCGAGTTATTGGGGCGTCGGTACTGTTCATTTTTCCCTGGTGCTACGTGTGTTAATCCGTTGTCCGTTGTATTGATAGAGCAACATTTTCGCGTGGGCAGGGTTCCAACCCTCGTGATTTTCGCGTGTATTTAGGGGGTAAATAACTTGTAATTAGTGGGCGTTAATTTTTACAGAAGTCGTCTGCCAGGGATTCATAAAAAAAAAAGAACAAAAACAAATAGCTGTGACATGGAGGATTTCGTCGAAACTGATATTTGCAAGCTGTGTGTCATACTTGAATCACACGTAGTTCGGGTTTGACATGATTACCTCATATATATACAGCAGACAGTACCTTTGTCCCTGTTCTTCCAAGAAATTACTAGTATACGAAACGCGTTTACGCTTTCTTTCCGCTGCGTACGTGTGTTGCCAATGACTCGCCCACAACTTTTACTCCTTCCACTGTGAGCATGCATTGCAAGAAACAAAACACACCGAAGCTGCGAGATCGATTTTTTCCTCAAAACCCATCCTTGCAAGCTTGGTGCATACGTATAATACCTGGCGATAATCCCATGCCGAGCAGACCACTCCGAAAGATCCCCGGCCGATCGTTTTGAAGCCGCTGTAACGAGAATTCAAGTGGAACGTGCTGATCAGGCCGCCAACCACCCCTGTTCCGACCCCATCCGCCGAAAAAACCCTTGCGCCACCCCCCCCCCCCCGGCAACGCCTCCGACGATGGTTGGAATCCTTCGCCGCAGTAGGGTTGACGGATCTGTTGACTCTTGTTACCATCGCGATTAGTTGAATCGCGCACGGATCCTATGAACAACACCACGGAATAAGGTGTGTAGATACACGTGTAAGGAGAGGAGGAGAGGTTGGAGCGACGGGATAGCAAGACGGACTGTACATTGATGCTGATAACCGCTTTAGGCCTCAAGGACTGCAATCTCCTTGTGGGGACAAGATCATTGGAAGTAGAGTCAGATTTAGGTTTATGTGCACTGCGCTACTAAAAGGGTTAAGTAGGTACAGTACACAATATAATTAGATTCTTGCATAGGCTTAACACATCGGACATATCAGACAGATCAGATAGATCTGATAGATAAGATAGATCATCAGATATATCGGATAGATCGAGATAGATCAGATAGATCCGATAGATCAGATAGATCAGATACATCAGATGCATCAGATAGATCAAATAGACCACTCCCACTCTGTGATCTGCAGGTTAGATCTTTCAGGGAATATATATTTTCTGATCTGTATGATCTACGTACACAGCTCATCATGTTGCCGGGCGGAAGCCATAGAATCTGCATGATCTACTGCGGTACATGCCCCCTGGGTTGTATCTATCCGCTCGATACAGATGCTGCACGACATCTCACAACGGTAGGTGAGGATTCAGCTGGTCTTTAGAAATAGATCATCTAAAATAGAGGTGTGATGGGTTTCCTTTCGTTTGGCGTCCTGGGTGACATATCATCCTTCTCCCTAGGAAAGTGCGTACGTACGTATGATACGTTGTTGAAGTTGAACCAGCAAATCAAAGTCTTCCGCTGACGGTCTGTTGATAGGATTGACCCCCGTTAACGCCTCTCTCGCCAGTTCTATCTAGTGCGAGGAGTTCCTTGATGCTAAGAAGGCTGTCTGTCAAGGGGCAAGAAGAGTGTGGTCAGCCATCATATCATATTTGCTGTAAAATTGGTGGATGGCAAGCATGATATTATACGACTATTTATACCGTAATACTATTATTGTTGTGTATGCCATCGGGCAATGTGCAGCAAGAGCTTCAAGGTACAGATCGCTCTTAAGCATTCCCCGTATTTTCAATACCTAGGACTGTAGGTCCGAATTGTAGTACAATACGAGTATATGTTAAGTGTAAGACAGTATGGGCCTAGGGACCGACTACTGCTAGCAGGTTGACGCCTTTGGCTCTGCTCTGGTCACTCACACCAAGAGTTTGCCGATGTTACTCGTGGATGTGATAAGCTCTTGTATTATTAATGGTTGCTGCTTGCCTCGCCAGATATCTTCTAAACAAATGGGCGAGGTGCTCATCAGAAAAGCAGGGGAAAACGCCTGCCAGGTATGATGAAGGGATCATTGCTACGAACCATACTGCCGCAACAGGGGGAAAGGGGTTCCATAACACTAGCCCACTCTGAAGGGCCGCACATGCAGATTCGTAGAAAACTCAGGCACGAACCAAACCGATCCGGAGATTCGGAGAATGGATCGAAAATGCGGCACTTCACAACCCATTCCCACACCTCTAACTTGCAAGGCTGTAGCCGATTACACGTTGAAACAGTCAAAGGACTAAGATCTTCACAAATGGCGTCGTCGGCAGGACATAGGTCGTTGGTCGTGAGTTTGAATCTTACGTCCACCATAAAAACGCTTTTAAAGAAAAGTGAATTTCCTCATGTCAAGAATCTCAAAAAATACTCGTGGATCCCCCAAAGTTGGAACCACGTGTTGGTGGCCCGTCGAACCGTATATCCGGTCCGTTCCAGGGGGGAGAGTGTTCTAAGGCTCAGCTTGGGTAGGCGACCGGTGAACCTTTTTCCTTCAGCCCAACGGACTAAGACCTTTACATATTTAATACATACTTCTCCGTGCAATTTCCGCCTGATGTTCTCTATTCCTTTGGAGCACACGTCGGCAGGGTTCCCACGGGACTTTCCACGGGTTCCCGTGGTATCCCACGGGATTTCACGATAACACGGTACGATTCCCATGGGACATCCCATGAGAGCCGACGTTATTTCGCGCTATCCCGCGGGATACCGTGGGTAATCCCAATCGTTCCCGCGGGATCCCACGGGCAAACCCATGGGTTTCTACGTAAATAACCGCCACAAATTCCACAACGTGCCGTACAAACAGAGTATGTCGACAGATCACGCGGGTTCCTTGCACTACTATTAATATCAATACCGGGCTACGAATGCTTTTGAACTCGGCGAACGTCTTACTGACTCTTGGACGTGAGGCACCGCGCGTTGAACCGTAGTGCAACTGACCGACGAACGTACTGTTGTTGTAGTTACATGGCGCACCTACGCAGAAAACGAGCAATAAGAAAGGCAGGCTGAGATTGACAGGAAACTAATAAAGTCGTGAGAGAGTCGTTGTACTGCAGTTAGTGTACTACTGTAGAACGCACCCTTTCCCAAATAATAATTTCAACCTGGAATATTTTTCCTATTTCTTGTTCGATGCCTGGTACCACGTATTGTACCTGACAGTATATAGCGCTACGACGAGCACGAGCAATATACGTAGACTGCTCGTGAATTTGCTAAATGTATGTTTACATTCGCCCGTACCAGGTATATACCAGCACAAACGAGAATAGCGTCTGCGAGACTGAGAATTTCGTCCAAACTCGCCATTATTTGCAAGCTTTTCGGTCGCGCGTGCTTCGAGTACCATTATTTTATTTATTTATTTATTTTTTTCTCATCCCATTCATTTTCTTCGTACATCTTCTTCTCTCTCTCCTTCCAACTCGTAACTCAGATCCGGGGTCACATAGCAGGCTCTTCTCCCCCCTTCCCGCTACGGTACGTGCCTTCCTTTTTATCGCGAGAAGATTTCAGCCTTTTCTTCCCTCGTCGACTCGCATCGAATTGTGCCTACCCACGCTGCAAGGCGCTCTCAACAATTGAATCCCTTTTTATTTTTATTTTTATATACCTATATTAATAGTGCTATGTACCAGTGCGAGCACTGAGTGTATGTGTATGAGTGTGGATGGCCTCGTGCTTGCATAAAATACCCGATATGATACGTACACACCTGGTACATATTATACGATTGTTCGTTCGTATGAAAAATATGTCATAACAGGTATGATACGTACCTGGTACGAATACTGTTTCCGGCCTCGGGTCGTTGAATGCAAAGTGTTGCCAGGTGTATAATAAGGGGATAAGGGGGTTTTGTGTCACGGGCATGGGGCGGGGTGATCGTTGTCAAGAGCACTCACTCGTCATATACCGGTATCTATTAATAGTCGTATTATAGACCGGTGCCGTACTTGTATCACACGGGTATACTGGTGTACCAGTTACCTGATATCTACAGTATCTGCGATGTTAGAGTAGGCTTGGCCGTCGCATGCCTCTCAGCGGATGACTGCCCACTACGTGAAGTAGACAGGATATTATACCGTACCTGGTACAACGTACACAGCAGTGCACCCGGCAGCGCACAAGGTTAATGGTGATGCACTCATATGGGCTGCTTTGCAATCTTCTGCCGACCCGTACAAACGGTGTACCAATATATGGTACGTGTTCAGGGTAAAGCCGCGTGGACCGGTTCAACCGTATGTATGATGATCATCATGCTTTGATCGTCCCTACGAGTGACCATGAAATTGTGCGTAATACGTGTCTTGTACCTGCATAGGGTGACTACATACCCGCGCCCACCGGGGCCCCCCTAACGGCTTCGGTTCACACACAGCGGGAGTGCTCGTTTTCGTAGCATACGAATGTGCCAGAGGCACAACAGCAGTGTATACCTGGTACTGCTGCTGTAGTGTATTTCAGTATTGTTTCGATAACCGAGTACGACGCACGAGTGCTATATGCGTACAGCAGTACATACAATTCCTCGTCGTGGATTTCAAGTTCTCGACACTTCTACCTCGTGGATTTCATGCACACCAGGACAGGAGGAGGATACTTTTAGTGGCAGTACCTCTCGCAGGAACACGTATGTATACACACCTCTCTTTTACCAGGGGCCCGATGGGTAGTAGAGCGAAGAGCACGGTAGGTTGGAATGTCGCGGCCACGCCGGCACTACGGGTAGCAGGAGAAAAGCTCCGAGCGTCGTAATAATTTACGAGTTGATACTGGTCGGCGGAGGACGAACTATTCGGCTCGCTCACTCGCACACATAGCAGTCAGGCTATTCGACGTCTGTACTGCTGCTGTAGGTAGGCTCTACGTAAAACAGCGGGGGCTGACAATACATCGTTGTAGACTGTGTACTGGTGGATAAATAGATACGCCCACACTGCTGCTGCTGCTGTTATGCCTGCCGTAAGATGGCGATCTTGTCGCACGAAAGCGGTCGGTGACGTATGCGTCATGATGTCATGATGCTGTCGACCTGTAACCGTATGTATTTAGTTTTTGTAACTGTCATTTTCCACGAACCGACGTGCCTACAGCAATAGAACAACAAGAAACACTAACCACCAGTATCATCATCAGTAGCAGCAGTAGTGCGACTATTATTTATAAGTGCAGAGTTACAGCAGTACGAGTACTACTACTCCGCCAGCTGCTCCGTTTCTCGTCATTCGCCGTGCCTTAGATTCTCTCCTCCCGATACCCCTCTCGAAATCCCCCTTTCATGCCTCTCTGTTGACGGTTGACGCTATATGTCTTGTCCAATCACGCCGCGTCAATAATAGCAACTCCCCAGTTTGTGTTTAATCAAGTATTCCGAAGTGGGGGTTCTTCGAGGATTCGAAGTTCGAACCAAAGGAATGTCTACCGCGTGACGTATTACCCCGTGCGAAGGGTACGAGGGGATCACTACGAACTACTTCAAAGTGTATCACCGCACACCATCGGATCGATCGGTTTACACGCAGAGAGAGAGTCCTACTACTACTATTAGTATTATTTGTACGTATGTATATATACGCGTCACACATGCTACAAACATACCTGGTACCGTTTTTTTTTATGCTTTTAGTGAGCACCGCACACCGCACACACCGCTGGCCGTAGGTGGCAAGGTGAATGGCCGAGACTTTCAATTTTTACGAAAAAAGGTTGAGAAGATATTCTAATCAGGTGGGATACGGTGCATACAACGGTTACACCTACAGGTATACCGAATATCTACGCCAGCTGGCACTTTTTCGACCAAAATCGCAAGCAAACGTTGACGTTTTTTTTATTCAGTACGGTATACACCGTACACAGTACGAGGTTTTGTTCCACATCTATCTCTCGTGTACGTAGGATGTAGGGCGGCATGCTTCCTTTGGAACATAGCAAAAGAGCACTGTACATACATACAGCCTGCACAGACAAGAACGGCAGCAACAACAAAAGAATGGCCGAAAGGTACTCACAATCAACTATTAAAAATAGAGGGGGCCCAGTAATAGAGCCCAGACAAAAAAAAACGGACCAACACACTACTGCTCTGTATCCCGCCTTCCCTTTTCCCTACGTCGAAGGCCGAAAAAAACATGGACGGACCCCCTCTGAGCTGCATGCACAGCTTCTCGGTCGCCAGTCCAATGTTCCGCAGGAGAATCCTCGTGAACGATATACTATCACCACTACCAGGTACTTACTACGGTACCAGGTAAACTACTATACTACTACTACTACTACTACTACTACTACCACTACAGCTAGTTATTTTTGTACTACTACTACTACTACCACTACAGCTAGTTATTTTTGTGGCACATAACATATATATTCTACAGTACATACACACAAGCAAGCGCGGCTGGCTTCAAGTCGACCAAAGTATTATACTACTACTACTACTACTACTACTACTACTACTGGAGTCGATACCAGAATCAACTATATTTGCAAAAGCTGCGAGATGAGCTTCGCTCGCCAGTTCTACGTACAGTGTTGTTCTACGAGGACAACAGCAAAAAGCAGCAGCATTCCTTTCGCCAATGATACGTTTAACTTTTAGACTGCGGTGAGCTTCCTGGCTGGTAGGGTAAATTTTCACAACAGTTAACAGACAAATCTGAAAAATGGTTACAAGGAAAACGTTGATTTCTACAGTGTTCCCAAATAGTATTATTACGTACACAGAAATTGCCTTGCAGCACATTCTAAATCCCTCTAGGGTGTGGTCTACGTAACATATATGTATATAAGTATTCGAAGTATGTTCCTTAGTCTTTTTTGGAAGAACACTACACATCGTCGAATGGCAAGCATAACAATCAAATACAAGTATACTACCTCGGTTTTTCACCTCGGTTGCTCGACCTTGCTTTTTTACCGTCGCCGAAAAATACGAGCCCAAGAAAGCCACGGCTACACGCTCGCGGAGGTGGCTTCGCACATGTCACCCGCCGCTGCCTGGGTAGTCTCGTGGTTCAGCTCGGTAGGGCCGGCGAAAGATCTCATTCCGAGTCTGCAGAATTCGCATTTCGCTTGATCAAAGACAATACCAGGTAGTCTTTAATTTCAGTCAAGACAATAAGAAGGAAAATCGTGATTTTTGTCCGGAGTGTTGTTTTTAGCCTTGATTATTTCTCCTAACTATATTTTCGTTTGCCTTCCGGCAAAGTGCAGAGCATTAACCATTCATACCACGAATCCCATCCAATCAATTCTCCTTCCCTGCGTATACTCAATTGAATACACACCACCCCCCTTACTCCAATATTGTACCTCTGTGATATGATCATCGGGTCACACATTGATATATATATATATTCGCCGTGCGTCCTACTCCGTATTTACTCTCCATGCCACCCCCACACCATCGGAAGGAATCCTCCCTCCTCCTCCCTTCTTCCCCTGACGGTCTGCCGGTCTCGAAGAGCGGGCTTGTATCGGTGCACCCGGCGCGAGATCGCGACCAGGGTGGTCACCGATATGACCTGAAAAAGGTGCTCCTCAAATACACCTTTTGGTCTAAGGGTACCCCCGTCCTTCCGTCGACGAATTCGATGCCTTCCTTTCCGAGGCACCCAAAGCTTTCCACCGCAAAGATGACAAGTTTATGGCTGCGCTCGTTGAAGGACACCTGTCCTGAACGAGTGTGGTGGTTTGCGCTTTCGCGCCTCAGAAGTGGAGACAGCTGATCTATCTCGATCAGCGCTGCCAGCCCACATGTGGACTCTTGCTCGGGGGTCTGCACGTGCAACGTCGAGGAGTATCGCCTTGTTGCCGTACTCTGACGCCGTAGCGTGTCGGAGGCCTCCCCTCTCTATCACTACATGCATGCGGAGGTTCCAGTCGGCGTCGAAGGGCGCTCCGCTTTCTACTTGAGGGCAGATCGACAACCACTTGAAGGCACGGGACAGTGCGTGGACTCGCGGCTGGTGCTGGTTTACCTTTGCGCTTGCGCGGTGTCACGTGCGCGCATGACGCGGGTCGACATCCGTCGCTTCCCAGCAGGGGCACCTTGCCACTAGGAGGTCGTCGATTCCCAGGAAACGACGTCCCATAACTCCGGGGTCGGTATGATTCGTACCGGACCCACAGGTCTTGCACTCAAACAGGCGACAGCGCCTGGTCCCTATAAGCTCCGTGGTCGAGCCTTGGCAAGATCTCTCGCTTCGACACCCCCGAACAAGTCACGCCGAACACCTCACGGCGCTTCGCGCCTGGTGTAAGCAATGTCTGCCTGCTTCGTGAAAACCCATGGTGCTCCGTCACGGTATTGTAATGATGCGAGGGTCTATGACCATACGACTACGGTCATGCATGTTATCGAGTACCCCCCCCCCCCCTTCCCCCCATCGCCTCGCCCCCGTTGCATGGGTTGGCGTCGGTTGGCAAAAGCAAAGTAAAACATGCCGCTCACTACGTGAGAGCCGGACAACCAGGGTACCGTTTTTGTTTGGCGGTCGCCCACTGCTGGTTGTCGAGTTATAGATCATTTTTGCGAGGTAAGAACCTTTACTCCGCACAAGTTATTTGATCGTATCACGTAATGTTTATGGTAAGGCACCCAAGAGGCAGTTACATAGTACTCTCATTGCTGTCTCTGGAAGTGCCTACACCGGAAATTAAATGAACTTCATTGAAGCTGTCATCCATGCGTAAGTTCGCCTCACAAGCGGTTCTTAGTAGGATGCAGCTCACCCTTCATGCGACTCGCCCTCTACCTCACGGCGCTTCGCGCTTGGTGCAAGCAATGTCTGCCTGGTCGGTGAAAACCCGGGTCTATGGTCATACGACTACGGTCATGCATGAAGTCGAGTACATATCTCCTATCGAGTACACCCCCCCCCCCCTTTCCCCTATCCCTGGTATATTATACATAGGTTGGGTTGGCGTCAGTTGGCAGCGACACTGTAAAACATGTCGTTCACTACTTGAGCTAGACAACCAGGGTACCGTTTTTCTTTGTTTTTTTCGATTGGTAGCCGGCGGTCGAGTTGGATTATTTGTGCGGGGTGGAGAACCTGTACTCCGCACAAGGGGAATAATTGCGTCACGTAGTGTTTATGGTAAGGCACCCATGAGGCAGTTACAGAGTACTCCCATTGCTGTCTCTGGAAACAGCCACACCCGAAATTAAATTAACTCATTGAAGCTGCCATCCATGCACAAGACCTCCTCACTGTGGTAGGATGCAGTTCACTCTTCATGCGACTCGCCGAACACCTCTCGGCGCTTCGCGCCTGGTCCAAGCAGTGTCTGCCTGGTCGGTGAAAACCCGACGCGCTCCGTCCCAGCATTGTAGGGATGCGGGGGTCTATGGCCATACGACTAAGGCCATGCATGATATCGAGTGCACCCCCCCCCCCCTTCCGCAACGCGAACACCGATGCCCCCCAGAAGCGCAATCTCTTCGCATGTAAGCACAAGCCCTTCTGGAAGTAAAGCGACCGTCTTGCAGGGGTTAATGGCAATAACTCTTTCGCACAACTCGTGCTGCAGAAAGGACATGGTCCTTACCGTGTTCGGTGTGACCTCTGACATACCGGTGCCGATGTCATCGAGGTAGGAAAAGGATTCAACACCCCGGGGTTCGAAGGCCTCACGGGCCCGCTTCAGCACTGGCAGCAGCGGTATGTAGAACAATGCCGGGCCCATGGCGTCCCCTTGCTGCACTCCGCTGGATCTTTCGCCGCTCTCCCGAGTCCGTGTGGAAGAAAACAGGGGGAAGCCTCTCGCCGTATCATTTTGCGGTGTACGGCGTGAGTGCCGGCATACAAGTGGCCGCCTCTGAAAGCAATGCCGTCCGTTTCGCCTAATTGAAGGCGTCGGAACAGTCAATTAGGATGAGCCAGTTTATTTCCTCATCGTGCACCCGGGCGCGTAGAGCTAGCTGCTCCACCCCCCCTCCATTCCCGACCCCAAAATGCCTTGCCTCGTGATTAATGCCTTCCAGTCGTGACCACCACAACCGCATAGTCGCGACTGCGAGAAGACGTCAGCAATTCATACCTACACATACGGGGCGGCATTTTCCCCTCAAGGCAGTGAGGTTGGACTGCAAGAAGAGCGGCCAGAATACCCGCGGGAAAGCACCGGGGTCGTCGAAGATCCGTCTCCATAAGGCCTCGATGTCTGCTCCAAACTCCTAATAACCGAAGCCGGTCCTGATAATCGACTGCAGGGGTGAGAAGCGTAGATCGTCACTCCACGCGCATGATATTGAATTTCAGGAGTTGATAACGTCGAGGGCCACCCGCGAATCAAATTAGTCCTCTGGACGCCAGTTAGGAACGCTCTCTTCCTCCGGTTCCATGGAGCTTGCTGTCACCGCTGCCGCTGCTGACTCGGAGACGGGGGCACGGTCTTCTCCACGGGATTAGGCTTTCACTCGCTCCCATGTCACCTCGTCGTCGGGCGCGCGCGGTTCCGCGAAAATTCCGCGTACTACAGCTGACACTCCGCCCGAGCGGCGACATGCTGATACTTTATTGTACTTGTCCACGTATGTGGATTCGTAGGTTGGGCCCCTGAGCCGTGTCGATGCTCGACTGGTGTACTCCATCAACCACGGGAGATTAAGAGCGATGCCACCACGTTTGACAAACGCGAATCTCACGCGTCGCTTCACGCGGCTGTCCTGCGAGTGTATCAGTGCTGGCACGACGTACCTCAGCTTGATGGCTCTCAGGAGCGAACTCGGCGCCTCGGAGTGTCTGTGTGGCTGATGCGCTCCAAGGTCGTGACTATGGAAGCCGAGCACATGGGTGAGAATCTTGGCGTGGGCAGTAGCTAGCCCCCGCTGCACCTGAACAACGATGACGAAGTGCTGTTGGAGATGTTCGAGAGAAGCATCATCGAGTGACCCCGCTATTCCTAGCGAATTTCGGTCCCACGGGTTTCATATCTCTTCCTTCCGTTCTCCGCAGTTGTGGTCCGGCCTTCTTCTAAGTCCTGCGACCGTAACGTGGAGTGCAGGGTCAGCCTGAACTGCTACCTTCAGCGATTCCCGTCTCCCACTGCGGGCTGTGCCCTTACATGTACCGCAAATGAGTTGTGCGTGTGATCCACCCCCTCGGATAGTTTCCACCCAAGATGCTGATCCTCATCCCTCGCTACCTCCTCCTTTCCTGTGAAATTCGCTCGCTTCACCCCCTCCCCCTCTCGATCCAGCACTCGAGGGCGGCTTGGTGCCCCCTCTCGATCCAGGAGCTGAGGGCGGATCGCTACCCCCCTTCGATCCGGTCCAAGCTCCGAGGGCGGCTCGCTGCCTCCGGGTCGAGGGGTCGAGGGATCCTTCCCCGGCCCGTGGCGGCCCCTCTCCCAGTTCTGTTCGCTCGTGACCCCCTCCCAGAACCACGCGGTCTGCCTCGTCTACCTCTTGTGGCTGCCCCCCCTCCGGCTGCGCTCATGGGATAAGGCGACGTATCCCACGGTGTAGCTAGGGTGGTGCCGGGCTGTGTCAGGGAGACCCCCGAGCATCCTGGTGGCACGACGTCTCTATCTCTAGCGGTCTGTAGGTTTCCTATGGATACTAAAGCAGTTTTTTTCTTGATCCACCTGCCCGCTTATCCACGGGTCGCCCTCCGACGCCAGAGCTTCTCCTCCCGGTTGTGGCGTCCCCGCCATCGGAGGCAGAGGCAGCGCAGCACCTGGGTAGGGACCCCCAGCTTTCGCCCCCATTCCACCTTAGCCGCCCTCGCGCGAGGGCGATGCGCTTCCAGCTGGTCTAGGGAACGTTGCCGCCGCAAAGGTTGCAGAGGCGGTACTGGACCTTGCCTGGTGGATCCCCGCTAGTGCGGCATTTCTACCCCCCTCGGTGTGACGGCTCTCATCGGCACTCCTAGCGGCGCCTCCCTGCTCCACCTGCCCTATAGGTTGCGGACCGCTCTCCACCGCCGGGTCCGCTCCCTCCGATGTGGCCCCCGCCGCCGTCGGAAAAGGAGGCAGCTAGTCCCCTGCCTCCAAAGCGTTTCGGGCCCGAGGGCCCAAAACGCCGTCGGACAAAGAGGTAGCGCATCACCTGCTTCCAACCCGTTTCGTAACCCGAGGATCTACTTGGTCAGGCAGTCTTTGCAAGTGGAGTCGAGGCCCGCCAGGAATTCGTGAACGTGGGGTATGCTGTAGACCCTCCGGTTTGGGAGTCGGTGTAAAATATTCTGCGCTCGGATGGAGTACGTGGCGAAAACCTCACGGTAGTGTCTGACTGCTGCTTGCCATTCCCTCGGTCTGGGGAAATCGAGGGGAGACCTTTGGGACCGGCCAAGAATATCGCTGAAGAGGAGGGAGCACAGCAAGAACAAGGAGGTTGGGCTCCTCCCATGGGTCCTCACCATCAGCTCGTAAGTGTCGTGGGAGCCAGTCGTCACGTAATCTGCCGGCTGCAGCAGCCGGCCGCCGTCCTCCTCATTGAGTTCGATTCCTTACAGTGCACCTTCCACCGCCGGCCACCTCTCCCCCGGCAGTGGCCCTGGAAGGTCTTCCGCCGTCTCCGCTGGATGGGGAGGCCGGTTTCTTGCCGGACATTCGGAGCGACACGTAACACATGGCTGCGGGTCTTCTTGCCCACTCGTGAGGCACTCCACACGGTCCAACACGCAACTAGTGTGCACTTGCTCTTCGTAGGGACACGGGATGCATGTCCGTAAAGAGTCCACCGCCGAATCCCCGGACGAGTCCTCTGGAGGCTGCCTCCACAGTAGGTGCAGAGAGATGCACCCCTGTTTCCCGCGGTCTGACCACTCTATGTGACGCCGTGAACAGCACCCCCCGGCTCTAGCTGCCCCCTTCCAGATAGTTCGCTCTCCTGCACCGAGTCCGACACGGCATGTGGTACATGACACATGATACAGGTGTAGAATCATCACAGCAGTAATCGTGATTTTTAGGAATGACTATATAGATTCACAGAGGGGTAGATCATAATCATTGAACAAATCGTGAACGTACATTTGAAGAAAAGCAGCGTTTAGTGTGACCCTGGAGGAATAAGAAACAGTTGTTTGAGACAAAAAGGTGGTGTTATTACCAGACATAAGAAATTGAGCCTCAACCACGCCTGGACCCCAAATTGGAGTTTCTTAACTGCGGGCATCGACTGTACTGCACTCTACTTGTATATAGTACGACGAGTAAATATTTGCAAGACGCTGGCCGAGAAACGTACACCGTTGTCGCGCCACATAGGCTTTATGGCCTCACGACAAACGAAACATCTGCTTGCTGGGCTCATGGGATTGCCTTGATCTGCTTGTTTCCTCCTAGCCTACAACTGGTGTACTCCGGAGTATATTAAACCAGGTACGGGTGAATTGAACGATCTGGCCAGATCTGGCCGCTCGTGATACGGCCCAGGGCTGCGGGATGGTTTTGGTCTGCCCTTGTGGATGGTATTGTTTTGCTCTCCCTCCCTCCTTCCGTCCCTCGCCTCCCCCCCCCCCCGAGCTTGGTGCAAGCAATGTCAGCCTGGTCGGGGAAAACCCGATGTGCTCCGCCTTGGCATTGTAGGGATGCGAGGGTGTATGGTCTTACGACTACGGCCACGCATGGTATCGAGTACCCCCCCCCCCCCATTTGTTTTGGCGATCGGTCACAGCTGGCGATCGAGTTATAGGTCGTTTGTGCGGGGTGAAGAACCTGTACTCCGCACAAGGGGAATGATCGCATCACGTAGTGTTTGTGGTAAGGCACCCATGAGGCAGTTCCATAGTACCCTCATTGCTGTCTCTGGAAATGGCCACACCGAAAAATAGTTCAACTCACTGAAGCAGACATCCATGTGCAAGACCGCCTCACTGTCGCTGGACGAAGCTTATCCTTTATGCGACTCGCTGAACACCTTACGGCGCTTCGGGTTGGGTGCAAGCAATGTCTGCCTGGTCGGTGAAAACTCGACGTGTTCCGTCCCGGCATTGTAGGGATGCGAGAGTTATTGGTCATACGACTACGGCCATGCATGATATCGAGTGCACCCCCCACCCCGCCCCCCCTACACCGGAAATTAAATCAACTCATTGGAGCTGTCATCCATGTGTAAGTCCGCCTCAAAAGCGGTTCTTAGTAGGATGCAGGTCACCCTTCATGCGACTCACCAGACATCTCACGGCGCTTCGCGCTTGGTGCAAGCAATGTCTGCCTGGTCGGTGAAAACCCGACATGCTCCATCCCGGCATTGTAGGGATGCGAGGGTCATGGCCCTACGCCTACGGCCATGCATGAGATCGAGTACATATCTCCTATCGAGTGCACCCCCCCCCTCCCCCGCTTTCTCCCGCCGCCGCCACCCCTCCCTCCTTCCCTCTCTCTACCGCCCCTCTCTCTACAGGTATTTTCTAGTTGGTCGAGTTCCGAATTTTGACGAGGTAGACCAATCGTCGTTTCCGTCTGTCGCTCGCTCTGCTTTGCAGGTTTACATTCATTTGAACCAACGTATCCGGCTGCCATTGACTGAAACCCGAGCGAAGGACATCTGAACGCCCACAACCGGGCGGTACGGTGAATCACGTTATACACACGTATGTTTGTGTATTTGGCACTCCGATATTGGGCCGTACCCATCGTCCAGTCTAACGTGAATCGAATACCCTTTAATACCGCTGAAGTACAACAGTGGTATATCTCTTGTATCGCTCTGAGCAAACAAATATCCCATTTTCCCTTCTCGAAGGCTACTTACATGCACCTCCCTCCCTTGGCAACCTCTTGCCTATCCTGTAGTTCTCCTCGTCAATATTACACCCCCACGTCACTGGCAGCAGTCCTCCAGTTTCTTCCCCCCTTCCCCTAGCAACCTCGCAGCCCCTCTGTAAGTTCGAACCGGTACACTCGGCGTGAAATCGCGACCTGGGTAGTCACTAAGACTATTTAGATAGTGCGTTATTTGCAGACTCGAAGGACGACGAAGGACGACGCGTCTGGCCCTCCGACGATGCTTGGCGTCCCCTTGTCGATCAGGTCGGTGCCTTCCTTTCCGAGGCGCCCAATACACGTATAATGTGCCAAGGGCACACGAAAAAAAAAACCGACCACCCCCGTTTTTATTTCGAGTCCCCAAACAGGGGGGTATACTAAAACCAAGTATAAGAATGAAGAAAGAAATATGTTTCATTTCATTTCTGACAATACTCTCAACCCGCTACGAGCAGTTTATTTTCAATTCCGGCATGACATGGCAGAAAATGCGGTCTCGTTTCCCGATTATGCTTGTTTTTTTCCCCATCGGTACGCTTTTTAGCCTTTTTTAGAAACCGCGGGCTAGACCTCCAGGGAAACTAGCTGATGTGAGAACATCGTCCTCATGAACAACATCGTGATCATGTCGTACGTTGGATGGCGTCTTGACAATAAGTCCCACTGTATGGGAGGGAGTCTTGAATGAGCTAAAAAGCCTATCGTTTTTTAGCTGATCAACTCATCCACCACATATTTTATCGCCTATTTTAATATCGTTCGCCTTATTGCTTGCACCTTGGCTTCCTTGCTCGTATAGTAACGAATGCGCTGGAAACATATGCCAGGTACAAGTACCACAGGTACTATAGTAAGTGGTGTAATATCCCTAGCCCTACCTTGGAGAAAGCGTCATAGGACGGTCATCTTAACGAAAAAACTGAAGGAATCGATCGTGATGCAAACATGCTGAACAGTTTTCTCATCACACGGGACGCTCGGGGGGGGGGACAGGCGTATTCATTTATTTTTAATATTATTTTACTGTTAATATCGTTATTATTGGTATGCTTGCCATCCGACACTGTGCATCATGAGCTTCAACATCGATCAATCAAAACATTCCTGAAAGAAGAAAACCACGGAAACGAAGGAAATATATGCGCAAGGTCTAACTTCTTCTTTTTTTTATCCTCCGGCTTCTGCCTACTTCCCGCTATGCTTTATCTACGATACTCCATGTGTCATCTTTGCTCCCTCCTCCGTCTCAAGATGTGCTCTTTGCGTTATATTCTTAAATCCTAAGCCGCATCTAAGCTCCATCCCCATGCCATCGGTGTGGGTCTGTCACCCCCCCCCCCTCGTTCCTTATCGTTTCCTGGCGATCCCTTAGCAGCTGGAGTTTGAAGCGCGACACCCTCCTCCAAATAGCGGCATGTGTAGTCACCGAGACGATTTTAAGTAGGCGTTCCTTCACCATTCCTTTCCTTCCCATCGACAACCCAACCTTCCCCCCCACGACACTAGCTGTCAGCTGGTGGATGAACTTCCTGCCCTCTACCCCGAGACGCCCAAGTTTTCCACCGCTAAAGTGGCAAGTTTGTGAGTCCGTTCATCAAAGGCCACATGTCCCGGACGAGCGTAGTGTTGGCGGTTATGCGCCTCGGAGGTAGAGGCAGCTGATCCATCGTGCTCAGCACTGCCTCCTCGCAGGTGTATCTGCGCTTGAGGTTCAACACAGGTGACGCCGCCCAGCAAGATGGACTTCTCCCTACAATCCCTGATAGGAGCGTCCCCGAGACCTCCTCTCCTGACGACAATGCCAATCCGCAGATTTCGGTCTGCGGTGAACGGTTCGCCGCTCTCCTCCTGGTGTCGAATTCCTAGCCGCTTCAACGTACGGAACATCGCGTGGGCACGCGGTTGGTGCTGATTTACCGGCGCCCCTGCTCTGGGACAGATGCGCGGGTGGCGGGTGTTGCTTTCCTTTTACAGTAGTTTTTTTCTCACAATCACTATGCATTGATATATCCCTTCCGAGACGGAGTACCTAGGGGAGGGGGGGGGGGGGGCGTTAGTAGAGCTGAGCTCGCGCTATCAGCCCACACGGTTCCGAACGCTTCACAAATAAGTATAGATTTTGCTACTAATAATATTGTCCGTCGTGAGCTCATCTTTGTATTGCAGGGAAGGTATATGGCCGGTCGCGTTCGATACCGACGCACCGTGTCCGATCGTTATCATCGTGGAATGTGGACGCTTTCTTCTTTCCATACTATATATCGCTGTTGTATTGTAGTATTAATAGTACGATAATGTTACTACCCCCTTTTGGGGCGAGGAGTTTTTGGCGCTCTAAATCCTTGCCGTTTTTTTCGTCGTAAAGTCATATATATCGCATACGTATCCATATCAACAGCCCCCTCCTCCCCCTCGAACGGTATACAATGCCTCTCTCTGTATTATATACGCGTGCCTCGGTTATTTCCAGCTGGTTATTTCCACACGATGGGTCAGCAAAACTTCTTCCATCGCTCGTCATCAACTGATCTTTTACAGAGTGAGTGAGTGGTACGAATAGAACGTAAACGTTGTGCTTTTTGGCGTCTTTACATATATACCTGGTGTGTATGTACTCATAGTCAGGTATTCGTATGCTGCTACTATGTTACTATGCCTACATATACTGATTGTGTCTGTTATTGTTGAGGGTTTACCGGTCGTTGCAGTTTAATGCCGACAGCAAGTAACAATGATTCCGCATGCCAGGTACCTGTACGACGAGTAGTATATAGTACTTCAGTCGAGAGTAGAGAGAGGTGTGGGGGACGGGGACTGGGGAGTGGGGGGTGGGGGGGCATAATATAATTCACTCCGTGTATTTATTTAGCAAGTACCTGGTAGTATTCAATAGTATGTGTATGAAACATTTGATCATTTTGTTTACGACGTTCGTCGCGAATAATCGCGTCGAGACGACGAGGTACCGACGGCGCCGCCTCTAAAGTTGCGTGTCAGAACCGCGGGCAAGTCGTCGCACGTTTCCTCGCACGAACATATACATACACGAGTCGACAGAGGAAGAAAAAACACGGTGGAGACGTGGTAGGTCACAATCAATCAATCAGCGCCACTATTATATAATACGATGTTCGACACTCTGGCCGAGAACATAATGTCCTTTTGGTATTGATTTCATAACCCAAACGTAGATTATATTACATGCCAATTTGGCAGAAATAAATATCACTCACTTTTTCTTTAATTCCTCGTCGGCAAGTCCGCCGCCCCTGCAATAATTACTTCCACGTGCTGAAACATACAGAAGTACTCGAAATTACACTACCTGTGGGTGCGTGCTGGCTACTCTTCTTCCTCTCCTCCTCCTCCTCCTCCTCCTCCTCCTCTTCCTCTCTGTCGCGCAACCGAATAAATGTGGATACCAGTTTACCAGCGATGCCAGGAGGAGACGCTCGCGCGAACGCCAGCACCGGACTCGGAATTAATTGTCATCGTACGAAATCAATGTACCGATGTACCGGTACGTACGTATACACTCACTATACTACACGTACCGATGGTGTGTTTTTGTCATACGAGGACAGACAGATAGTACTACGATATTTAATGGTATACTAGTATTATTAAAGTGTTGTGGAAGGTCGTAGGACTTTGGGTCTTTTTTCCAAAGACGGGCGGAACTACTTGAACAAAATATGGGGACTCCCCACGAAGAGCATACATAGAGACAGGTATTACCTGGTACCTGGTACACATGCGTCTCGATATATGTAATAATAGTATAGGGATACACATCAACAACAACAACAGCAGCAGTGGATTCCCTGCGAGTATCATTATTGTTTTACGGGGGACCATCTTTTAATAGGACCAAATATTGTTCGTAAAAATTGTTGAATATGTAGGTTTTTATCTATACCATAGATAGGTCCTATTAACTATGGTCCCCCGTAAATAGCAGTGATAATACTCGTAGTAGTGTTAATAGTAGATAGTATAGTGGTAATAGCAGTAGTAGTAGCAGTAGGCGCGACCATACGCGAGTACGCTCTTCGTGGGCATGGATCGGGACACGTCTCAACATCGCAACATCTCAACATCTCAACATATATACTCGACTCGTACAAACGTGGGGCGAGCGCAGCGACGCGTCAATCGTCGATCCAATCCCAACTACTCTGTGTGCATATCATATTCAAGGTACCAGGTGCGTATCAAAATAAGAGATTTTTTATCGCAAAGAAAAATCGAAAAATGAAAATCAGTCATCAAAGCCATCAAACAGCAAGGAATCCCACACACATCGTATGACAGATTAAAAAGTCCAGCACGTACCACAGCAGGTACGCGATTTTTCTTGCGATTTTTGACTTGTGCAGACCAAGCGCAGACTTGGAATTAGTTTGTTCGAACGAGAAATAAAAGACGAGACAAAA
This sequence comes from Nereocystis luetkeana, assembly GCA_031213475.1. Classification (NCBI taxonomy): domain Eukaryota; class Phaeophyceae; order Laminariales; family Laminariaceae; genus Nereocystis; species Nereocystis luetkeana. The sequence goes on from JARUPZ010000021.1 coordinate 827,007, forward strand.
GAGCAAGTCTTGAGCTGAAAAGCAAAGGGGCATCGAAATCAAGAAACACACAACCAACGTCATCGCAGCGGTGCTAGAAGGGAAGGGGAAAAACTCATCGTGCTGCTAGCACATCGTAGGCCTTCAGCTCGAGCTTTGCTCTGTCCCAAGATCTGCTACTGTGGTCTGTAGGGGGCAATACGAGGAGCAGGCAAAGACTGCTGTTTGTCTGACACACTGCTGCTGCTGCTGCTTCCCGGATCATCAGGTGAGCGCGCGTTTATGTACTTTTGGGGCAAGCAGATCTTGGTGAACCCTGCTTTTACGTAAGTCAAACCGACGCACGGGTGAGATGAGACTGCCCATCTGTCTGGTGGGTATGCTAAATATATTGCCTGCTGAGGCTCGGCGAGGCTGCGGAGCACTCGGGGCTGCAGTGGTCTCGAGGCCGCAGTCTGCGCTCGGTAGGACAGTTAGTCCAGCGAAAAGGCAAGTGCATCGTGCATACCTCCTATCGCTCCTTCGTATCTGAAATCCCGTGGAATCTTGACCGAGCGCGGTGTATTTTGCTCTCTTTCTCTCGGCGATGCATTTAGGTAATGTGTTGCAATCTTCGTGAGGAGATGCGCACCTGTATAGATCGGTGCGCTGCAGCCTGCTTGTCCCGACCGACACTACCTCGTACTGCATCCTCTGGCCTAAAAATGCAATGTATGCTTAAAAAAAGACCGCACCGCTGCTGCTGCTGCTGCTGCTGCTGCTGCTGCTGCTGCTGTTGCTGCTGCTGTTGCTGCTGCTGCTGTGGGATATTACCGTCCGCCCGAAAAAGAAAACATATTTATACGTGCGGCTCACGAATGGTACACACGACGACGGAGGTGGTGATACGTACGTACGGTCTTCTTGTTCTGCTCATACTGGTGCCTTTGCCGTCTCTTTCCCCTCTCCTCATCGACAACGCACAGGACTTTCCCTCACCCGAATGCGACGATAACACCAAGATCGACGCGTGTGCTAGAACAGGACCCCCCCCTTTTTCTGATGGTGACTCGCGATAGCAAGAGCCGCGAGAACCCGGCTGCTGCAGCATCTGCAGCAGCAGCAGCAGCAGGAGCGGAGGAGGAACATGACTTCAAGAGGAGTGGGAGCTCGACAGCGCCGGTCGCTGCTACTGCGGGGGGTACGGGAGGCGGAGGCACGGAGTCGTCGTACTCAATCATGAACAATACCTTCCGCGTGGACTCGCGGTACAGCGGGCTGAAGGCCATAGGAAAAGGATCCTTCGGGTTCGTCTGCTCCGCGTCCGACGAAAAACAGGTGAACCTGATTTTGGAGTGTGCCATTCTGATGAACGTAAATGTAAAGACCTTTGTATATCTCAATTCAGTGAACAAAAGTTTATTATATTTCCGTCCAAAATTGTGCGTTGCATTTTTTTTTTCGAACAAATTGAGCGCCTGCACTTGGGGATAGTGTGTACGTACGTAAGACGGCGTGTGATTTGTTGCTTGATGTTGATGTCAGTACGAAAGAAAATGAATTTCGAAATGTTCTTGTTGCGCACTTTCTTCTTGTTGCTCCTGTCAGTTCGTGGATACTCTCAATTGGGTCAGCCATCATATTGTGTGCCGTTGCTTTTGGCGCTGCTGCTGGTGTTGCTGCTGTTGCTGTCGTTGGTGATGTGGTGATCGTGGTACAGGTGAAGGTCATTGGTGATGTCGGTTCGTACGAGTATACGTAGCAAGTCCGTTCGCTTTGTTTGTCTACCCGCATCATCACGGAACGGCCACGTGCCACGTGTTGCGTTTTTGAAAGAGGGCAGATCTCCCTCAGGTCCATGGTGGTGGTGTGGTTGTGCAGCAGTGTGATGCTGGTGCACTTTTCTTTGTCAGTCCGATCAGTCGTGGAAAATGAAAAGCTCTGGGGAGATCGAAAGGATCACCTCAATCTTCGTGAGCACCACCATACAAGGCAAAACTCGCACTACAGCAGAGCAGTACACAGAATATACCGGTGTGTACTCGTAGATTCGTAGCCTATGATACCCCAGGAGTACATTTTCCCGGTGTATACTCGTAATATTAACGGAATCTAAGCCGAAGGCGCCGAGTCGCGTGGGTCTATACTTCGTACCAGGTACTCTATCTACTGCTACGTAGCGCAATTTTATGTGAGTCGACGAGGGAAAATGGGGCCGAAGTCTTCTCGCGATAAAAACGCAAGATTAAAGCACCAACCGTAGCGGGCAGGAGCGAGAATAGACTATTTTGCAGTATTTTGTGGCCCCGGATCTGACTTTCGACTACAAGTGCTGTATTATTAATGATACTAATGATACACTTACCGGTATTTATTACCAGGTATAGGAAGGAGAGATAAAGAAGGGTGAAGATACTATTAATATTAATAAATGGGATTTAAAAAAAAAAAATGTGACACAGTGACTGGGTGCCGGTGACCGTACACACACAGCAGTAGGGATTGGCATATTGTACGAAGCAAAGATCAATGTCAGATGAGTGAGCACCATTTTTAACACATTTTATTGTAAACGAAGACAATACCACTCCTGCTGTATGATAACAGGTACCGGTATGTTGTGATACGGTCAACCTTTTCTGCCACATTTTCAAACTCAACCATGCGCTTTTCGTCGCTTGCGTAAATCTGCGCAATCAGGGAAACTTCCTCAGACGTGCCCGAATAAAATTATGCTGTTCTAGTGAGGCTCGCAGAACTGGACCTATGTGCACGAGCGGCGTGCACAAAACTCTGTGCAGGATGCGGTTCTTGTTGGTCAAGGCGGGTCTTTCGGCCGCCAGGCGTTTTTCTTTTTTTCCTAAAAACGCCACCTAAACACGCGGCGAAGCCGCGTGACTGACTGCCCCTGCCGACCTCGAGCCCTCCAAAGGGTTGGGGTTACGGTGAGGTCTGGGGTTTGGGTTATAGGGAAGGGGTGAGGCCTGGGGTCGGGTTGGTCTGGGCCGACGTGCAAGATTAAAATTGACAACACAAGTCCTGCACAAAGTTTCGTGCAAGCTGCTCCAGCACATAGCCGGAACCGGCTTGTGGCTCGACCCATGTGCAGGATGCGCGTCTTATTGGTCAACGCGGATCTTTCGGCCAGCCGCCGTTTTTTTGGGTAAAAGCCACTAAAACAGGCGGCGGAGCCGAGTGGCTGCCCCCGCCGACCTCGGGCCCCCCAAATGGCTGGGGTTCGGTTTCAGGTTCGGGTTAGGGTCAGGCCTGGGGTTGGGCTGGGCTGGGCCGACGTGCAAGGTTGAAATTGACGACACACGTCCTGCAGATATTGGGAGCCCCGGCTCGTAGGGATTTTGTCACGAAACGGCAAGGCGTTTGTCTCCGACGGTGAGCTCATTTTCGAGTTCAGCCAACGGCACCCACCACCCCGATCCAGAACTCTAACCCTAACCGTAACCCCAACCAGAGGCAGGCCTGCTTGGTTGGTGTGCCAGCAGGCCGGTATCCTCGGAAAGACTCTCTTTTGCTGTTCGGGCACGTCTAAGGAAGTACGCCTGAACGATCGACGAGAACACCGCTTTTTGTGATATTTAAATATACTACGCACTTGGTATGATACATACGTACAGTTTAGTGCAAGATCTCCACTCGGCGTGTTACCGTTATCAACTGTCGAGGAGTGGCGCAGAACTATACCAGGTACTGAATTTAAATATACTACCTGGTACGCGCTTGGTATGATACATACGACAGTTGAGTGCAAGATCTCCACTCGGCGTGTTACCGTTATCAACTGTCCAGGAGTGGCGCAGAACTATACTGGTAGGTATTACCACTTACCCCAGGGTACTGGTATTCAACTAAATAATGTGCCTGGTACGAGTGAAAAGGGCAGGGCTGGTGAGCTATTTTATGGGTACCCTCGATTGAGAGGGGCTGAGGGAGGCGCTGTGTGTGGTTCTGTTTTACCGCTTCGATCGATGATATGAACACTGCTTGTATGAGGCCGAACCAATCGTCACATATTACGTGGCTCGTGGTACGTCCAATGATCTCACAATATGTAAGCATTATATAGCCAAGATTACATGACAGGAGACCTGTCTTCGGGGGCGCGGCAAGGCCTGTTTCATTATTTTAGGACTGTCCACGGGTCGGGTCAAACCTCGCGGATCACGTCGAGCCAGGTCGGGTAAGGGTGACCCGACCCGACCCGACCCGACCCGACCCGACCAGACCAGACCAGACGCAACCAGACCCATTATATTCATCAACATCCTGGCCTGACACGGGTCGGGTCATGACCCGTGACGAGCCCCTCCTTTCTGGTCTTGTTAGACTGTTTTTAGTGTAGGGGGCGGTCAGTCAGACCCTCCACGAGCAAACATGCAACAATCTTGGAAGAGACCGTTTTTTTTTGCACCTTTAGGCCTCTTTTGTCCTTATTATGCTGACGTTAGTGCGAGGGGGCGCTCGGTGAAGGGGTAAGTCACACCGCGGTCTCCTTCGTAGCAGATTCGTTGTTACTACAACACTACAGCCGTATCATATCAGACGTGAAAAATATCAATACTAGGTAACTACGATATGAGATCTTGCAAGGAAGATGCGAGATAAAATCAAGACTGTACAGCAGTAGTAAGAAGTGTAAAGGCCGAGGCCGCCTCGGGGTGGTGAGAGTGATTTGATGAGGTGGGAGATCCGAAATTCATACGAGTACGCATTTGCTCGTTGAAAAGGACGGTAACATCACTCGCATTGATGAACACTAACGTCGTTCTACGCAGGAGATCTTGTTTTTTGGTGTTTTTCTACTGGGATCGGCGTTCGCGGTATGCGTCCACACAGTAATAATAGTAGTCTCCGTTGTTTAGCTCAAACCGCATCAACGTCAACAACAGCCTGCCTGTGCTACTATTGCCTGTATAGCCTTGAAAAACGCAGGCCGCAGGTCGAGAGGTTTGCCACCTGAGACATCAACAACAACAACAACAACAACAACAACGAAACAGAACCAGCAACTGCGAAAACAGCAGTATAACGCACTGCTTACAAGTTCACTTGCCACCTTATTTTCCCCGATATCTTCGCTAGTATCCTTCGTATGCTTCATCTCCATCGCATCCCTTTCGATCCTCCATATCCTTCATATCCTTTGTATCCTTGGTATCATTCACATCCTTGATAACCTTCATATATCATTTCGCATCCTTCATATCCATCACGTATATATCAGGGAAAGAGGGTCGCCATAAAGAAGATCCACCCCATGGCACAGCACGTCGTGGATGCCAAGCACGTCCTACGCGAGATTCGACTGATGAGGTACGAAGAATAAGATTACGACACAAACATGAAATCATTTTCAACTCTAATCCCAAGTAGTTCACTTATCGGACACATCACGATCTTCTTGAAGATCGCCTAGATCCTGCGTTTGCGGTTGTGAGATTTTTATGCAAGAGCCTCACCATACGTATCCAACCCGGCGAACACGTATGTGCGCAAGATGCGTGTCTAAACGATCCCCGCCCCGGCAAAACTTGTGCTAGATCGTGCAGATCCTATATAGATCGGGGAGGTATCTGCTTCGAAATATCTAGATCATGAATTGAGAGGTCTGATCTGATACGTCCGATGTGTGACGTAGTTTGCTCCTGAAACGTGGGTGCTGTTGTTACCTACCTGGTATACCGTAAAGGGGATTCACTAGCGACGAGAGAGACCCACCCTATACACAACGAATGGGTTTCCATGGGCATGGATGGCGTGCGTGTGGTCTCTGCCCCCCATGTACCGGTGCTGTAATGGTCCAAACAAGGACGGCGCAGCGAGTACCCTTTCCAGACGATCATCTGAAATGTTTTGTCGCTATGAGAACGAATGAAGCCCAGTGAGGCAATCGAAGGGGAAAGGTGGTGGGGATGGGGTGAGGGGGGGCGGGGGGGCACTAACGGTGCTGTATGGATAGACACATCCCTCATCCCTCCGCTGGTTGTGTGGTTGCGTTATTACAGGCTGATGTTCATTACGGCCGTACAGTCTCGGAAAAACCCCTCTCGTAACATTAACAACGAAGTATGTGAGGTTCCCAACGAGTTCTGGACAAAACCAGACGTTGCCCCAGGTCCTATTTAATATTACAGAGCCGGGAACGAACGGGTTTCCATGTTTCCATGGGCATGTATGGCGTGCAGTTCCTGCCCCCATGTGCTGGTGCTTGAATGCTCAGAACAAGGACGACGCAGTGAGTAGTGGGCTGGAAGTGGCCACATTAGAAAACTAATAAATGTTTTTTCGCCGTCGTCCAATGCAAGTCCGCCTCACGAAGCGATTGTTAGAGGGATGCAAACTCCTTCGTGCGACTCGCCCAACACTCCACGGCGCTTCGCGCTTGGTGAAAGCAATGTCTGCCTGGTCGGTGAAAACCCGACGTGCTCCATCCCGGCATTGTAGGGATGCGAGGGTCTCTGGTTGTACGACTACGGTCATGCATGACATGAGTACACCCCGCTCCAACCCCCCCCTTTCACCATACCCTTGAGTCTGGACTGATGCTGAAACCGTCGCACCTCGGAAGCGTTTTCCGTTTGGAGCGTTGATTCCTCCGGGGAACCAACGGTGCTGTTGTTGAGAACGGTCTTGTTAGGCACTTTCAAGGCCTCTTTTGGCCTCAATATACTAGTTTTAGTGTTGGGGGCGGCCAGGGAAATGATCTAACAGCGGCTCCCTACGTAGCATAACTGATGGAGGACCACCACTTGCAGTGTATCGTTTCCGCTTTTTATCCTGATTTCGGATGAGATTATTGTTCCGCCCTGTGGTGAGAAGGGTGGCATACACATATACGACGGCTGGCATGGTAAGGGTGCTTGTATTTCAAGGGTGCTTGTATTTTAAGGGTGCTTGCATTATGTTGGGTTTTTTTTGTTTCGAGAAATTGTCCGGTGCCGATGTCTTTGTCGCGTCACGCAGGTACCTCGGATCCCACCCAAACATCGTTTCACTGGAAGACCTCTTCGTCTGCGAGCACTACGACGAGCTGTACATCGTGATGGAGTTGCTAGACTCCGACCTGCACCGCATCATACAGTCCCCGCAGACCCTGGGGGATGCCCACCACCGCTACTTCATGTTCCAGCTCCTGAAAGGGGTCAAGGTCAGAACTGTCAGCCCTGCGAGTGCTAAGTTAGTTCTGCAGGCTGTTTGTGCCTGCTATTTGTGCTGTGCTTCTTAAAATTAAGTATTTATTTTAACCCCTTCAGTAGCTGAAGGCATGCCTTGAAGGGCAAATGGCTTGATTGCAGTACAGGATCGGCCACACCAAGTAAATACCGGTGTCGCCCTGGTGCCTATATTTATCGTGTACCACTCTCTTAGCCACTGCATGTTAGGAACGTTTATATACTAATATTTAATCTCAAATATCCTTTCAATTTGGGACATGGTGGTGTGTGTGTCCCTTGCCGGTGCCTCCGCCGACATCCTGCGCTGACCATTACTATTTTAATAGTCGATCTACAACGTCTTCAGCGAAAGCGAGTTACCCCTTGCGTGGGTGGAGATGTGTATGCTGATGGAACATGAAAATGTTGTACTCAAGCACTCGCCCCACCACACCCCATGGGGCTGGTTACGCTCATTTTTTTTTCCCAGATGGAACATAAAAGTGTTTGTGCTCGAGCGCTCGTCTCCCCGCCCCCCCGAGCTGGATATGATGGTTAGAAGGGAATACCCACTAGCCTAGTGTGTCAGCGCTGACTGGCCACTGAGTAGGCTACTAAGGCTAGTAGGCTACCTGCCAATCAGTGCTGGCTGAGTAGGCTACCAAGTAAGCTACTGAGTAGACTACCGAGTAGGCTAGTAGGTTATCCCTCCCAAACGGTGCTGGCTGAGAAGGCTACTACACACGCTACTGAATAGGCTAGTGAGTTATCCCTCCCAATCAGCCCTGACTGAGCAGGCTACTGAGTAGGCTACTGAGTAGGCTACTACTGTAGTAGGCTATCCATCCCGAACCAGCGCTGACTGAGTAAGCTACAGCAGGCTACTAGTAGCTTATCCCTCCCCAACCAGCGCTGACTGAGTGGGCTGTTGAGTAGGCTAGTACGGTAGGTTATCCTTTTCAACCAACAGGATGCGCTTGCTCGTTCTCCCGATGAGGCATGAGAACGTGTTGCTCAAGCGCTCGCCTTCCCCCCGCACTCCTCGTCCCGCCTCGCTAATATCCTGGTGACGATCGTGTCCACTCTGCTTCGGAACAGTTCTCGCACAATAACCGCATCATCATACTTAGTCACGGCTGACTGGGTACGCTACTGAGTAGGCCAGTAGGTTATCCCTCCCGACCAGCGCTAACTGGGTAGTCCCGTAGCTCATTCCTTCTAACCTCAAGGGCACGTTTGCTTTTTCCCCTAATGGAGAATAAAAGTATCGTGCATAAACCCTCGCCCCCCCCCCCCCCCCCCCTTCCCGCCCCGCCTCCCTACTATCCTCGCGGTCATCGTGCCCACTCTGCTTTGGAACAGTTCTTGCACGATAACCGCATCATCCACCGCGACCTTAAGCCCGGAAACGTATTGGTCACAAAAAACTGCCAGCTCAGGATTACCGACTTCGGCTTGGCTAGGCTACGCCCGATGGGTAGGGGTGCCCACCCTGATGATGAGGTACGGGGTTTCCACAAGTCGGACAGGTCACGATCTAAATCATCTAGAGCTAAATTGAGTGTTATCTAAGATTCAGTCGGTTGGTATCCAAAAGTTGGTTGGTTGGTTGTGTAAACACCTGGGTGTGTGCTTATGCCCTGGTACTCACTTTGCTCTGCAGAATTCCTTCAGCGGGACGGGGCCCACCCTGATGCGTGGAGAGGAAACACTTTGCGCTCGAACACCTTTCTAGTTTTTGTGCTTGCAGAGGTTGATGCAAGCTTGGTTCTTCGGCCATACCACGACAGACACAGCAGAGGGTTAGATGTGCGTCGTGTCGTCTTTCTTGGAGGTAAAAACTAAAAACACAACGGCTTGAATTGGCGTCAACTCATTGGTGTATAAGTCCGTGCGCCTTGTGATTAAATTGTTTATATCGGTTCACCGACACGCGGGGAGATACACTATTCCTGCGAGAACTAACAACATTCCTGCGAAAACCCGGCCCCCGTTTGACAACATCCCACACGTCGGACAGGTCATCATGTCAAGATGAATCATATAGATCATCTACTGTAGATCATCAACAGCAGATCATTTACTGTAGATTATCTAGAGCCTAGCCTGCCGTTACGTGATGTTTCGCAGGATATGTGTTTTTATAGTACAGATCCAACCCAGAACATCTGTCGCGCAGAATAACGGCTCCCACAAGGCGACATGAGCTAGAGCATACAGATCATACAGATCACACAGATCATCTGCCCTGAAGGGTGTAGATCGTGCAGTGGGGATCATACAGTGGGGACCGGAGATCTGTCCGATGTGCCCAACATTCACAAACCTACGACACAGCGCCCAAAAAATCATTGAAATCTATATTTATCCCAGACGTTTACTTTTTTTCCAAGCCACTGCATATAAATGTCGAAGCCTGGGGGAGACTGACCGCGCGGTCACGTTCTAGGGGGGGAAGTCTTAGGCGAAGGGAGGCAAGCGCTTTCTGCCCGAGCATAATACTGTATTTTTTATATGTATTGCCTTTTGCTCCTGTAGAGCTCTCGTATGCTACGTACCAGGTATGTACCTATGTGCGTTCCGAAAACGCTCATCCTGTTTTATTCTAAGCGCACCACTAAGAGCCAAAGATGATGCGATGGTTGACGGCAGTCATGTCCCTTGGCTGACAGCCGTCAAGGAACGACCCACACTAAAACTGGTATAGTATGTATAAACAGACCTTGACGCACCAAAATTACTGTACTGTACAAAATGAACCGAAAAAATTGCGCAACCTCGGGAAGATCATGATCTATATATATCTACAGATACATCATGTAGTTCCTCACCTGCCGCTGTGATAGGTTGTGAAGGATCTGCATAGTATAGATCCGAACCAGGAAACATGTGCTATACCATGCAGATTATACAGCTCCCACACGGCAACGCGGGCTACAGCAGTAGATCATACAATATCATCGGGAATAGATGTATCTGCCTTGAAAGGTCTATATGATGATCTGTTGATGATCTGTCTGTAGATTATCTGTTTAAGGTCTGCATCTTTCTTACAAAATGGAGATCCTGATATGCTGTCGAAATCTCTCGGTTAGTCGAGAGACGCGGTCGGGGCAAGGGTTCAAGATCCCTGCCCCTTTCGGAGTGGTTACACTCTTGATGACAAGATTTTATCTGAAAATTGCCAACGGACAAAAAAAACATACCACCAGGCGTGCCGTGGAATTGCCTGGATTCGTTTAGGGACTCGGTCAAGGCAAAGAGCAAAAGAGACCTGTCTGCCCCCTTTTTTGAGTTGTCACACTCGTGATAAGAATGCGCGCGGCAATTCAAGATGGCCGCGAAACTTCTGTATCCTCCAAATCAACGCAACTATACTACTACTTCATTAGTTTATGTGGGAGGTTTTATTTTTATCGCGCACAGGGTTCAGCGTTCCCTCTGCTCGTCGATTTTCATCGCTTTTTGTTAACTCACGCTCTCGGGACTCTGGTTTTTGAAAATCGCGACAGGTGCACAACCCGATGACCGAGCACGTGGTAACGCGATGGTACCGACCCCCCGAGCTGATGCTCTGTCCCGACGGGCTGTACGGATACGCGGTAGACCTTTGGAGTGTCGGGTGCATCTTCGCCGAGCTGCTTGGTCGCCACCCGCTTTTCCCCGGAAAGGTGACACTGTTCTTTTGTGTCCGAAGACGGTAGGCCTTGTATCCGGTAAAGTGTGATCGGAAAATATCGGTCGGTATAGTGTGTACGGAAAATGTCGGTGCCCCGTGTTCGGAAATAGTGTGATCGGAAAATATGATTGCCCCGTACTCGGTAAAGTGTTTTCGGAAAATATCGGTGCCCCGTATTCGGAAAATATCGGTGCCCCGTATTCGGTGTAGTGTAATCGGAAAATGTCGGTTGGCACACAAACACGGTGCTGCCGAGCTACTGTACCTGGAATAGTGGCCCGTTTTCCCACTGATACCTGGGGTACCTGGATGGGTGGCCCTTTCCCACAGTGATGAAGAACTTCTGCGTTCTAAATTCAATCGGCTTTCGGTGTCCGATGAAATATTCGGCGTCCGATTTAGTGTTCGGCGTCCGATGCACGATTTTCGGCGTCCCATGCAGGCTTCGTCGACAGGGGCTGCAAGCGTTGTCGCCTAAACGTGTTGATATTTTTCACCGTTCTTGAGCCGGTGAAAAAACAGCCCTTGGTATGTAGATTTATGAAGTACCGTTTACTCGCATTTTTTTCCGTGACTCGGTCATCAGATTTGTTTACCGCGAGCCAAAGTGTAAGTTTACGAAATCTACCGCACAACCGGCTACCATTTTCGGCTAGAAAGGCTACAGTCGGTATTTGAAGCTACGATAGGCAGGCTGTGATCTGTGTTCGGCTCGTTTTCAGCTAGATATTACGAAATCTGCTCTCCTCTGCGTTGCTATCAAAAGAAAGACCCTACGGCTACGTACAACTTCTGCGTTCGGTTCTTTTTCGGATGGCTGTGCTTCGATCGATCCGTTTTCAAGTGAAAAAACAGTGATCGGTTCGCATAATTCACTCGTCGGGTACCCTTGGTTGAGTACGAACTATGGGACCTTGCAGCTGACAGCCTGGTTCTGCTGGTAGACTGAATAAAGTTGTGGTCGTACGAATGGTAGCACTGCTGCTGCAGGTCGGCAGCGCAAATATCGATCGGTTTCGTCAAGTCCTGTCGAGGGACCGAGTTGATTCTGGCTACGTAGTACCGCGTTGTGTTTTTTTTTCCTTTTCGCGCGTACTGTCACGACGTGGACACCCTCGGCGTTCTACGATTAGCGTCTCCTGCGACGGTCGTTTCTGAAAAGATTTTTCCGCTCTTATGAGAGTCACCGCTTGAGAGCCACCAGGTCACGGTTTAAGAGAAGTATGGTTCAAGGTAGGTCGAATGGCTTGGCATGGGCATGCTACTTGCTACCCTGGACGGAAATGTAAGGGAGTGGTGTTTAGTCTTTCATGTTTATGCCTAAACCTTCCTCGAGTTTCTGCGCAGAGTGGAGGTTTATATTACCCGTTACGGTTTGAGACAACTTTGTTTTTTTTACCAGAGGCCAAAGAGGCGTGACCCGCTATGATAGCGACACAACACACACACCCCTCTGTTGAGCAGTGACCTCCACGTTACTAGCAAGCCACCTACGACGGCAATGCCTTCCGCGCGCGTGCGAGCATGACGAATTGATAAGACTGTAACCCTTTGAGGGCCCATGGATGAGCGACAAAACAAATTAGCAGTGCGGCCTTATGCGTCACAGGGAGCATGCAGCATACATTCCCCCCCGGCTAGATTTTAGTGAAATATGAGCTCATGTGATGAAATCATCATCATCATCATCACCAGGAGCACCATCATCACCAGCAGCACCATCCTCATCATCATCTCCATCATCATGATCACCTCCATCATCACCATGATCATTATACGATGGCAACTGCTACCCGCGTCTCGTGTGCAATTTTTCTTACGTTGGATCCCGACGTTGAAAGCATCATCTCCCACCCCCCACCTTATCCGCCCTACCTTCACGTTTGCTCTGTTTGCTTCTTGTTGCCGACTGCTGTTTTCGTGTACTACTGTAGAATCTTATTCGTCAAGTTTTACAGGGCTGTTCACGGGCCGGGTCAAACCACGCGGGATAGATCGGGTCTGGTCGGGTCATGGTCATCCGACCCGACCCGTCCCGACCCGACCCGACCCGACCCGTCCCGACCCGACCCGACCCGACCCAACCTGATTCGTGAGATATTAAAGACTTTCTGATTCCTGGAGAGCCCTGAAGTTATCCCTCTCAAGTCTAAAAAAGAGTTTTTACGTTAGAACGGCATTCGGTGACAATGCGTTGCAAAAATGCAGGATGCCGTGACAAAAAACGCCCCAATTTTGGAGTCATTCCTAGCGAACGCAATAACAAGCACAATTCGTTTAGTTTTTTAGAAGTTGTTACTTTTCTATTAATAAAGAAATCAAGGTTTTCTACCACACGAATCGTGACAACAGTTTTCTGCAGAGATCTACCTGGTATTTAACTTTTCTACCCGATGTGTTTCGTCACAAAATCATGCTTCGCGAAAATGCCGCAGATGACGCAAGTAGTCACATTGGTTTTGTTTGTTAAGTTTGGTCCTTATTGATATCACCCCCCCCCCCCGCCGCCCCCCCCCCCCCCCCCCCCCTTCGCCGTCCTTGGCGCCTCGTCTCGTCAGAATTTCATGGACCAGCTCACCCTAATCTTCGATGTGGTCGGATCGCCGCAGCCCCACGAGGTAGCCCACATCCGCAACTCGCAGGCGAAAAAATTCCTGGAGTCGATGCAGGACAGGGTCAAGGTGAAAAAAACACGCAGTGGTGACGGCACTCAGCGTCTTTTGCATATATACGCGCGTTACCCCTACAGTGTATTTTCTGTTTTAACCGTCTAGGCCTGCTCGGGGCTGCGTCTTGTGTCTATCTTGGGTAGATTTTAGAGTTAGAATCCTCTAGGCCTGCCCGAGGCAGCTTTTTTTTGTTTTCATGTACTTTAGTGCGCGTGTAGCTGCGCGTGTGCGAAGCGTTCCTACTAGAGGTCGGTTCAATGCCCTACCTTGCGGGACACCCAGCAAGGGTTTGGTGGGTACGACGGCGCGCGTTTGGGTTGGGCGGTGCGACACGGCAGGGGCTTTATGTGTCCCGAGGAGATGACGCCATACCTTGCGAGTAGCAGCAACGTGGTCGTTCCCACGATTGTCCCATCAATATACCCCTTTTTCCTCAGCGCACCTATTTTTCGGGACACACGACAGTTGAAACTTAGACCTGGATTGTTTTTGCGCTAGTGTGGGAAGTAATAGAGGTTTCGATTTTTGTGCGCTTGGGGTCCTTTCTTGCACGAGTAAAAAATATAGTTCCACCTATTTTTGTAGACATCGATCATGCTTGACACTCGTAAAAGAGACTTCGAAATAGACCGAAGATGGAAGGGTTCAGGGAAGCTAAAACGAAATACGGTAGGGTCGAAGATCTTGCGGCGTCGAGTTCTTGGTAAATCCGTGGGAGGCACGTGTTGTAGGTCGGATGGCGTGGATGATAGAAGGTTCTTCACCGGTCATGACCCGGCCCGCGGGTCAGGTCAGGAGGTTTTCAAAATTCCACGGGTCGGGTCGGTTCAATGTCACCTTGACCCGACCCCACCCGAATCGAACCGATCCCAACCCATCCCAACCGAACCCAACCGAACCCAACCGAACCGAACCGAACCGAACTGAACTGAACTGAACCGAATCAATAATCTACGTCGACGTAAAGCGTGGCTAAGAAAATAGTCAATGCGAAGTATATTTCGTTGCAAAGGCTGAGGAACCTGCAGCGGTTGAGTTGCATTTGCCACCGAGGGTTAGCGAGGTCCTGATTGCTGTTGTTGGGTTGGGTTGGGTCGCATGCACACTATTTATCATGCCCTCTGTATGAATCTGTTGACCGCCCGTATATGTAGCATAGGCAACGGCGGTCGTGGCGTCACTAGATCATGCTTTGCGCTTCCTGCCCGTGGTCGTAACCCGTAGGTGCCCTATGTAGACCTGTTCTCCTCCGCCTCGGAGCAAGCTGTCGATCTCCTCGAAGGACTACTGGTCTTCGATCCACCCGGTCGCCTCTCAGTTGACGTGGCTCTGGACCACCCCTACTTCCAACCCCTCAGGTGATGGTGACAATGGTCGCGATGGAGGTAGTGGTCGTAGTGGTGGTGGTGACGATGGTGATGGTAGCGGTGATGGCGTTGGCGATGGGAATGGTGATGACGATAACTATTCGCGTACCCGACTGTATTTTTGATAGCACCCTACAGGGGAACGCCTGAGAATGCGTGGGGTGCCTCGAGAGGGGGAGGAGACAGACCGCGCTCGACTCCTCGAACGACCCGAAACATTGTCCCGGATCCCGCGCCCATGACTATCTCTTCGTTCTCCGTCCCGTTTCGCGCTTACCGCAGGAGAAGCGATGTGAAGCCCGACCCAGAGGTCGCGCCCGGTTTCGAGTTCGACTTCGAGAGCGAGCCTCCGTGCAGAGTGCAGCTGAAACAAATGATTCTGCAGGAGGTATTTTTATACTTTCATGTCTTTTCTCTGCCTTGTCGTGCTCTGCCGTCTTTTGGGTCCCGCCTCGTCGCGTGATAGAAGGATGAAGCTTCTCCGTTCGGCAAAAGAAAGCGTGCACGCAGAACAGCTGTGCCCCTGTCTGTCTGTCGTTGGTGCGAGAAACGAGAGCGCATCAACTAAACTATCGCGATAAACCGTTGCTTGCGGAAAGCGAGGGGGATTTACAATTAATATTTGACGTCGCTGGTCGTACCCCCCCCCCCCCCCCTCTCGCGTGCGATTGGAGAAATGATGGAAACCCTATTAGGCGTGCACCCTACCAATATCAGAGAGTACGATCGTCAAACCTCGTTGGTAGAATGTTTTCCCATTTTCCACCAGCGACGCAACGCACCCCACTGCACCACTGCCGGTCGAAGGACGATACCGTATCACACGGGTGAATACGCTAGCACACCCCCTCGGGCGAATTTCAAATCCGTTTTTCTCGAGATTGCGTAGGGTTTCAAACGCCGCGTGGTCCAACAGTCTATGGAAATATCTCGACGCGATCTTCCCAAAGCCACCATTTTTTTTGTGGGTGTGCCCCCCTTGATGCATGCTTCGGAAAGAATCTGCTCTGAAATCCGCCTCAGGGGGTGCGTTATCTGATCACCCGTGTGATCCGGTATTATCGCGCGTCTAGGCCCCGCATAACGCATTCACTCTTGAAGTCTTCGGGGGCTTTCTTCCGACGCTGGTCCCAAGTGCTTCGCCCGCGAAACGCGGGCCAAGCAAAAAAACGGTTACGTTATTTGCACCTTTCGGTTGGCCAGAGCTTACGACGAGCACGACGTCGCTGCCGTGTACGCCGTATACAGTGGTGTACCCATTTTAAGGCAACCCCGTGCCCGAAAAAAGTGGCCTTGTCTCTGGTCTTGTCTTTGACTACTGAAAAAAATGATCCTACACTATTTTCGACTTCATTTTTTCTGGTGACCGGCTGATTTGCCTGGCTTTATCTCTGCTATGGCTTTACATCGGATGGTATTAACATGGGTATACCACAACTGTTATCAATAGCATGGGTGATAAGATATCACACACCCTGAGGCGAACACAACACGGAAACCGTTGCTTTTGGAAAGGTCTCGTCGAGTGTTTTCTATAAAAGACGCATCGCTCGGCGTTTGCACTCTCTCCCCGTTGTTTCAGACAAAAAGAGCTTGGAAGTTCGTGGGTTTGGGGTGTACTCGATATAACAGGGGGGGGGGGGTGTACTCGATATCATGCATGGCCGTATTTCATAGTCGTATGACCATATAGGGGGGGGGGGGGGGGGGCGTTAGCTCGCGTGCAATGCGGCAACCGTTTGAACAAATACTATCCCTCACTAATTTCGAGTAGTTTGTGGCCAAAAGGGTTGTGTACTGGTAGTTCTGAAAGAGTGAACCCCTTTTGGGATCCCGCGGTAGACGGTAGACGCAATGATAACTTTGCGGTAGTGCTATTAATACCAACCTTCGACGAGCAGCGCAATGGCCCGGCGGTGAGTACGGGTATCAAAGGGTCACGCTGCGCCCGTGCCGTACGGCTCCTTTCAACCATTCCAACTTCGGACACCAACCGTTGTAATATCCCCCAATAGGGCAGTAGCCGCCGCTGTAATCATCACGTGGTCACTTTTTGTCGTCAAGTCTCCCCGCTCGAGTCCCCCAAAGAGGGCTAAACGACCTCCTTAGTCCACGAGGTCATCCGCCCCTTCTCTCTCTCTCTATTCCCCGCGAACGCCACCTGCGCCGGTCGTGTTCTCTGGATTAACTGTACGGGGCGAAAGGTGGAGTCATTCCAGAGGGCGCAGCGTAAGCGCGACAGGCGAGCGCGAGCTGCAGCTGCAGTTTCGGCCGAGTCCTCTTCATCCTCTATCGCGGCGGCAGGCGGCAGCGGCAGCGGCAGCGGCAGCAGCAGCGGGGGCAGCGGAAAGGTCGGTCCCGCCATCAAGAAACTCGCTCCCGCTGCTTCTACTGCGGTAGACCAAGACGCCCTTATGACTGAAGAGCAGCAGCAACAACAGCAGCAGGAGGAGCGGGAGCATCACCATCATCAGCAGCACCACCAGCACCAGCAGCAACAGCATCAGCAGCAACAGTGGCTGAGGAGGCAGCGGCGGCAAGCGACGGTGGTCACAGAAGCGACCACCTTGCGGGGCTCGGGTATGCGTGGCGGCGGCGGTATCAACGGCGAAGATAGCGAGGGAGGGAGAGGGAGGGAGAGAGCGCCCATCTCTGCTGTTCGTTCGGCCCAGGTCAGCGACAGACCGTGCGAAACACCAGCGATCTTTCGTTTCTCTATTTTTTTAGTGCCAGATAGAGGAGGGGAGTTGTTGTTAAGGTAGAATCGAGCCTTAACCCCTAGTTCATCCACCCTTTTTCGGACAACTTACTTGATTTTCGAGGGTCAAGAAAATGTCTCACATCGGACATGTAAGCATTCTAGAGATCATTCCCGCTTCACGATATAGACCTTCCAGGGAAGATATATTCCTGTTCTATACCAATCAGTATCAGTCTGCAGCACATCTTATGTTGCTGGGTAGGAGGCGTATGATTTGCATGACGTAGGGCGCATGTATGTGTCCTGGGGTTAGACATGTCCTATACATACCCTGCACAGCATCGTTTTGAGATGTATAGATTAAGATCTAGGTGATCTATCTGTAGATACTCTATCTGTAGATGATCTATCTGTAGATGATCTATCTGTAGATGGGCTATCTGTAGATGATCTATCTATAGATGATCTGTCCGATATGTGCAAGATTTGCGGTTGAAAAAACCCTGCCGGTAGTCGGAGTATTCGCTTTCCAGGAGATGTCCTTATTGCTAAGAACGGCACGGTACATACACTGACTGACACAAAATGGCCCTACAGTAGCGTCGCTGACCAAATGCTGAACTTTAACCGTTTAGATTAATACTATTACTGTAGTGAAGGGCACTTTGTACTTTAACAATTATTAGTGTCGGACAAAGTTGCTAGCTATTAGTGAAGGACGCTATTATTAATACTACAGGTAACTACCGGTATTAGTGAAGACACTAGTACTAACTATGAGTAGTGAAATACGCTATTCCTAGCCATACGTGAAGAGTTTTCGCGGCTTGCTCGCTTCCGAAGTACCACTAGATCTCAACATAGGGCATGACTTCTGTTGTGCGTCGCAGCCAGCCGATTTTCTTTTTTGTGCCGCTGCAAAGTATCAATAGTTAGCGATGAAGCCAGCCGACCATCTTTCTCGTGCCCCTAAAAAGTCAACGTTTTACGATAGAAACGCCGTGCGAACGCCCCCGGGGACCGCCGCTCTCCATCCCCGCCTCTGGCCGCTTCACTTCTTCCCAGCAGGTTGTGAGCGAGGCCGCCACAGTACGTGCAGGCCTCGGATCTATGAGGAACTCCGTCCAATCGCACTGGGGACCAGTGGGAACCGCAACCGCACCCCCTCAGGAGGAGTATCAGAGCCCCCCTCCCCCGGACAATCACGCCATCGGCGGTGGCCTGAAGGGCGCCTCCGCCGCCGAGCCCATGGATGACGACGGGGATTCTACGGTGCGAACGCCTCCCAGGGCATGTTTTTTCCGGGGGTATGTCCTAGGCTCGTAGATCCCACACGCTTGATTATCGTGGCCGTGGCTCCGTGATTGGCGCCCGTGTTGGAGGAGGGCGGGGAAATGTTGGGGGCGTTGTTGAGCACGTGTTGGTTCGCGAAAAAAAATGGGCGAGAAGGCATAGCAGCAGTTACCTGACTAATAGCAGACTGTCAACCGGGAACCAAAAGTGAGTCATAGAGGGGGGGGTGTTCCTCCTGCTCCCTCCCTAGTCGTATATCGGATCCGGAGTCACGTAGTAGACTCTCCTCCACTCCGCCCCACACTATCGTAGGCGCCTTGCATTTTTATCGCGAGCAGGGTAAATCACTTTCTTCACGCGCCGAGTCGCGTCTTATTGCGCTATATACCCCTACCGCAGCACGCCTCCTTATAGTCTCCTCCTCCTTCATCTCGGCTCCTTGTTTTTTGTGGGCTTTCAGTCGAACAACCGGTGGTGGCACGAAGAAAAGACGAAGACAAACACCCACCCTCACCACCACTCCCATCACCACCCCCACCAGCACCAGCACCAGCAGCAACAACAGCAGCACCAGCAGCCCCAAGCTTCCCACCCGACCAACGACTACCCCCGGCAGCAGCACAACCAGCAGCACCACCAGCCGCACCGCCAGCAGCCGCAGCAAGCGCGCGATGCGGGCATCAAATGGCCGGCGACCGGCGTAGCGGTGCCGCTAGATTCACCTGTTCGCATCCGCCGCTCCACGCACTCCTCCTCGGCGATACCGGGCGACGGACCGGCGGGGGCCAGGAGGATCCCCAGCAGGAAGGAGGGGCGCGACGGCGTCAGGGGGGGGGAGGGAGCGCGGGCGAGCGCGGGGGGGCACAAGCGTTCCGGTCCACAGGCGGAACAGTATCAGCCCCATCACGCGCGCCACCACCACCAGCACCAGCACCACCTACCGCAGCAAGAGCAGCCTGTTTGGGGCGCGAAGCCGGCCGCGTTACGAGATGTGGAGGACAGGCGAGAGACAGGGAGATAAAGAGATAGCGCTATCGATGTATTCTAGTTTCGCTTGGTTTTGTGTTGTTTATCGGTGGACGGTGGCGACGGGGGCTCTATGTGGGTGTCAGCCAGCGCGCTGTATTTTTTTACGGCATGGGCTGATCGCTATTACGGTTTTTTGTCATTTGTGGTTTATATTATCCCACTCTGGTCGGAAATATAAGGGCCATTGCATCTTCTTATTTATAAATCCTGCTCAAACATATCATAACGGTAGGTTGGGACATAGATTATCTAGATTGTGATCTGTCCGATCTACCTAGGAAAAAATAATAGCCCACCTCTTGTTCTGAGTTATTTATTCGCGGCATCCGTAAAACGACGTACCTTATCACACTAGGGGGATAAGGTAACCCCCTCCCCCGAGACGAATTCCAGGGCCGATTCTCTCCAAAATATGGGGGGCACATATTTCAATTGACTATTCTCTCGGTTTTTTACTCCATCCCCGTTGTCCCTGCCTTGAGAGTTGTCCAAAGGGGTGTGTTGTTTTATCACCCGTGTGATACGGTATAGGGCTCGCTTTGCATTAGCTACAGTGGGGTTGGATGCTGGAAATTGTCGACCCCAAGACACTCGTGACCACGACGTGTCCAGAATGTCGCTGGGGGTAAAAACCCTCCCGCGGGTTGAGCTGAAAAAAAGCAAGAGTGATGATCAGAATCAAAAAGTGGCCCACCCTCTCGTCTTCTCGAGTAGCCATCACATGGCGGTGGATGCTCGGTTTCCCATCGCCCAAACCTTTTGCGGTGCTTGCGGTATGAGGTGGTGGGAGACGTCACAAGCGGATCCCCCCCCCCCCTGCCCCCACCCCTCCTGGTGGATCGAAACGCCTCATTTTAACATCAGGTTTCACCGGATGAACTTCGACAGGACCAAGCACGGACGTCGGACGCACGACGACATGTCCGACCGATCAGCCGGTGAGAGGGGAGATAGTACGAAGATGTGTCCCCTTCAGATATTTGGGCCGTTAGATCATTTGAGCTGTGGATCTTTGAATATGAAGATATTTTTCATCTTTTGGCACGACTACGTACCAGCGCTTCGGTATAAGGGCCTTGAATATTCCCAACACAGTCGGAAAAATGGTTGTTCATCGAGCGGTAGATCTGCCTATTGTCTGCGGATCATTATTCTGGCCTCGTGGAGGCAGAATCCTTTGTTTTTCCCTTCCACGCTTTCCCGCAAAAGGCTAGCGACCCCAAGGTCAACGGTTATAACCGCATGCCCGCCAGCGGATTTTACAGCATACCCGTCAACGACAATCGCAGGATTTTACAGCATACCCGTCAACGACAATCGCAGCATACCCGTCAATGGTTACCATACATGCCCTTCAAAGGTCATTGTTGTATGTCCTTCAACGGATACCCCAGCATGCCCGTCAACGGTTACCATAGCGCGCCAGTATACATATGCTTTTTGCATCTGCACCAGCAACTTCCCCATCAACAGTTATTTCAGCAAGCCGGGTATATTCAACGGTACTCGCTCACTTCTGCTACTCCCCCTGTCTCTTTCCACCCTCTACGGCGCCTGCTCAAGGCATGCGAGCACCCCAACGTTGAAACCTTCACCGGCGATGCTCTCTCCAATGCGCAACACCGCGGGGAAGAAAGGAGGCATGTAGATATTTCTCCATTGCTTGCTTCCTCAGCGGGTATCAACCAACGGGTGGGAGCCGGTCTAGCTCGACGAGACATATAACTGACGCATGGGGTGCGGAAAAATACTTCCCTGAACGGAGCGAGCGTTCCCATGCAAGTAGAGGGAATTTTTCAGACGGAGAGACTTACCCCAAGCTAGGGTAGGGCATCGATAAATCAAGACTTAGGCTTGCTTGATGATGAATTTCGCGTAATAGCTTGGGTGCGGGATGCGTTCACAACGGCGCTGTTGTTTAAAATCAGCGCGTACGCCGCTAGGCGACCTCGAGTGTGTATTTTCCCTAAGATAGGTTCACGATATAGAGACACGACTGCCGTTCAAACTCAGCGCGTGCGGCGTTTAGAGACCTCAAGCGTGTCTTCGACCGAAGTTTACTATAGAGACATGATACCGGTGCTGGGCAGGGGACACGACGAGCGCTATCCCCGCCCTCAGCCCTCATGTCCTGCATATTTGACGTCGTGATGGTGGTACACCGAGCGTTGTTGCCCGGGTCCTGTGGTTGCTATTCTAGAGGTATCCATTGAATGGCTTGGGATCTTGCGGTTTCTATTCTTGAAGTATCCGTTGAATGGTGTGGGGTCCTGCGGTTTCTATTGTAAAGGTATCCGTCGAATGGTTCGGGTTCCTGCGGTTTCTATTCTAGAGGTATCCGTTGAATAGTTTGGGGTACAGTTTCTACTCTAGAGGTATTCGTTCTGTTTGTTGTTCGGTGTGAGATGTTTTTTGTGTCGAGGTCATGGACTTGAGGCGGATGATGCGTCCGTCCAGTTTTTAGCTCTGCTATTTAAACGTGTCAGGGGAGTAACTCCAGGCGACCTTTTGCCCTGCTTTTTCCGGCAAAGCGCGGGATAGGTGTGGGGAATCGTGTACCGTGCGCGGGACCGACCTGAGCCTATGGTCGCATGGAAAAGTTCGGAACAGAGGGGTGGGGTTTCCGAACTGGCGTTTTGTCGTGGTGGAAACGCCCCCCGGTCCACATCCCCCCTTGTGTTCGGCGGACAATAGGCCTCTTCCGATATACCAGTAGTAAACCACTGTTTCGCTTGAGAGGCCCAAACGAACCCACTAGAATTGCCTTGTGAGAGGATGCTGTGTCGTTTCGTTTTGTCGCTGCGTCGGCACCTTTTGTGTGTGGCACGTTTCACCGCAATGATCCCATCGAGAAAAAGCTTAACACAAGGGGAAACCCGTGAGTACTCTGAGTAGCGGGTGGCGGGAAGGGGGGGAGACTGGTAGCCTTGGGAAGAGTAGGCGTTGAGAAACGACTCAGGATGATATAGTTTGCAGATTGTAGTGTGGTATATAGTTATCGTCTCGCTCGCTGTGAGAGCCAACTATATATTCTAGCTAGCTAAGGGTTTGTTGGAGGTTTTGGGCTCCTACAGTAGTTGATCTGTGTGAATTTTATTTTTTTATGGTTTCTTGATTGCGATTGGCTGTGGTTAATTGTGGCTGGGATATGCTTCGTTGTAGTACTGTGAGTGATTGTGTCCGGGCCCCGTGGTGGAATTTTTGCTGTTTTTTGTTTGACTGAGCGGGGTGAGGTGGGGGTAGGGTGGCGTGAGATGGGGTGGGGTGGTGGAGGTTGTTTTTGGTGGCTCTCTCAGTTCTGGAGCGAGCGTCTGTTTTTTTAGTGATTTTGTTTTTGCGAGTAAACAAAACGAAAGACTCTCCGTTTCAGGAGGAATCCGTCTTCATTTTTTTGCGAAAGAAGCTGCGTACGACAAAATCCTGTTTTATTTTGCTGTCGCACAGAGGGCACCGTCAAAGCATCACGACGGGCGTCTGTGCTGTAGCTTCTGACTCGACAGCGCCCTGAGCGACCACCGTAGACTGATATTTAGCGCCAGCAATGGTTGAAAGGACGCCCGACATAATAGGGGACGGTTTTGTGTGCATTTTTAGAAAATTAAAAAGATGCCTCGGCTGTGAGGTCGAGGATTTCGTCGACACGCATCTTCGCAAGCTACGCGTGATATTCTGTCATCCTTTTCTGGACGGATCTCCTCCACAACAGCGACTGGTGGTACCGCCGTGAGTGCTTTGCGGCCGGTGTTTGCTGTCCTTTTTTGCGACGTTTTTAGACGCTACCAAACGGGCTCCTTTCCCTCGGGGCAAGCTTGTACCTAGAGGGAGGGGGGTTTTGTTGTATTCGTAGCACGCTACTCTTGGCGTGGCGGCGTGCATTATTGAAGGTATGCGCAACTACTTGCGGCGAGCCACTACAGAAACTTAACTGATGTGCCTGGAATATACGATGGGTACTTTCAGCGGGGGGGTTGTGGGGAGCGAGGGGGGTGGGATGGGGGGGGGGGGGGAGGGGGGGCACGGAATATGGGGTCCTTTGCCATCGGCTGTGTATGACGGAAGACAACACGATACACGTGCGCTCTTTCCCTACGTATGTATGCCAGGCTGGATGGACTTTTTTGCTTTTCAAGAATGAATAAACTGCGCCTGCTAGGACAGGAGGGCGCGCGGCAGAGATGTACGTGCGCGCAGTCCATAAATTCCTGTACTATGGGTTGGAAGGGGGTAGCATTCACACGGATTCGGGGAACGGAAAGTGGGCGGGGGCTGTTGCAGCGGGCGTGAGGGTGGGGGGGAGGGGGGGGGGTGGCGTGAGCAGCCTTTTTGTGATTCGCCATTTTTGCTAAAGTACGACAGCTGTAAGAAGCGTGGGTACGGTACGCGTTCTGGGTGTACGGCTCGTGAGGTACTGTGTCGAGCGCCAAGGGAGGGGAGGGGGGGAGGGGGGGCAAAGGGAGGAGACGGGGGGGATCGTGGAGCGAGGAGATAAGATAAGTCACGCAAAAGAGGGGGGGGGGTAATCGCGCGCTGTTTCCTACTGGCTATGGTATGATGGCAGTTGCAATTACGGGCGACGGGGGGGAGTGAATACTCAACTCGTGGAGCCATGTACTGGCGTGTTTCTGGCCCCCGAGCTGTTCCACGCCTGCGCGGGGGTGATACGGACGTTTGTGGTGGTTGCATAATAGCTGGGAGGGAAATACTCGTGAGTTGAGGTTTGGCAACGCTGAAGACGCGAGTCTCACCAGAAGGCGAAAACGATGTTGGGCTTGCTCTGGATGTTACCATGTCATGTTTGGTCGGGAGGACGGGGCTGCATAAATCGACTTTAAATCAAGAACCCAGCGAGTCCCGGGAGGAATGCCTAGTAGCGTTGGTTCGTGGTCACCGACTGACACTTTCAAAGGGTCCCAGGACTAGCGACGAATGGACTGCGCGTTCTACTGGTGTAACAGATCATCACGGCACCAGGTATCCAACCCAGGCCATGTAAAACATGCGCTGAGTGTCATACAAAGGCAAGGGTCATCACGGGGGAGCGTTGTGGGAGGCGTTGGTCTGTAGGACGTTACTATATTTTGTACCGCCGCTTCTGCGGAGTTTTAACCTGTCACTTTGCAAGGCGTGCTGCTCCTGCCACGTAGATTCGTGACACCTATTGTACAATCCGGAAGAGTAAGGTTCGCCGTCTCAAAGAAGGGCAAATCAGGTTTGCAGAGTGACCGAAGGAATCCTCTTGTCTCCCTACCGACGCACCTGATGAAAGTGCGAAATACAGTAGAAGGAGAACAAGGAGTGCTCTTTAGATCGTGCCATCAGCTTCTCTTGCATAAGGGCGCGAGAATGTTAACACAGTTTACACAAGCGGACGACGCGACTGTTGATAGGCGCATGTAATATGTAGAAGCAGAATTGCCGTGGGATATATCTTTCCCGCAATGGCTACGGAGCGCGTGTCGATATACAATCCGGAAAACGTTGACCAGCGGGCGCACTCATACGTACCTGTGGCTACTCTTCTTCGCTGGTAGAGCTTTATGATAATTCTCCAAAAACACTTCAGGGTCTCGTTAGCCAGTTTCCCACCACTTCGATTCTGTATCGAGTACGTATGGAAATTGTAGGTAGTGCACCGTCAGTATAGGGCATTGGCTGATCCCCAGTGTGCCGTTTTTTGTTTCAGGCCGGACGGTCGTACGAGCGACTCCCATATGTCATACCGATATGTTTCTAGTTAGACAGCTGCGAGGTAAAATGTTACCTGGTACGTCACTACTGCTGTACTGTATTTACATGTACCAGGTGGAGTATAGCTATTAGAGATGTACCAGGTGGAGTATAGCTACAGTAGTACAGTTAGTATTAATAGTTTATTTCGCAAAAAGATTCCAAAACATATATTTTGGGAGGCTACAACATCAGGTATGCCTATTACTCCCCTAGTACGTCCGCTACTGAGCTGTTGTGGTTGTACTCCGCTCGGAGGCTGCTGTTTGCTGTTTGTTGCTGGTGCTGCTGTGTACAGCTCCTCTACAGCAGCAAGCAGTAGTAGTAGTAGTATTTCTCGCTCTACAATACTGTAAATGCGACGACAGTAGTACTGATATTAATAAAGGGTTACGTTACAAAAAAATCATGCTTGAGTGAAGAGATAGAAAACACTCTGGAATCAGATTCGATGAACCAGCAACAAATAAAGTTCCGCGCATACCCGCAATGACCGAAGGTGCAGGCTAATGAAGAGGCCGTAAGTACGATACGTTGCACTCTGCCAACGGGTACGAGTATATTGTATATTGAAATATATCGTGTCCGAGTGGAACGAAAGAAAAAACACTGGGATCAGATAGAATCAGTCAGCGACGAAAAAATGTTGCCACCGGACACACTTTTTGCCATCTGGCACGAGGCACGAGGGCGTCCCTGAAAATGAGAAAAAGACACCGCACCCCCCCAGAGATTGGAATGGAGAACTAATCGGAGCGTTGTGTGATCACACAGGAAGAGATAGATATATATATTTTTTAATATTTGCTTTCACTTAGTTTTCAAGTGCTGTTAAGATCAAGGTCGGGACGTTTTGCATCCCTGGACAGGTGTGCCTATCAAGCCGATACTCGTTGGTATTCACGTGTGTTGTTTGCTTAGAGATAGAAGAACAGCTTTATTTTCTAGTTACTCCTTTCGTGCACGCGGAAAGTGAGAGAGCCAAGCTCGTGCCTCGCTGGGGAAACCCCTGGGTTTCCATTTAAGATATACGCCTCCCAAGAACTACAAATACGATCCCAATACCCGAACCCAGGTGATTACCCGGCTTTCTGCCTAATTCAAAGCAGTACCATAACACTAGCCCACTCTGATGAGCCGTATATACAGAATTATGGGGAATTCGTGGAAACCCCGATTCCACAAGCTAGAACATGAGTCGAAGATGCAGCTCCTCAAAACCCACTCCCACCCCTCTGAACGGCAAGGTACGGCAGAAAAATAGAGTGAAAGGAAGGCCTAGCCTTGAGGAGCAGGGATAAATCGTCAAGGAAAGTCATCGCCATGCTACCGGCAACGCGGGGAGGGCGAGAAAGTCCCCCTGTCTATCGAAAACAAAATCTGCTCTGCAGCGTGTCGTTTTACATTTTCTTGTATACCCTCGCCCGGCACAATGTGCATAAATCAATTATAGAAAATGTATTCCACAGAGTTGGCCACGGAGTACGCTAAAAGTCGACTCCAATAACGGTTCGAAGAGTCGATCTTGAGGACACGTATTGTATTTCGTTTTTTCCTGAAATTTCGGCATTTCACCAAATTCAGCGAGGGTTGAACCTTATCGAGTAAGTGCTTCTGTTGGCTCGGGAAATAATCGCCCACCCGGCACAGAACCGTCCCTACAGCAGCTGCCGGAACCCATGCGTGCGGTGGCCCCACAGTTATCGGCCTGACTCGTAGGCAGGTGTCGGTGCCTTGGGGAGTGAAATCCACCACCAACTCGTCACGCCACAACGCCCAACGCTTGCCCAAAGCGACAAAGTCTCAGCTATTGCCGTCACCGAGCTCAGTCGGTCGGCCACCTCGGTGCGGTCACCTTGTGAACTCGGCCACGAGAGCCCAGAAAGCTATTGCGCCTTCTGCGTTCGGCCATGACCTGCGAATGACCTTAGGAACGACCCCTGTCAGCTCTGTGCGCTCGCGAGTGGTGGCACAGCTCGAGCGGTGGGGTTGCCCGATCCTCTACGGCCTTGTACCTAAATTTCCTGAAAAACCCTAAAAGGCGACTTTTTGGGGGGGTGAAGTTTTTCGGCTTTTCCCGAAAATATTTCGGGAAAATACCGAAATTTCGGGAAAATACCAAAAAAAACTGAAAAACACTCGTCGTTAAGATCGACCCTAATGTCCCCATCTAGTATCGCTCTCATCTGTTCATTGGCCGTCTCCCATCTTTGACCTATTTCGAGGTGCCCTTGATACCCACTGACACTTCTCCGTACAACAGCAGCAACAGCAGCACTATACTATCAATAGGAGAACATGCATGATACGCTCGTATACCTACGGCATCGTACCTGGCATCAGATTATGTTTGTATGGTATGATATGATACAAAATGATCCAGTAAGTAAGTGTCAACAATAAACACAGCAGCAGCACAGCAAACACACGGTACCAAAACAAAAGGAAAAACACATAATACGTAGGCCTTTAAGGATTAGAACCAGGCTAGAGCAAGGTGAACGTCCTACAGTAGTAATACTGTGCTTTGACCCAACCTGCGTCTAGTGTAGTGTGTAGTAGACCGATGCTCTTCTATGTACGAGGATACTCTCGATCAGTTTAATTGGTGAGAAACACGACATATTGCCCCTCCACCAGGGACGCAGTGCGAATCGGCCGAGGCTGCCCCTGGTAGGGGCGGGAGGGGCGGACAAGGTGAAGCACGTCCAGCAAACCGCGCATCGGAAGGTGGGCCTCATCACAAGTTAGGTCGTTTTCAGCTCTAAACGTGGTGCGAAATCGACTTTCATATTGCTGAGGGTGAGCCTCCATGTGGGTCATCCTACATTCCGGGTATATTTACAGCGGCAAGCAGCGGTCATATGACCCCGTCTGAGAAACGCCTGCTACTTTGCGAGCTCCTCCCGCGACAGCCGATACCGACTCTTGTCGAGGAACCACGTGACTGGCATCCGCTCGGCGAGAACCAGCGAGTGAGACTCGTGACGGGCATAAGTTACGAACACAAAGAAGGGATGAGGGGCGAAAAAGTCGAAATTGAGCATGGAAAATCGTTCGAAATCGAAAGAAAAAACTGGGAGTCGTGTTTGTGGTGGAAAGTCGGATGGAAGATGGAGGGCAGGCAAGACAGACAACCATTTCATCATGTTCCTCGCAGCGACTCCAATGGACACTGGGGAATTTGGAAAAAAAATCGTGCGTAATGGCGCGACATTCTTATCTCTTACCTTTGCTCGTATGCACCAGGTAGGTATGCATGTGATCACGATAGAAAGTCTGCAGAACTGTTGAATGTAGAGCTGTACGGACCTAGAGGGACCGACTACTGCTAGCAGGTGTGCCCCTGGCTCTGCTCTGGTCATTCACCCAAGGTGCTCGAGTATGTTGGAATTTATAGGCTCCTGTATTATTAATAGTTCCTGCTTGCTCGCCAGATGTCTTCTGAACGAAGGGGCGAGGAATTCATCAGTCAAGCAGGCGACCAGGTACGAGGAGGGGACGCTTGCTATTAATCAAAATGCCGGAACTAGGGAGAGGGGATACCATAACACAAGCCCACCCTGAAGCGCCGTATATGCAGATTCATAGAAACTCGGGCGGAAATCAAACCCTTCCGGAGAATTCGGAGAATGGATTCATCGGAGATGCGGCGCTTCACAACCCAGCCCACTGCAACACCTGTAACTAGTAAGGTTGAAGCCGACTACACATGTACTCTGCTAATCAGACAACAGCAATCCGACCCAAAAGCAGGTACAAGAGCGAAGAGCCAAAATTGTCGCCGGAGAAAAAATCACACCTCGAACAGGTGCCAAAAACCTCCTACCGTCGACGCCAGTGTTGAGTGCAAAACAGTATGGACCCAGGGGCCAACTACTGCTGGCAGGTGTGCCTTTGGCTCTGCTCTGGTCACTCACACAAGGTGCTTGACGATGTTGGAAGCGATAGGTTCTTGCAATAGTTGCTGATTGCCTCACCAGATGTCTTCTGAACGAGGGGGCGAGGCGTTCATCGGCCAGGCAGGCGATAACGCCTGCCACGTATGATGAGGAGATGCTAGCTACAAATTATAGTGCCGCAACTGGGGAGAGGAGATACCATAACAGATTGTTGACGACGTGGTGCCACTGTTTCGAGGCACATAACCTGTTAGGTCACGCGGTGTTGTTATTTATAAAATTAAAAAGCAACAGCTGTGAGATCGAAAAATTGATCGAACCTCACATTTGCAAGCTGTGTGTGATACTTCGATCGCGCGTACTATTAATACGGGTTTTATTTGTCTTCATGCAGGAAATATAGTCCGTATATGAGGAAGACGAAATCTCAAGCTGCAGAATTCAAGGAATAGGTGTGTCTATATTTGGGAAATAGTAAAAATATTTTTCCGAGGTTGCAGGTAGCTTGTCAAGAGTGGACAATTTTTCCGGTGTGTATTTATACCTGGTATTACTGTTTTATAAATATACCTGGTATGTATTTGGATGCCATCATCAGTACTACCGAGCAGCATTAAATAATAAGGCATGTGTCTATAATTTTTGAAAGAAAAACATCAATCGGGGAGTGCGAGGACCAAGTTCCACTCACGAAGCAGGAGGAGACACCTAGCTATTACTTCTTAATTTGTGGCTTTGAACTAATGTGCATCAAAATTTCAGTTTCGGCAAAAAGCGCACACGATATTGGTATTAATACGTAGACGAGACTACTGCGAAATAAATCGAGGATCTCGTCGAAGCTCATATTTCCAAGCCGTGTGTGGTAACAAGATCGTGCGTATTGGGGATTTCACTCATGAGGCAGGTGGATAAAATGTACCTGGTACCTGGTATTGGATTAATTGAGACAACATTTATGTGTATCAATTATTTTCGCAAAAAAGGGCAGGGGAGGGGGAGGGCACGATATTGATATATATATGCCCGATCAGCTGTGAGAGCGAGGGATACATCGAATCTCATTGTTTGAAATTATGTGTTGTTATCTGGTGACTGTGCCCCTCCTAGATAGAGACTCGAAGAGAGGGCCATCGAATGCTGTGAAGAATCGAACGTCGAGCTGCTCAAAAATAGCAACGGCGAGAGAGAGCTCAAGAGTGTGGCGCTTGTGGACAAATTGATGACCTCGAGGAAGCGATGAAGAGTTGTCACCTCTTGCATTCCTTGTTCGTGAATACCCACCACGAAGAAAGCTTCCATGTACCCTCTTTTAAGGTACTTCCATGAAGGCGCGATAATACTTTCATGGCACCTCATGGAAGCACCATGCATGGAGAGAGAGTCACCATGAAATTAACATGTGGGGCTGCCATCAAAATTGTTTTGACGGACAGTTGCAGAGAAAGTACCATGGGGCAGACAAAATAGTCGTTTGTTGCCATGGAGACTTATGTTTTTTTCCATGAAAGCGCCGTTAATTGCCATGGAAGGAGACGTTATTACGATGAGTTCGGCGGGAAGTTTCTAGATGACAGTGAAGTTAACAACTTTAGGACCGCAGTCCCGTTTTGGGGACAATCCACTCAAATTCCAAGTATTTGGTTCCCAAAACGGGCCTGCAGCACTCAAGGAGTTAACGAAGTGTCTGCAGGTGGCACTACGGTGAACGTGGTAGTCCAGACAGGCTTGGCGCGAGCCTCTGTTAGACGTGCTTATGAGATTCGCGCAGAAGAAATAGATAATGTCGCAACATGGCGCTGGGCCGAGATGAAGAAGACGAAATAAATTGTGAGACCGGGTTGAGAATAAGGAATTGTTGTGAGCTTGGTGGGCGCTACAATCTATCTCGGCCATCCCAGCTCTACGGTTAGATGTACTCTACTCCGGGTCATTGAATTGACAGATCCACAGCAATGTTCCTCGACGGTTGCTCGTGAAGGTTGATCAGCTACTACGTGCTCCGTGTTGTTGCATTGTTGTTGCTTCGACAACCGACGAACGACTACCAGGAGTATCTGCTTCGAACTTTCCAATTACGACACGTACATATTGATGGCCATACTACTGGAGTACCAAACACTCTTCGTATGTACATGACTGAGGGTATCCTTACTTATTCAATAGTACTCCATGCTACTACTGAATATTGACTCGATAGATAGACTGCTTCAAACGCCTACATACCTGCTTCTATCACGGACGACATTGTTAGCGATGAGCGACTCGGTAGGCTGCTGGTGTACTGCTGCTGCTGTAGCAAAATACCTACCAGGTATATATTTACACGACCCCTCGATGAAGGGGACAAAGTCCAAATTTATGTGAGTCACCGAAGCTAGTTGCCCATCAACTTGACCTGACGTAACGTACTCGTGCTTGATACATACGGCAATAACTGACTACTACGTCACACCATAAGAGCATAATTCCTATGTTATTGTGTACTCTACGCTTCAACATGTCGTTGCCACATGTACTTTGCTTGTCGGTATATTTACCGGTGTATTCCGTTGCTGTCGCAACAAAAGTACTACCGCACGTACTCCTTTGCTGTCACAGCAGAAGTTTACTACGGCACGTACTCCTTTGCCGCGCCGCAACAATATCAACATTTATTTCCCGCTTTCTCGTACGACGGATGGTCAATCCTAATAAACCAGCTTTGATAGCGGAACACTCAATTTGCGTTGCCTGGTAACGTAGAGGCACTTTGTTATGACAGGTTTGAACCATGAACGAGTACATACTATTGTCAAGTGGCAGCTCGGAACTCTTGGCGTAGTATATAGCTAGGTCATTTTGCCGGATCGCAACTCTACACAAAGCGCCAAACAATTCGAGGCTCATAACCTGTCAACGGAGTGTCCGCAAGTGGCTAGTGGTGGACGTGCTCGCTATTATTATACCAGGGTAGTCCAGAGGCTTGGCGCGAGCCGCTGTTATGCGTGCTCGTGAGCTTCGATCGGAAGAAATAGAAAATAGATGTTGCAAACTCGCTATACCTCTGGGCCAAGGTGAAGAAGACGAACAAACGATGAGGCAGAGCTGAGGAAGCTGGTTGTGAGCTTGGTGGGCGTAACAAAACCATCCTCCACCACCTCGGCTCTACGGCTAGATGTACCCTACAGTATAGGTCGCCTGTAAGAAAGTATCCAATAAGAAGATAATGCTCGCTTGTTGGAGGACGCAAGAAAATTGGGATAAGAAAAACGGCTCAGCGGTGAAATCTACACTAAATCCTATATAATAGCCTAAGATCAAGTTTGTTTGAAGATGGCGTCCCAATAAGATTCTCAGGCTTGCCCAGATTAGATGTTCCTTGTTGACGGGCCCATACTGGACTACGGGTTGTGGTACTGATCGACTCACAGCAATGTTCCTCGATGGTTTCTCGTGGAGGTTGATCAGCGGACCCGTGCTGGACACCAGCGCATTGGTATTGCTCCGACAACCGACGAACGAGCACGTATACCCGTAGGAGCCGTCTTTTGCCGAAAAGGCCGAAAAAAAGCCGGCGGGGATCTCTTCCTTGGACCGATTTTGGGGAGGGACGGTCGATTTTTTGTCCAGAATCATGCTACACGCCCAATTCCACTCGTCCCCTGGTACAAAAACACCCAATTTTTTTATTTCTGTTTCTGGCGAAGTTATTTTGAAAAATAATAAATGGGAGCTGCATTACGGATTTCTGTGACTCAAGCCGGCCGATGTACAGTGTAGGCAGCGCTCTGCTGATAATGCACGCCCATCGAGCCTGCTTCCAATAAAACAAAAGCCTATTCCCTCCGTGTGAACGAGCCGATTTTCAAGATTTTGAACCGACTTTTATAGTTGTATGAGGTACGAGCCGAAAAGGCCGAAAACTGTTTTGGGATCAGGAGTTCTTGGAACTTGCTAATTATTACACCGCATGTTGATGGTTACGATTGTATACTGCTGTACCCTGGTACAGATTTTCGAGAGATTAATACCAGGTATACAGCATACACCACCACCAGCAGAGTATCAACACCAAGCACTCTTTATTAGCAGGTACATGACTGAGGGTATCCCTACTTCGGCAGTACTCCATGCTACTGAGTACGGACTACTCGTAGATATATAGCAGATACCTGGTGCCTGGGTACGTGGGTAGGTCTCCTTTCAGGTCCGTTCTCGTTGCCCAGCACCCGCCGAATATAACGCCACTTACGGAACTACGAAACCTCATTTCAAACGTGTAACGAAGATGGTCTTCGTACGAGTAGAAGTCTGGAGCGCTTCACCAGGCATTGCACAAACCGCGAAGGCACGAAGCCGCGGAGTGACACCGCCTGAACTGGACCGTAGCTGGAGACCGTTGGTTCGTGCGAGATTTATCGTATCCTTGTGAGCGCAACGTCGTGTCCGAAAGTCCTCCCACAAATCAGATTTTCGGACCGCAATACTATTTAATAATACTCGTGGCATTGGGTGTATCTCTCACCGCTGTGCCTCCTGCGGAGTGCTGTAAAGGTTGCTCATCGCCCACGGCTCAAAGCTCACTGCTGGGCTGGGCTGGACTGTGCTTCGCTTTCCACAAAGGCCATTCCAGCAGCTTCATAACAGTGCATACATGGCTCGACGAAATGAGGACTTCGCTCGCCTCGGCTCTCATGGAGGCTACACGCAAGCGTTGACTATCGGCAAGGGGTTTTCGGGCGCTGCGAGGCGGGACGCTAGGCAGCAAGGCAGCGCTTCGTCGGGGCAGGGTGGCGGTGGTGGCGGCGGCGGCAGGGGCACCATGAACGCTTACGCCAGACATCAGGAGCTCATCCGCAACTACCACCGGTACGATATGGCGTGGTTCTTGACCTGCCGTATTTTTTGTGTTGTAATAGCACTATTAATTAATAGTGTTGCGTATTGCGTGTCCTCACCTCCTGCATTGCCTGGTCTCCTGCTATCGACTACGTCCTGGTACTTGTATGTTCATTCCCAGTAATACTCGTGTAAATGCCAGCACCGTTACGAGTCGTACTACTGCTGTACATACCAGTAAGCTCCGCAGCAGTATGTTGTGTACTCGTGTTATACGTCCGTATACATGCTAACACTTTGGTTCAACTGTATCATAGGGGCGGACTGCTTGGACGATGACGTCCGAGATTCACCGCCGTGGTCGTTTACCATCCCGTGTTTTAGGCCAATACCAGCACGTGTTTGCAAGCGTCACGATTGCTTTGCAGCACGGCATGAGATAACTCGGGTGTCAGAACAACTCCTCCGAAACGTCCGTGCTCTCGTCCGTGTACTCACGTGCTCATACGAACTCGTACTCCTTTGTTTCAGTCGAGGGCTATATAGTGGTGTGTGAGTATTTACGCATTGAACGTGCACGTATGTATCACACGTACGCGACTTTCTACTGCTGCAGTGTTGGCGTACCCCTTTCGGAATCGCTGCAACCACCCGACACAACAGTTGACGACAGTTACAAATGTCCTGCTGCGCGAGTTCTAGCCACTAGCGACAGGCTAAACTGTCATACCTCATGTCTTCTGTTCGTGTACTTTCTAAACGATAACAACCGACGAGCAATGGGAATCCTGAACATGAAACCTACTGTAGTACTCGTATACTGTACGAGGTATGCACCGTAAAGACAAGGGCAAGTGCTACTGTACCCACAACTTCCAGGTCCTGCAAGGCTGGTGGAAACCCCGACAGGGCGTATGTTCCCGTCACCGAGGTCGACCAGGCGGAGTCTAATCTCTCGGTTGTCATAGGCGTCTCTTGATTTATTCATTTGTATAGTTTCTAGCAAAATACATGTTTCTAATTTCGACGGCGCCACAAAATTAGGGACCCCTTTCGAGCTCTCACTGAAGCGTCCGGCGTACGACATACGCCGTCCGCACGCACCCAAGTTGACGGCAGTTACTATTACGGGGGGCCATAGTTAACAGGACCAAATATTGTTAGTAAAAATGGTCAAATATATAGCTTTTTATGTACACCATAGGTCCTATTAACTCTGGTCCCCCGTAATATTAATAGTATTCTGCCGCGTGAGTTCCTAGCGACTTCTGCTCGCTCATATCTTTCGTCGTATCACATCGCGGACACGAACACGACCCGAAAAAAAAAAACAGGTACCATGTGAATGCTCAAGTGCCTTCCGCGGGAGCGATTGAGGCCAAAGGTCTGCCGGGGCAGCGGCGTCTGACGGACGACCAAGCGCTCAGGCGCCAACATCGCTTTGTCAGAGACCATGGCGAAGACTACCGGGCACACGAGGTGACCCTTGCTCTTTTGTTGTTGATTTACGTGATGTTTTATTCTTTCGCGGAACCATACCGTCACGCGCGACAAATTCTTCTTCCGCGGAGGTATGTATGATATGCTTCGATGGGGCGCGCCAGTATTCCTGCACCTATGGTATTCTCTCGGAGGGGCTCGATGCCACACCCAGAACCCGAGTATGATGAATATTGCACACAGCGGGCAGATCATCCATTCCCACAGTGCATGATCTAGATCTTTCAGGTCAGATTGGTGTATTCCTGATCTGTATGATATGTGCGATCTACAGCTCATGTTGCCACGTGGGAGCCGTATAGCCTGCATGATCTACAGTAGGACATGTTTCCTGGTATTGGATCTGTACTACATAGATCCTCCTGCAGAATATCTCATAATGGCAGGTTAGGATCTAGATGATCTGTAGATGATCTATCTGTAGATGATGTGTCTGTCCGACGTGCGGAACATTTGTACGCTCAGCGCGATGAACAGCCCCATGGCTAGGTATTACATAATTGTCGAATACCTGGCACGCTTGGGATTCCAACAATATTGGGATATTCCTCAGTTGAGCACTATTAATATTAAGTGAAGAGCCCCGTCAGACACAAAATGTTTTTGACACTAAATTACCCTCCCTTGCCGTAGCATGCAATTCATCCGACCTTGTCATCCATAAGCAAGAAAGTCCTCTTCGCAAGCGGCTCTCGGCAGGACGCAGCCCACCACCCTTCATGCGACTCGGCGAACACCTCACGGCGCTTCGCGTTCGGTGCAAGCAAATGTCTGCCTGGTCGATGAAAACCCGTCGTGCCCCGTGCCGGCACTGTAGGGACGCGAGAGTCTATATGCTCATACGACTACCGTGGCAGGCATGGTTGTGAAGCGCCACATCTTCGATCCATCCTCCGTATTCTCCGAATGGGTTTGGTTTCTGTCTGAGTTTTCTATGAATCTGCATATACGGCCCTTCAGGGCGGGCTAGTGTTATGGTATCCTCTCTCCCCTGTTGCGGCGTTTTGGTTCGTAGCAGGCGTCCCCTCATCATACCTGGCAGGCGTTATCGCCTGCTGGCTGATGAATGCCTCACCCCTTCGTTCAGAAGATGCCCTTGCGTGTACGTTTCGGCGAGACTATGTACTTGCTGTGCGACGCGCTTGAGAGAGTGCGATCAGAAAATACCCGAACGGAATTTGATTGCCTGGATTTTTGTTCACGGGGGGGGATCATTGGCCAATCGGGGAACCCGGCCAATGACCGCCTCTCGTGCGTGACCGATATGTACGACGGCGTGACGGTAGCGATGTTCCCGCTGGGAGGCGCTGCCCAATGGACACGATGAAAAGGGCGTTAGGCTGGGGGGTTTTTGCTTTCGTTTTGGTTTTTGGTTTTAAGCCGGCCGGTCATCAGGGAGGGCTACCATTCTACATAAAACGCGCTGTTTTACATACACTTGGCGTGCACGGATAAGACGGCTCCGTTTGACGCTCTTCCGTCCCCCTCTTTTTCCTTCTTTTCCTTCCCCTATCACCGCCGCCACCACCGCCGCCGTCGCCTACGCTGCCATACCCTAGGCCCGGGGACTCGAAGGGGCAGATGCGGACCCCCACGCTTGGGAAGTCCGAATGGCGGCCAAGTATTACAAGCTCCTGTTCAAAGAGTACGCTCTGGCGGACCTCTCAAGGTGATAGAAGTATAGGAATACCAGTAGCATCTGGTAGCATTCTCGACCTGGCCCACCTTCATGTTCGCGACTCGGCCCATCTCGGACAAGATGGTTGGGAGCCCACACTAACTTCCCATTACGTCTTGGTTCCGAGAATTTTCCCAGGGGGTCGGGGTTGGGGTTAACGTGTAGAGTTTGAGCATGGTTTCAACAATTTTGTCGAAGATGGGCCCAGGTCTGTTCAGCCCTCGTGTGAGAGGGCTTCGTTCGCGGCTTGGCGTGGACCGATGGCAATGCGACGACGATGCTGCTGTTCCGATCGCTGAGACCCTTCTGTGGCGTCGGCGTGTGCGAGACTTGTGCCCGTGCTCGCGTCGGCGGGAGGGGTGTGCGTCCCTGCGGCCGAATAATCGCGAGCTGTCCTTGTCTGTGATCTGTCTTGCCAGTGAGCTGTCTTGTCTGTGAAGTGGGTTGTCCGTGCAATAATCTTGTCGGATAGCTGTCTTGCCAATGGCCTGGTATGTCTTTTGTAACTGTTCTGTCTTGTGTGGGTGGCCTAAACTGTCCTGTCAGGGAACTTTTATCCTTGCCAGTGAACTACCTGGTACTGCTTTGTGAGTGGACTGTCTTGTGCGTGACTTGTCGTATCTTCTTAACCTTCTCGTCAGCGAAATGTGTCCTGTCTTCTCAGTGAGCTGCCTTGACAGTGAACAGAGCCAACACCTGAATTCGGTCAACGTTTCCAGTACCTGCTCGCTCCGAGGCTGCGACTCTTGCGTTTCGTGTCCCGGAATGTTTTATTCCGCGTGTTTCCCGTTGTATCATACACCGCGACGATTGAACTCCCTGGTGAAGGCCTGTACTGACGAGCCAGCACCAGCACCGCTCTACTCGATAGGCAACGCCTGCTCACACCGCACTGCCCACTTACTACATGCGCTCGGCTTGGCTTGGGGCGTGTCTTGTTTTTGCAGGTACACGGAAGACAAGGTGGGGCTGAGGTGGAGAACGGAAAAGGACGTCGTGAGCGGAAAGGTGATGAATAATGCGGAATGGTTGCAAATAGCGGCTAAAATTATTACCGAGTATTGCAGGGGTTGTGAGAATGTAATCATTTCTCGCAGGGCTTGCGACGAGAGAACGCGTTTTTGTGCAGTGTTCAGAAAGCGGTTTTAGAAGGTGTTGCAATAGAAAATGAAGCATTTTCACGAGCAGCGAGAGTTTCCAGAAAAGCGAGATCGTTTTTAGCAGGACTTTTGCTAGAAAAAGCAGGCGTTTTTTTGTAGGACTCGCAAGAGAATGACTCGTTTTTCCCCCAAGACTCGAAAGAAAAGTTTCATCGAAGCCGTTGTTTTTTCGTGTCTGGTAAATAACGGTAATGTTTGATAAAGCCGGTGAGTCCCGCCCACCCAGCACACATCTGAAATGCCCTGGTCTTCCCGTTCAAAGACGCGTATTGCTGGACGCGCCAGTACACCATACGCGGTGGAGTGTAGCGTTCTATCAGTGGCGCCCGAGGCCTTTTTTTAGTGTAAATATTACAGGCCCCGCTCAACGCTCTAGGCGCACACGGGAGGGTTTCGACTCGATTGCGAGGCAGGA
Organism: Nereocystis luetkeana; assembly: GCA_031213475.1. Lineage (NCBI taxonomy): Eukaryota > Phaeophyceae > Laminariales > Laminariaceae > Nereocystis > Nereocystis luetkeana. The sequence goes on from JARUPZ010000021.1 coordinate 866,075, forward strand.
AGCGCAGTATTGATCAGCTCGGGGTATCAAGACGGGATCCACCGGCGTTCTGCTACTGTGCAAAGTTTGACGCTTTCCGCCAAGTTTTCCAGTTTTGTTCTGCCTTTGAGCGCTGTTTCGAGTTTTCTTACGGTCTGCCAGCAGGAGGCTGGTTGGTGAACCCGCGACGTGAGTGTTTTCGAATCGTTCCATCTGTGGTTAGGTCTTGGTTTGTTTTGAAGAATGGGTATTTTGGGTAGCCACATGCTTTGAGTTGGCGGTCGAGACATCCCTCTCGGGGGTTTACCCTCGGGTGCTGCTGGCTGGCTGATTGTTTGTTTCTTGTTTTATTAGAAAAAAAAAATGTTTTGATTTATAGCTTTTGTTCGTTTTTGCGGTGTTTGTTTCCGTTTTTTGTTTCCCACCTGGCTTGATACTACAACGGAATGCGATGCGATCCACAATGCAAGGGAAAACATGCTGATTGATCGCTTGTTTCATTCGACAATATGTGTCTGTGTTTGTTTTTGGCTTCTTCCCTCCCCCCCCCCTCCTTTTTCGTTCGATTGCGATGAACGCGATCGATTCTCGCTGAAAGGAAAGACACTACAACCAAACCCGTTTCGGCCATCGGCCCACCTCTGTCGCTTCGGACCGAGACACCTCACTCTGCGAAGAAGCTCAGAGCAAGCGCGACGAGTCGTACTCAGCGCGCCGACGAGCGCGGCTTGCGTCACCCTCTGCTAACAAAAAACTGTGCCGCTCTCTTTCGAAGTACAAGGACTTACAAGCGAAAACAGTTGGATCCAAATGAAAGCACGGCTTAGATTATCTGCGAACTGTACTCCTAAGTATTAACATACAAACGCTAAACTAAGACGCCAGTCGACGAGGGGAGAAATAGCTGAATTCTTCTCGCGATAAAAATGAAACTCGAGCATTAGCGGGGAGGGGCATGAAGAACCTATCATGTGAAGACCAAAGAGGGCGAAGATAATAAATTGAATGGGGAAAAAAAGAAAATGTCCTCATATTTCGAAGCAGTGTGGTACCCGGGTACATGTGATGCTGACACCTATGAACTTAAGATAACACACACCTCGTAGGACAAATTTCAGAGCCGATTGTTCTCCGAAAAATTGTGCTGCGCACGCAAAAAAAAGTGGCGAACTTACGAAGATCGCTCGTCGAGAGCTTTTTCCATAGACGTACGTATGTATCTATGTATCTATGTATGTTCTGTATGTATGTTTATGTATGTGTATGTGTATGTGTATGTATATGTATATGTATGTATAGAGGCGTTTACTCTCTCCCCGTTGTCGAGAGAGAACCATGGTTGAAAGTTCGTCGGAGGATGTGTGTCGCTGTCTTGCGTGTTACGCTCGCATCATAGCTGTATGAACGACACCCGCTTCTAAACTAAAGAACTACCCAAAACCGTATATTTTGTGTTTTTTTTTGTTTCCTCTCTCTCTCGGCCAGGGTCAATTCGAATGCGGAGCGCTGAGGTGCGCGGAGAGGAGAGACCTGCACAGCTACGAGGTCAACTTCAAGTACAAGGAGGCTGGATCGGTCAAGAACGAGCTTGTCAAGGTGACTGGCCTCACCGACCGATCGACGGACGGACTGACCATCGCTGCTACGCTGTAGTATACCGGTGTATTTTTTCTTATCCTCGTCGGAGTTTCTCTGTGGCGGCAGTAGAGTCGTACAGCAGTCGTAGTAGGAGTTTTTCTGGGCAGGGTGCCGTGACAATAATAGAGGGGAGGAGGGGAGGGGTGGGGGTGAGGAGACGGGAGGGGAGGGGGGGGGGGGGAAGGGAGAGGGGGGAGGACAGCAACTTGAAATTGTGCCAAGGTTTTTTCCCTTGGTGAGTGTGGAGCGCGACGGCTCAAGGACGGGAGACCAAGCCCACGGAGTCACGGCTCTCTGCCTCCGTACAAAAAGCATTTTTCGTAAGCGCATAGTCTCTATTACGATTCAACATTTCCTAGTTACAATAACTGCATGCGTTAGCCTGGTATTTTCCGGCACTCGAGTAGTTTGTCCTCGAACAGTGTGCGTAGGTTTTAAGACCGTCTTTGGACTTGATCACAGTATGGAGGGAAGAAGTGACGAATGAAGATGACCACTACAGTATCAACAACTCGAAGAAACGCGGGCTGTTAGGTGCTGACTGTAGGTGAGGGGACATGTTTGTTTTGCTTTCGGACTCCTATGCCAGGAGTTGTGCGACACGCGTACGTCACAAAGCAGGGTGTGCTGCGCGCACACGCTATGAAGATGGTTCAGCTCTCGCTAGGACCTCGCACAGCAGGACGTTTATCACTGCCGTCAGTTCGTGTGCATTGGTGTAAGGTATAACCAAATAGAAACCACCTTTTTTGGGCGAACCCCATGAAAAAACACCACTCTGTCCCGAAAAACAAATTACCCCCGTGGACTGTAACATAAATAAAAAAACGCTCCTTCTACACATTTTGGAGCGTGGCAGCGGGGGCGGATGCTTCAGGCAACTCGACAGGGTCCCTATTTTTTTTGGCACCGTCGCTGATTAAAGACTCGCATTCGCTCGAAATAAGGCAAAACGGCTAAGGGGTCGCATTCACCGTAAGCGCATACCATGCGTATAACGCGCAATGACGTGCCCCCTGGGATGTTTTCCTGTAGTTTCGAAGTCCATTTTTTCCAAAACGTGGGGAGCATACCGATACCCTACAAAGCAACGAATGAGAACCCCCCCCCCCATCTACCCCGTGGGCTACAACGTACCATTCAAAATAAAGCAATTACACGCAACTCCCGGGTGGAAACCCTGCGGGCGCTCCTCGGGCCGGGTCAGACTGAGTCCCTCAAGCAAGTAGGTCCTATACGGCTTACGTCCATGCGCATAACTTACAGGCAGAGCCCCGTGTTATCGAATCAACAGGTGCGCGTCTGCCCACAGTGCGCTCGGAAACTGTTCCGAAAAAAAATCGAGGCGTTACTCCGCCAGCGCGAAGTGGAACAAGCGGAAGCCGACCGGGAACGACGGAGGGGGGCCAAAGCGGCGGGAGAATCCCTCGACGGAGCTGTTGGAGATGCCGCCCCCGAGGCGGAGGGAGGAGAAGGCTCTGCACGGTTGTCGGACGGCGTTGTTGTGCAGGGGGGACGGGGGTTGTCCGCGAGGAAGACGATATCATCCGGTGGCGGTAAGGGCGGAACCAAGGAGACGGTTTCTGGCGCGACTTCGAACGCAGCGGGGGGGCACGGGGGTCACGACCTGATTAGGCAAGCGGTGAATGCTGCGGGGGGCGAGGACGGTGCTCGTGCTGGCGCTGCTAAGAAGCGTGCCAGGGCATCGCGGTGGGGAGCGGCTGGTGTGCCTTCGGAGGCGGCAACAGCACCCTCTACGGTCGCGGTAACGGCGGAATCGACGGCGGACGGCAAGGGGGTGTCGAGTGGAGCGGGAGCAGTCGAGCCGCCGAGCGTCGACAACGCCTCGAGGAACGCGTGGGCGGGGGAGCTGGAGAGAGATCGGACGGCGGAGGATGAGATGGACGACTATCTTTCATCGCTGCTCTTGTGACCGCTGTCGTTGTTGTTGATGTTGTCGCTGTTTTTGTTGTGCGTGATATGAATTAATTCAGTGTAAGGAGGGGGAAGAGGGTCGATAGTGGACGATCTGGACACCGACAGGAAGGACGTTTGTAGCCTTTTGATTGAAAAAACCAGCGTCGCACAACATGAGCCCCTCTGAACCTTGACCAGACAAGTCACAGACAGCTTACCATCTCAACAGTCGTTATTGCACTCGGAGGTGGCGTCATCCCCGACGCGTGTGGGGCGGCAAGACTCACCATCAGCGTGGAAGTACTCTGTTATGGGCGCTTTAGAGGAGAGTCGCTCTGCGTCGTCTGCGGTGGCAGACATATTTCTGTCGCGCGTGCTGCCTGGTGGAAGATCTTCGCCGCAGACGAGACAGTCGAGGGGCGGCCGCCCATGAACGACGCCATGGATGACGACAACAACGACTTGGGATTTCGAAGCCGCTGTTGTCGCCATTTTATGCCGTCGTTCCAGAGCGGCCGTCCCTCAACTGCCTCGTCCGCGACGAATGCCTCCCGCCTAGCTGCACGTACAACAGGAAGATGTCTACCGCCTCGGACGAGCAGGGCATCTCCGAAGCGCCCACGACAAACTACTTCCAAGCTGATGGGGTGTCTTGCCGCCCCAAACGCGTCGAGGACGACGCCACCTCCGGCTGTCACGCCTGCAGAGATGAAGCTCTATTAGTAGAGCATTGTTCGTGTTCTGTGTTGCTCCTTCGTTCGAAGGGCTGCTGCTGCTGCGGCTGCTGTCCTCCGCGCCGGTGTTCAGTTTATTAAAAAAAACGAGCGCGCCAAAACTCCCTCGTATACCAGAGCGCGAAGGGTAAGCGGCGCGTCGTGGATTGGATGCACCGCGTTGACATCTCGAATCTCGTTGAGAGTCTTGTGGCATCCGGGGATCATCCTCTGGCATATCCCCGGGTCTACCTCTTGAACCGTCTCATGTGGCCGACGTAGAGACTTGGGAACGTTGCCGACTACAACGCAATACAGAACTCTCTGCTTCTCTCTTTGTTGTTGACCTGAGTCCATCTGCCGAGCCGGGCGTGCAGCGATGCCGACCCCGGGCTCCTGCGGAGTTCAGGGGTGTGGATGTAGTGCTGTGGATGATTCTTCTCCTCGCGACATCATAATAAGGGATACCATGGGTTCTTGATGTTGTCCCGTTTTGTCTTGGTGACGTCGCTATGTCTCTTTGATTCCTCCTGCCCTGTATTACTTTCTACTGGATACATTACGGAGTATCTACATGCTCGTAGCCGGCGTTTTGGCTCACGTCTTTCGTGTTTGTTTGTTGTAGCTTCTTCGGTTCGTATTCTGTGTCGTACAACCAACTTCGCGCACAGAAATACGCGATCGACTGGTGTCATCATCAAAGAAGCACATCAGCCGTCAACGTGAAGTCAACTACCTCGGGTATGTATTTCCGGATCGCCCGCAAATAAAGCACCACCAGTTCCTCGTACTGGTATAGAAATAACCTGTCCGGGACATAATTCAGGGTCAGCAGGGGAATGCCCAATGGCTTTATCGTTTTGCCTTTCGTGTCTCAGAATATCGGGAGTGGGGTTGGTGTAGTGGCTTGTGCCGGGTCGTGTTGTACTTATCAAATAATATTTACACTGTATCTCGCCATCGGCTGGTACCAAGGTGTTCCATTGCGTCCTGGTTTTCTTTTCCCCTTTTCTACGGTTTATTTCTATCGGGGTTTCATAGCCTGACACGCTACAAGTTGGTGCTACTGCAGGTGTATCAGCACTTTCTTTAGACACATTTACGATTTTGTTTCTACTAGCAAAAGTAGTGCAACCCCACCGTCTATTTGCTTGCACTCTTGTACGTAGTTATCGCATACAGGTTCGGTATTCCCAGTGCTCGTCGATTGTCATCGAGTTTTTCTAACTCAGGCTCTCTCGCGGGCATTCCGCGACATGATAAACTGGCACAGAAATCACTTTTCTTTTTGAAAAGCCGGGTATCGAAGCCTGACCCTCGTGCCCAGCAGAGGTGACACGTAACCTGCGGCTACGTACTTAGGACAACTACGTCCTGTCTGCAGCGTGACGATAGACCTTGAACAAAAGGCCGTGCTCCAATGAGTAACCGGAGATGTTTGTTTCCACAACTCAATGTGCTCGTACGTGTAGACCATCGTATGCGTCTACGACAATCGAAGCTACGAAGTCAGCGATTTCGACCACCACACACATGTATAGGGCCTAGGGCCCTTCAGGGTGGGCCAGCGTTATGGCGTCATCTCCATAGTATGTACTGCCTGACTGACGGCGGTGATCTCGACTACCAAATACATACGGTCATTTCAGGGTGGGCTAGTGTTATGGTATCCCCTCTATTGTTATACCGGCTGCCAGGACTATTGAAGGGGCCGCCGCACCCCACTATTAATAGAGGGGATACCATCACGTTAGCTTACGCGCCTGTTCGAAGCTTTCCGAATGCTCAAACTTTGAAGGTTCAAAGGACTTTTGACTGGTGGCATATATCTAGACGCCATCATCCAAGGCCCTCACGTCGCACTGGGTTATATTTTGTTTGCCGTGGATTATGGCACCAAAGAAAAAATCCCGATTGGGCGATCATTTTTAGGGGGTACTGGTTGGTTGGGTGTGTCTCATTGATTGGTGGAGAATACAGATATCTGAAACAAAAAACAATAATCGGTTGTGATAACTCCCGCAAGGCTCTTTGCCCACATCGAAAGCAATTTTACCACGATAGGAGAAAATAAGTCTTGGAAATAGCAAAAACACGGAGGCCTGGAAAGTCAATAAATTCAACGGGTACAGACAGGGCCTCTTCATCCCCCACCTTGCTCCGCTTCTCCCTCTCCTGGCGTTACAACGATTGCTCGTAGGTAGCCCTAAACAAACTATCAAAACATATCGTCTATTGCCTCAACCTCCTTCTACTAGCGTCAAATCGGAGCACAAGCCGGGATCAACACATCTTCGACTGGTACGGAGACAAACTGATGAAACGTCAACCCTCCCCCCACCCTCCACCTGGTCGGTGAAAACTCGACGTGCTCCTTCCAGGCATTGCAGGGGGTCTACAGTCATGCGACTACGGCCATGCATGACAATGCGGTGCTCCTTCTCGATTGGGACGCGTGCTCAATGGTCAAATGACTGAGGCAAACAACAAATTAGTACGCCCCCCCCCCCCCCTCACGGCGCTACGCGTTTGGTGCAAGCAATGTCTGCCTGGTCGGTGAAAACCCGACTCCGTCCCGGCATTGCAACGATGCGAGGGTCTATGGGCATACGACTAGGGCCATGCATGACAATGAGTACCCCCCCCTCTCTCCCTCCCCTCCCCCTTCCACCCCTGATAGGGCACATGGTTGTTACATTCTCGCACACCCTCCGAAAGAGGACACACAAAACAAAACACCACCAACAACAACACAAACAACAACGCAACAAGATGCGTCGGCCAGGCATGACAAGCGGAATCAGACGAAAAGGGTCTGGAATGCACTTGTACTCATACATACTGTAGTAATAGTAGACGGTGGAATCACGCGTACGTAGGCAAAGATGACACTACAAATGATAGGAGACGGGTCCCATTCAGTGCGCCAAGCGTGTGGTCCGTGCTATTGTTAATCAGAAACCACGATGAAGCCGCAAGCCATGTATCCCCATTTGGACGCACACCAGATCTGGTTCTGATTACTGCTGTATGATCTCCCGTGATACAGTAGTACAGTATTACGGGGGAACATACAGTAGCAATCAGGACCAAAAATGCTTCGTAAAAATACTAGAACAGGTAGGTTTTCGTCTATATGATAAGTCCTTATTAATATGCCCACCCGTTATAGCATAGCACGATAGTTTAGTGAAGGCTCTTCACGGGACATGACCCCGACCCGAGGGTCGGGTCAGCAACTTCTTGAAGTCTCCCAGATCGGGTCGGGTCGGGTCGGGTAAGGAGGTTTTCAAACTCTCACGGATCGGGTCGGGTCACCCTTAGCCGACTCGGCCCGGCCTCACCCGACCTGACCCGCGAGGCTCGATCCGACCCGTGAACAGCCCCGTAGTGAAGGGCGTCAACCCGGGAAATTCGATACGTGTAGCACCTTGGATGCTGGGCCTCCTTTTTCCGTAACGGCAGACAGTGGACCCTGTCCGTCCGCGTCTGCCTGCTTCGAAACGGTAAAACGTCTTTACAGCTGCGCCTACGTTTTCCCGCGAGACTATTTACTTGAATTTCGAGTGGGAGAAGTCTTGCCGTAAGAAGCAAATCTAGATAGAGGAAAGAAGATCGTAAAAAGATACACCTAGCACCAGTTTTTCCCGGGACTATTTACTTGAATTTAGAGAGGGGAAAGTCTTGCTTCAAGAACACGTTGAGAGGAATGATCGTTAAATAGTGTCCCAGGTGCCTCGACTAGTAGTTTTCCCGGGCTGTTTACTTGCAATTAGAGTAGGAGAGACCTTGCCCTATACAAGAAACAAAAATCTTGAGAAATATCGTGAAAAACTATACTCGAACGTGCTCGTCCCTCGTACTTTTCTCCCCGACTATTAACTATAAATCAGACTCGACAACGTCTTGCCGATGGGAAAAAAAACAGAGGAAGTATACAGAAGAAATATCGCTAAGCACTATAACAGCTATCTCGTTCTATCAACGGCACTATAAGTAGTATCTACCATTAACACGAATAACGCCACGCACGATAACAACAGCACAAACAATAACAAGGCCATAAAATGTTTTCAAGATGGCTTCGTCAAAAGACGCAGGAGCGAGAGAAAACCGCGGGTATTCCCCACACTCTCAACACACCGACCGAAAAAAAACGTGTTCAGCATCTGCAGCTTCTCCGTGCATATTCGCAAGCACACACTCTGCAACCTGGGTGTTCGGGTGGCGATGGCGGGGAGGGGGGTGGCACTACGGTGGGGTGGGGTGTGTGGGGGGAATCATAAGGAGGCAATACCGGGGAGGGGGGGGGGGTACTCGACAGCATGGAAAGGGGGGGGGGGTGGGGGGGCAATAATACTCAAACTGATAAACAGTCGCGGTCCTGGTAGCAGATGCTCCTACTGTAGCAGCGTCCTCCTCCTCCAACCTGTCCTCCTGGCTGACAGCTAGAGGCTAATAAGAACTACCTTGCTGTCGCAAGGTTTGCTGCTGCAAGGTATTAGCGCGGCGTGGTACATCTAAGGTGTCAATCTGAACGTCATCGCCCTTCTCTCTCCACTGGAATGTTGCTCAGGGCCTGAAATAAGGGAGAAGGGGTTCGGTTGTTCCGCGTTAGGTTGGTGAGACGCTGTTCCATGAATTGGTTCCATGAGTAGGTCGCACCGTTGTTCCACGCATTGGTGACGCTGTTGTTCCACGATTTGGAGACATTCGTCCACGATTGGTCGGGCATTGTTTCACAAGTGGTAACATTGTTCCACGATGTGGAGGTACGCATCGTTCCACGATTTGGTGGTATTGGTACTGATGCTCCACGACTTGGAGACATTGTTCGACGACTTGGTCGGTGGTGTGTTATTCCATGAATTGGTGGCATTGTTGTGCCACGATTTGGTGACATAGTTCCACGATTTGATGGTATTAATCTACGAATTGGTGACATTAGTGTTCCACGAGTTGGTGACAATGTTGTTCGCACGATCTGGGGGCGTTATTCCACGAATTCGTGACAATGCTGTTCGACAGTTTGCAACATTGTTCCAGGATTTGACAGAATTGTTGCACGAATTGGTGACACTCTTCCACGAATTGGTGAATTTCTTCCACGAATTGGTGGCATTCTTCCACGAGTTGGTAACGTTGTCCCACCATTTTTCTAGTGCTGCTTGGCACCCCAACGTATCACACAGGGGAGTGAGTGTGCTACTGTTCGGCGTACTGCGACAGACTGCTAACGATATGTCATGTTGCATGTCCACAAGATACGAAAATCAACGATCACCTATTACGGGGGGGCATAGTTAAATAGGACCTATGGTCTAGACAAAAAACGTACCAGGTATATATTTACCTACTTTTACTCACAATATTTGGTCCTATTTACTATGGTCCCCCGTAACAGAAGAATGATTTTGCATGCTCCTTTGTCCTGGACGCCGGCAGATGAGCATATTAACCGTTATCCAATAAAAACACCCAGGTATCACGAGATGCGGCGAGATAGGTAGACAGACCCAGACCGGATGAGGACCGAGGAAGCCCTCGCATCGAATCGAACCGCACTGAATAAGAAATCTGAACTAAATCGCATCGCACCTTGTAGGTGTTGGAGATCTTGTTGAAGAAAGAAGAGTTGCCCAGCATGTTTCTCGTGTTTTGACAGTACCTGAGAACGTTCTGCAGATTGGTCGCCGCGGAAAAAGAACATTGCGCACTGCTGTGTGTTACGTTACTGCCCCATGCAAAGTGCCGGCTTGAACGCAATTACAACGCAGGCGCATATGGTGGACACGTTGCGCGAGCGGCACGAAGTCGAAGATGTAGTGGTGGTCAAGATAATAATGAGAGGGGGCGAGGGAGGCGTTCATAAGGAGGGGCTGCGCGCGGGGGGGGGGGGGGGGGGGGGGGGGTAAGGAAGGGGATAGAAGGGGTGGGAGGCGACTATTGTGAGGGGGGGGGGGGGTGTACTCGATAGGAGGTATGTACTCGATCTCATGCATGGCCGTAGTCGTATGACCATTGACCCTCGCATCCCTATAATGCCGGGACGGAGCATGTCGGGTTTTCACTGACCAGGCAGACATTGCTTGCACCAAGCGCGAAGCGCCGTGAGGTGTGTGTGGAGGGGGGTGGGGGGGGTCATAATGAGGGGGAGGTAGGGGGGGGGGTATTAATAAGGGGGAGAGAGAGGGGGCGGACAACAATGAAGGCGAGGAGGGGGGGGGGGCGTTACAAATGCCGGGGAAGGGGGGGGGGGGGGCGCGATAACAATGAGGGGGGGGCGGGAGGGGTGTGAGGGAGGGAGGAAAGGGGCCAGATAGGAAGCATCACAACGCCGATGTTGCGTACAAAGGTATGTGCCTCTTGTGCCACGTTTTCTACGGGGCGCGTCCAAGAAAAATAGCCAACACCGAAAAAGGCCCTTGTTGAGCTGTGAACGTGCGAAGTCGCCCTTCAAAAAAGTAGAATGGCTCACGATGAAAAAAGCCTCAAAGGTCTAACATTGGCGGCATGTAGGGGGCGAGAGGAGAGGGGATATTAACTAGGGGTCCGTTTTCAATCTCGCCCATTACTCTGGCCAAATTCTCCATGAGCATATAGAGCGAGGGGAGGGGGGGTGACCCTTTTCAACCATACTGTTAGTACATGAATATCCCACTATCTTAATATAAATGTATGATTTTGATATATAATAACAATATGTTTTAACCCTCGTGGAACTTTAGAGAGGAGCATAGACGATGAAAAATTACTACGATTACAGCGACAGCCTGCTGCGTGATTTTGAGGGGGGATACTAGTACGATGGTTGGTGTCTGAGTTGCGATGGTTGAAAGGGGTGGCACGACACGGGCACAACACGATCGTATGTACCCGTACTGTTGGCTCTTACGCTGCTCGCTAGATGGTTGGTGACACCAATCTTATCGTTGCTTGGGTCGCTATCAAAGGGGTCCCAAATATGTTGATCGCTATCAAGGGGGCCCCAAAAGTTTTGGTCGCTATCAAAAAAGGTCCCAAAATGTGTTGGTCGCTATCAAGTGGGGTCCCAAAAAAATTGCTCGCTATCAAAAGAGGTCCCAAATATTTTGGCCGCTATCAAAAAGGGTTCCAAAAGTTTTGGCCGCTATCAAAAGGGGTCCCAGATGTTTTGGTCGCTATCAAGGGGGGTCCCACATGTTTTGGTCGCTATCTAAAGGGGTCCCAAGTGTTTTGGTCGCTATCAAAAGGGGTCCCAAATGTTTTGGTCGCTACCAAGAGGGGTCCCAAATGATTTGATCGCTATCAAAGGGGTCCCTAAAGGGTGAATATGATAGATACCTACAGTAGTATTACGGGGGACCATAGTAAATAGGACCTACAGTACACACAAACCCCTCTATATTTCTCTATTTTTACTAACAATATTTTGTCCTATTTGCTGTGGACCCCCGCAATAGTACAAAGCAATATCTACCAGCTATCATAATATCAAAATAATCGTAACAACGTTGCTCACCCTCGTGCAGCCTTGACCGGCATCCAAGGCAAACCAAGCAGCCACGGCGAACCCATGACCAGCATCTAGCGCGAACCAGGCAGCTACCACGAACATCGCCATCCAAGCGCACGCCATCACAGACAAGACCCTCCCGACCCACCTCAGGGCGGCGCACGTCACATTCGGCGGCTGATGGACATCGAGACAACCCGTTCACCAGCACGTAACAAGCAACGACAGAAAAAGAAAGCGATGAGAAAATACGCCAATTTTGGGAAAAACCGTGAACGAAGCCATACTTCGAAGTACAACACAGTGAAACCGACGATAGCATGGTTGGTACGACCAGTCAGCGTAAATTAATCCAACGGGCCGCATGAAACCAATGATGGCATGGTTGGTACAACGTGCCACTAACTGAGCCACCGGCAGAACGGGCTCGATGCTAGAGAGCGTGGTTGGTGAACCGATGGAGCCAACGGCGTTTAGGAAAACCGTTCACGAGAACGAAACTGACATACATTTGAAAACCGGCGATAGCATGGTTGATATCAGGTATGAGCCAAACGGCAGCGAGGCAACTGTTCACGCGCGAAAAAAAACCCGATGACAAGCATGGTTGGTACCTGGCACCATTACCAAGTACCACTATGATCCCAAAAAAATAAGGATGGTTGGTTGTCATATTAATGACTTTAAAATTCGTTTCGTTCGTTTTTTTTTTTGTTCGTTCGTTCATTCATTCCTCCGCGAAAAAGATGGTCTAGTCGCTGGTGGACACCAAAGCGTTCTGATCATCAAGCAGTTGCTCTTCGGGGTCCATGTGCGCGCAAACCCCGCCCGATAGCCGTGATAATTGGCCGAGCGTACCGCTGACAAGTTGGGCTTAGCAGTGGGTACCCCGCAATAGGCCAGGTATGGGAAAATCAAGTTGAACCCACCGAGCCGTTCCGGTCATGTTTGCCTTGATCCCGATATACGGCCATGTACGCCTTAATTTGGGATAAGGCCGAAACCGCCTCTTAACCCTTTTCGGGCAAATTGCAGTCCCGTTTCGGGGACGAAGCACTCAAATTATAAGTAATCTGTCCCCAAAAACGAGACAGCAGTCCTGAAAGGGTCAAAGCGGGAGAATCGCCTGAACCCCGTAGAGAGTTTTAAAGCGGGAACAAGCCGATTTGGTCTGCCTTGTCTCTACTCTAGCGTCATCGGTGGCTGGCGGCTTATTGCGGGGTACCCACCGTAACTGTAACCAAAACCGTCCTTGTATTTGAGGATAGAGTGACGTTGACTGAGCCAATGACCGCATGGAATCGACGATAGCGTGAGCGGATGATTCCATGGGATCGTTCAAATGTACCTCTCTGTGACGTAGTTCTGTGGCCGCAGCACTTGTATCTCTCTAGGATTGAATAATCGGCACGGACACTGGTTGTGCTGGATGTCGATGGGTAGAAAAAACGGCTTCATATGAAGAACACACACACACACCTGGAAAATTCTTGAGTCGGTCACACAATTGAAACCGACGAGAACATAAAACCGAGGAGGGCATCGCTGACACTCTGGCCAAAAATTAAAGCTGCGTGCTAATTGAATATCAGAGTCCAGAAGGAACCTATCTTTTCGGCCAGGGTGGTGCAAATTAGGTAAAATGACATGAAACCGATCATGGCCTGCAAGCAATGCTACGCACGGTAGTAGAAACCCGATTATCGACTCGAAACCGGCGATATCATAAAACCGACGGTAACAATACAGCAGCAGTAGTACGAAAGCCACTATGGCATACCTGGTAAAAACTACCAGGTGAGACGATTTCAGATGAATCCGATGATAGCAGGAAGCCGATTATCGCACAAAACTAGCGATGGACATCGTACGAGTGTCGATATATCGTTATCGAGCATTTTTTTGCTCTCCATTGCCCGCCACCCCCGTGTTCATTCTCTCTATTAATAGACTGAACCTAAGCCTCCATGTATCAAATATCGAAATCGAATCGACTATTTTCTTTGGTTATCGGTATCGTATCGAACTCGACATCGATATCCGATATCCGATATCGCACAAGTTTCGATGTATCGCATTATCGAACTTTCGATATATCGTACCAGGTATCGAACATGTTTTTCCCCTCCATTCCCTGCCGCCCCCGTGTTTATTCTCCTGACAACTGAACGAAAGCCTCCATGCATCAGATATCTAAACCGTATCGACTACCCGGTATTTCGTTTCGTTTGTCGGTCTCGTATCGAACTCGATATCGATATCCGATATCCAGCACTACAAGAAACTGGCGATAGCACGAAACGGACTAGAACGTACCATGAAACCGATGATAGCACGAACCAGACTATAATATGAAACCGATTATCGGATATATATATATGTATGAAACCGATTATCGGATATATATATATGTATGAAACCGATTACAGCACGGAAAAAACGATTAAAAAAACGAAACGAATCATAGCACCAAACTGATGATAGCACCAAGCCGCGTATTAGCCCGAAACTAATGACAGCATGAACACAAACGATAGCACAACACCGATGGCATGGCACAGCACGAAACCGTTACGAGAGTCGAGTGCGATACGAGAACGACAAACGCGTTCGATATGATAATATCCAAGTTCGATATACCGACATATCGAAACCTCCAATACGATAAAGGCCGAACAAAACAGTTACATCAAAAAAAAAATGCAGGAGAGGGTAGAGGTGGGTGACCTTGCTTAGGTAATGACGTAAGCTAGGCTAGTTCGTGTCGTGCTGCTCTACCTTGGCGACGACGCAGGCTCTTCGGTACCAGCGGAGCATGTCCCCCGCAACCCTCTCAGGAGACTGCAGCTGCACCTGTCCCATGGGAGGGCGGCAGGAAAAACGACGAGGAAAGAAACACGAAGCAACGAAACAGGACGCCACCATGACCATGAACAGACCAAACGGCCCGGGTGGAGGGGGGGTACAGACATGTCATGCATGGCCGTAGTCGTATGGCCATAGACCCTCGCATCCCTACAATGCCGGGACGTAGGGGGGGGGGGGGGGTTGAAGCAACGTAAATAACTACTGTACGTGAACAACTAAATGACTGAAAACATAAATCAGCTTTGAATGCATGCATTCGACCAAGCTGGTTGTGCCATCCTATGCTAATGTGGTGTGGTGTGCCAACGCCACTCAAGAGAAAAGTCGCGAGCAACGTCCGATTCGATGTGCATAGCCCGTGCGGGAACATAGCTTGCAAAACTTGGTACTACAAGATAAGGATATAGATATGACATGGTGATATTACACAAATGATATGACGTGCTTCGATATGATATGGCAATATGACACAAATGATATGACGTGCTTCGATATGATATGGCAATATGACACAAATGATATGACGTGCTTCGATATGATATGGCATGATGGGGGGCCCATTCACGATGTATGTTACGACTTTATGTCACACGGTATTTGTACGACGTACAATATGACATGGTATTCCCTTCTACGACACGATAGACGCGACATGACATGCGACGCTATTACGGGAGACCAAACAAAATAGGACCAAATATTGTTAGTAAAAATAGGGAAATATATAGGTTTTGTGTGTACCATAGGTCCTATTTACTATGGCCCCCCGTAATATGATACGATATGACATGATATACGACCATATAGCAAACTATTACGGGGGACCATAGTAAACAGGAGCTACGGCACAGGCAAAAACCTATGTGTTTACCTATTTTTACTAACAATATTTGTCCCTATTTTCCTACGGTATATTGTTAGTAAAAATAGGTAAATATATAGGTTTTGTGTGTACCACAGGTCCTATTTACTATGGTCCCCCGTAATACGAGACGATATGACATGATATACGACAATATAGCAAACTAATACGGGGGGCCATAGTAAACAGGACCTACGGTACAGACAAAAACCTATATATTTACCTATTGTTACTAACGATATTTGGTCCTATTTACTATGGTCTCCCGTAAACAGCAGAAAAAAGAAAAACATCCGCAGTGGTCGGAAAAATACATCGAACTGTGAAATACTCCGGTAATATATGTGATACGATCGAACGCCTCGAAGCACAGCACACCGGCGTACCTTTTTCCTCCCCCGCTCCCCCATCGTTCGACACAAAGCGCGGTCGTCGCGTAAACGCACTAAAAACGCCTCCCCCGCCGACAGGCGCATGCCGTCGAAAAGAAACCCGTCCTCCTGCACCAAGAAACGACACCGAGGAGCGAAGCGGCAGCAGTTGCGCCGCACAAAAAAAACGGCAAAAAACAGGAAACGGGTTGGCCGGCGGGCGAGCGAGCGAGCGAGCACGCGAGAGTCCGTAAAAATAAGTTCGTGTGGTGCCCAAGTATAGAATTACGATCTTCGTACTAGAGATATGATATAATGCCAACTTGGCCGGAAATATAAGAACCATTTGGGGACAACTATTACTACCAAACTGTCCTTACAAGCCTCACCAGTGAAACAGGTTAAAATCGACGCCATTTTATCAGCTAGCAGCTAGACTTGGGGGGCTTTTTAGCGGAGGTGAATGTAAACAAGCGAGCAACCGTTTAGTGTTGTTGGTCGTTTTGCTGCCAATTTTTTTTTTCTGTTTTGTTTATGATCTCTCGGAAAGCGAGACAAGGCAACCGCAGGGCGGGGTTCGTGCCACGTCTGAAGAAAGACGCAAAACCGAAGGATGTGGAGGGGTGGCTAAAAACGAAAACGCCCATTCCTTTTGCGAACCTCTTGGAAAGCGACACAGGCGACACTGGGCGGGGTGTGTGTGTTGTCTTCACACCAAGCCGTTTTTTCTACCGGACTGCATCAGTGCACCCAGTCTCCGTCCTAATTCCTTATCCTAGAGAGATGCAAATTATGCGGTTACAGACTGTGAGACAAGAGCAAATAGACCGAAAATAGTCGCGTGCACGTCTCGAGGAAAGAAGAAAGCCAAAACACGCCGGGGTGACAAACCGAAAAAATAAAAAAGCATCCAACCTAGAGACAACGCTGCCGTGAATGGTTACAGTGCCCTCAAGACACGCTGACGCGAACCGTTTCCCTTCTGCAGAGGTAACCTTTCGACAAATGCTCACGACGGGAGTGCAAGACCATCCCGTGATTGGCCAATTGACGTGCTTTTATCTCCATCTTGGTAATATATTTTACTGTTACTATTGTTACGGGGGACCATAGTAGATAAGACCAAATATTGCTGGTGAAAATAGCGAAATATCTACTTTTTCGTGTACCGTACCTGGTAGGTCCTATTTAATACGGTCGCCCGTAATATCGATAGTATGAAGGACGAAAAAATGACCCAGTAATAAATTCCAAGAGTTTTTTTTCTCGTGACAATGAGCCGAGCTACCTTGTCTCATCTCCAATCCGACCTGATACCGGATGGTCTGGAAATCGGCACGCCCCTACTGTATGCCACTCCCACGTTTTGTGAGGCTCCGCTCACGTGAGGAGCTCTGTACCACTATGAATAGTGAGTCATGCCAAAACCTGACTTCGAGAAAAAAATGTAGGTCAAGACTGAGCTCGGGTTTTAGGCACAACTTGCATGGAACTACTTAGACCTATGCCAATGGAAACGCGAAGTTCGAAAGTTTTTTTTCAAATATATTGCTTTAAAAAAGCAGCCGAACATTTTCACGTACCGCCGCTGTGGGGAAAAAAGAGAAAAAACGTTTGATTTTTTTATTTTTTTTCCCCCAACGGCTGCAGGCGGCGCAATTTATGTTTTCCTGTTTGCAAATTGTCAACACGGTGATCGAAACCAGCTCGTGCGACGATCGACGCTCGATCTCGACATAGACTCAGCCCACGGCCAACCCGCTCGGTATCTGGCAAGCCCAACGAAGATAGATGACGGCCTCGAAGATATCAGGTGGATCCATGGTCTAAGGGGCGAGAGCTTGCCGGCGGCGTCCTACGATATCCTCCCAAACCTGAAAAAAAGTCTATTTTTTGCCATTCGAGACGGATGGAGAAGTTTTGTCTTCTGTTTTGTGCAAACCAGCGGCCAAATGTTTTTTCATCATGCGCCTGATCAGCTCCCGCCACATGACACCGGCCATGGTGTGAAAACGGTGACCCTAGGGTGGGTCGGAGCCCCTAACGAGCGCACTCCGTTCAGAATTCATGACGCAATCGTTGGTTTTGTTGATCGATGTCTGTCGAGGACTCGGAATCTCGCCGCTTCGAACCAAAGATCGGCCTGAGTTTTTCTCAAGCCGATGTTGGCCCAACATCGGCCCCAGATTTGTTTTTTTCGGGCTTTTCCAAAAGTTAGGGACTTTTTTTTTTTTTACGTGGCCCATAGGAAGCGTGTTCTGAATTGTTTTGGCGGGTACCTTTGAAATTCAAACTTTTCATTGAAACTTCGCTGTCCCATTGGCATAGGTCTTACAGTGAAATATGTGCGTACGTGCAGTGCAGCAGGCAAAGGGTTATAACTCGAGGAAGAAAGCCATGGTGGTCAAGATGCACACCGACTACCGTTTCATAAGAGTTTTATTCCAATTAAATCTGCTGCGAATTGCACTCGACCGATGGAGCGGTTTGGTCCTCAACTCATGCTTTGCACGCTGCGGCGTGATGTGACACACCGTAAAACTATCCAAAAAAAATGCCTACGAGGACAACTACAGTGGGTTTCCGCTTGAGGGGGGGCCAAATAACCGAGAGAAGAAAAAAAAAGGACAAGACACCCAAGCATGTGCCACTATACCTCTACCCTTCTATCGTAGCACTATCGTAGCAGGCGTCTTGCCGAGAACCGCTACGTACGTGCCTCGAACACATAATCGATTCCTACTCGATGATCTCTACGTCTTTCAAGGCAGATCTAGCCTCGAAAAAACTCTTCATATATCTGACAATCGCACATGATAGGGGTACGTTATATCAGATATTATAGGTGTACCGATATCGACATCGGAATCGGTAGTATATCATAGTTTTATACCGATACGGTAGGGTTTCGGCTTTCGATAAATCGATTTTTTTTCCGATATTCACTGACCCCCCTCGTCTTTCCGCACCTCGTGATCGACGGTGTCCACGAAGCCCTGCGCCTTGGGCACCACCACGCTTGTACCGCAGGCATGAGCCTCCAAAACTGGGGTGGGAGGGGGGTAGAGCAGGGTGGGGTGGGGTGGGGCGTGGGAAACGTGTTGCTGTCGTCGTCAATCCGATTGTTGCGTTCGTTGTCGGTACCGCTTTACGTTCAAGTGTCACGTCCGGAACCGCCTGAAACGCCTCCTACAGAAACACATCCTGGGCCCTGGCCATGACCCTGTCACTCACCGGTATTCCCCAAGGTCTCAAAGTGGGAGCAGGAGACGTGCACGTCCGCCGTGGCGTAAACGGGGGCGAGGTCCTCGTGTCCCAAAAAGCCCGGCCGGCAGTACACGCCCCCCTATTGACCGCAGCATTACCCGAACCCGTTTAACAGTCACCGTGAATGGCAGAACAAGGGGGGCGGGGGGGGGGGTACAAGGCGGGGAGCAAGGCACGGGGAGTTCGTGGAAAGAGGAGGGGAGGGGGTGGGGGGGGGGGGGGGGGGGTGTACTCGATAGGACTGATGTACTCGATCTCATCATGGCCGGAGTCGGGGGCGGAACAAAACGGCTGGCCAGAAGATGACAACGTACCACTCTGTTCGAAAATATAATAAACTATTACATTCAAATATTCAATCGAAACGTATATTACATTTCGGGGTCAATCGAAATGTTTATTACATTTCGGGACAGAGTGGTACGACAGCTGCTAATACATGACAAAACGATGGCTGGGAACAGAAATGAAAAACGGTTCGGCGAGAGAGTACTACAATTCGTGCTGTGGGAAGCGCCACCTTTCTGCCGGGGAAACCGGCGGGGGGGGGGGGGTGGATGCGTGGTGACCGTGACAACAGACGCCCCGACCGGTAGGGCTGGCTGACAACAGACGCCCAGGTGTTTAGTGCTTGCAGAGTTTTATGACAGTGCATCCCTCGGCTCCGAACAGGGATGCACGGCGCTCATTGCGTCGTTTTTACTGCGCTTTTACGACCGTCGGGGGACATATCAGAGTATTTATAGTAATCAGAACAAAACATGGTGTGTAAACATTGGGGGGGGGGGGTACCCACCGTAGTTTTTGGGTACATCATGGGTTCTGATTCCCGTGAGCCTCCCTTGATAGTACTCTAGTATAGGCCGTGGTCAATCATTCATCGTCAGCTCAGCCCAACTCCTCAGCATCATCATCACGTTATTACCATCGGCAGCATGAACATCACTACCACCACCACCACCACCACCACCATCACTCGCTGTAATCACAAGCATCAGCATCATCACTCGTTAACGCCAGCAGCATCGACATCACCATCAACATCAACATCACCACACGCATCAGCATCAGGGTTAGTCACGGATTACGACCCGACCCGCGGGTCGGATCAACTCCTTTTTTTTCAATTCCACGAGTGGTGTCCGGTCGGGTCAGGAGGTTTTCAACTCTCACGGGCCGGGTCGGGTCGGGTCGGGTCGGGTCGGGTCGGGTCACCCTTTTACCCGACCCGACCCGGCCTGACCCGCGGGGCGTGATCCGACCCATGAAGAGCCCTGACTAGCATTAATATCAACACCAGCATCAACACGATGTCATCATATCACCACCATAACCACCACCCCTTAAAAAGTCATCAAAATCTCCAATACCACCATCAATAGCATCACAATCTTTCCCACCACCACCACGCATAACCATCATCATCATTGGCATACCAGGTATTCGTCAGCACCATGACCATGATCAGGAAAGTAACAATTAATAGACCGCCGCCTTCAGGACGAGGAGTCAAAAACCGAACAAAAGTCCTGGGGGAAAAGAAAACCGTATGGAACATCGCAGTTTTTGACCTCTGTTTCCCCCGCAGGACATTTTTTTTGTTTTTTTCGTTCCCCCCTTCTAAAAGTGGTCTATAACCATGAACATATGTCGGCTTATACAGCGCTATGATACCCACCGACCTACATGGAGGCCCCGGCGCATGGTATAAGCCGCCGTTGTCCCCGCCGCTTCCGCCGCCGCCACTGCCGAGTGGGCGCATTGTCCAGATGACGGCACACGAGTCGACGATGCTGATTCCCTCGCAGCTGCTTCTCTGCTCCTCCCCGCACCGGCCCGCCTTGCCTACAATGGGTGGTGCTACAACACCAACAACAATATCACCCTCCTCTCCTCCTGCCCAAGGGTAGTGCTATAAAACCATCAACATAACCATTCTCATAAGCCGCTTACCCTGGTTCGCCGATTGCCCTGTTCGGACCAGCTTCCGTGACGCTCAGACAGCCGACTCCTCATGGCTCCATCCCCGATCAGCGCCAAATAGACGCCATCCACGCTGCCGCACATCGCCAGGAGCTGGTCTATACGCTTTCGGGATCAAAACCAACGCACGACGGACGCACACACTAAACATGAACAAAAAAAACAAAACAAAGCGCTACATTCGAATATCTCAGGTTCAACCCCAATACGGCGATTCGTTATGGTACCCGACCCTGAACACAGATTTCATCGATCAATTTTTCAAAGTTTTTTTTTTTCGTGAGAAAAAGAGCCGAAATTTCTTACGGCCGAAATTTGTCAAGAGCGGGCACCCTCTGCCTGTGCGTACCCCCTGGGAGATGATCCGGAAGAAGGCCACGCGGAAGAATACGGGACACGGGAAGGAAGGTGGTCTTTGGTTGGAGGTGGGCTGACGAATACACGGGATAGACTCTGGTAGGAGGGTTCCGCTCTCTGTTGGCACGAGACTTGCTGAGTGCAACGAGAACAAAGAGCGGGGGAAGTGGCCTTTTCGTGGCGGGGTGTTAGGCCTCACGGATGTGGCTCTCAACCCAGACTGAGCTAGCATGAGATAATCCGAGGACTTGAGAGAGGGCAAAAGCGGCACACGTCAATTCTAGAAAGCTGTAGATGTTGCCCACTACAGATGAAGACCAACGTTGGGGTTTCACAGGGGATAATTGACTACATGATCACAGCGAAACAGTAACTGCGTGATTGGGGGATGATGATACATTGGTTGGTGTCCGAGCTACAATGGTTGAAAGCAAAGAGTCGTACGGCACGGGCGCAAGCTTTTCCTACCCCTACTGCTGTACTGCTGGGCACTCACGCTCCTCGTAGGCGGCTTGACGACAATAATTTTATCATTGTTTTGGTCGGCATGTCGGGGTTTCCCGAAGGGGGTAAGAGCGCTTAGTTTGGGGTGCTCCCAACTCGGGGGCGCTACCCACTGTACTCCTTGACACCAGGACCGTGCTACCGTAGGGGTTGCAATCAGGGGTTGCAAATAGGGGTTGCAATTAGGGGTTGCCATCAGGGGTTGCCATTAAGGTTTGCCATTAGGGGTTGCGATCAGGGGTTGCAATCAGGGGCTGCTATTAGGGATTGCAATCAAGGGTAGCGATTAGCGATTAGGGTAGCGATTGGGGGTTGCCATCAGAGGTTGCAATGAGGGGCTGCAATTAGGGGTGGCAATCAAGGGCTGCAATCAGGGGCTGCCATTAGGGGTTGCGATTAGGGGTTGCCACTAGGGGTTGCCATCAGGGGTTATAATCAGGGGTTGCAATCAGGGTCAACGACTAGGGGTTGCCATCAGGGGTTGTGAATAGCGCTTGCAATCAGGGGTTGCATTCAGGGGTTCCAATCAGGGGTCGCAATCAGGGGTAGCGACTAGGGGTTGCCATCAGGGGTTGCAAATAGGGATTTTTCCGATAGGGATTGCAAGTAGGGGTTGCCATTAGGTGTTGCAACTAGGGGCTGCACTTTTAGTCCCAAAGCACTCCCCACTGGCGGGGGTCCTCACATTGAAGAGCTACCCAACATACTTGCATCCAATGTGCATTGCGCATTACTATTTGCAAGCCTACTTGGTTGTGTATCGGGTGTACGAGCTTACATTTGTTTCCCCTCTAAAGTCGGTTGTTGGGTGGGGGACACAGAAGGAGATTCAAAACATTTCAGTGCTACTGTACCCCTACCCCTACCGTGGCATGCCTCCTTACACTAAGAAACCTCAACCTTTTAGTACTGCCCTGTACATAAACATATACACAATACCAGTGTCTGGCTTCAACTCCCCAAACTGGAGCGCAGTCCTTAAGGCCTAAACATGTAAAACCAGTATTTTCAACCATCACCATCCAGCACGCCTAATTCGGCGCGAGTCGACGAGGGAAGGAGGTGCTGAATGAGCCCTTCCCGCGATAAAAAAAGCCTTCCAAGGCGCGTACCCTAGTGTCAGCCGGATGGGGGGGAAGAGGGAGAACCTACTATGTGACCCCGGATCTGAGTTTGGCCTGACAGTGTGAGGGAGCAGGATAAAGAAGGGCGAAAATAATAGATGGGATGGAAAAAAAAAAGAAGAAAAAAAATATGTCCGCGAAGGGTTCTTCATCCTATAGAGAGGCGCGAGCTCTGCGGTAACAACACTACAAGACAGATTCAAATACATCGCAGGCGGCCAGGCGTGTTGTGTGCGTGTAGTGGGACATAAATACATCCACAAACCAGACGGATAGCAGGTAAGCAAGCGAAATGGAGTTTTTTTTTGTCAATAAAATAAATGATACCTGGTGAATAAATGTATCCCAATGGCGTAGTTCTATACCGCTCTGTTCGGAAATACAGACCTCGTTCGGGAGTAGGGGTGGGCATCCAAACGGACGCTGTATTTCCGAACCGAGTGAACTGAGTTATCCCACACGGACTCTATAAGTCCGAACAGAGCGAATTTTCTTGTTAACGATACACCCAAGCACCTTTTCTGGGCCGAACCGCCCGACGTACACCACCAGCAAGCCTTCGGGGTTTCCAAACGTGAGGCGATTTCGAACCTCGGCGTTGCTGCAAAAAAAAAAAAAGAGGGCGCGTAACGGCACGGGGGTAGGTAGACGAACGAGGGAGGATCGGCAAAGAAACGCACTAAACTACAAAAAAAAAAACGGTTTTATATGTGAGAAGGTATTCGGCAACGTGCGGCAGCAAAATTGGCGGTAGTACTGCTCGTAGCGTGAAACTGCGCAAAGGTAGCAAGCGGGCAGGCGAGCCAGCTATATGTTTCAAGCAAGCTAAGAGGGAGACTGTCAAGGCGGGGATGCTTCATTCACCCCCCCCTTCCCCCTCTCTCCCTCTTTTAAAAAATCAGGGAGTATTTCTTGCCTTGCTCCCGGCCTGAAGAGGTCCACCGCCACGCCTGTCTTCATGATGTGGTCGGACGAAACGCCTCTTTGCGCCAGCTTTTTCTGGGAAATATATTTTGGAGCGTCGTATGAGGGGGCAATTCGTATTCTGCGCACCAAAAGGTCGAACGTGAAGCGACGTGTCCATGCGAATCAAACGCGACCTGATACTCGTAGTAATATTAACGATAAACATGATATTCGTGCAAGCAAGAACAAAACCTTTTTAAGAAGAACAAGAGTTCCATGTCATAGAAGCGACCGAAAGAGGAGACACAACCTCAAAAGAGGAGAGGAATCAGATATATTGGCGGACTCTTCATGTTCTCTCATATCAATTTCTTACGATCGTAGCGGTTGTGTAACATCGACTCACACCTCACCTGTGAAGAATCGACATATTTCGTGACTTTCATGGCAAATTGGCCTCTGCCATATCTTGCATCAAAGAACAGGCTGCACCTGTTGTGGCTCTCCTCGATTGTGTAATTTGAAGGCTGACACTGCTACCCAGACTTGTTTCAGGGCCTTCGGTACGGCTACCTATAATCGGATTGGGAACATCTCTCTCTTCGGCGCAGTCGCATGGTAGACAGCGTCATCGTCAAGCAAACATCGAGTTTGGACAGTTACATTGCGATGATACGAAAGGCTGAGTAACACTCCCACCCCCCCCCCCGCACGTGGCGGTGGTGGTGGTGCTGCTGCTGCTGCTGCTACTGCTGCTGATACCGCTACTGCTGATATGTTTGCTATCTGCCTGACTCGAGGCGTACTATCTGAAGCAACGGCCAGTCCCGTTTGTCGGGTGCATGCACAAGCGTGTGTGAAGCTTTTAACAGAACGGAGATATCAGGTATCATACAGAGTCAGACCTATCAAACGTTGGGCTTCCGTGCGCTAGCTATTGTAAAAGAGCGGCGCACGTCTTGAGATATACTACTACCCTCCCTGCTGCTGTGGCTTCGGCTTTGGCTACTGCAGCTGCTGTCACTTACGAGTTACGACTACTACTGCTGCCGTGTTCGCTGCTCGTAGCTACGACGATGGCTCCTGCTGCTGCTTGTTGCTGCGTTCAAATTATTCCGTATTATTTTCTCGAATTTTTTCGATAGATATTCCAGAAAAAGACGGGGAAACCTCAATCCGCTCCCTCACAACGAAAACGTGAAGAGCGCCTCCAAACAATCCGGTTCGCAAAGAATGTGTTTTGGAGAGCGAGGACAAGCTGCTTGACGCGCGACGTAGCGAACCGAGCTAAGGGCAGAGCGCACCATTGCATTATGTCACGAAAACAGCGTGCGAGTCTTGTCATGTGGTACATGTTGTTCTTCTGTTCCAAAATATTTGTTTTGCAGTGCGATATCATATAATACCATGTGATGTGATATCATACAAGATCCGATCGGCTATATTGGAGGAAATCTTGTTCTTCTTGACAGGTTTTGTTCTTGGTTGCACGAATATCATGTTAATACTGATAATAATAACCTAAAAAATAAAAACAATAATCACAACAATAGAAAACAATAATCACAACAATAGAAAGTAAAAGTACTGCTGATAATAATGACGATAATAATCATCATAGTCGATAATAATCATCATAATAACGACAACAGCAATAATAATAACAACCACGACAACAACACCACCGCCACAACAACACCGCTACCATCAACAAGAATAAGAACAAGAAGGACAAGAACAGGAACAAGAACAAGAACAGGAACAAGAACAAGAACAAGAACAAGAAGAACCAGAACAAGAACAAGAACAACACGAACAACAAGAACAAGAACAACACGAACAACAAGAACAAGAACAAGAACAAGAACAACAAGAACAAGAACAAAAACAAGAACAAGAAGAACAACAACAAAAACAAGAACAAGAACAACAAGAACAAGAACAAAAACAAGAACAACAACAAGAACAAAAACAAGAACAAGAAGAACAAGAAGAACGCAGGTACCTTGAAAGACGGAGACGTGGTGGCGCAGCTGTCAAGCAAACGGCTCTCAGCACCCTCCTTCAGGCCAGTCACAAACCCCACGATCGGCCACACTCGCATCTCCGACAAGAGCTCCTGAAGCAAGAAAAAACATCGGTGGCGGCGGACGAAACGGGACGGCACAAGACAGGACGCGCCAGGGCAGCACAGGGCAAGGTGAGAAGAAGCACGACGGGACGGGATATGACGGGCCGGGATAGGGCGGGACCGGGATGGGACGGAACAGGACGGGGCGGGACGCAGTATGAAGGGACAGGATAGGACGGGACGAGGCAAGACGGGACGGGATGTAACAGAACGGGATATCACAAAACGGGACGGGATATGACAGGAGGGGGTAGGACAAGACAGGACGTGACAAGACGCCAGGGCAGCTTGGGACGATATCCCGGTTTCCTATTCCTAATGGAGGGTCGGTACTGTGTGTGACCCTCGTGCGCAACACCGGTCGGAGGGGGCGCGGGCGGGCACCTGAACATCGGTGTGGACGGAGCCGACCACGGGCACGTTGTTCATCCTGGAAGCAAGGATCAAGAAGGGGCTGATGGCGTCCATGGTGCAATGCATCACGTCCGGCTTCTCCCTTCGCATGACGTCGAGGACAAGCATCTGAAAAACCGAAGATTAAGAGCGTTAACGAAATCAAGATGTGACGGTTGAGGACCAGCATACGAAAAACCGCACATACATGAGCGTCAACAAATTGACATTAATAAATGTACCAAAAGGGCTGTGGTTTCGTATCCCCCTCACCCTATGTCTAGTCCTAGGTGCTCTTGGTTCCGATCACACACACCCCCGAGCCCGCCAACCAATCAACGAACCAACCATGATTTGGCGGGAATTGACGCCTAGATAATAGTTGAGTGGCGAAGTATGTCAGCACACTGTCTTACCGGTACATTGTAGTGTTATACCTTGGTAGTAATTTACCAACGAAAAATCAAAGTCGAGATACAAAACGCACCACGCTAGATAGAGGTACGCAAGACTCTTGCAAAGTACCGCACGCAACTACTACGGAAATGGTGGTATAGCAGTTATAATAGTAGATTTACAGTAAGCGTGGGTCGGTTGGTGTTCTGAAATAGACGATGTTGGACAGCTCTAGGGACCACGCGCGACCTCCGCAAGAAGTACGCCCCTGTTTTCCTGGGAGTTTCTTTCGTTACGCTTTATTGGCGGGAGGACTATGAGCAATAGAAACGATCTCGCAGCACCTTTCTAGCCGTAGCTTTTACATGTAAAACACCAACTGTAATAGCTAGCCAACTAATAAATAGTCGCCGACTTACAGTCAGCCAACTTGAAGCCTTAGTGTTCGAGGATTAACATAGCACGGCTACAAGCAACGGGCGAGGGTGGATGGAGAGCGAGATAAGGGTGATAGAAGCGCGCTCGTTTGCGACTCAACGCCATCAACACAACCAAAACAATATACGGGTACACCAACGAGGGTCGCAAAAACGCACCGAAAACGCCTGACTCCAACATACACCCGTACGAAAGCTCGCAGCCCCGCCACTGCCCGCACGGCTACTTTCCACTCCCGCGGTGATATGAGGAGAAGTGACCACGTACTGTGGCTAGCTTATCCAATACAACTAGCAATACTATTGTGACATGACAAACTATCCATGCAGAACGCATTCGCCATTACTCCTCGTGTTGTGACACGGCTCATGGTATTCGTTGCTGTCACTTTGTCACTGTTGTTGCGATGACGAACTACAGCAGTAGCTATGTTTATGCAACCTTTATTACTGCAGCAACCACTACTATTAAAGTACTATGATACTACTGTATTATTACAGCTACTTGTACTATTATACTACTACGACTACTACTGCTACTACCCGACTACTACTATTATACTACTGCCATACCACTGCTGCTGCTGCTGCTGCTACTACTACTACTACTACTGGTATTGCTGCTACTCATACTACCGTGACATTGCTATCGTGAGATGGAGATGTGGGAGTAACTGACCATGTTGCTGAGAATTGGCGCGGCGACCCTTTTGGTGGGATACACCCTAAGGAACGTCGACGCCAGTGTCACGTATCTGTCAACAGGAAATAGGCGCCCAGAAAACGACGGGGTGCGATGTGATGTTGCGTGATGGTAAGCGATGCGGTATGATGTGATGCAATGTGATATGATATAATAGGATACCTCGCAGTATGATATGATATGATAAGGATATAGTACGATACGATATTATATGAGATTATATGACATGACATGATGTGAAATGAAATGGTGTGATGTACTCTTTTGTTCTTGCATTCCCGCCGGAGATCTGGTAGTGTCATTATTGCGGGCAATTGGTTGGAAAAACCTTCGCGTTCAGTTGGTGGAATTTTTGTCGGCGGCTGTCGGTAGTCTTGTTTCATAAACATTTAACGATTCATTTGACGGTTACATTGTAACGTTCCGTACCTGATGGGGGTGGACCCATTGGAAGATGCCGCCGCCAGCTGAGGATCCTTCTCGAGAGTGAACAGAAATACCTGCAGACCGCAGACAGAGGTTGTCAACACGCGGTGGGTTCGCCAGCGATGCGGGGAGCGGCTAAGAGCGGAAAGAAGCATGCAAAAATCAGCGCAGAAACCATCACTACTACAGGGATGTATGTGTATACCCGATGTGCGGTTCTCGTCCGTTTCTGAATTCAGACGCGTCTTGCTGCATAATTGTCGCACATGCGTCAACAGTCAGTTCGACCGATTGAGAGGTCGATACCCAGCTTTGCAAGTCGCGTGCTACGTCGGCCGTGCGTGTTCTACCTTCCTTGCAAAGGATATAGGTATAACAGACCAGTGACTGCCCAGGTGAGTGAAAGGGGCATCAGCGATATCACCAGGACCCGCTGCGTACTGGGCACTATGGATAGGCGTTAGTTCTCGAGTTGCTGCCCGGTGCTCGACACACGGGATGTTCGGCACAGGCGCAGCACGACGATACGTTCCCGAATTACAGTAGTTCTGCGGTCGCCCGCCAGAGAGCTTCGTTGTAAGGTCCATACTGGTGCATGACTACGGCAGTAGACGACATGTCTTCTACAGTAGTACATTGTCCAAATGCAAGGCGGGCAGCTGGCAGGGCAGCGAGCGATTGGCAGAATGGCCTAGCAACAGAGCGGACTTCACCACTTACTGGGCACGATGGTTGAGGGTCACTGTCTACGGTCTACGATACGAATACGAACACAAACAACATAACTGACCCTAACCCTGAGCCAATTAGACCTAATCAACCATTGGTTAGCATCAGTCCCTTCGTCTCGTACACAGAGGTGTGCTTCAACCATAGTGTCGAACAACTGGTGAACTCTACCGAAGCGACAGGACATCCGTTACCCGTTACCAGTCACCCGTTCGACAGTAGTATTCGCGGGTAACATGTCGCCCACATCATTATGCTTGCTATTTTGACACTTGCCACTTTGAGAAGTTTACACTTGGTTCACACGTCGGACAGATCAGATAGATCAGATAGATCATGCTAAAGCTCATGATCGAGATATTTCAGAGAAGATATTTTCCTGATCTGTACGATCTACTCCGAAGCTCATGTTTCTGGGTGGGAGTCGTATAATCTGCATGAGCTACTTTGTAAGACCTATGCCAATGGAAACGCGAAGTTCGAAAGTTTTTTTTCAAATATATCGCTTTAAAAAAGCAGCCGAACATTTTCACGTACCGCCGCTGTGGGGAAAAAAGAGAAAAAAGTTTGATTTTTTCATTTTTTTCCCCCAACGGCTGCAGGCGGCGCAATTTATGTTTTCCTGTTTGCAAATTGTCAACACGGTGATCGAAACCAGCTCGTGCGACGATCGACGCTCGATCTCGACATAGACTCAGCCCACGGCCAACCCGCTCGGTATCTGGCAAGCCCAACGAAGATAGATGACGGCCTCGAAGATATCAGGTGGATCCATGGTCTAAGGGGCGAGAGCTTGCCGGCGGCGTCCTACGATATCCTCCCAAACCTTAAAAAAAGTCTATTTTTTGCCATTCGAGACGGATGGAGAAGTTTTGTCTTCTGTTTTGTGCAAACCAGCGGCCAAATGTATTTTTATCATGCGCCTGATCAGCTCCCGCCACATGACACCGGCCATGGTGTGAAGACGGTGACCCTAGGGTGGGTCGGAGCCCCTAACGAGCGCACTCCGTTCAGAATTCGTGACGCAATCGTTGGTTTTGTTGATCGATGTCTGTCGAGGACTCGGAATCTCGCCGCTTTGAACCAAAGATCGGCCTGAGTTTTTCTCAAGCCGATGTTGGCCCAACATCGGCCCCAGATTAGCTTTTTTTGGGCTTTTCCAAAAGTTGGGAACTTTTTTTTTGTTTTTAGGTGGCCCATAGGAAGCGTGTTCTGAATTGTTTTGGCGGGTATCTTTGAAATTCAAACTTTTTATTGCAACTTCGCTGTACCATTGGCATAGGTCTAATGACGTAAGGACATGTTGGGTATGGTCACTGGGCTGGGTCCGTACTACGGCTGTTCGCGTAGTCTACTACCGTATAGATATCCTACACAAGATATCATAACGTTAGGTTAGGATCTAGATAATCTACAGTAAATGGTGATCTGTCTGGGCTGTGCACTCGTTGGAACGCTTGTCTCCTCTCACCGCACACCGCCCACTGCCAGTGTTGTGAACCGAAAACCGAAACTCGTTTTTTTTGGTCGGTTTTTTGTCGGTTTTTCCAACCGAAAACCGACTTTTATTTGTCGGTTTTTCGGTTGGAAAAATAAACCGAAACCGGAGAACCGACTCGGTTTTTCTCGGTCGGTTTTTTCCCCTGTCCCCTACCCCAATAAAGCCTTTGTATCTGTATGGAAACCCCTTTAATTTTTTTGGATACATGCGCCACACGCGACACAGCCAGCACACAGCCCATAGCCAGCACGCAGCCCACATCTCGCAACAGCATAACAGTACGTATCGCCGCACGGCACACAGAAGCACAGCAGTGGCAGCAGGCAGCAGCTGTCGCACACAGGGCACAGGGCACTGTTCGCCGCGAGACTGCGAGGGGTAAATCATGTCGAATGCAGACGGCAGCGCCGGCTTCTTCGTTTGCTGCACAGCTGTCGCACTGCGACAGTCGCCCTCAGCCTACAATAATGCTTCTTCGTCTTCACAGCCCCCCCTTAAGCAACGTAAATTTTCTCATGGCTCATGGCGTTATTATAGCTGTATGCTGCAAGTTGTGTCTTCACAATCCACAAAAAGGTTATTATTGCAGCAACTAACTGCTGTATCTGTAATTATTGTCTGCTGCAAAATATAAAAACTAGCACGTCTGACGGGCCCCGTCTGACGTACCACAGTATGATGATAGCTTATGTCGGCCTGTACCGTCTGGCGCAGCAGACGCAGGTACTGCAGGAGGGCCATTTAAGGGTCAATCTTAACGAGGGTTGTTTTTTAGGTTTATTTCAGTAAATTCACGAAATAACACCATACGATCATATGTCACATCATGCCACCACATGCACATCGAACCCTTCAAAACACTGCCATTTAATTGGGTTTGACGAGAAACCGACCGAGAAACCGACCGAGAAATCTTCGGTTTCGGTTTCGATTTTGTTCGGTTTAAACAGACCGAAACCGACCGACGTTTTGGGGAAAAACCGAAAAACCGACCGAACCACTTTTCACTTTCGGTTCACAACATAACCGCCACCATTCTCAAGTCCCAAAGGCCAAAGGGTAACTATCCCGCCGCGTCAGCAGGTTGGTAGTTTCATTCATGAATGTTCATTATTCATGAATAATGAAAGTAGCAGTATGCCGGCAAACATCTCACCTCGTGACCGTTCTTGCTCAGTTGCTGCACGAGCGATGCCATCCGTCTCGAGACCCCGTCGACAGCCGGTGGTATGGAGTGGCTATAGATGGCGATTTTCATATTCCTCTCGCCTCTGACTAGCGCGTTCGCCAGGCCACAGGACACAACGACACAACAAACAGCCGGCGCAGTAGATTGACCACAGCGGCAGCAGCAGCAACAGCCGCACCGCGGGTTCTACTACTTTCTATCGGCAGGACCACCGTCTCGTTCCCAAGGCACACCTTCAGATTGACTGGTCTAGAGAAACGACGTCTGCAGATACCCAGCCCGGTCTCCCGAGAGGCAGGCTTTACAGGCCTTCAAACTATCGAGACTTCCTTGCTCTACAGCCGCTGGTGCTACCAGCGTCTGTGCCCTGCTTGTGACCGACGACCAAGACGTCCTCGTAGGGTCCCGAATCAGGCTTTGAGCACCCGAGCACATGCACTGAGCTGTTGGGGTTCGAGTTGGACTCTGTGATGGTGGGATGGTGTCTCGAGCGTACTCCTGGTTGAGTGGCAAGGTCAATGTTGCGTAAGGAGAGAGCGTGAACCTCTACTGGTGTAATTCACTTCTGACGTAATATCGGTGTTCCACCAGGCTCTCCGAGGCATGTCTGAGACAGGGAGTCGTAAGCATGACAGAAGCACACAAATAGCAAGTTGTGTTTGATTAAAAAAAATGCTTCTGAATTGAATGCCATCGTTTGCGAGAGCCCATGTCACCTACTATGTACCAGGTATACCAGTACCATGTGTACGAGTTGTGACTGAATCAGACCAATGATCAAAGCCGGCACCTGAACGAGGCACCCTCATACCGCAACGGCGGCGGTTGTACCTGCCTGGTACTCCTCACTCCTCTCCAATACCATGCGACAGGAAATTTGAAATTATTTTTGAAAATCATTCATCAACTGAAAGCAGTCACAAGTGCTACTATTAATATTAATACTACAGCAGTACGAGATACGAGTTCGTATGATACATCAGACATCGCTCGTACCAGGGTACCCTGGGCACCATGAACAAGGACCAATACTCGTAATGCTTCCATGTTCGAGTGATCTTCACGTAGCCGTTGCTCCTGCTGCTCTCCACGACCCACGAACCATATCGACACTTCTGGCTGTCTGCCCACGAGGACACGGGTCCACAAGCAAGAAACAACCCCCAGAATTACACTTACTTGTACACTTGAGGCTATTTAGGGGCGCTGACTACGGACTACCAGTACCTGGTACAGGATTTGACCATATACACGCCAGCACTGGCTGCCAAGATAAATTTACAACAGCAGTAGTAGTCCGGGGATTGTAATGCAGCGCCTATGAACGGCGTTGATGTGCTGTTCCCCTGCATATTGCGTTTTGTATGAGGTTGGACGGCTGGACGACGCTGCCAAGAAGTAAAAAGAGCACGGAACAAATTATGCTCATTGACGAGGTGTTCCCCTGAGGAATGCATTCAGTATGATGATGATGAGGTTGGACGCGGCTGGAAGACGCTGGCAACAGAAGAGCACATACATCGTAACAAAACTCGGCGGGGGTTGTTACGTACCAGACAGTCCATAGTCTATAGCCAAGGTTGGTGTCACAAATAAGGTTTCGGCCTTGCTCAGAGAAGACAGGTCTTGTCGGCGGGCCCATACTGCTGTATATTGCGAGTGAACTCTATAGCCCTCCCGCCCTCGTACGAAGTTCTCGCACAAGAAGAGAGACGTGCAGGAACATATAGAGACAAGCGCTCACACCGAAATACGGTACTACTCTTGCCGCACAGGTGTACGTAGTAGGTCGTCGTGCAACAACGAACAGCGTGCGACGTGGGCCTGTCGGCCATGTTTTGAAAATAATTGTATGTCATTCGTAGAAGAAACACAAAAAACAGCAGACGCAACCAACGCCATCATTGTTCTTTATTTCTGTAGGCTGCATGCACGCCATAGCAGACAGGAGCGGCGCGCGCGCGGGTAAGTTGCAAACGTATACTACTACGGCACCTCTTTAGCAACCCGACACGATGCTGTGGTTTCTCCACCTTTTACTGCTGTACATATAATCTGGTGTTGTACTGTTTCGGGGGGGCATGCAGTATGGGCCCGCCAACAATAAACACCTGATCTGAGCAAAACCCTTTGATTCTTATTAATAGTGGGGCGCCATCTTCGAACAACCTTGAGCATAGGCTATTCTACTGGTAGGATTTGGTGTAGAGTTTACCACTGAGCCGTTTTTTCTCAACCCAATTTTCTTAGCGTTCTCCAAAAAATGAGCACTATGTTCTTACTGGGCACTTTCCTATTGGCGGGCCTATACTGTAGTAATACATAGTAATACATGGCAATCAAAACCCACGATGCACCCAAAAACCATGTGTCCTCCGACAGCAGTATGTCCACACACCCTATTTGGTTATCACTACTATTATAATAATAATGTATGTTGCCCAGTAGCTGAGTAGCTCCAACCCCCTAAACCGGCCAAGCGGAGTAGTAGTGGTTTGTTTTCCCACAGCGGAGTCATGTCCCGGTAGAGCTATTACGTACCTGGTATCACGTTCCTACATGAGGAGCTGCTGTGTATCTCATCCAACCATCCACCTCAAGAACAGTGAACTCGATGAACCATCTCACTATTACGGGGGGCCATAGTTAATAGGACCTATGGCATACATTAAAACCTATATATTTGACCATTTTTACTAACTGTATTTGGTCCTATTAACTATGGTCCCCCGTAATAGGCAAGAAACGAACACCAGATGGGGGGGCAGGAAACAAACACAAAACGGGATTCCAAAACGATTGGGTAGTTCCACAGTCCATTCAGTCCAGGAGCCCCGCCAGCTAGAAGAAGATGGGCGAAAAAAGTACCCCCCCCCCCCCTAATCGCGGCATGGCCCAGCTGTGTCTCTCTTAAATGATATGCTGCCATCCAATCCGATACACTACGGCCGTTTCATGTGCTCTCGCGCGTTCCCAGCTCTACCTCCTAGATGTGGTACGCTGCTCGCTTGCTTTGTGTTGATAATGTGTTGGGTCACGACGACTTCTAAACGAAGCGCGTCTACTTACAGCGACTGTTTTCTCGGCACTACGGCCGACTACATGACGGTATACCCCGGGCCTCCCCCACCCTCCGGCACCGTCCAGTCGATGTACTCCTCGGGCATCTTGATGGAGCAGCACTTGCAGTGGATGCAGTTCTGTGCGTTGATCACCTTGCGATTTCATTGTTGAACGGACGGCGCGTTGTACAGGGAGTGATGACACGCGCACGTAAACAAAAACAGTAAGGATCATGGTGATCAAAGAATTACAGGGTTTAGGGCAGCACCAGCACAAGGGATAGATAACACAAAACAATAGTGGTAAAGGTTGTGCGGAGAAACAGCGCACCGCACGAGGATTACAAACTCATAATCTAAACCGTACGCAAGTATTCGATAGGTCAATGTCCAGGACGACAGATCAAGGAGAGACCCGGTCTCGGCATCGAATCGACAATCAAAAGCTAACCTCTCCCGGGTGGAAAACGCGACGAAAAAACTACACTCTCGGAACTGAACATGAAAATCACGAGACACACCAACCCCTTCAGGCCTGTAACGAGTGCAACGGTATGTTTAGTAGGGTTCATACTCTCCATGTACCCGGGTATCTACCAAAGTGTTATCAACATAATCTTCATATACCCTGGTATATACCCGAATATTACCAATATGCTCTCCATACACCCGGGTTATCTACCCGAGTATTGCCAACGTATTCGGCTCTTGGGACTGCCACCGGGTACCCCAGAGTATAAACGCAACTGAACACACCCTAGAACCAACAACAGCAACGACAGCAGTAACAACAGTACGTAGCACTGCGACGTTTCGTCGGGATCGTTAGCACTCCGTACAGGCAGAGCGGGTCAACTCCACAGATCCCGTCAACCGCCTATAGCCAATGGGAAGACCCCTGTCAGCTGAGCACTCCTTTTCGGCGATCTTATCACTACTACACGGGAATAGCCCATTTAGAACTGAGACCACTTTTCGGGGGCAAAGTAGAACAGATTAGACTACAGTAGAGCGTTAATCATGTTTGCTAAGTAAAAGGGTCAAGAGCATGCTGTTGTTTTCGTACAAAGTAATACAAATAAGTCATCTGTGAGTTCGACCGATAGAACGGTTGATACTCAACTCTGAAAGCTTCATGACACACGGGGCTTGCTTTAGAAGTTGGCCAGCGTCTGGTTTCGGCATCATGAGCAACAGGGTTATTGCGGGAGTTTTGAGCTTTTTCGACGTTTCCAAGCTCGCCAAAACGCTCGAAACATCCACAGCTAACCCCCCCCCTCTCACCAAGTTTGCATTCTTTCGGCCGTCCTCTCCCTCCGGTACGTTGTACTCGTACACCCCAGCGGGGCAGAACCTTTGCTCCGGGCCGGCGTATTTGGGGTAAGAAACCTGTCAGGGAAAAAAAACGCCGGGTGATAAGAAATACCGATAGGCAACTGCCGTGATCAATGAAACCAGTAGCGACTGCAGCACACCAGCTCATCTATACGAGTCAATGCTCCTCAGCATGGAGTGGTATTGGACAAAAAAAAGGAGACAAACTATGCTGTGATATCGGAAAAAATCAAGAAGAGACTCGAAATCGCAAGCTTCGCGTGCTTCTTCGATTAAAGCGTGCTACGGGGTATGTGGTACCGTCAGTCCGAAGTGTTGGGACCAAAATGTGAAATCCCCTACGTGCGTACCGTGGCATGGCATGGCTCTACGGCCACCATCGGCGGCGGCATTGCCCCGCAGTCGGCGGAGGGGACGTGTCTAACTTTCGTCTTCCACGCGCCCATCGCAACTCTGCACACGTCGGACAGATCCTCTACAGATATATCACCTACATAGACCGTCTACATCTTAACCTGCCGTTATGATATGTTGTGCATGATCTTTAACGTGCAGAGCTGTATCGTGCAAATCCAACCCAGGAAACTTGTCCTAAAAGCAGGCAGAATATTCGACTTCCACCCGGCAACTTGAGCTAATAACCAATTTAGGAGTGCAGTCCTCCGTTTGGGGACAAACTACTCGGTTCCTAAGTAGTTTACCCCCAAATAGGGACTGTGGCCCTAAAAGGGTTAATAGCTAATACAGATCAGGTATATATATCTACCTGCACTGAAGGATCTAGACCATGAAGTGGGAATCATGATTCCGATGTGTGCAATTGTATTCGGTAGTACATGCCTACTGTAGACAGCTTCCATGTGAATGCTCATCGGAATGCGTTCACACTTGAGGGTATATTCTCACCGAGTAAGGCGACACACCCTGTGCACGAGACCAACAAATTAAGTGACCCTGATCCTAACCCTGAGCCAATCAGACCCAATCAACCAACGATTCGCGTCGTATAGCCCCTTTGTCTTGAACACAGTGTCTTCTTGAACACAGCAGTGTCTGTCAACCATTTTTCTCGCATATATATTGGAAGAGCTGCTTCGACGTACGTACTGTGATTCTTTCTCAAAAATCGTATTTTGGGTGAAGTACAAAACTGCAGCGGCTGTATGTATAGGAGCTCAAGGGAAAAACAGGTGCCCCCATGCACAACACCATGACTAAATAGCGGCACCTCGGATGCAACGCCTTCCATCCCCTTCTTGACCCTCAGGTGGGCAGGCTGGTCGTGCTCGTGCTTCACCCCGCTCAGGGCCAAGTTGCTCAGCAGGTCAAAGCTCAAGACGCCGTCGGGCTTGGGGTAGTCGATCGGCTTGCACGCCGGGTCGTCCGCAGAAAGTGTCGTTTCGGCGTCTCTTTTGCCGTTTCGGAACGACCACGGCTCTCGCCCTTTCAAGAGATGCGCCGCCAAGCCTGGGGGCGCGAAACGGTCCGGGGCGGCAGGCGACACGTGCGGGTAGCTTTACATCAAGAAAATGTCATCACACTCGA
Organism: Nereocystis luetkeana; assembly: GCA_031213475.1. Taxonomy (NCBI): domain Eukaryota; class Phaeophyceae; order Laminariales; family Laminariaceae; genus Nereocystis; species Nereocystis luetkeana. Next base: position 903,906 of record JARUPZ010000021.1, read on the forward strand.
GTTTCGGTGGTCGACAGCAGTAGCTTATTACGCTCAACTTGTTGAAGCGCAACCCAGGACTTCTACAAAGAAAATGAGCACTAAGAAAGCCAGCAGGCTGAGATTCACAGGAAAATACGAAATTCGGGTCTTGTAATACTGAAGTTAGTGCAGCCGTGCAGACCGCATCCATTCCTAAAAAACTAATCCAGCTTGGACCATTTTTTTTTGCATCTTATTAGGTGGCCTGTGCTGTACGTAGTCGTACAGCAGTATGTTGCACTCAACTTGTGGTGGCGTTACATCAGAGTGTATTACACTCAACTACTGCTGATTGGACCGCAATCGGCCGCGCTGCGCACCAGGCACTTTTGAATCTATCAATACACGTATTTGAACAACTTTTGTGCTGCGGTACGTCAGCTTGCATTTTCGTACAAGACAAGGACAAGAAGGAATTCAAACATGCTCCTTCTTCCGCACGCAGGCAATGCGGGAGGCGAGGTGGCGAAAGCATCCTTTGTGTGGGATAGCGTATTCCGGCTGATAGTGAGCGAAACCGCTCCCGAAACAGTTGGGTAAATCAAACTTTTCCCCATTCTGATCGATAGGCCCGACACAAGCATGCCTAGTTATCTCTACCAAATAAACCACGTTTTGTCCATTACTGCGTTCGCGGAGGCCGTAACTGCGTTTGCTGACGATCCCGTCCTCTCGCAAGAAATAGCTAGAGGTCAATTGAGGGCGCTCTGTCCCTTTTGTAACCTCAATTGACACTTCCACACCTTCGACAGATGATCTACAGATCATCGATTCCCACTTGATGACCTAGATCATTCAGGGTAGATAGATCTCTGGTTTGTATGATATGTATGACCTAGCTCATGGTGCCGGGCGGGAGCCGAATAATCTATTAATGCATGATCTACAGCAGTAGCACATGTTTCCCGGAGCGGATCTGCACTATGCAGATCCTGCACAACCCCGCAAAACGCCAGGTGAAGACCTAGAATATCTAGATCATGATCTTGCAGAGCTGTGCACCATCCAGACGCCGGTGTTAGCTGCGCACCTGCGCGCCCGGATTTCTCGGGACAACCTCAAATGAACCACCGGTAAATACGGTATTTTCCAAACCCAGCTTGCTCGAAACGCAGAATGGTCGCGACCCCGTTTGAGGAATAAATTCTGCCACTCCGTCCGGACACGTAAGGACCTGTTTGGTGTCTTACCATGAACAACCGAACCGTCCTTACATTTTCCTGACAGAGTGGTATGCGTTTTACTTTTGAGATAAGAATGTTGCGGTGCGGCACGATATCATTTCATACCTGTGTAGGCGAGTCCTGGAAGCATACCCTTCGCAAACGACGCGTGGCAGTTTCGCACTTCCTTGAGCTCCTTCATCACCTGATCGCGAGGCAACCAACATCACAGCGGATCATGGTAATGAGTAGGCCTGTGAGTCGCCACGGCTTCAGCCACCAACACGTCACTAGTGGGATAAATAGTTAGCCGTTTGCCGGAGGTGCCGACTACCCGACGTTGTTGGGTTTCCAAACTTGTCGGAAGGGTTGCTGAATGCGATGTTATTTTTGGGCCGGACCCTTCGGCTAGAGAGGGCTGATTTGGCTTACTCCGCTCGCCTGACTTGAGTCGGCAAGTCGACTGGTTATCAGCTGGATTTTGCAAACCGAGTTACCGATTAGTTGTGAGTCGTAAAGTCCTGTCGAGTGGCAGCTCTAGCAATGAGGAATGAGGCGTCTGTGCGCACGATCAACCATTGCGTCGAAGAAGCTGGGCCATGTCGTGTGCGGTCTACTCCTGCCCGGAGCAGTAGTAATAGTGAATCCTGCCTGAAGCAGCTGTACTTAAGAAGTGCACAGCATCGCCACAGCAGCAACAACGGGCAAGGCGGCTTTCCTTTTAGTGTTCGTAAACTACTGAAAAAACAAAGTTGTGAGTTCTCCCGCTAGATTGATGATACTCGTCTCTGCAACTCTGCGTGGTACATATCACCATCCCACATTACTTTTCTCAACTTTTAATGCTGCTTGATGCATCTCGTCATCTACTGCTGTAGCATGTTACTCAACTTAGCAAGCTGCGTGATACATCTCGTGTTAATATACATATCACGCGCAGCTTGCAACTGTGAGCTTCGACGAGATGCTTCATCTCACAGCTGGTGTTTTTTGTTCATGTGTACCGTACATCACGCGAGCGCAGCCGTCGGATTCTCACCCAAGAGTCGTCCATGCGCTTCTGAAAGTCCGACTCCAGCGCGCCTTCTGAGGTGTCCACAGCACCGCTCTCGGCCACAGAAGAGGCGTCGCTCGCCTGCGCACCAGCACACCACCACGACAGCGCAGCAGCACGACAGCGCAGAACCACGACAGCGTGACAGCACGGCAGCACAAGGGCCGATACAAGCGCAGGGGTGAGAGCGCGGCGGGATAAATTGCGCGTCAAGCACGGAGCAGTTACACCAATGTATAAAACGAAATTTCCTGATTTATTGTCGTACGCACGAAAGCCTGTGCGAGCGTGGGGATGAGAACGCAACGAGGCGTATTGCCCTTCAAGCATACAGTAGTGTACACGAATAAAAAAAAACAATACTTCTCAAGCATGGCGATACAATGCGCAGCATTATTTTTCCCTCTAAGGTGCACAGCAGTTACACAATTACACCCACAAAACATCCTATTAATATACCAGGTATACTTTTCCGTGCCAGGTAAGGTCTTTGCCGCACGGCCATCGCTGTACGGCCGTGGCCGTTACACGAGCACCCCCTCGATGCACCACGGGCAGACAGAGAGCAATAGCGGTTACCGGACGCCCCAACCCTGACCCCGACCACCTGGGAAAGCTCTATAACCTTGACCCTAATCACGAGGACCATATCCCACACTATAAACAAACACATAAAGGCCAAAAACGACCTTGAGATGCCCAACAATATCGGTCTCCTACATACCAGTGTGGCCTCTGCCGGGAATATAATGGTTTTTTGGAGTCTGATATTAACATCAAACGGAGCTTATTTTCTCGGCCCGAGTGGAACATTTTTCGCCACGCTGCGCAAGGCGGCGTTTTTAGTCTCGCTGGCCTGCAAAGATCGAAAGATGTTTCCAACGCGAGCATCCCCGACTTAAAAAACAAACCGAACCACACCACATCGAACCAAACCAGACCAAACCAAACCACACCAAACCACACCAAACCGAACCAAACCAAACCGAGTAAACTGAACCAAACACAACCACACCAAACCGAACCGAACCAAATCAAACCAAACCAAACCAAACCAAACCGAGCCGAGCCGAACCGAACCGAACCGAACCGAACCGAACCGAACCGAACCGAACCGAACCGAACCGAACCGAACCGAACCGAACCGAACCGAACCGAACCGAACCAAACCGACACCAAACCGACACCAAACCAAACAAAACCCAACCAGACCGACACCAAACCGACACCAACAAGACAAGTCAAGCTGCCCGACAGCAGTTTCGCTGACCTGCAGGAGATCAAAAGAAGCCTCGGCTGCCAGCATCCCCGACTAGAAACCGAACCAAACCAACCCACACCCAAACCAAACCCGAACCAAACCCACACCCAGCTAATCCCAAACACAACCAATTCCAAACCCGTACCACGACAGCAGTGATATATCTATCTGTCCCCGAATATAAGGGCCATGTGGACCAAGTATCAACTACAGTCGGTGATTACGTTTGGGGACACAGCGGAATATCATCACGCTGCTGCTCAAGACAGCAGCAGCAGCAGCAGCAGTCACGCTGACCTGCAGGAGATCGAACCACGCCTCCGCCGCGAGCATCCCTGAGTTTGAAACTAAACCAAACGAGAACAAGACAAAACTCAAACCAAACCAGTCCCACGGACCAGTGACGCATACACAAGACAGCAGCAGTGAGTGGCAGTCTCGCTGACCTGCAGGAGATCAAAAGACGCCTCCGCCGCGAGCATCCCGGACTTGATGGCCGTGTGGGCCCCCTTGATCTTCACCGCGTTCAGGAACCCCGCCGCGCAGCCCAGCAGCGCGCCTCCGGGAAACGTGAGCTTCGGCAAAGCATGATACCCCCCCTCGTTAAGGGACCTCGCTCCGTAGGCAATGCACTCCCCCCCTTCCAGCTGTTCGGCCACCTGGGGGTGGTGCTTATATCTCTGGAACTCCTTGTACCTGTGGATGCGGGGTGAGATGTGTGAGGTGGACGTGTCAAGACGGCAAGTACGCACGGGGGGGGGGGGGGCACGGAACCGTCAGCGAAACTGTCGCCAGGGCTGTTTTGTTTTTTTTAACGCACTTTTTGCAAGCGTCATGCTTGTTACCTCTGGAAAACCCCTCACAAAGGCAGTATACTTTCGCATAGTGCTTACCAGGTACGCGTCAAGGCGGCGAGGACGCGGGGGTGGGCGCACGGGGCTATCAGTGAAACTGTCGCCGGAGATGTTTGTTTGTTTTACAGTTTTATACTTTCGAGGGTGCGAGGTGGCGAGGTGTGCTTGCCCATACCACTGGAACTCCTAGTGTCTGAAAGCGCGGGGTGCGGGGTGAACGCGTCAAGACTGCGATGACGCGAGGGCGGGCGCGTGGGACTGTCGGCGAAGACGTCGCTCGATGTTTGTTCGGTGATACGGTTTCACCTTTTCGAAGCGTTCCAAGGGAAAAAGTAGTGCAGGGCCCGGGACTGCTCAAGTGCAGGCAAGGTCCGTGCTGCCATAAGTATTGGATATCGAATCGAAAGCTTCCGAGATATCGGATTGTCGAACCTTCCATACATCGTGTCGAACGTGCTTTGCCCTCCGTCCTCTGGTATCAAAGTATTTTATGCTGCTACAGAACGAAATGTTTCACACGTCCGACAGATCACGATCTATCTATCTATCTATCTATCTATCTATCTGCTGCAGATAAACTAGATCTTTAACCTGCCGTTGAGCGATGCGGCGCAGGATATGTACAGCACAGATCCAACCCAGGAAAACATGCCCTAGATCATGCAGATTGTACGTCTCCCACCCAGCAACACGAGCTAGATGGATCCGATGATCTGCCCAGATCTATCCCATGAGTGAAATGTTTCATATTTCGATGCATCGACTATTAATACCATCGAACCACCGTGTATTAATCGGCATCGTATCGAATTTTCTTCTCCTTCGATATCCATCACTACAGCAGTAGTCCGCGCACTGCACACTGCACCCCAGAAAGTGCTCGCTCTTGTTCTACTGGAAGGTGAATGCTCCTACGGGCATCGCACGGAATGATTGCGCGAACGTTGTGCAATGGGATGCTCCTTATATACCGACATCTCACTGGATGGTCCTGCGCACCGATATGTCTTCTATGTTTTCCATCCCATCTACTTGAAATTATTATATTTTCCCTACTTCTACATGCCGCCCCCCTGTCGTAACTCAGAGAAACCATCGAACATTGATCACATAGTGGGCATGCCTCCCCCCCTCCCCACCACGGCGGTGCATGCATTGACTTGCATCGCGGGAAGAGTTCAGCACATTACACAGGATGACCCCACCGACGGGGGACGGGATACTTCCACTGGCACCGCACGAGATAATGTCACCAGCAAGGGATGCCTCCACCGACATTGGACGGGATTCTCCTACAGCAGTACGCATGGACTCACGGGTTAAGGTGAGGGTTCTCGTAGTCCAGTCCAATCACCAGGCCGACCAGAATCAGGTCCGGCTCCTGGTGGTACAAGAATGAGCCACCGTACGTCTTGGACATCGGCCCGGACTGCAGAGGCCACCCCAGTGTGTGCTGCACCAGTCTTGCGGGAGCAAAATAAAACCACAGGCACAGGAGAGGCGTTAGCGGGAGATCCAGGCGGCGTCGGGGTTGAATCCCATCTTAAACACCGAAAGGGTCGTTCAACCATGCAGCTGACCCCCGGGAAGAGGGGCGGGGAGGGGATTTTTCCCCACTCCAACCCAATCCAACCCAACCGAACCCAACCCAACCCAACGCAACCCAGCCCAACCCGACCCAACCGAACGCAGTCTAACCCAGCGACAACGACAACGACACCCGTGAGCCCTTCCCCCCCTATTTTATATAGGTTGGGTTGGCGTCGGTTGGCAGCGACACTGTAAAACATGCCGCTCACTACGTGAGCTAGACAACCAGGGTACCGTTTTATTTTTTTTTGGCGGTCGCCCACAGCTGGTTGTCGAGTTAGATCATTTGTGCGAGGTAAAGAGCCTTTACTCCGCACAAGTGGGAATGATCGTATCACGTAGCGTTCAAGATAAGGCACCCAAGAGGCAGTTACATAGACATAGTACTCCCATTGCTGTCTCTGGAATTGCCTACACCGGGTTTAAGTTAACTCATTGAAGCTCTCATCCATATGCAAGTCTGCCTCACAAGCGGTTCTGAGTAGGATGCAGCTCACCCTTCATGCGACTCGCCGGACTCCTCACGGCGCTTCGCGCTTGGTGCAAGCAATGTCTGCCTGGTCGGTGAAAACCCGACATGCTCCGTCCCGGCATTGCAGGGATGCGAGAGTCTATGGTCATACGACTACGGCCATGCATGAAATCGAGTACATCTCTCCTATCGAGTACCCCCCCCCCCCCCTCGGTGCACTGCATCTCTCGCTCACCCAGGCTTGCATTTCTCCGGAGGTACTCGCCACACCTCCTTGAGGCCGAGGCCGTACGACTGCTCGTCCTTGCCCTCGCGAAGGTTGAACTTCGAAATCACTGTCTGCATGCCATGCGCGTGGGTGTGGGTGTGTACGGTGATCAGGGGACATCCTGGGTATATCCCCGGGTTTCCTATCAATAGTAGATCAGGATAATATTACGGGGTAACAGGCCATGGTTCCTTACCCCCACGAAGGTTGGACTAGACATTACCTCGTACATGCCATGCCATAACCGTTAGCGCGCGTGTGCGTGTGTGTGGAGCAAAGATGATGCGATGGTTGACGGCGCTTCTTGCCCCTTGGCGAACAGCCATCAAGGACAGCCGGCGAGGAACTCACCACACTAAATATGGTGCATTACGTCTAAACCCGCCTTGACGGGTCAGGCCTAGACCGGTTGACGGCATTCTTGCCCCTTGGCGGAAAACCGTCAAGGAACTCCCCACACTATTACTAGTATAACAAGTCTAAAGAGGCCTTGACCGGTCAAAATCACAATTAGACTGTCAAGAGTCATAGACTTACTTACGGATACTTTTTTTTCTCAGCGCGCTCGGCACATCCCTGGCCTCTCAGAGCTCCGACTTGAGAAACGCCTCCTCCTGTTACTCGCGGAAGGTTCCAGCCTTTTCTCGCTTTCTTCATTTTCTTCGTTTTGTTTCATTTTTTCGAACATCACACCCAGCTCAGCTCAGCCCACTAAATCCAGCATAAAATATCCCACACCGTTCTCAAGTTTTTTCAAACTGACGAAAAAATGACAAGATATGAACCTTCAACATTGTGGTCAGAATCGAAAAGCAGTCAAAAGTGAGAGAGGTAGCCGCTCCCACACTAGACTCACTATAAAAATCGGGAAAACAATTTAGTAAAACAAAGTAAAACAGGTTTTCGGAACTCGAATCGGAATCGAAAGGTAGCCAAACCTGAGAGAGATAGTCCCTACCACACTTACTTCAAGATATCTGGTATCATACGAAGTACGAAGTGACACGTAGTATATAAAAAATGGCACAAATCACACTCAACCCAGCGCAGCGCAGCGCTAGCTTTTGTAAATACCAAACATCCTACGAAGTACTACTGTAAGTACCCATGGAATCTAAAGAAAGGCACATCCAGCTCAGCTTAGCTCACGTAGCAGCGCAGCGCAGCACAGTGCAGCGCCGTGCTGTGTTTTCTCTTTCGTGCATATCAAAAGAAGTATGTACAGTACGTACATACATGCACGCGGCGTCGGGGTTGTTCTTTGGAGCACGGAGCTCTTGACATCTGCAAGTCGCCTGTTAGCAGCTACAATAAACTTTTGAACCATCTTAACCGTTATGTTCTTCTCTGTCTCTAGATACCCCTCTACATTCACCTCGATTTAAACCTCAACGAATAGTGTTGGGTTCGAGCTGAGCGACATGTAGTTCGGTTTCGGCCTGTTACGACGTCGCTCACGATTCATAGATGATGCGATCGTTGACGGCACTCGTGTCCCTTGACGGACATCCATCAAGAAACTTCCCGCACTAAAATCAGCATATCAAGCATAACTTTGACGGATCAAAACTAGACCGCCAACCGGCATCTTTGGCGTGAAGTGATCGTTTGGGGGCGTCCTACAGCAGGTACATTCCCGGGTTTCCTACGGTAGGTGGGCATTATTAACATGATGGGTAACGGACAAGTCTGCTCTAGAAAATCGCACCCAGCCATAGCGCTTGCGTGCGTGGTGAGACCGAACACAACAGGTCTGATATAGATGGCGACAAAATATGGGGAAGGAGGATGACAGCTGAGGGTTCAAATCAAGTCCTGCGCTGTATGAGCATGAAAGTGTAAAATAAGTGAATTACAACATGCTACCGACTGCTGGGTCACGTCGCACGCACACAAAAACATAGAAAACAAACGTGTGTGCAAGTGTACAGCAGCACCTACGAGTCGTCAGCACAAGCAGCTTCAGGTTCATTCCGGGACAGAAAATATCAAGAGTTTCCTTGCGCGCTAGTTGCCGGCATGCTGCAAGGCCATTGCCATGGGGACAAAGGGTAGCGTAGAGATAGAGGAGCGGCTTCATAGTATCCACTTCCGCTCGCTCTATAATATCTGACAGTAGTGGAGGGTCAGAGTTTGATGTATAAAAACAAATAAATAGCAAAAACCGCTGTGATATCGAGGATTTCGTCAAAAACTCGTATTTGCAAGCTGTGTATGATACTTGGTTCGGTACATGTATTACCTGCCCCTGTTTCCTACCAAAACAAGGCCTCCCAAGCAATACCTCACCCCTTCCCGTTTATATAATCCCTACAATGGTAGGGCTGTGAGTTAGCTGAATATAAGTAAATAGTCGTCAACTAAGTTCTTAGTTGGCTATGTGTTACAGTTAGTTGCATGCGACTGGCGCGTTTGGGGCGCGAAGTGCTTTCGGCCTTAAACAAAAGACTCAGGTCAGTTATTAATAGTCGGCTTGGTTCGCCACGAAACTACGTCGTAACTCAGCAGAGCTTACTACTTCTTCGAAGTTTGGTCTGATTGGCTCAGGGTTAGGGTCAGGGTCAGGGTTGCCCTGGTTGGCTTACGTAGGGTTAGAGTTGCTCTGATTGGCTTAGGGTTAGAGTTGCTCTGATTGGCCTAAAGGTAGGGTGAGGGCTAGGGTCAGTTCTGTTGGTCTCGTACACAGTGTGTGCCAACCATTTCCTCTAAAAAAGTGGTAGGCAACCCTATGGTAACTAGCCACCGAGTTCAGCTAAAACATATCACTCGCAGCCCTAATTCCTACCTGGTATGGTTTTACCGGGCTTCCAGAGTAATACGATAACACTCGCACGCATGCCAGTACGCACCTCGGAGCAAGACCCCCGCGCACCCTCCGCAAACAGCGTCTGCCTGGCCCGTATCTCTATCCCGCGTTCGAACGTCCCCTTTCTGCTGCCGTCCTTGGCGATGCCGACGTCTCCCGTGGCGACGCCAACGACGCCTCCCTGGTCAATCGATATTCAACGTATCGGATGTCGGTAAGAGGATAACTATCGATGATTGATATATCAACAATGGGATAGACGGATGTATCGACGATCGAGGATATGTCGATAGGCTATCGATTGATCTGTGTACCGATGAATCGATAGATCGATGGTCATGCGTAAGTCGATAAGTTATCGATATATCGATACTCGTAGTTTGTACCGATGATTTGATAGATGGATGTTCCTTTGCGGCTCCCGCTCTGGCCGATGCGGACGCCAACGACGCCTCCTTGATCGACTAATATTCAATATTTCGGAATATCGGTAATGCCGGTAAAACTATAGTTATCGATCATCGGTTTATCGATGATTCGAGAGATGGGTCGATCGCCGTGGCGACGCCTACAATGCCTACCTGATCAATTGGTATTCAATATATCGGAATACAGATATACCAGGTGTCGCTTCAACGATAGCTATCGATAATCAGTACCAGGTATATATATATATATATATATCCATCATTCGATAGATGGATCGATGGATGGTCAAAAGGGTGTATCGATAAGTTATACAGCGCCGATGCCAACCGACGCCAACCCAGCCTATTTATAATGCACCTGGTGCCTGGTAGTCCAGCCACCATTCCCACAGCTCCACGAATCCTAAAGCCCAGGCAGAACATTTTCCCCAAAAGTTCGATATTCACATCGTACTGAATTGTTTCGGGGTGGTCACTTATTTTCAGAAATCATGAAATATATTGCCAGAAAGCTCTGCTTCAGACGGATCGGACAATCGTTTCAGATACTTTGTTTTCATCGTTGCGTCGGAGTAATTCGTTTTTCCGACAAAACTTGGTTAAGATTTGAGGTCGACAGAGTTATCATCTTTTCGTTTTTATACCGGTTTTGAACGTATCGCCTCCAGGGGCAAATTCCTGGAACTAAGATTTTATTCATGTACGTATTGTGAAGCGAGATTTAGGCGAAAACCCCACTTTTCCCGTTTCCAGCTGTGGAGATTATAGCGCAAAGCCTGCGCGATAGATGTAAAAAAAACTCCTCGGATTCGGATCAATTGGACCTGGACACTGGATCGCATTTTTTTTCTTCTTTCGAAAATAAATCTGTGGGCCGAGAAAAGCCTTTTCACGAATCTTCATAGTGTATATGACCCGTATATTATCATATATGAACAGAGCATTGTGGGTATGCATATACTACGTTATTTTACTTACTCCTGTATACACACGTGTGTCTTCTCGACAAATCAGGTATGCCTTGGGCGTCGTCTCTAATTTTTATTCCGATTTGGATCATTTTTTTTTTTTATTTCAACATTTCGGGGTGATTTCGGGGTATTTTTTCCCATTTTTTTTCGAAAAATGGCCATTGCTCAAGTTTTTTTTTTTTTAAAGACCGGTTTTGGATTCCTCTCGGCTGCGCGATTCTGGAGCACTATGTTTCAGGTGTCAATTATCAAAATGACGGAGAAAAAAACGGTACAGTACCGCCATTCGAAAGAATGCTGTGCCTGGACCATATGACACTGGTACGGTACGAATGGAAGCACGTTATAGCCCATTTAGGACCGCACTCCCATTTTGGGAAGAATTGAGGGGGAAACACTTAGGACTAGACTAAGTTGTATGTTTATGGACAGCACAGTACTAAAAGGGGTAAAGGCTGCGCTGACCTAGCGAAGAGCTGGCCACGGAGCAAGTAATCAGGCAAGAAACACCAACCAGCCTCTATGTAACGATAGAAATGTCTAGTACTACCAGGCTACCAGGTATATTGACAACTGGTGGGGGGGGGGGGGGGGGAGGGGGTGTACTCAGTATCATGCATGGCTGTAGTGGGGGGGGGGGGTGAGGGGGCGTACTCATTTGTTGTTTGCCATAGTCATTTAACCGTTGACCACGAATCTCTTTCGAGACGGACCACCGTTTCTACTTCTACTAGAGACACCTCCAACTGAGGGGGAGCACTTTCAGGGGTGTTTACTTGTGTTTACTTCAACGGCTTAGGACCACGTGAGTAGCCAAAAACCTGTCTCTGAGCAATTCCTAGGCTCTGCGCAGTGCGTTCGATTTCGCGATATTCACCGCCAATAAAAAAAACAGTGGCCCAAAATCGGTGATGAAAATGGAGGCCTAAAACAGGTGGTGAAAATGGTGGCCTAAAACAGGTAATGAAAATGGTGGCCTAAAACAGGTGATGAAAATGGTGGCCTATAAGCCGGGAGTAAAAAATGGCCGCCTAAAACAGGCAGTGAAAGTGGTGGCCTAGAGGCCGGTGGTGAAAATGGTGCCACAAAGCCGGTCATGAAAATTGGTATCCCAAAACCGGTCATGAAAATGCGAGCATAAGACCGGTACCTGGTGGAAAAAATGGAGGAGCTGTGAGCCAGCAGGATTTCACGACCAACACCTAATCGGTGGGTGCCGTTGGCCACCTGACCGACTTTAGCCGGCAAGTCGGCTGGCAACGCCAGATCATGGCGATTTTCCGACTCAAGTCAGGCGAAATACCGACCCCCTCGGGCCAAAAAAACAAAAAAAACATCCCGCACTCAACAATCCTTCCTACAAGTGAGGACACCCAAAAATTCGGATCGTCGGTACCTCCAGGAAACGACTAAACTATTGGTCTGACTAATTATTCGTTGATGACTTGAGTCGTGCCGAATTACAGCTCTAGAAAATGGGGGGGTACCTCCCCTAGCGTACCCTTGATCCCCCCCACACCTTGTCATCATAAAGCACTTCGGCCGCCGCGAAGCCTGGGTACACCTCCACTCCCTCCTCCTCCGCCTGCTGCCCCATCCATCTGACCATCTGAGAGAGCGAAACCACGTAATTCCCGTGGTTGCTCTGGAGCGGAACGATCCGAAGAACGGTTCGCATGAAAGCGCGAGGGGCGAGATTTGGCAAAGGTAAGTTGGGGAAAACCGCGTACGGTAGTTTCCGTTGTTTTTGCTCTGCAGCAGAACGATGCCAAGAACCGTTCGCATGGAGGCGCGAGGATAGGAGGACATGGTGCCAGTTGGCGAGCGTTTCATTGCCATTGGCTGCTGTAAAAGCACATGGCACCGACCGAGTGAATCGCACCGTGATCTACATCACCACAAACGGCTTGCGGGATTTTCCGTTTGAGCCACACCAGCAAGAGCGGGCTTGCTCTTTGTGTGCCCGTTACAATATGGTGCATGTAATGCGGCCAGGAGTGCCATACGAGCAAGTGTACGCTCTATGCGGGGAAAAAACTGAAAAAAGAAAATACAGCAGCACGAGTGCAAGTATCAACTTCTCAAAAAGGTGTATCAGGTATGAAAATATCGAATTGATAACAAACTACGAGTATTGATAATCAACTTCTCCAAAAAAGTATACCTGGTGCACAATATCGAATTGAAAAACAAAAAGGTTAAGCCTCAATCATGTCTACACAGGTGGCGAAGAAACTATTTACACTCGAGGGCTCGGTGCTAGGCCATTATTTACTGGCAGTACGCTGGTACTGGCTGAGGGAGGTGCCATGATTCCAGGATATTGGAATCGTACCGTTATCACCTTGACGGGTAGCGAAGAAAACAACCAATTTGGACAGTCTCCCTCTATACTGCCACGCTCTATGGGATTGGATCTTCCGATCTCACCAACTGCGCGGGGAGCAAGAAGTTCGGGCTCTTGAAAGCTTTCGGCTCCGTGAGAAGCCTGAGATACCATTGTACTTTTACACTTTACCCCCCTTCCGAACTCACCAACTGAGGGGGAAGCAAGAAGTTCGGAATCTTGAAAGCCTTCGACTCCGTGAGAAAGCTGAAAGAGTCTTGCGTCACCGGGGACGCTACCGGAGCTCCCCGCTCCTTCCAGTCGGGCATGAGCTCGTCCAGCCCCCTAGGTTCGAACACGTTTCCTGCTCAAGCCGAGATCCGGGATACGAAAACGGTAGAACGACTCGTTATTACGTGGACATTCTAGGAAATTTCTGCTGTAGATGAATATAAAAGGTTTTGGACCACAACCCCTTCAACAACTGGAACACAATCACTTGGAAATAGTGAAGGATATATTTTGCAGCGGTAAAAGTCAGGTGGAGGCTGGAGGAGGCGGGGATTAACAATTATCCGTAGTGATAGTGGGCCCGTGGTTAAAAAATCAGTGACTGCGGCCTTAAGTAACATTTTTTCCGGGATAGAACGGATACTGGATTCAAATCACGGGTTGATTGCTGGAGTCAGCTCGCACGACCTTATACATACACGAGGCCCGCGGGGCCTTTATGAACCTTATTCGATTATGTAAAAAAACGAGGCGTTCAGGAACCTTTTGTTTTGGAGCCAACATAAAACAAACAGACCGAGGCGGCGCCTGGGCAGTACCGTACGTCACCGTAACCAGCACCGTTCGTTAGAGCCGTGGGGCATTTTTTGGTGGGAAAACAAAAAAGCCTTCATGACCCTCATGTTTTGGAGCACGAAAAAACAAACAGACCGAGGGAGCAACCAGCATTATATGTCACTGCAACCAACACCGTACGTTAGAGCCGTGCTACGGTAGTATTGCAAATAAGGGCTGCAATGAGGGGTTGCACTTTTGACCTCTGAACATTTTGAACTAACTGGCGGACCTCTTCGACTGATGAGCTGCCAATTACTTTATTGAATCCGGTGTCTATACTATTCGTCAAATATTTAGCCCACGGGATTGTGCACCGGGCCTGCGGACAATTGCTTTGAAAATGTTTCCACAGCTCGGACAGATGATGATCCATCTGATCTGTCTACAGATCGATCATCTAGCTCCTCACCCTCCGTTGTGAGAGATTGTGCAGGATCTGTATACGTACGTATCCAACCATGGAAACACGTGCAAGATCATGCAGATGATACGGCTTCCACCCGGCAACATGAGCTAGACCATACAGAGCAGGGATCTATCTACCCTGAGTGATCTAGATCACGAATGATATGTAGATGATCTGTTCGACGATCTGTGAATATTTCTCGAAGTCGTTTGTTGGGTGGGGCGTAGAGCTCCTCAACAAGCGGGGAGGAGAAGCCTCTGAAACATCAGACATCTGCCATACTTAGTATACCCCCACCTCGTTACCGGTACATACCAGGTACACCTTCCATATCATACAGCAGTACCTGAGAGAATGTGCGACCCGACCTCCGCGCCTTTTTCCAAGACGCACACGCTCAGGTCGGCCCCTCGTTCCTTCGAGAGCTGCTTCAATCGGATCGCCGCCGCTAGCCCCGCCGGCCCCGCCCCAACCATTGCGACGTCGTACTCCATCACCTCCCTGAAGGGAGCCGAGATGACACTTTTTGGTGAATTTTAGGTGAGAGGTGTGGGTATCTGGTACGAGGTGATGGGGTGTGTGACAATGTACAAGGTTTTCCCTATCGGAGGCATTAGGACGTGGGGTGGGGGGGACGCAAGGTATAATCCGATGGCATTTCGCGCAGCTGTGAAAAAACGAAAGGCCTACCAGCCGTGGAATTTTCGAAGGTTATTCAGACCAAAAACCGAAAGGAATGACGACCAGCAGAAGGAAACCGGTACATATTACGAGGCGTTTCGCTCCGCGGGCGGCCTACGCCGCCCACCACGCTCGCTCCGAAAGGAAAAGTACCTCAACTTATGCGAAGCGGACAGAGGCTCATGATTAACTATAGTTTTTTCAAGGATGATTGTAGTTGCAAATTGGCGACTTGATAATGCCAAGAGTCTCGCCGCCATGCTTCAGGAAAATACAGCTCGGACGCCACATACGCTTCGCGTCGCGAGCGGTTCAACCCGCTACGCTCGCTCACATGCCGTACGTACACACTCCAGGTAGGGTACTTATTTTCTTCATTTGATATGCTTGCTGTACAGCAGTATGTACGAAAGAGAAAGCACAGCACGGCACAGCACAGCACGGCACAGCAGCAAAAACAATGAAAATGAAACCGAAAAAATTGGAATGAGAAAAGTAATCCCCGTCCCCTAATGTAATAATTTTCTGCCTGATTGGAACACCTTGCACCGGTCAAAAAAGAAAAAAAAGAACAGCAGATCTTCTCTCTCAGCCTCGTACGCCGCTCGCCCCTCTCGCGGCCACCTCGCCACCGATTCGGTCCGGGTAAAGCTTACATCACTCTCTGCCACAGTGAGGCCCGTCACCCGCCTCGCGTAAAGTCCGGTGCTCACCGTGGCCATCGTTCGCCAGCTCGATAACGTTAGTGCTCAGACTGGGTACCTCCCTCTTTCAACTATAGCGTGGTCGCAAAAATAATCAACACTCGAATCTTATCTTGCAATCCCGAACGAACCTTTTAACCCGCACGTACTCTATCTAAAATCACAAATGGGGGCCAGACAAAGCCCGTTCATGCATCCCTCGTGTCTCGAGGTACACGCGACGCCTAGGCACGAAAGCGGCGACCGCGCTCCTTGCAACCCGCCCTCTACCCGCCAGCACCCGCTGACACCCGCGACGGCGCCGGGTTCGCCCGCGGTGCCGTACTCGGAGTACACGCACGCACAAGAAGTGAAAGAAGAAAAGAGGGAGAAAGGACCGAGAGTGCCAACAGAAATAAATGAAGAAAACAAAGAACCGCTGGAAAGGCCCGGCGAGTAATGAAGGGAAGCGGTTTCGAAGTGGGAGCTCTGAGAGGCCAGGGATGTACCAACCGAGCACGCTCAGAGAGTGAGATGTCAGTAAGTGGTTCTACAGGGTATTTAGATGTGTACGTACCTGGTACCAGGTAGGCAAGGTTGCTCTGCTGTGCTCGTATTATCGTACTCGTAGATAAGCAACATAGATACGCTCATATATTGATACATAGATACGCTGGTCTAGCCCTGGTCACAGGTGTCTTCCCTTCTCCCCCCCAACACATGCCTGCAGTACATCTACTACTATTATTGATAATATTACTGACTGTAATATCGCTCGCATCGATATTGATATTGTCATAATGCTGTTGTAATGCTGTTGTATCTTGGTACGATTTGAAGCTGGAGCTCAAGCTCAACAATACCCTGGTAGCTCGCTGAGAGAGAAAAAAACGACGTCTACAACATCGACCACACGTACATAGCTTTGAAGCTCGAGCTCAAGCTCAACGATACCCTGGTAAGAGACAAAAAAAACGATTACATCATCGGCCACACGTCGCCAACCCGGCGCTCCTGGGGTGTGTCAAGTGCTTCCCCGGTACGTACGTGCCTGTCTTACCTGATACACCTCGTAACGCCACTCGTATCGAAAATAGAACTACATACTTAGATCACAACCCCTGAGCGTGCTCGGTTGGTGCATCCCTGGCCTCTCAGAGCTCCCACTTCCAAACCGCCTCCTTTCATTACTTGCCGGACCTTTCCAGCACTTCTTTGTTTTCTCGGTCCTTTCTTCCTTTTTTCTTCTTTCGTTTCATGTGCGTGCGTGTTCTCCGAGCACGGCATCGCGGGAGGACCCGGCACCGTCGCGGGTGTCAGCTGGTGCTGGCGGGTAGAGGGGGGGTTGCAAGGAGCGCGGTCGCCGCTTTCGTGCCTAGGCGTCGCGTGTGCCTCGAGACACGAGAGATGCATGAACGGGCTTTGTCTGGCTTCGATTTATGATTGTTGATAGAGTATGTACGAGTTATGAAGGTCGTTCGGGAGGGCAAGATAATATTCAAGCGGTGCTTATTTTTGCGACCACGCTAAAGTTGAAAGAGGGAGGTGTGCAGTTTGAACACCAAGATTATCGAGCTGGCGAACGACGGCCACGGTGAGCACCGGTCTTCACGCGAGGCGGGCGACGGGGCTGATTGTGGCAGAGAGTGATAAAAGCTTTGCCCGGACCGAATCGGTAGCGAGGTGGTCGCGAGAGGGGCGGGCGGCGTACGAGGCTGAGAGAGAAGCTCTTCTGTGCGATTTTTTCTTTTCTTCTTTTCGACCGGGTGTAAGGTGTTCCAATCAGGCAGAAAAATATTACACGAGAGGGGACGGGTTTTTTTTTTCCTTTCGGTTTCATTTTCATTGTTTTTTGCTGCTGTGCCGTGCTGTGCTTTCGCTTTCTTCGTACATACAGTACGTACAGACATAGAGCATATCGAAAGAAGAAAATAAGTACAGACAGTAGTACCCTACCTGGGGTATGTACGTACGTACGACATCCGCGACGCGAAGCGTATATATATGTGGCATCTAAGCTGATGTTGGAGCTGTTCTTTCCTGAAGCTTGGCGGCGGGACTCTTGGCATTATCAAGTCGCCGGTTTGCAATTACGATCCTTGAAAACACTAGAATCAATCGTGGACCTCAGTTCGCTTCGAATAATAAGTTGATGTACTTTTTGCCTTCCTGAGCGAGCGTAGCGGGCGGCGTAGGCCGCCCGCGGAGCGAAGCGCCTTGTATATACTATCGTGCTGCTGCTGTACCTAGATATACTTTGAACTTCAAGCTCAAGCTCAACGATATCAAGGACACCGGCACCCTGTTACATGCCTCGTAGAGGGACGAAACTATGATTACAGCACCCGCCACACATAGCCAACCCGTCGCTGCCGGGTTAGGGATGATGCACGTAGACCGCTCTGAAACCTACACACCCCGCACGTAGCACGCACGATCGGAGTATCACCCCCAAGCTTCTGCAAGGAGCTGTGCTGTACTGCTGTGCAACACGCTCGCGGCGTGATGAGTCATACTCACGTGTACCAGGTATGAATACTGCAGATTGCTCCCCTACTTCGGACGCTTTTGGTCGCTGTACGTATCCTATTTTGTTCTTAAACTTTCCTGCACCCCGACCGCACGTACATAAGGCTGTATGTAGTACAGACACCTCTGAGCTCCCCTTTACCGCTGCCACAGCAGAGTCAGTAGTACCATATAACACGGGATATAACACACCTCCTAGGACGAAATTTGGAACCGATTTCCCCAAAACACGCCTCAACCCTTTCCGCACTCCAGTCCCGTTTTCGAGACAAACCACTCAAATTCCAAGTAATTTGTCCCCAATTGCCCCCAACACGAGATTGCAGGCCTAAAAGGGTTAAGGGACACATACAACCGAAAATGGTGGATTCGGGATCTTTCCATAGACGAGTCGCTCAGTGTTCACACTCCCCTTCGTCGAGATAGATATCTTTGAAGATCGTCCGAGGGGTTGTGTTATCTCGTCACCCGTGTGATAATATTAATATTATAGTGTTATTCGGTGCCTGGTATATGGCCGTCTTCGTAAGTCATGTCCCCAGTTTTCAGCACTCCTATCGACGCCTACTGAGTTGTGCCTGCTTGTATTGTACTCGTTTTGCGCCTATATAGTGGGTTGCACCTACTGGGTTGCACCTACTGCCGCTTGTAAGGCCCCAACTCTGCGAGCTCTCCTTTTGCCGCTGCCACGACATGCCAGGTGTACCAGGTATGCTATCAGCCACGTCGGCTGTGCGGTAAGAAACCTGCCTGTTTGAGGCACAGCAGACACAGCAGCAGCGGCTCGTGTTGCAGCCGTAAACCCAGAAGCAAGATACGTTTAAAGAATACCTGGTACCTGGTACCTGGTATCATACTTGCAAGCGCGTGAAGCTGCGACAAGCGCAAAGCATGCAGACTGACGACGGCGACGGCAACGAGGCGGTAGTGGCGTGAGGCCTTCCTGCCAAAGGCTAAACGGTCCCGCAGGCGTCGTACCGGCAAGGGGGCAGGGTACTCACAGCAGTACCAGGGAGTCGTGATCTTTGATATTTGACGCACAACACCAACCGAAGAACGTTGAAGTCCTGTACAATAATAACAACACGAAACGCTACGTTGCTGTGTCCATCAAGTGCAAGTTCTGATGTTTTGTGTCTATCAAAACATTCAGAAATCCGACTTAAAAAATAGGCGTATGTAGAGCGTCACGCTCGCGCCTCACCTTGGCTCTTCTGTTGGCGATGCAGCTGTGGACCCCAACAGTCTTAAGCCCGGCAGGGGTCGCCTGAGTCTGGCGGCCGACGGTAAGCGAGGTTGCACCGAGCTCATTTTTGCAGGTGCAAGGTTAGTGTTTGATTGTCGACCTGCTGCGGCGTAACTGCTGATAACTCGGGCAGATGATCTTGGTAACGCCATGATCCTGGCCGCGGTGAGCTGGCTCATTCTCGGAGCCGGGACAGAGGGGCCAAGGGTTCAAGAACGAGGCAGCACGACGGAGGAAAGTGCAAGGCGTTGGGGTAGTGCGTATGTAGTGATAGGCACCGCTTGCTGTGAGCAGTTGTGTTGTGTGCGCTCTTTGTGCCTGGTATCGAGTTTGTTCGGCTTCGGTTTCAAAAGGTTTGGAGGCGAAGGCAACTTCAATATTCCCAGGGGTACCGGGGTTACTCATATTTTCGTTTCGTTCGTCGTTTCGTTTTTTCGTTTTCCCCTCCGTTTTGCCCCGTTTTTTTTACGTAGGTATAATACCCACACGTTTTCAACTTGCAAAAGGCTCCCTTTCAGAGTTGTATCATCGTAGTTGACTTGAAATCCCGGGGGTGTTGCAAGGTGAAAAGGAAGAAGACACATCAGTCGTTTTTTCGTTTTTTCTTTTGCCAGGTGCTCGTACGTAACCACCGGGCAACCGGGCTATAAACGAAGACCATAAAAAATAGGGCATACACCTCGGGATGCCTTTTATTTTGCGGTGCTATATCTGCATGTTGATGTCGCCACCACGAGACGTGTTCGTGCGGGAACGGGATGCACACTTTTCTGTGGTGCGAGGGGGAAACGAAATTACTAGAATTTGTGCGGGACGCGTTCGTGGGGGCACGGGATTTCACGTTTATCACGGGACAGCGGGGATTCTCTGGCTGGCTTCGAGTGCTGATGTGTGTGATGCATCCGACGCCTTCACACACCTCATAAGAAACGCGACCCAAATTTGTTCGTTTTTGGCTTTCGGGGTGAGCTGTAGCTGTCTGCAAGTGAAGCGCCAACGTTCAGTTGGAGGTTGTTTTTGTTTTTTGTCGCTCTTTGTGCGAGGCGTGTTTGTGCGGGAATGGGATAGAATACCGGTACGTAGTTTGTGCGCGGGACGCGTTTGTGCGGAAACGGGATTCACACTTTTCCGTGGCGCGCGGACGCGGGATATTATCATTTGTGCGGGACTCGTTTGTGGGGCCACGGGATTTCACATTCACCACGGGACCACGAGAATATCCCGAATTCCGTACAAAACCGTGGGATATCCCGCGGAAAAAATCCAGAGGAAACGCCCTGAAAAAAAACTCGCAGGTTATTAACAAAAAAGGAAAATAAGTATAAATAGCCACCGGGCAAGCAACCGCCTGCAAGCAACACCGACCAGCCTAAACGATGAGTTTCATAGGTAATGTAGTTTTTTATGAGGTACCATTCACAGGCCCACATATTCCAAGTATAGCTTACGCGTACGTACATAGCTGCTGGCAGCTGTTGCTGTTGAGTTTTTTGTCTTTGTATGCTGGATTTCTCAACCTCCATAACGCCCAACAGAAGTTAAATGTGTACATTATTCCGCCTTTGATTAGCAACGTTCTGCGCTAGGGCGATCTCACTCACCCCCTTCCTGCCACCCCGATACACGTCACAGAAGCACCGGTTGACCAGAAGGCGAATAACGATGCACTGTGGTATGCAATAGTTGAAAACGTTTCAGTATTGTAACAGTCCTCGTGCGAGTGCGTAGTATCTCCTTAGCAAGTTCATGTGCGTCGTCCTGAAACCGAGTCGCCCTATAAACAGCGCGGTGTCGGTTCACCCCCCCCGCGACCGCACTGTTGGCGAAGAGTTGCGGCCCATCCTGCATAACCGCTCCGCCACCGCCTTCTATGTTGAAGCAACTATACATCCATGTCGAATGCACCTCGCCTCAAAATAATTGCTCCGTCCCCCCCCCCGCGCCCCGCGGTCAGTCTTTTTTTGTTCTCTGAATGTGACGTAAGCATTGGCAATGTTTCTACATACTGCATGAGTACACATCGGTCAGTCTTTATTTGTTCTCTCGATGTGACGTGTAAGTATTGGTCATGATTCAACATCACATTCGTGCACGTCCAAAAACATCCGTTGAATATGATAGGCGTTGCTCTCGCTGTCCTCGTCATGGTTGTACGCACCAAACTCATTTTTTGGAAGAACGATCCCCCTCGCCCTCTTTCTCCACTTCCCTGACCTATCCCTCCATATACCGTCAACCGCTGCCAACACTCCCTTTTTTCATATTCGTCCCCCGTGGGGCGGCGGGGTCAGCCACACTAACATCAATGGGTAAGCTGAGTGGGAGTAGGGCATGGTTCGTTTTCATCCCCTCCCCAGCGAACGCCTCACGATTTATGTAGAACCCGACCTTGAAAGTTGTCTTTCAGCCGTTGGAAGGCCACATATCTCACCTCTGATGAAATCGATGGTCGGAAACGCGCAAATAGGCTTCGTTGAGCATGTCTGAACGGGGCTGAGCGGGCAGTGCACCACGTTCGTTAGTGTCTGTGGAAGCTTGTACGGTGACATGTTCAAAACGATTTTGTTCGGCCCTCCAGGACTGGGGGGGGGGGGGAGGGGCGTACTCATTTGTTGCTTGTCTTAGTCACTAGATCATTGGCCACGCATCTCTTTCGAGACGGAGACTGGGGTGGGGGTGGTAAATTGGCCATGCATTTATTTTTTTGACGCCTTCGGTCTGGTGGCGCGAGGATGCCGTCGTTTGAATCCCCTGGACGGCTTCCGCCTGCCGCCGAGCTTCCTCCTAGTGCTATGATGCGTAAAGCATCACAGGGCGTGACGCTCATGTATGCCGCGAGGATCGTTTCTATGGTCTCAGCTAATACAATTAGATGTGCTGAGGGCAGCTTGACACTTTTAATAGACACGTCGACACTCTGGTTGCCGTGTGCTGGCACATAGTGCGTGGTGCTGTCTGCTGCAGTACGGCCCCTTGGGTTTTGTCGGCGTGGGATCATAGGTGCCAAGCGGGAACGGGGTGTAAAAGTGTGTCTGTGTGCGTTGACCAATGAAGCATCCTGAAGCAACAACAGCATTAAATATATTTGACCAATCATGAATGGGTATTCCTTTTTATATGATATATGTGGATGGTACGTACTTCGAAGTATGATTCGAACAGGCGCACACACAAATTATATATGGTAACCTCTACTGGTACGTAGTGCGGGTCGAGTGCGGATGTGCGGATATACACACAGTATGCACCCGGAAATATTGTGGTCTATTATTGATAGCATTGAGCCACACGGACAGGTTCGTTTGGCACGCGCCCTGCTGTACTCTTTTACCTGCCTCAGACCGCAAAAGGCCTACGTTTACTGTACGGGGTCAACGGGTCAAGGTGGACAGCTGAGCTGCTGCCGTCACGTCAGAGGGTCTTTTGTATTAAACCAGTCGTACGTACCAGTTACGAATACCTGTTTTTTTTTGGGGGGTGATGGCGAGCTTGGGTGGGGGGGGCATACCTCTGAACATACTTTCTAAACATCGCCCTTTTTTTGGTTTCGGAACTATTAAATATTCACAGTGGTTTGTGCAGTTTTTGGTTTGTGCTGTTCGTGCGATGTTCAATGTCCTTCCTCGTCCAATCCAGTGGTTTTGGGTTTGGTGCAAGCAATGGTTTTGTCAGGAGCTGTCAGGAGATTTTTACGAACGAGTTTTTGTTTCCCCTCCACGTCATGCCCGACAAATGTATGCATCATCCAACGTTCCTCTCATTCCTGACAAGAGCACGAAGTCATTTCTAAAAGATCAACATCACTGGCCGACTTTTGCTCGGTGTTCGCATATACTTCGTGTCGGGGTGCACTATCTGGCTTTGATATTTGATACTTTGGCCACACACCAACACGCGCACAGCAGTAAATATTAACTATACTTATAATAGACCAGCCGCGAGAAAATCTGGTACCGTTGTATCGTACTGGTACGCGACTCGCACCCGGTATTTGTATTTTAACACACACCAGGTATATCGTATACACACCCCTGGTATATATGTATATATATGCGTAACCCCTCAGGCGTGAAACAAAAACCCGGGAGTTTGCTATCAGTTCCGCATATCTATATACCTACTGCTATACTTATACCTGGCGCCTGGTGCAAATCCGATTACGTGTCAGTAGTGCAGCTCACGCTGACGTGATAGCTACGTAAATGACAGGTTCTTCGTGTCGTTGAGCTCAATCAAACGTTCGATATGCGCTTTGGGTGTATCTTGCGCCATCGCGCCTATGGACCATATTTCCCGACAATAATAATGATATAGCCTCCCACGCCCATCTGTCGTTACATCTTGGCACCCTATCGCCGTGACTGGAGTAAGTGCACGGACCGACAGAACTGTCTCCGAGACACTGCGACTAGAGATACCACAGCGTCATCGTGATTCGGTATTTCGGGTTCCGGACTACGATGGCTTCGGCGGCTGTCGTTGTGCTTTTTCATGACCTCTGATCTCTGAACTCGGCGGTTAGCAAGCGGCGGTTTCGGTTGGCGGTTGGTAGTCTGTCGGTTTCATAAAAACGCGGCGAAATTAGGTGCGGAATGTATAACGCCATTGGAAGCACACTGGAAGTCCCTTCCAGCTGCGGCCACCGTCTCCACGCACCTCGGTAAAGCACGCTGCTAGCTACGACCGAAACTGCAACAGCTCAGAGAGAGTCGTGGCCACAAACTTTACTGGAAAAAGCAAGCGGTCGGGCTTTGAGCAGATTAATCGCGATAAAATTGGGAGAGGGGGGGAGGTGCTTCCATTGTTTGGACGACATTTTTTTGCTCCAACCACGCAAGCTGTCTCGCGAGAGGGGTGTCGTTGAAAACTCAAAAAAGATAACAAAATCCTCCTCCTCGTCCTTTGCTCCTAGCCTGCCACCGATTCAACAACACCATGGCCGCCCGTGACTCGCGTGACAAGAAGGGAGTCGAGCGGTTTATTCCGCCTGAGGAGCAGCAGGAGAAGGGGAAGCACGCCATCTTCGAGGTGAACCCTAAAGTTTTGAAAACAATCTCTTTGCCACATCGGTGCTTGGCGGCAGCACACTAGCTCTAAATCCTGAGAAGGCTCGCGATTTCTTCGCAGTTGGGCGGTCGCCATGGTGCGAGTAGAGCCTGGCAACATGCTGACGAGGGTAGCCGGGAGGGACGCAGAGGCTGCGTCCTCTCGAGAAGCTTGTTCCGTCAGTGGCAAGAGTTTATGCTGCTTGCGGCGGGGCGCGAGAATCGCAAACGCTTTCTGGCTTTGCAAACGGCTTCTTTGTTGGGCTCTTCTCGCTTGGAGTTGGGGTTGAGAGACAGTTTGTGTCGGGTGTTCGGTCACCACCACTGCCGCGTTGAGGCACGCCAAAGCCAGACGCGAGGTCCACGCCTCCCCGAGCTCTTGGGGGAAGCCTTGGCGGGCTCCTTCCGAGCTGGCAGCGCGAACGCGCGAACCCGCGAATTTGAAATCTAAACTAAAAATATCGCATATTTTTTTTGTCCTCCACCTACCCCTCTCGCCTCACCTCACGTCTTTTACGTTCAAGTGCATGAAGCGCGTACGTAAAAGTTACGTACGAGTTGTACGTAAGAGAAAAAAAGATACCACAGCTGCTGCAGCAGCGAGACTCCCACGTACGAATACGTGGTGTGTGGAAGAGGAGGCAGGTACTCCTGCTGCTGTACGTACACGTAGGAATTCAAAAATCGGCGCCTGAAAACAATACCTGGTAGTACGTATGCTCTCTCTGTTGCCGCCAACGCTTGTTCTGCGCCGTTGTGTATCCCTCGTTCCGCTGGCAGGGATCAGGGACGAAGCTGGGGGACATCCCTATCGGTGAGCTGGCATTTTTGTGTCGTATGTGGATCTCCCATGTTGATACTTACCTGGTACTTGGTACCCTTGGTGTCAGTCGTTTTATATATATAGGCTGCCTTCATGGTTTGCGTTTCAACTCGTCTTATCGGACGATGTGTGTACGTATCGAAGCTCTTTCGTCTGATTTTCTCCCGCGAATTTTGCTCCTTGAGTTTTTTTTCTGGTTTTCTGTCGTAGAGCTCCCAGTATAGAGTTCAAAGCAGTACAAGTAGTCGTCCCTCCATACTGCTGTGGTGCCGGTGTGCACCAGCCAACGATACCGGCACTAAACTCGTAGCAACAGCCGGCACTACTCAGCACACTTCCCACGATGGTGAATGCCATCGGTGCCAAACGATTTCACAGACACTAACTACTGCCTGGTACCTGGTATTAATATATTGTATGTATGTACTCGTACAGAATACTCGTAGCACGCAACGGCACTACGACATGCTGTATTTTGTGTTGTTCGCACTGGGAAGTTGAGCAGGAGTACAGGGGACCTGCCAAGAAAACGAGTCTATCAAGAACGACAGGCTGAGATTTTTGGTAGAATAAGAACTTCGAGGTCCGTTTGTTGAAGTTAGTTTAGAACTCACCCATTCTGAAATGAGACCACGGGAAGGCATCCCGACCTGCTTCCTGTTTGTATTTGAAAAAAAAAAACTGTTTTTTTTATTTTGAACGGGGTCCGAACTGCTGCTGCCGGTATGCCCTCTGCTGCTGGTTGGAATACACGATGCTGCTGCTGTGTTGCTGTACGAAGGGTAGACTCGTGTCATCGTGTTTTGAGTTTAGCTTGCGAGACGCGAGACACGACGAGGCTACTACTGCTACTGCTGCATCGCATCACAGATATCATATGTGTACACAGCAGGGTGGCGTTACTGAAAGTAGGCAGTCCATAGAAGTCGTACAATGTTTGAAAAAGATATGCTATGAGATGTGATAAAAGGCGCTTCGCGCGGGGGGTTCCGCACTGCTCCGCTAGCTCACGAGGAAGAACGGAACGGAACAGACGGTCCGAACGACTGCTGTGTTAGGTGCAAACAGGCGACTTGCCAATAACTCCATGCTCCATCCAGGAAAGCAACCCGGATGCCACACGCATTTACGTACATACTTCGAAGTACATGCCAGGTACTAGGTACTTTTTTTCCTTCTTTTGATACCGGGTACCAGGTATGTACGAAAGACGAAGCACAGCACGGCACACAGCACCGCAAAAACAACGAAAATGAAAATGATATCAATATTTTGAAGAAAAAATGTTCGTCCCCTCTGTTGCAAGTATTTCCCGCCTGATTGGAACACCTTGCGCCGGTCAAAAACAAAAAAAAACGAACAGCGGAGCTTCTCTCAGCCTTGTCCGCTGCCCGCTCGTCTGGCTACTACCTCGTCACCGATTCTCACCGCGTCACCGATTCGGTCCGGTAAAAGGTAAAGCTTTCGTCCCTCTCTGCCCCATTGAGCCCCATCGCGCGCCTCGCGTAAACCCCGGTGCTCACCGTGGCCCCCGTTCGCTTCACAATGTTGGTGCTCAGACTGCGATGCTCTCTCAGCTTGGTCGCAAAAATAAGCACCGCTGGAATCTTATTTTGCTTACAGACTAGTTAGTACATATAATCTTCAACCCGACATAAGGAGGCCAGACAGGGAGCCCATTCATGCTTCCCTCGGGTCTCGATGCACAAACGACGCCTAGTCACAAAAATGGCGACCGCGCTCCTTCCAACGCCCCCTCTACCCGCCAACACCTGCTGACACCCGCGATTGCGCCGCGCTTGCCCGCGGTGCCGTGCTCTGGGTACACGCACGCACACGAAACACAACAAGAAAAAAGGAAAAAAGGCTCTCGCCGGGAAGTGGTAGAAGGAGGCGGTGTTCAAGTGGGAGCCCTGCGATGCCAGGGATATATAAGGCAATTTCGCAATGTTGGGGCCTGAAAAGTCCGTGACGTAGGCCAATCACACACACTAAAACCAATCAATTGTGACAAAATTCATACGCTGATTGGATGATGATTTGATGACATAGCTTGCCAATTCCGCCGCCGATCGCAGCACGGCACAGCGCCTGCAGCAGAAGCGCCTCACGGCAAATAGAAAGTTTTCGATGGAGGAAGCACCTGACGACCGCGCAGCAAGCAGCTAGCTGCTGCGACAAGCAGCAAGCACGCCGCCCAATCGTGTGATGCCACCGGACAACCCCGAGACTGGAGACACAGATCACAGCAGCAGTAGAGGAGGAAAAGTGCAATGAGGAGCTTGTGACAAGCGGTTGCGAGCGAGAACAAAAAAAAATCAAAAACATATAAACCAGAGGCAGAGACACATCGACACCCCGACAGCAAGCAATAGCATCTGTTGAAACTCGTACGATCGCAGGGACTAGCTATGTCGTTGCTGCTGTTATTGCAGCGTAAGTGCTGTTATTGTCGTAAAGAGAGATCGCATTCTCCCCCAAATCCGAACGTCGATTGGCGAGAAGAGACGGGGAAGGGCCTTTGGGAAGAGCGTGGCGGAATTGCAAGGATCGTTGGGGCATACATATGAAGACCAAACGGTCGCTACATTATCGCCCAGAATGGCTCGTACGTATTGTTCGGCGTCGTGGATGGCTGGGGCCTTTCATAAATATCCCACATGCTCCAACGAATTGAGGTGATTTGAATACCTATGATGTAGCTCTAACCAATATCTTTCGAATATGGCTGTTTTCAACGCGAGGTTCCAACTATTGCGCTCGTGGTGGCGCCGCAGCAGAGAGCACATGCATGGCACCGGCAACAATGAAACAAAACTCGAAAACTTGAGCGACCCGTATCGAGAATGCCTGCGCAAGCCTAGCAATTTTTTCCCTCTCTCTTTTTTTTTCGCTGCTTCCCCAGGCCCCAATGTCGAAAAATTGCCATACAAAATACCAACCGAGAACGCTCAGGAAAAATACATCTCGAATTATTTCTATGATACTGTATGAGGAAAAACAAATGGTATATACGCATCGATATGATACCTGGTATCTGATACTAGCGCTTCACGGGAGGTTCCGCCCCCTACGCTCGCTCTCGAGGAAGAATGAAACGGAACAGGCGGTCCCAACAATTAGGTGCCAACGGGTGACTTGCGAATGCCAAGACCTCCATTGCGCCATCCAGGAAAACAACCCGAACGCCGCAAGCATGTACGTACGTATGCACTTTTTTCTTCTCTTGATATGTACGAAAGAGGAAGCACGGCACGGCACAGCACCGCAAACACAATGAAAAAAAGGAAAAACGGAACTGTCAGAAGAAAGAAAAATCCCCGTCCCCTCTACTACTGTATTTATTTCCCGCCTGATTATAACACCTTGCGCCAGAAAAAAAAATGCGAACAACAGACCCTCTCTCAGCCACGCACGCTGCCCGCCCCTCTCGCGACCACCTCGCCACCGATTCGGTCCGGGTAAAGCTTTCCTCCCTGCCCCAGTGAGCCCCGTCGCGCGCCTCGCGTAAACCCCGGTGCTTACCGTGGCTTTCGTTCGCCAGCTCCACAATGGTGGCGCTCAGACTGCGATGCTCTCTCTCTGAAATTCAGCTTGGTCGCAAAAATAAGCACCGCTTGAATTTTTTTTTGCGATCCAAAACGACCCCTAAGACTCGTACATATTATATCATACCCAACCCCACACCAGGAGGCCAAACAGGGAGCCCATTCATGCTTCCCTCGTGCCTCGATGTACACGCGATGCCTAGCCACGAAAACGGCGACCGCGCTCCTTCCAACCCCCCGTCTACCCGCCAGCGCCCGCTGACACCCGCGACTGCGCCGGGCTCGCCCGCGGTGCCGTGCTCTGGGTACACGCACGCACGCTAAACAAAAGCAGAAAAAAGGGGAAAAGGCTCTCGCCGGCAAGTAAGTAGTAGAAGGAGGCGGTGTCCAAGTGGGAGCTCTGAGCTGCCAAGGATGTACCAACCGAGCACGCTCAAGAGAAGGTGGCGTGATCTGTAATGCGATCTGTGGATTGGATCCTTGAAATGTACCAGGTATGCGCTATTGCATTACTCTAAACATGGCAATTCATAGCCCATATAGCTTGAAATCATCCGGATTTGACAGTTTGGTGTGTGAGACGCCATCGCTTTGTATCATTCAGCAGTATTGTGTTGTGATCACATGGCGTTCATTATATACCGAATATCATATCATATAGTGTGTGCTATGTGATTGATGTGTGTACTGCTGTGTCCTTGAAATCAACTGGATTTTACCAGGATCAATCATATCAACAATTGCCCCTTTTGTTGTTGGTATCGATGTTGATATATCATAATATCATATATGTCATGATATATCAAGATTCTCATGATATAGATTCCGATTTCTGCAGTGCACCACAAACAACAGAAGCGTGATCAGGGGTCAGGGGTGAATGCACAAAACCAGCATTGGAACTGTATCTGTCTACGTACGTACAGTCAGTACCGGCCTTGTTCTCAAAAAATCAACTCGCAAAAAAATCAGCCTGATTTTTTTGGGGAAAAACATGCTCTCAGCCTATTCAGTGCCTACGTTGACCCCTTCCTCTGGCTGGCCTGTGACTATTCATTGTGACTTTAGTATTATTAATATGTTATGCAGGGAAAACAGCTTCTCGGGGACCACAATAAGAATGCGCAGCACAAGAAAGTGTGCTTTCCCGCCCGGCCAGAATACGAAAGCCAGCCTGAGCCCGATGCATTGTTTCTTATGAGAGGGACGGTACTGTACTAATAATAGCATAGGTATATGTCACGCCCGATCTTCATCATGTCAAAGAGTACGACAAGAGTCGTAGAATCAGATGATGCCCTCACACCTATATTTTTTTCTACTACACTGCTGCTGCTGTTGGGGGTGCAAAGACAAAAAAAAATAGTACTCATGTATTCGCGCTCGCATGTACAGATTGAGCACCTAACCAGCCCGCCGTCGGCGTCGAAAGAAATACCTGTGGTTGAGCCGCTTTGTAGCCTTCAAGGCACACGTCTGAAAACATGCCTGCAACACCTTTTCTGAAACAGACGTGCCGAATCTACTGTCTTCGTGCGTATCTTGTCTATCTTTCGCCAGGAACGTTTCAAGGCACTTTCAGGCACTACGCAAAAAATAACGCCTTTTTTCCGGGACTCCCACAATTAGGGGAAAGGGGATATACAATGTGGGGTCTGTGCATGCCTTAAAAATCTGCACACCTGAACTACTTTTTCTTAAACAGGCGTGTGCCTGAACCACTGCTTTCGTACCCATCTTGTCTCGGGTAACGCATTTCGTTTTTTTTCAGGCATTCCATCCCCTTAAACAAAACATATTGATGTTAGTATAGGATAAGGTTTCAGGTAAATGCCTTAAATGAATAAGAACAACCAGGCGCTTCAGGCAGACATGTATATGCGTGCCTATCTTCGTGCCGCTTAACATTTGTTGGTTTATATATTACCGGGTTGCCGGTATACGAGTATTAGTAGTATTAATAGTTTCAGTTTCCAAGCCAAACATGCTGGCTCCTGAGTAAGTCCTGAGCAGCCTGCCGTAGCTCCGTAGCTTACCGTAACTTGGAGTATACCTGGTATACGCCAAAATCATACGACACCAATATACCAGGTACTTACCAGTACGTATAAAATACCTGGTAGCAGCAGCGGGAGGAGTGGAACCGTGTATCATATTATTCGTGCGTAAAACAAGTACCAGAGGTACAATATTTATAGCTATGAATAGGGCTTTGGGTTGACTGACCATAATTCGCCGACTAGTTCTTATTAATAGTTAGCTGTTCATATCATAGGTATGATATTAATAGCTATTATAATTTATAGTTGCGCACGTAATTTTGTGGAATTCTTCGTTTTTATATCTGGCTGGCGCATTCGTGCCTCGAACTAAGTTTTTTTATACGTGAAAGAGAATACGCAGAAAAACAGTTACGTAGTTGACTCACTTCGCCACGCCCCACACCCAACGGCGAGTGTATTACTGCTGTAATACAGTAACTATCAGTGTTGGGGATTGGGACTGAATTGCCCTGAAAATATCGAAATCTTTTGGAAAATATCGAGATTGAATTGGTGGTTTTGACGGCCGATCTTTCAATCTAGATTGAGAATCGAAGATCGGTTGATTCAATCTTTTAATCTCAATTTTTTTAATCCCGCCCAAATAACGCGTTACCATATCACTGGAAACCGCTTGAAAACGCCTCTCCCCGCCTATCTCCCCTGCTCTACACCCACACAAACCAGCTGTGCCCAGGCACCCTCATGCACATGTATGGATATATGTTTATTTGCACCCTTTGCTGTAACGATTTTGCTTGTTGTGTTTCATGTGCGTGGGATATGGGGAGTATATATAGTGGGATAGTGAGGAGCCAGTATACAATACCAAGCCGCACGGCGTACCAGCAGCAAATGGATACAATGAATACTAATGTGCACCAGATATTATGCAAGAAACTGCGCGTTGGGTGTGGTGTTCTGGTACGTGTGCGCCTTGCGCTCTTGGGCACCTGCCGGGTGCATGTTTTGATTTTGATTATACTGATACCTTGTTATCACAAAATTTGATGTCTATATTGCTTGTCCAGATGAAATGCTACACCCTGCTGTACACCTTCCGCGACGCACTTCTGAGGATACATGCTGCGACTCGTGCACTCCTACAGCAGTAGTAGTAGTAGTAGTAGTAGTAGTAGTAGTAGTAGTAGTAGTAGTAGTAGCAGTAGTAGTAGTAGTAGTAGTAGTAGTAGTAGTGAATAGTAGTAGTAGCAGTAGTAGTAGTGGTCTATATTATTGCGAACTGGTGCATTTTGAGCATACATCAGCATACATGTTGTAGAATATTCAGGAACCACTGGAGTGTAAAACATCAAAATCCCTTGAAATTTGGCGCGCTGAAGACCAAGATTGAGATCGAGATTGAGATTGCCTCTTTTCGCCAAGATTGCCGAAAAGATCAAGATTGCCTTTTTTCGGGCAATCTTTTTCAAGAATTGATCGGCACTGTTTCCGGAGGCAACCCCCAACACTGGTAACTATTATGAGCCGTGAAATGAAGTCCAGGCAACCCACAGCCCTACTAAACGCTGCTGTTAAAACTTGCATTAAAAACAGTAAAAAAAATGGTGTTGAACCCGCAAATTTGCAGAGTTGGAAGTTGCAATCAAGAGGGAGACCTAGGACAGAGACTCAGGCGGTGCCGTATACCTGGATTGAAGGCGCTACGGTATACAATAGTAATGGCCCCTTGATAGTGGCCGGTATGCGTGGCCAACAATACCAGCGCTATAGCGGCAACCGGCACTATACACTCCGCACACTTTTCTTTTTACACTGCCGCACTGGTTAGTCCCATCTGTGCCAAGTGCCAAGCGATTCCACAGGCACTATAGCGGGAAACCGGCACGACTCAACCGACGCTATTACCGTAGAGGGACCGCCTCTGCTGTACCTTGGCACATACATATGTAACACGCAATGTAACACACCCCCTGGGACGATTTTTCAGAGCCGATTTTTCTCCAAAGCATGCCTTAGCCCCTTTAGAGCTGCAGTCCCGTTTTTGGGGACAATCCACTCGAATCCGAAGTATTTTGTCCCCCAAACGGGGGACTGCAGTCCTAAAAGGCCTATTACGGGGGACCATAGTTAATAGGACCTGTGGTACACATAAAAACGTATATATTTAACCGTTTGTACTCACAATATTTGGTCCTATTAACTATGGTACCCCGTAATAGGGCACGCACACAGAAAGTGGTGGCTTCGGAAATATCGCGTAAATCGCGTCGAGTCAAGATATTTTCCGTGGATCTGTCGCTCGGCGTTTTACTCTCCCCTCGTTGTCGACAAAGCCGGCTCTGAAAAAATCGCGCTAGAGAGGGGGTGTGCGACGTACCACTCTGACCGGGAATGTAAGCTCCGTTTTTGATATGCGTACTCGTACGTGAGCATATCAGATTCCTAAGGTAGCTTATATTCCCGTCCAGAGACTTCCAATAGTATATTTCGTGCTGTACCTTAACCTCGGCTGCCAATTTCGGACAGGCCGGAGTCTCTTGAGTTGGAGGAGAGCGTTATCCCGTAAGAACTGCATTCAGTCCCGTTTTCGGGACGGGACGAAAAAAAATACTGTAGAATTAGTGTGGTTTGTACCCGGAAACGGGACTTGAGTCCCAAAGAGGCTTGACTCGTTTGGGACTGCACTCCCGTTTTGGGAACAATTTACTTGGAATCATAGTGGAGTGAGATATATGTTTCTGTGCGGTGCGGTACCACCGTGGAAGGCCTTTTGGAGTTCCCACAGGAGCGCGATCGTTTTTTCGGCGCTTGTCTTCTCGGCAGCGGTGTAAGGCAAATGTGTCAGGAGACATGTCAAGCAAGGCAAAACGTGCGCTGTCAATGTCAAGGGTGTACATAGGGCCGAGTTTTCCACTCTGAAACCTAGTGGTTTGGTGTCAGTCAATGCACGTCAAGGCAAAGTTGCTCTGTCAAGGGGTGAAAGTGTTGATCTCCTGACATCTTTGGTGAAAGGGTGCTAAAAGCCGAACACTGATGTTTCGGAAGGCTCTCGACCAGCATCTTTTCCGAATTTCACGTTACTCGGTATTGGCAGTTTTGACCTTCCCGTTCTCGGAAAAATCAAGCTCTGCAAACCGATCGCACCTCTGTGCGAACTCGATGCTCTTTACCGTAAATGGGTTCATATTGACTGCGGCCGCGGCCGTTCAGGCATTGCGTTTCTCTCACCCTGGGCGATCATTGGTTGTATACCTCTCGGGAAACTTGTTTGTTCGACCTACCTCACTCGCCGTGCCGTCTCACGGTAGACGCCATTTTATGATTCCGCTGTCATTTTCAGATAGGCGAGAGTTTCTGGGTTTGAGGAAAGCGTTCAATTGTTCGATTCAGTTTTTCCTCGGCCTCGGCCGTTCGGTGTGTTTCTTGTTAATAGTGCTCATTCATGGGATCTGTTTACGGCTTCGAGGCGTGTTTCTTTCGTTCCGGTTCGTAGAGTGCGGTGCAGAGCGCAGAGTACCGTCGCCCAACCACTGAAACGCTATTGGTAAGACTTCTACAAGATACAACAGCAGCATGTATAGTATCATGCATGGTACTCTATGCTCGCACACCAATACCAGTGCATGGGTGAGATGATATACATCCAGCGTCCGCGTATACCGTTTGTCTTTGAGAGTAACCTTTTCCCGTCACACCCTGTTTTCAATACAGCCATGAATGGATAGCGGCATAAAGGCATACTTTCTGCACCCGCTTGTCAAAATACCCTCATGTATGTGCTATTATTTTAACATTTTTGTGCTGCTGTCTGTCTGCGCGTCTGCCTCGTCCTTGCCGTATGTATCGGCGCAGTCCCGATCAACCTGAACAAGATCGACGCCGACCATGACCTTCTGAAGGCGTTCCACAGCGTCCTGTACGGTGCGGTCGGCAAGAAAACCGTCAGGAAGAAAAACATCCGCAGGTACCACCCCAATCCCCCAATGCATGCCCTTCTGATATGCCTGGTATCATTTTCGAAACCCTTTGGGACTCGGGCGCAAGAAGACCGCCAGGAAGAAAAGCATCCGCATGTCCCAGCCCCACATCCCCCCACAAAAGTAAATATGTCAGGGGACGGCACTGTCACCCCTTGCTTGACAGACGGCACATTTTGGTTAATTTGACTTGACGGACGCCAAGGATTATGTAGGTTTTAGTGTGGGGCAGTCGGCCCTACGCCCTTGACCGGGGCACGTTTTCCCTTGACTGACCGTCTCCTGACATACAGTAGTTGTCCCCCCATGCATGCCCTTCAGACATGCCTGTTGTAGTTTACAAAACCCTTTGGGACTCGCGGTTTTTGAGACCACGGGAAAGTCTACCACTCTGACGGGGTGTATACTCATTGTCGTGACTCTGATATGAGCATCAAACGGGGATTATTTCCCAGGCCAGAGTCATCTCTAGACTGTGATACGAAGATAACTCAGGACTGACAGCCCCTCAGTGCGCTGGAGGTCGTGAGGTAGATATACTACTACTTTTACTGCTGCTACTACTACTACTACTACTACTACTACTACTACTATTGATACTATTTAATACTAACTATTACTACTACTATTACGGGGGACCATAGTATATAGGACCAAATTTTGTTATTAAAAAAAAGTAAATATATTGTTTTTTGTGTAACCGTAGGTCCTATTTACTGTAGCCCCCCGTAATACTACTACCAATACTCTGTGGGTGCTGTTTCACTCGTTGGACAAATCACGATCTAGATCATCTGGACCCTCACCTGCCGTTGTGACGTGTTGTGCAGCATCTGTATGACAAATATCCAATCCAGGACACACATGCTACTGTAGACCAGGCTGATTATTCGGGTCCTACCGGGCAACATGAGCTAGATCAAACAGATCATACAGATCAGGAAAATATCTCCCCTCAAAAATCTAGACCATGAAGCGTGGGAACCGAGGGTCTGTTCGAGGTGTGTACTGCCGTTTCGCCCCTTTGAGGCTTGTAGGGGGAAACACGTCGAAAAATCGTTACGGTTACCGTATCGACCCTCTCGTCAGAAAACACGTTGAAAAATCTAGCGTAGCGTAGAAATGTTGAAATTTTTAAGAAAGTACGTGTGTCCATAGGTAAGCAAAGGCCCAGCCTCTCGTCGGGGTTGAAAACAAAGCATACCTATGATACTTGCCCGTTGAATAAGTAAGTACGGGGTCTTTGTTGCCGACTACTGGTAAAAGCCTGTGAATTGGTGGCCCAAGGCTAAAGAAAACGTAAACTCGCGATGGTGTACTGGCGGAAGAACGGCTCTGTTCGGTATAAGAAGGGCGGTTAGTTACAAATAGTTGCAAGCGACGCCGACCTCACTTTCTGAAAACGTTATGGTTTTGTATGTCGCTTATCATACGTAGGCGCTCGCCGTCATACAGGAAATTGTAAGAAACTTACCCTACCCCCTGTTCGCTCCGCCATAATAAGGATGTTAGCTTCGCTCCGCCATGATAAGGATGTTAGCCTGCAGTAACATTTTTGACGTCAGGTTTGTCAAGATATGGCCGACACTGTAGAGCATCGGTCGCACGGAACAGCCCGGACTGTTGAGGGTTGAGGTAGGAAATGCGCCCGAGCTGCAATGCGAGGTGGTCCCCGACACGCTCGCGGGGGGGTACTCAACCCTTTTAGAACCGCAGTCCCGTTTTGGGGACAAACTACTTGAAATTTCAGTGAATTGTCCCCAAAATGGGGACTCCAGTCCTAAAAGGGTTAAGGTGCTGCTGTGCTTTCCCGCTATTCCGCGGGGCCATAGTATACAGAACCCAAGATAGGCTCAATACCGACATACCTGGTATTCATTTCGTACTGCTGTACTTTTCCACTATTGCGGTAGGGCATACAGTAATAATCAGAACCCTCGATGAACCCAAAACCCGCATACTCCCCCATGTTTACCTACCGTATTTAGTTCTGATTCCTGCTGCATGTTCCCTCGTAAATAGACGGTTGATCAAGACGCACCTGACATGATTTTATTTGGTAAAATACTGTGGCCCCAAAATTATTCATGTGAAGGACTATTAACACAAGTACACATCTCATATGTAGCAGACTGGTGTAGAGCCGAAAAGTCGATTCATCGAAGCGTCCAGCGAACAATACTTCGTAGCCGATGTGACGTTGGAGCGTATCGCACTGCTGCTGCTGCTGCTGCTGCTGCTGCTGTAAAGCTGGTGTCATTCTGTTGTATCGATCTCTTACTGGTCTGTCTACCTTGTATGACCAGGTATCATGGCATCATGCTCCGATGCCGATTTTTCTGTGTCGTGTATTATCGACCTCGATTAATCATCCGTAAGGTAGTCGCCTGGGTGATACTTACGTACCTGTTACCTGGCACGTTTTAGCAGGCATTACGGATGTCCTCATAAGAATCTACAATCAGCACTTGCGTTGTGCCGCGTGTTGATCACCTCCGGTATTCACCTGGGCGCTATTTCTGTGCCTGTTGCCTGGCACACATATAGTATGCCCGTGTTAGAAACACACACCGTACTTGTAGTGTACCGCGTGTGTCCCAATCTGTTGTCTGCTGAGCTGTTTCGCTAGTGCTCGTTTCGACTTCGAAAGCATCACCATCACAGGAGCCATAGTAACACATACAGCAGTACGAGTAGTATTAGTAGTACATGGTAATACATCATTAATAGTAGTCAGAACCCACGATGGACCCGAAAACCAGGTATCTCCCTATGTTCACACACCATTATCTGGTTCTGATTACTCACACATCGGACAGATCAGATAGATCATGATCTAGATCATCTAACCTGCCGCTGTGTGAGGTTGTGCACCCACAGCAGGAAACACGCGACATGAGTAGACCATGCGGGTTATACGGGACCCACCCGGCAATATTACAATATTACCTAAAAACCATGTAAAATCGGGGATATATCTGCCTCTAACCCTTGTAGAACCGCACTCCCATATGTGGGGACGAAACGCTCTAATTATAAGTAGTTTGTCCCCAAAACGGGACTGGGGTCCTAAAAGGGTTAATTAAGGACCTACCTGTAGATCGTACAGTGTGGAATTACTGTTGACACCAGGTACCTGGTATACAGTACAGGCACTACTGTACTGTAGTTCCTTTTAAGAGACCCCTTTCAAGCGAAAATGGTACAGCAGCAAGGGGCCTAACATTTCTGCCCTCCACTGGCTGTAAGGGACCCGTACCAACCCTGACTAACTCTGATGAGGAACCTTGGTGCCTATTTAACCCTTTTAGAACCGCAGTCCCGTTTTGGGGACACACTTACCTGGAATTTGAGGGGTTTGTATCGAAAATGGGGCTTTAGTCCTAAGAAAGTCAAGGGACCTCCAATCTATTTAACGCACTGCTTGACTATTCATAGGGTCCCTTAAATGGGGCTACCTACTGTTACTACCTGGTACTGCACATGTCTCCCGGTAATATTGTCGACTGTACTGCCGTACGTACCGCCCCTCTTCCCGCCGGCAGTTTTTCCGGTTTCGACGACAACGAGGACGCCGCAGTGCGCGCGGCGAGGGTGAAGAAGCTGGGCGTATCGAAGAAGTGGACCGTCGCTGCCCTCAGAGACCTCTGCACCCTGCTCGGACTCGAGAAGGGAGGAGACAAGGTGTGATGGGACGGCAACAGAACGGGGTTTTGTATTGTATCGTATGCGTGTATATACGAATCAATCTACAATGTATGAGAGGAGTCGACGAGGGAGGAAAGGGCTGAAGATTTTCGCGATAAAAAAAAGCAAGGCACGTACCGTAGTGGGGGGGGGGGAGAGAAAAGCGTACTTACGCTGGCCCCGGATCTGAGCGACGGTTATAGCAGGGAGCAGGAGCAAGAAGGGCGAATACTATGGATGGGGAGGTGAAAAATGGCAATGTCTATGAATACAAGGTTTCCCTCCGAGGCATGCCTAGCCTAGAACAGTGGCGCAAGAACGACGTGAAAACCGTACGTGCAGCATGCGATATTGTATCATAACGCACATGATACACACGTTAATATTACGACGTTATGAAATACCTGCATGTTGCTGTGCCTATAGACATGTAGACCCTTTTAGAAGTGCACCTGCTTTTTGTGGACGAAACATGCTCGTACGTGCATGGAAATAGTGTGGAACCGTTACACTATGGACTGAATCGCTTTTATTGACTTTCTTGATGATTCCGCCAAAACAATGTACTTCGACGCATCAAATTTGTTTGTCTGAGTATGTTGATTAATGTCTTCGTTGTGGTGCCCATGGCGAAGAAGGCCTCTCCCCGTACAAAAACCGAGGACTGCCGACAAAAAAAAAAGGTTGGAAGCCCTCCACGCGTTACACACGGCACATACCGCATACACACGCGTGACACGCGGAACACGGCAGCACGGAGTAGTGGTGGGATAATATTTAGAGAAACAGCACAGAAGAGACTGAAACTCTCGACCACACTCGGCTGCCCACGAGAATCTCGTAGCAGCAGCAGCAGTGTTGTTGTACCTGTGGCAGCATGCATGTACAGTATTGTATAACAGTAGAGACCCCCACCTGCACAGATCGCGGGGTCCGATGAAAAAACAACTTGGAAGCCACAGCAATACAGCGCGGACAAACTACGGCACCACACGTGGCGTTCCTTCCTTCTCTGCTGGCGGGCGGCAGGCGTGCGTTGTAGCCAGATGGTAGTAGCACGCACCCTGCACTGCTCGTGTGCTGTCTGTTGTCCGTGAGGTCTGGGCTACGTACACAAATACGAATAAAAAAAGTTGAAGAACAAAAGTGCAAACAAATGCCTGGTACTCGTAGACATGTTCTCTGCGGACCTCGAACCCCTCGCGGTCAAATCCAAAATCGGGCATCGTGACCATTCGACCATATTACCAGAGATCTATATTACCTGGTATTATTATTTTTCGTGGCGCGAGACAGACACACCGGTCGCACATGCACAGCACACCAGAAGAAAGAGGCGGTGATTCTTAGATTGCAGGTCGTCTGGTGATAACTGTCCTCGAGCCGTATGTATGACTATTAATAGGACTGGTCTCCATCGCCTGGCAGATGACGGTCTTCAGAGGCTAGCACGAGAAGAGGCTAGGTTAGGCAGCCCCCGCTGCTCTGATGATGGAAGATGTGTAAGACGATGGTATCTCAGTTGTTGTTTGTCTCTCTCGAGACTTGCTGGTTGGTGTTTTATCACGGTGAAGTGGCAAGAGTTCAGGTGAAGGGGGGGTGAAGGATTGTGGCATCGCAGGGGGACTGCGCGCTCGTCCTCGTCCCACTGTATCTCGTTGCAACTTTCGCTCTTCCGTCAACTGTCAGTTCGAAAGATGTAGCGGCACAACTACTGATCGTCGAACCGTAACTTACAGGTCTCGTCGTGTACTGAGGTACGCACACTGCATGTACGTACGAGTATGACGTACGAGTATACGATGTGGCAATAATGTCAGCTTTTTCATTTTGAATGAATAACGCCCTGCACATTGTCGGAAGGTAAATAATAATAAAAAAAAATACGATGTGGCTTGTCATATCGCTCGGCTGTAGAGCATCGATACAACACGATACTACCTCGTACAGAGTGTATCCATTCCTAACACGAGCTCGAGTGGCTACAGCAGTCAGGCAATCCTGCTAAGACCTATGCCAATGGAAACGCGAAGTTCAAAAGTTTTTTTTCAAATATATCGCTTTAAAAAAACAGCCGAAAAAATTCTCGTACCGCCGCTGTGGGAAAAAAAGAGAAAAATGTTTGATTTGTTCTTTTTTTCTCCCCCAACGGCTGCAGGCGGCGCAATTTGTGCTTTTCTGGTCGCAAATTGTCAACACGGTGATCGAAACCAGCTCGTGCGACGATCGACGCTCGATCTCGACATAGACTCAGCCCACGGCCAACCCACTCGGTATCTGGCAAGCCCAACGAGTATAGATGACGGCCTCGAGTATATCAGGTGGATCCATGGTCTAGGGGGCGAGAGCTTGCCGGCGGCGTCCTACGGCATCCTCCCAAACCTTAAAAAAAGTCTATTTTTTGCCATTCGAGACGGATGGAGAAGTTTTGTCTTCTGTTTTGTGCAAACCAGCGGCCAAATGTTATTTTATCACACGCCTGGTCAGCTCCCGCCACATGACACAGGCCATGGTGTGAAGACGGTGACCCTAGGGTGGGTCGGAGCCCCTAACGAGCGCCCTCCGTTCAGAATTCATGACGCAATCGTTGGTTTTGTTGATCGATGTCTGTCGAGGACTCGGAATCTCGCCGCTTCGAACCAAAGATCGGCCTGAGTTTTTCTCAAGCCGATGTTGGCCCAACATCGGCCCCAGATTTGTTTTTTTCGGGCTTTTCCAAAAGTTAGGAACTTTTTTTTTGTTTTTAGGTGGCCCATAGGAAGCGTGTTCTGAATTGTTTTGGCGGGTATCTTTGAAATTCAAACTTTTTATTGCAACTTCGCTGTACCATTGGCGTAGGTCTAAGGGCCGTTCCTAACGAACTGAAAAAAAATCAATCACGATTCGTGAGTTTTTGGCATGCCAAAATATCACGCTCCGTGACGTTTCACTTGTATCGAAAAAGGCCGAAAAACGTCACGTTTCATGATATTTTCAATTTGTAAAAAATCCGATATTTCAAACCCAACGGTTTGTGCGGGTGGGGCCAACTCTCTCGCGAGTGGGGCGCGGCCAGGTCGAGCCGGGGCGACCGCGCCTGGCCCGGCCCGTAGCATATTCGAATCACGGGCCGAAGCCTGACCCAGCCTGCGAGATTCCTATTTCACCGAGCGTCGGCCAAGCCCGGTTCGCGACCTTCCATCTCGCAGGGTGTCTCTGTCCGGCCTGGTCTGTGACGTCTTCGCGTCATTTTCGCGTTTGTCTTCAAGCTGTGGCTCCTCCCCCTTGAAATTTGGAGGCCACAGCCTGCTCGTTAGCCCGCGCCCAGCGGTGTGGTCGGGTAGCCGCCCGGTGCCCACAAGCGGCGTACGAAGCAGAGACTGCCATGTCCCTATACCGACCTTCGGATACCGTTGGTGCGCGTGGGTTGCGTAGTGCCTTGATCAGGCGTGATTGGAGGCACGACTAATGTCACGAATCGTGATTTTGTTTTTTTTAGGGAACAGCTAAAAAAATGGCGTCATGAATCGTGATTTTTTTTTGTCGTGACTCACGACAAAAAAATCACGATTCACGACAAAATATCACGAATCGTGTTTTTTTTTGTTCGTTAGGAACGGCCCTAATATACTGCTCGCCACTTTCAGGCAGGTGCTGCTGCAGACTATTAATGCAATCTACGATACTACCGGATAGGAGTAGTCTAATAGTGATGACGGATGGCGGATCGCAGCCTTCGATAAAACTACCAGCTACAGCAGTACACCGCGGAACTGTCACACGCGCGTGGTGTTTCTGGCTGCTGCTTGTGCTGTTGGGTGGGCCTGTAACGGTGTTGTGTTCTCTGCGTTGTATCTGCTGTCCACAGTAGATGTCGGGTGTGTGCTCGGGACAAGAAACGCAAAACATCGGAAATAGAAGCACGGTTGACGTTTTACTATTGAGTCCAAACGGTGCTTACATTTCCGTCCAGAGTTGGCGTGGGTCTGTCGAACACAGCAGCAGCAAAGATGGGTAGATGGTGGATTACGGACCGCAGGCTCTGATGAACACAACTAGCCACATCATAAGCACAGCGCAGATGGGTGTGTCACACACACGCACGGTGTCGCCTGCTGGTGTTTGTGGGCGGCAGCGTTGTGACGTTGTGCTGTGGTGCTCTCTGCCGCTTGTCTGC
Organism: Nereocystis luetkeana; assembly: GCA_031213475.1. Classification (NCBI taxonomy): domain Eukaryota; class Phaeophyceae; order Laminariales; family Laminariaceae; genus Nereocystis; species Nereocystis luetkeana. Next base: position 946,756 of record JARUPZ010000021.1, read on the forward strand.
TGTCTACTTGGTGCATGACTGGGCTGTGTGCTCCTGAAAGGGCAAAAAGCTGACGACGTTTTCCCCGTACGCACGCACAAAATAACGCCTCTCGGACTGAAACTAGGGGAATCGTATTTATCCACTCCCTCCGAAAAAAAGCTTTGAGCGCCCGCCACGCGCTCCACAATGCACGGATCGCGCGCGGACGTCGACGATTGTGTCCGGACGGGCTTCCCGTGTGGGGGCTCTGAACGTTTTGCCGAAAAGTGCTTGCGCGAAGGAGAAGGTTGGGAAAAAAGCGAAAAATTCACATTCATAACTATTAATATACCTATTAATACTCGTAGGATGTCGGGCGATATGATATGTCGAGCAAGGGAAAACGTGCTCCATCGATCGAAAAGGTGTAGAGGCCGAGCTTTCCACACCCAGATCCGCCATTCTCTCCCTATGTGGATCGTTTACGTATAATATTAAGACTCAGACGGTACTTATATGAGACTGACAGTGTTTTGGTGTCAGTCAGGCAAGGCAATTTTGATGGCCAAGGCTCTTTTGCTGTCTGTCAACGACGTGAAAGCGCTCTCTCCGGAGAAGGGGGGTTGGAGAGGGGGTGACCCCCCGGGGCTGCCTCAACAGCAACCCCACGCTAACATCCGTATACCCGAGGCAACTCCCAACCCAACTGGCGACGTAGAACTCTCGACGCCACAGTTCCTGACACATAACTGGAAGTGTTGGGATGGAGCATTGATACTGAAGCGCTTACGGTAACGTTGCCGTCCCATAAGCGCCTCAAGCTGCACAACATCCTCAAGGACTGCCCCCCTGATACATATATATATATATATATATATATATATTGCGAGAAATGTTTTGTTTTTTTTCTCGGTGCGTGCGTCACCGGTCTGTGGGTGGTGATGCACGTGACAATTCCTCGACGGTGTACGTACTGTATGCAGTACGCACATGTTGACAACAAATCTCTCTCTCTCTCTCTTCCTCTCTTTTCTCTCTTCATCTTTTTCTCCCCCCCCCCCCCTCCCCACTCTCTCGCTCTTGCTCGCTTCCTCTCCCGCTACCCCTTCCCCACCCATCTCTTTTTTCTCCTCTTGTGCGTCGGCTTATTTTTCCCCGACAAAGAGCGATGTCGTGGACAGAATTGTCACCTTCCTGGCCAGCCCGGACCCGGCGGCCTCTAAGGGGCCGGTCGTGAAGAAGGCCAAGGCCGTCAAGAAGGTATGGGATCATGGTGCCTTTATAGTGCCGGCTGCCGCTATAGTGCCGGTATTGTTGTCACGGGGGACCGTAGTTAATACCTGGTAGGGCCTAATACTGTTAGCAAAAATAGCGAAATATGTAGGTTTTTGTGTGTACCGTAGGTCCTGTTAACTATGGTCCCCCGTAATAGCTGGCGCGTACCGGCACTATGGATGGAGGGACTAGCACTATTCCGATATAAACGCGAACTTTACTGGTGAAACGATTTCGACGTTTGATGCATTGAAAGCTTTCGATCAATGTCAGCAAAAAAAAAAACACGGGGATGCCAGGGGACGGAGGGTAAGACACTTGCGTTCGATCGATGTATCGAACATTCCGATATTTCGATATATCAAAACGCGTTCGATACGATGTATCGAACATTCCGATATTTCGATATATCAAAACGCGTTCGATACGATGTATCGAACATTCCGATATTTCGATATATCGAAGCTTTCGGTAACGATATCCAACAGTAGTACGTATACCACTGCGGAATACCGCCCTTTTTTGTGCTTGGGTTCGCTCATACCTGGTAGCTATCTATTTTTTTTTTTAATATTTCTGCTACGAATGTAATGACCCTACACTGAATCAAAGCAATTCGTCCCCCAAAACGATATCGGTGGTTTGTGGCATCGGGATTCTTGGTGGTCCCTGGCGGCGGCTAATTACATTTCCAGGTTCCGTTTGGAGGACTCAGGTCCGAGTGGGATCTCAGGTCGGCGTTAGAGCCGGGTGCCAAGCTGGTGCAGGGCGTTTTAGCAGTAGTCTTCTGGTACACTCTTACGGGGGGGCATAGTCAATACCTGCTGGTAGGACTTATGGTATACATAAAAACCTACCGATATATATTTAACCATTTTTACTAACAATGTTTGGTCCCATTAACTATGGTCCCCCGTAATAGTATATAGTGTAACCCTACGCTACATTCGTCGTTTTTTGCACGAATAGGTTGTTGCAGACTTCTGCCCGTGTAGATGTATTTGTACCAGGTACCTGATTTGCTCCCTTTCACTGTCAATATTGCTGCGTTCCCCCCCACACGACGATAATCCACTATCACGAGGGGCTACCTGGTATTAAATAGGACCTGACGGTATACACAAAAACTACAGTATATATTGAGCTATTTTTACTAACAATATTTGGTCCTACATACTATGGTCCCCCGTAATAGTCTGGTCCTATATACTATGGTCCCCCGTAATAGTCCGGGCAGTCTGTAAAAAGAAAAGTCGGTGCAGTTTGCAAGGGGGGCTTTACTTTTTTTGTGTTTAGGCCGGATCTTATGCAAAAAAATTTTAGGTGATTATATGACTGTTTACGGAGGCTTCGGGGTATCTGGTCCCATATCTGATCAGATTTTATCAAAATCACGTCTTATGGGGCCTGTTTGGTGGAAAAAATGTTCCTCCGAGATTTTATCACTCCTGAAATTCCATGAAACGATTTTTTTTGGCAGCCTTTTCTGATCAACTCTGAAAGTGATAAAATTTGGCTTTGCACTAGACCTCGGTGGCATTATACAATTTTGTCTAGGTTATAGACTGGGTTCATTACGGGTCACGACGCTACATGCTTGGTTACGCTTGTACACAGCTGGGCTCCAACACTTGTGCATCGGCCACCACGGAGAGGGAGGGCATCAGTACCTTGGCCACCATCGTGTCTCTTGCGGCTGCCCAACTGCAGCTGCTCGAGGCAAAACTTTGGAAACGAATAGGACGAGACTACAGCATCAGTATCAAAACAATCAAACGGTATTTTTCTGACTACGACCGCCGCAAGCAGCTCATGCTCCGCGAAGGCGAGAGTTCCTTGCTGGTCCAGCGACTAGCAAACCCCTTTCGCAGCTCCCCAGGGGGTTCCACATTCCGCTGCTTCCTTCGAGGAGCTGGTGGTGAAGGTTGATCGCCCAACCCGGCGTGAGCGACTCTCGTTCGTGTCGTGGTCCACGTGGAGGTCAAAATGTCGGTTGTGTTCTGTTTTTTTAGTTCTCCCATGAAATAAAACCAAAATCACGATAAGACGGCACATGGCGCACCGATCTGGTGTGGCTTTTTGCCGGTGGAAAATCCGACTTCCTGCCTTTTTCAATCACTCAATTTTTTTTGCCCAAGACCCAGCCTTAGTGTTTGTGCTTTTTTGTGTGTGTTTTTTTTCGTGTTTGTGGTGGTTGTTGTGGTTTGTGTTCCCGAGCTTATAGGTATATTAATAGTTATAATTATGAATTTTTCGTTCTTTTTCCAACAAATCTCTTCGTGCCAGCTCTTTTGGGCATATTATTATACCTAATATGTACATACGTATGATATATTTTTTTAATCATCACTTTTACTTTCCAGCCTTATTACTCGTAGGAGGTTTTACCCTCAACAAACTTTTGGACAAGCCGTGGTCTCAGGTGTCTACCCTTCTTCCCCCTCCCGGTATATGTATATGCGATATACCGAAGTATCTCGTTTTGATCTACCGGAATCTTTTTTTCTTCAAGTGCAGCCTGTTTTTTTTTTTTACCTATTCACAGTACATCGTTTTGGCGTTTTGTCGTTCGATGTTCTAATACGGGTAACCGTCTCAATTTATATCTTGGTTCTCTTCGTTTTGCCGTCTTGCAGCGAAAGTCCGTCGGCAAGGACGGCAAGGAAAAGAAGGCGAAGAAGGTCAAGCGGGAGGTGAAGCCGAGGCCCGTGTCGGGATACATCATGTTCTGCAAGGGGGCTCGCCCCAAGCTGGCCAAGGAGGAGGGACGTGAGTTCATGCGGATTCCAGGGCTGCGACTCGGCCGTAAAAAAATCGCCGACTACACTATTACGGGGGGGACTATAGTTAGTAGGACCTACGGTACTGACAAAAAGCCTATATGTTTCCCTGTTTTTACTAACAATATTTGGTCCTATTTACTATGGCCCCTCGTAATACACACTGTTGTGTCCTGTCCCTAGATGTTAGAACCTTTTGGAATACTTTTTGACTTACGATGGTCCCCTAAGTGTAAGAGACATGGTGGCTAGTTGTCTAGGTATTACGGTCACCAGATATCAATGTGGTTGGCCAGGTTTTTTTAAGTTGGCTGTTACAGTACGTATATGTAGTACATACTTACTAAACTGTAGAGATTAGTTTTGTGCGGTAATGTTACGGAGTTCTGCGTCTCTGACCGGCGCGCTTGTCGCTCGAATCGTTTTTTTTTTAAATGATGGGAGGACAAAAGTCAGTCAATTGGCTTGCTTCGCCACGGACCTTGTCCAACTACTAACCAGCCGTGAAGTCCAGCTCAATTTCACAGCTATAAACGTACGTACGCACGTACGTACGTAAGCGAATTTTGGTTTCGAAATTGGTGACATTAAAAAAGGTACAAGTATGACACGAGGAAATGTTTTCAAGCGTCAAGGCCTTTGTGGCCTTAATATACTGTCTGGTAGAACTACCAGTAGCGGTTGGACGTTTCGGCCCACTATTTTGACTATAAATACACCCCTCCGCTGACCAACTGCCGGTTTATACTATTAATAGGTACCAGGTATATAATACGTTTACTACTTTGAGCGTATATGATGTATTTACCTGTATATATATATCTGTTTGTTTTACACGTAGGACGATTACGAGGGAATATATATATACCTGGTAGTAATCAGGACCAAAATGCTTGTGAAAAATTCTGGAATATTTATTAATGGTTTTTTATGATTACTGCCGGGTTGATCGAACCACCTTCTTCGAGGTCATGTTGGGGGTGTGACATGTCGAGCTCATCCTGTGCGAGGAGACCTCAGAAAATTTAGACCACCAGCCCTACATGGTGGTGTTGCTCGTTTTAGTGTGTGTGTGGGGGGGGGTATCAATCAAAGGGGCCAAGAAGCGACCTCGACGCCGTCATGCTTGAATAAGCACTGGTACCGCCGTATCAGGGCGGTAGGTTTGGGCTGTGTGACCCATTTAGGACTGCAGTCTCTGTTGTGGGGACAAACCGCTCAAATTCCAAGTAGATTGTCCCCAAAACGGGACGGCGGTCCTAACAGGGTTTTTTCCCTCCATCAGAAGGGAGGAAATTGGCGATAACGTGTGACGGTTGTAGCAACGATCACTGCGTCATCGAGGGATCATAGGCATTGGCGTCCCGAGTTACGCACGCCCACTGCAAGGAGTCGTACGGAACGGGCGCAGCGTGATTTACTGCCGGGCGCCCACGCTCCTTGTAGACGGTGGATAGCACCAAAACTATTTCCAGGGTACCGTATCGTTTAAGTCATTATCCCGGCGACCCAAAGCGGTTGTGTCCTCTTCTGACCTCAATGTTCTAGTTTTTGTATAGAGGGCGATCAGTGATAAGGCCCAACCGCGGTCTCGATGCTACTACATGCAGTACGAGACCGGTCTGTTTTGACTTCCTTGTACATAAGGCCTCTCGTGGCCTTTCTATAGCAGTATTGCAGTATTGATTCCTCTGTAGTGTCCGAGTAGTGACGGCTGCATCCTATAAGTGCCGTAGTCTGTACACGCCCGCACCGTAAATTACGTACTTGTACCAGGTACCAGGTAAACACTGGTCTGTATCCGCATTACCTATGTTCTAGAAGTATACCCGTAATTGAATTTCGATTATTAGTGGCAGGCTTCGTTTAACACAAGGTATAGTTCGATTGTCCGCAACACACCGGGGGCAACCGTCCGTCCTATCGTACATAAGGTCAACGGATCCCTCTCCTCGTTACCTCCTTCTAAGCTTACCCCTCCCTCCCTCCCTCCCTCCCTCTCTCGCTTTATCTCTATCGCCCCTGCTGGCCTTGCCTCTCCGTCTGCGTTTCGTGTGCTCTTCTGGTATGGTCTTGTGTTGTGTTGCGTTGCTTTCGACAGCGATGAAGCCCCAGGAAATTATGTCGAAGATGGCCAAGCTGTGGAGCGAGTGCACCGACGCCCAGAAGGAGGTACGATACGATATCATCGCACACATACGGCAGGACAGATCAGATGCCTATTGGGTTATCTAGATCCCTACTTTATAAATTAGATCCCTACTTCGTGATCTAGATCCCTATATCATTGCCTGAACCCCCGTTACTTGATCTGCAGTAGTATATCCCTATTTCATGATCTAGGTCCTTATTTCATTGTAGAGACCGGTTCATTGTCTAGATCCCTGATATAGATAGCTATTCATTGTCTAGACCCCTATTACATTATCTAGATCTCTATTTCATGATCTAGATGATGCGGGGCAGATATATCCCTGATATATACGATCTGCGCGATTTACTGCAGATCATCTTGGCCGGGTGGGATCTGCTTGAACTATCAAGCTCTTGCAGACGTGTTTGCTGGGTAGGATCTGTTTTGATGAAGGCTTTTGCGCGACATATCATCACGCCAAATATAGGATATGATGATATACTGTAGATCGTGATCTGTCTGATCTGTGCATCATTGTGGCATGAGCTGTCGAGCGATTGCACCGAGATATTACACGTTGTTGCGCACATCGGCGTTCCCCCTTTCAGGACCTCAGTCCGTTTTGGGGGCAGAGTACATAGCATTTTGGGCGGTTTGTCCCCAAAACGCGACTGCAGTCTATACTAAAATAGTGAAATCAGATACACGAAATGGTTGCTTGCTCGAAACACCGTCTACTTGGGGGCTTCGATTACGGTTTTGAGGGTTTTTACCTTCTTCAGGGCTGCAGTCCCGTTTTGGAGACAAACTACTTGGAATTTGCGTGGTTTATCCCCATAACGGGACTGCAGTCCTAAAAGGGTTTCAACTCTCTTTAGCATTTCGCGAGACCATAGTTAATTGGACCAAATATTGTTTGTAGAATTGGTAAAATATATAGGTTTTTATGTATACCACAGGTCCTGTTACCTATGATCCCCCGTATTAGTGCACTGTACAGACACCGAACGTGTGACTTCTACTTCCAAGTATTTTGTCCCCACAACGGGAGTGCAGTCCTACTGGGTTTAGTGAAGCCCACCCAAACACGCCTCCACATATTTCTTGTTTTCGATTTTGGCCCCGTTGAGATGTACCAGGTACTTCACCGTAACCCCAACGTTGTAACCCGTTTTAGGACTGCAGCCCCGTTTTGGGGACAAACTACTTAGAATTTGACTGGTTTGTACCCTAAACGGGACTGCAGTACTAATGATAAAAGGGGTTAACGCACATGCCACTACACTCTCTTATCTCTACCAGACAAGATTATTTCATAGTGCCATGTACTTATATTATAGTATTTTGAGTAAGGTGGCATGTTGCTACGTTTTGCGCTGTACAGAGAACTACTGTACTTTTTGCTCTAGTTTCAAGTGTTTTGTTCTCACAAACGGAAGTGCAGTCCTTAAGGCCTTAACGTGTTGGAACTAATACCTCCTGTTTTTACTCCGCCCGTTGGCTGTACTGTACCGTCAACAGAAATTCAAGGCGGCAGGGGTGAAGGAGTTCGAGAAGAAGCAGGCAGGCTTGGCCGCCGCCGGTGGGGGTGCGGACGGGGGAGACGCTGAGGTACGCCAGAAATAATACACGCGTATCATGCCTAAAGCAGTGTGGCATCGTAGGGTATATATAACACAGTAGCTCTCGCTATACTAGGAAATTGCCCCGGTGGGGCAGAGATTTTTAGTACTGCTGTATTACCGAGAGGGACAAGAGACGAAACAAGAGAGCAAAAACAGCAGTGGTAACTTTGGTGGTACCAACGGCCTACCGGTATGTAAGAGCAGTGTGAGCGGCCAGCAGCGCGTACGGTTAGGGGTAGGGGTAGGGGTAGAACCGCGTTGCGCCCGTACCGTACGTCTCCTTGCCTTGCATGGCAAAACTTGGGACACCCATGTTGTAGAATATCATCCCCCAATCACCAATCACAATCACGCAGTGGCCGTTGCTGTAGTCGTCAGTGTTGTATCATCCATTTTCCGCTCTGAAGCCCCGAGAGGGCTATAAAGATAGTGTGCGCAGCCAGGCAGACAGACGCACAGAATACGTTTTCCTGTATGCTCCCTGAGGCTCCTCTCATTTTGCGCAGATCCCTCTCTCTCTGTCTCTCGCTGTACTCTCAGATGAGTCACACAAACATTGACTTTTCGGAAAAATAAGAGTACAACCCGACTGAAAACTGCCATGGCCTACTTTACTGCTGTGGCGGCTGTAGGCATAAAAACGAGTGATATTGCAGCAAAACACAAATGGCACTGCAACGATATCGGGTACACTGCCTTCTGGACAGAAACATAAGGAGCGTTTAAATATTAATATGGATACCAAGCGGTCCTTATATTTCCGTTTACTTATATCTAGCTCCTCGGTTGAAGAGCCCCGTCCGGCAATTTTGTTTTGTGCGAAAATGTGCTATATATATACACACCCCTGTCCCAACCCTATTTGTACTGCAGTCCCGTTTTGGGGGCTAACTACTTAGACTTCGAGTGAATTGTCCCCCAAACGGGACTGCGGTCCTAGAAGGGTAAACGCGCGTCGAAAAAAAACGTGATGATGACTGTGTCCTCCACACAAAAGCAGCCCGGGCTGTCAGGTTGGGTATGAAACTACTGTAATTTGGGACCCCCGGGAGACGTAGTGACCGAAAACAAAAAAAAAATTGAAAAACTTTCTGCCACCCCTTGGGTCTTAGTCCTCATAACAGCTGTGCAGTATAAATGTTACCAGCCAGCCAGATACCCACCGCGAGCTTCCTATCCTCTGCCGCGTATGCTTCGCTTGTCTAATTGCCCGCCGTGTCCTTGCCCCTCTCGTGAAGCAGGAATTCAACTTCAACCAGACTCGCTCTCTCTCATACTCGTATGTGTCCCCAAACCAAATATGCCTTCCATGTATGTACGATTCAGTCCCGCTCGACAAACCCCAGATTTCCTACGTTCAATCTTCCACTTCTATGAACCTTCCACCACTATAACGGGGGACCATAGTTAATAGGCCAAATATTGTTGATAAAAATGGTTAAATATATAGGTTTTTATGTATACCATAGGTCCTACCAGGTATTAACTATGGTCCCCCGTAATAGTGCGAGTATATCGGGGTAGAAGTGGAGGTATTAACAGTATGATGACATCTTGCTATGGCCGTTGTCGTGTAGTGACTCCTTTCGGGCGTCAGCTTTTATCACCCCCCAGTCATCTATTCATGCAGACGCCGATGCTGTCATGGTCACTTTTTTACCGTCAATGTTCCCCATCGAAGGCTCAAGAGGGTTGTTGTGTCGGATCCCAATTCAAGGAGCTGTAGTGTGGCATGAACTAAATATCGTATGATTCTATAACATGTTGTATGCTCACATTGTGGTGAAAGTGGCCATTCTTGTAGAAGAAGGTTTTGACCCTGTTTTTTTTCTCTTTTTTTTTTTGCGTCTAAGAAAACAGGAAAAACAGTGGTTTTGTCCTTGATCAGGAAAATTTACGGACGACGAAAAAAAACCCCGGTGATGCTGACGTATTGGCACTCATTCCTCCTTCAGGAAGAAAATAATCATGAAGAAAAAAAAGAAGGAAAACCACGACAATCGGGAAGTTATAAGCCCTTCGACAACAACGGCCCTTAAGGCACTTCGGATTTATTTTATTGGTCGCTATACATGCTATACATGAGTCCCATAGGGGTTAACAAACTCCTCCTTTTTCCGAATTTTCAGGATGAGGATGAAGAGTAGACCTCTGCTGCGCCGCCGAAGCTTCCTCGGGCCGGTGGACAGACGAGAGAGGAAGAGAGGAAGGGCTTGCAGACACGCCCGTGCACACCCTCGACATGACCTGTGGGGGGGGCATGATGTTCTTTATCGTAGCCAAGCAGCCTGGGCGTATCGTATGTGTGGGGGGGGGGGGAAGCATTTTTTGTTTTGTTTTTTCGTAGCAGAGCAGGCCGCCCCTCGTACATTACTTCCTCACATTGTACATCATCATCGCAGAGGGTTTTTCTGCGCCTTGAAAGGTTGACCGAACCAGGAGGGGGAGGGATGGAAGCAGAGCAATCATGACATACTGGGGTTTCCTTTTTCGCGGGGGGAAAGGGGGGGGGGGGGGGGGAGCGGTAACGGGTTCTTCCCGCGTAAACACGTACCCTCGTACCAGGTACCTGGTAGGCTTTAGGAGATTTATGCTTTCCATGATGGTTCTCCTTTTTTGTTGTTGCTGTGCTGTGGTATACACAACGACGGCTGTTTACTGTTTACTACGCCTTCTGTTGTTTTAGCTTAGCGTGGGCGTTCATGGCATGTTTGTTTAGATCAGAGGAGGGGTGTTTTTTCTGGTGGGAGGAGGGGACAGGGGACACTTTCTTGGTGGCGCCGGGGGTTGAGCTCGGGGTTTGTGTGGACTGGCCGTCTTTTTTCTCTCATTTCCTTCTGTCCTGAGGTTTTACGCCGTCGCCGCCGCTTTTAGTTTGCTGCTGAAGATTTTGCTGTTTAAGCACCGACTACTGTGGCGTATCTGATTAATTTACTTATATCAATAGCATACGGTTACGCGCTCATGAAGCCTCTGCTCGCTGTGTGTGTTCAGAGCGGCTATACACGACACGCCAACCAGTCCACTTGCGCGCGAGGCACATCACCCGCGCGTGTCGCGTCTCAAGCATCAAAACCATCGTTGCAATCTCCCATCCCCTCCGCCTCCATTAATCCACCTCCCAAAGGAACCCAAGTGTGTACATATAGTTCGTGGTATATACGACGCGACCTAGACCGTGCCAGGTAGGTGCGGTCGCCAGTAGAGTTTATTCACCATTTATCCGCGACACTATAGTTGAACACACACTGATGTTGTACGAGCCAGAAGGACTATTAATACGTAAGGCCAACCAGTGGTTGATTGGGTCTGATTGACTCACGCTAAGCTAAGGGTTAGATATATTCCTATCGTACAGCAGTAGTAGTAGTGACCATCAACCTTATTTTATAAAATAATGAAATAAAATACGTCCGCTGTGAGTTCGACTGATTATATAGTTGATACCCAACTTTATTTAACCTTATTTATCCTGGTAGTGTAGAACAAGTGGTAAACGAAACTATATGTACTACTCTGTAGATGTGGTCGTATTTACCGTTTTATCACTGGGGACCATATCATGCAGGAGTCATGATTATCATACAGGAGTCAGAATCCACCGTGGGCCCGAACAAACATACATTCCGGTATTATAACTATTAAATATGAACGCTCGGTTCTGATTGCTGCTACGACTCTGCATGTAACCCGGTAATAGTGGGAGCGTGCAGCAGGACACACGATTAGCAGCACGCTGCCGGCGTGCGTGTCAAAGATATCCTTGCGTTCCTGCACCCGCTTTCCGTATCGCCTCGTGCCCATGCAAACCCCTCTCTAGTGACTCTCTTTGTGGCTTAGATTTTTGGCAGATGAACATATTAATAGTCGTTTTTCTATCTCTCCAATGATGACGTAGGTTTGACCTGCCAACTGAAGCACCTTTTATACTAACGAGCAACCTATCCGAGGTAGACATGAAACCTCATTGTTGTTGAGCATATAGAGGCTACCAGGTACCTGGTATGCTATAGAACCAGCTAGGGTTCTCAGTATTGTGATATCGCTCGCCTCTGAGCACTGTGGTGCGTCAGGGGATATCCGGAGTACAATTCGTAGAGCTGTGAGCCGGCAGGGTTTTACGACGTATACCTAATCGTTATGTGCCGTTAGCCGACTAACTGACTTCAGTCGGCAAGTCGGCTGGTGAAACCAGCTGATGACCAGTCGACTTTCCGACCTAAGTACGGAAGCGAAGCGAGCCAAATTGACCAAGAGGGGGTAGCCCAAAAATGAAAAACGCATCCTTCCCACATTCAACAATCCTACATGCAAACATGGAAATAGGACCTTTAACAATCTGGGAGAAGGGATCTTTAGGTTGGTAGGCTGTTCAGGTGTTTTGGTTCCTGTTGGGATCAAGGTACGGGCGAAGACCCAACCCAACCCCTGACTCTAACCCTAACCCTGACCCTAACCCTGACCCCAAACCGCAGCCAAAACGGGCAAAAACTCGACATAAATGCGGCTGCGCCGCGGTTGCATCGAACCAGGAAATTTCTCAGTTGCGGACGACGATTCCGAAGTGCAGACCACGGTACTCATTTTCCAAGTCAAAAACATCCCTAACGATCCCTTCTCCAAGATTGCTAAACCTACTCGTGTACGCTGTAGTACCTGTTTCGTCTAGAAGAGGGCTTCGCCCGAAAAAGGTACGCACAAGCAGTATCTTTATCTACCAACAAGCCAAGCCAATGTTAACCCTTTGAACACCGCACACCCATATGCAGTATGGGGACAAAATTCTCAAATTGTATGTAGTTTGTACCCAAAAGGGGACTGGGGTTCTAATAAATGAGTTAAAAGATATTTCCCCTTCACAAAACCGTCGAACCTAAAACTGAACAGTAAACTGGGGAAAAGCACGCCAACACCGTTATTTGGCGCTGCATTACACGTGGCTCCTCGCACTATTCCCCGCCGTGCGCTGTATCCTCCGGGTCCCGTGAGTCTAGGTCGACGTTCTGCTGTACGACGTACGAGCATCGCACCCTCCTGCTGCCAAACAAAGCTCGTCAACCGTACCAGGTACCAGGTATCATACAGCAGCAGCATAGTATCGTACCTGGTATGTACGTACCAGGTCGGCCAAGCGGCCTACTTTTGAGCTCCTAATAAAGCTCCGATATTTGAGCGATATCGTGGCGTTCGGTCCACAAGGTACGGGGAGGGGCGGGGCTTGGCGCAAACGACTTGTCTACGTCTCAGCTAAAGCTACCCCTGCTCGTGGCCGCACCGTCGAAGCTAAGGTCCCGCTACTAATTGTTTTTCTAGAATCATGCTTGCTCAGCGCTGGACTGAGAAAATGCGTTGCAAATAAATCGCGGTACTGCTTACACAGATCGAGGCCAATAATTTGCAGAGGGTCAAGAATCTCTAGAAGTTTAGAACTAAAAAACTATTTTAAAGAAAAACCGTCAGCTGTGAGTTCAACCGATCGGCAGATCGATACTCAACTTTGGGAGCTGCGTGAACCGTCCGCGCGTTTTCCATTATTTCCCTAGCGATGACTACTGGCCGGTAACTCCCCTCGATGCTACCAGGGTCGACGAGACGATAGTACTTGTACCGTTTCGTACACTGAAACAGCAGATCGGCACGCGAAGGTCGGGGTACACAAGACAATCGAAAGATGTTATACAACAACAGTTTAACGTGACGGGACTGTGGCACTGCAGGCGGAAAACGTGAGAGTAGACTCTTCTTAGGAATAGGCATGACATATGTGCATGCGACGTGGATACCTGCTGGAATGTCACCACATAAAATCACCTGGGTATGCTCCATATCTCTCTTTATATATACCTACGTGCGCTTCTGCGAGTCCACCTATCTTTCTAGCTGGGTGTGCAGCGATGCCGGGCCCGTGCTGCTCTCAGGGGGTAGGAGGAGGTACGTACTACTGCAGTAGGTATGGAGGTGTGATTGACGACCGTCTAACTATCAATAACTAACTGCAGCACTGATGATTTACGGAAGGATATTCGGTTTATACTGGAATGGCATCTACGCTATATTGCCAGGAGGCAAGCATAATAATAATAATAATAATAATAATAATAATAATAATAATAATAATAATAATAATAATAATGATAATAATAAGAATACCTGCACCCACGACCCACGTTTCGGGACACACTACTTGGAAATAGTGTGGAATACTTTTGGGCAGCACTGCAAGCAAGGTAAGGGTCAACTACAGGCTGGCGGTCGGGGTCATCCCATGTCATTTATTTTCAGGCTTAATCGGAATGGTCGGCTACGTACGTGTTACGTATCGGCGGCTGATTCGACGCTCGTCGTGTCTCGTTAACCATACCCCCTCGCCCCTCCATTGAAATCCCTCCCACGCCATTCTAAGAGCAGGCATAACCATAATGGTGAGGATTACGTATTGTATACTGTGGGGCAACCATAACCCATTTTTTTTTTCTCTTCAAATCATCATTTTTATTTTTTCCAGCCTAATTCGCAGTAATAGGAGGCTTTACCCTCAACGAGCTTCTGGACGAGCCGTGGTCACAGGTGTCTACCCTTCTCCCCCCCGGTACGTGCCTTTATTTTTTGTCGCGCATAGGGTTCAGCATTCCCACTGCTCGTCGACTTTCATCGGAAGTAGCCAACTCACGCTCTCGCGCTTTCCGCTAATCATTTTTTTCATCCAAGAAAAAGCCCCTACGAGCATGCGCTCGGTGAGGCTTGCGGAACCCACGAAATTGATCGTGATAGGCACGCGGACCACCTACCAAGCCACCGGGGACGCCGGCCAATATCAGTATATAACCCTATAGTAAAAATAAATAAAAGTGTCGCTATTACGTCATAGGAACAAGCGCAGCAGGATATTTGTAGCTGTCGTCAACTTGTACGCGATTTGGGACGCTTTGGAGAACCGCAGATCTCGGTCGGTGCTCGTAAAATCGCGGTCGCTTGCAATATGGCTTCAGCCAGCTCGAAAAAGATTCCCCTTTATTGGCGTGGTGTGCAATTTAGAAACTCGGGAAACTCGGATTCGCTCGACATGACATCGCCGGGATAGAGCCTAACCAATAGTCTGAGGTGCCGCGACGTGTATATATGCACATATGCACATGAAACAAAAAAGGGGGAAACATACAAAGCGAGACACAAAAGAAAATCGAGCCCAGCAATAGACGACAAAAAAAAAAAATCCAAAGCTCGGACAGATCATGATCTATCTGATCTGTCTACAGATAGATCAACTACTTTCTCATCTGCCGTTATGAGAGGTTGTGCAGGATCTAGGTGGTGCAGATCCAACCCAGGGAAAATGTGCCGGATCATGCGTATTACACGGGTTCCACCCAGCAACATGAGGTAAATAATGGGAGACCGGGATTAGATCTGCCTTCAAATATATTTAAGACGACCGTGAGGGAATGGATCATCTGTCCAAGGGAAGCTTCATCTTACACCAATCAGCTGACGTTCAACCATGGTATTTATGCCTCCAACTCCAAATTCCAACCCGTCCCTTTGCGTTTGGCGCAACCGAACAAGTTCTAAAAGTAAAGCGAAAGCACAGTATCCGGTACTCGTCACAAAAGCATTAGCTACCGCCACTCAGACGTAATTGCACGGGCTGCTCAGGTAATAGTATGAATACCCAAACAGCCCTTAATTTTTCGGACGTAATGGTATGTCCGAGTACTACTGGTGATACTCGCACTTCACTATTTAGTACCATGTTGGCAAACTCAGGACGATTTTATGCTGTACTCTTGAACGGGATACAGCAGTACAAGAGTAAATGCCGAGGCAATGATGCGCTGCTTGCAATCGCGGTGGATGGTGCGTTAGTCTCCAGACGACCCTTGCCCCATGAAAAAAAAAACACACACACAAACACACAAACACACACACAAAATCGAACTACGAGTACGGTCTGCTTGTCCTCAAAAACGTGGGTGGCATATTAAGGGGTTTTGGCCGTTCGCGGGAACAATCGAAATTAAAATTAGAGCAAAGGCTGCCTGCGTATGTACTTGAACTATTAATAGAAGAAAGCGTAATATACAAACAAGAGAACGAAAACGAAGACAGCCGATGACCGTGTAGGGCACAGGTCGGGTCAGATCTACTAACTACAAGGAGCGGGCAGGCAGCCCCCGACCATTTCTCTGATCCCCTCGTTAAACACGTTGTATGTACACCAGTATACTTACTGTAGCATAAAACAGCGACAACGACACCGACGAGAAAGCCCCTCCCCCCAGCATCTACCCCTCCCTTCGGTACGCAAGAAACGAAAATTCTGTCGGCCGCAAAAGTAAAAAAAAAGAAAGTAAAAAGAAGAAAATAAATAAAACGGGGCATCCGCTTCGACAAAGACCGAACCGCGCAGAGCGTCCGAATCCAACACCGAGCGAACACAGACAGCCCACTCCGTAGTCCAACCGCGCTCCCACCACCGTGCTGCGCTCAGTCCGTGTCGCTCCCCCCGCGTACACAATACAGGCAGAAAAGGTGTCATAGATGTCCAACGGCAAAAGGCAAGGGCATGCATGCAAGCGAGCATTATGCCCACCAGGTATATAATAGCATGCAACCATGCCAGCCGAAACCTGTGGAACGCCCTCTCCGATAAACTCGAGAGCGCAGATCATTCCGGCGAAACGAAAATATTCGGAGACCAGATCATCTCGGTGAGGCAGGCAGGCCCCTGGCCCAGATAAAATGCGGAGATTTTTACAACATTTCTGCGACGGAGAACCTCACGTGCTTCCGGCAACAAGAGTAAAACCCCGCCCACTCCGCCCTGACGGGAGAGTAAAACACCTTCATCGTCCCGCACGTGTGGAGGCACACCCTCCGCCTGTCTCGCCCCGCCATCCCGTCCCCGTCCAGATCGGTCGGTTCAAACGCCCCCTCGCAATCCTCACACAGGAACTCCTCCGGCGCGTGCTGCGGCGCGTGGTGTGGCGCATGCTGCGTTGCTGCGGCTTCAGCTTCGGCCGTCGCTCCCGCTCCGGCTACCGGTGTCTTCGCTCTCATCGTCCTAGCTCTTGCCGCCAAAGCTCCCGCGACCCTTGCTACCTCCGCTATGGCTCCCACCCCCGTCGCCCCCCCCGCCTCAGCTCCTGCCGCCGATGCTACCGCCGCCCTAGCTCTTGACGTTTCAGCTCCCGCCGCCGCCGCCACCGCCGCCGCGGTTGTCGCCACTCTAGCAGCTACCCCGTCTCGCCGGGCGAGCGCGCGTCCTTTCCTAAGCCTCTGTGCGGTGGAGGACAGGATACACATGCCGCCTGACTCGCCACCCCCACCGCCGACACCGCCACCGTTGCCGTTACTGGTACCACTGACTTGCAAGGTAGCTGGTAAGGCGGTAGTAGTACCCGAGCGAGGTGCGACACTGTCGAGAGATTTCATAAGGCCCCGCGCGTCGAACGAGTGACCCACATCCTCGAAAAACTCGGTGGCGTCGGCGCCCGCGTTGTCCATCAGGGTTTCCGGAGAGCCTGGGTGGCCGTGCATGAACTGGGTCAGGTCGTACAGGCGTCCGTGCAGGCCGACGAGGCAAGAAGACTCGAAGTTCTGCCCCGCCGCGATCCACTCCAGCCAGCTTGCCTCAAACTCGAAAAAGAAATTCTTCCAACCCTGCAAAAAAAAAAGAGCGGTACGAGAATATAGGGGGTCATACTAAAACCGAAATTAGGCTGGTTGTCACATATGATGCTGTTCGGATTGGCAGTTCCCAACCGAACGCTTGACCTTGACCCTAAGACCGATCACAACCAACCCGATCGCCATTCACGCACGTATTAAGGTAATATCTGAGGAACAGCACGGCAACGCATTCACTGCTGTCGTGTTCTACAATACGAGTGTAGAGGCAGACACGTCTCTGTTTTATTTTCATCCGACGGTGAGATGAAAATATTTCACTACTAATAGTAAGTTGCCCCCGAAACGGGGGTACAGACCTTAAGGCCTAAATGGGGTAACGAAACAGAAACACCCCCCCCCGTCCATGTACCATGTACCCGTAGTGAGCCTAGATTTCAGGGAACTTGAGGAAAAATATTATTTTGCCCTCCGTGTCAATTTCTGTCTGACAAGCATCCGTGTTGGGGGTTGTGCAAGAGAGAGGTACTCGTAGGGCGGCCGAGCGTCATTCTAGCGGGCTGCGAGCGAATGTGGGTTTAGCTGGCCCAGAAGAAGTTGGGCCAATCAGGTCAACGCGGTAGACGTTCGGCCAGTCAGGTAAAAGATCCAAGATCAACAAGATTAACACAGCAGTGATATCGTGGTCTCATGATAGCCTCGAGGCAAAACCTCAGATAGGTAGGCGATGACCCGCAAGTGGAACACGCAGAAAAGAAGAGTCGGCGCTACAGCCGCGATAAGAGCTCTCCGACAAGGACACAATCTCGAACAAGGCCAAGGGCAAGACCGATGACAAGGGTACGCGTTAATTTCCTCCCACTACTACCGCCCTCTACCGAGACACCTACCCCTCCGACCCCACCCCACCCGGTCCCACCCCTAACTGTCTCACCTGAGGCACGGTCGAAGTCCTGGGATCCCACCCGTGCAAGTGCCACCTGATCGCCGCCCGCCTGCACATGTCTGACTCCCACACCCCCCCGAACCTTGTCGCCCACGCCTCCCTCCACACCCAGTCGCCGTCCGACGCCTCCCGCGCGCCGCTCGAGGCCTGGGCCACCGCCAGCAAGCCTGGGGGAGGCAAGAAGCTGAGAACTTTGTTCAGCGCGTCCATCGGGAGCGCCCCGAGGGGCGACGACACCCAGACGTCGTCCTCCTCCTTTAGCCCCACGGTTCCATTCTTATTTCGAAGGATAGCCGTCGCCGCTAGATGAGCCGCTGAATGCGCCGCGCACTCCGCGCACTCCGACTGTGGCTGCGGCGACGGTGGCGGCACCTCCCGCCCCCACCCCCGGCCTCGGCGCTCTGTTTGCGCCGTCCCACCCTCGGACACCACCGCCGCCGCAGCTGAAGGAGTTCCATCGCGCGAACAGCCGTGGGAGCACGGGGGTCGGACGAAACCGTCCCCTGTCGCCCGCCGCGCTTCCTGCTGTTCACCGGGGGCGCTGCCACCAATGCCGCCAGCGAAGAAGCCCGCACCTACGGCGCTATCGCTCGCGTTACTAGCCCCGCTACCCCTCGACCGCCTGGCCTCCCACGCGGTCGAGAACGAGGACCAGGACGCGTCCACGGAAGCGCGGAGCTGCTGGAGGTGGTTTACCGACAGGTCGAGGGACCGGATCCTACCTTCCACCAGCCGCTTGAGCTTCCGCTCGTCCTCGCTCACGCGAGCCCTCCTCAGCGCCGCCGCCCTCTGCTGCTGCCTAGCCGCGATGCGCGCGCACTTGCACGGCTTACCAGCGCTGCCGCCAGCTTGTGTGTTCCCCGCAGAAGCTGCCGCCTGACAGCCCTCTAGGTGCACTATTGTTGCGGCCACGAAGTGTTGGTGTCTTCCTCCTTCTCTTCCTCCTCCTCCGTCGCCGCCACCACTACCACCACCCAAGGCGTCTTCTCCCTTGCCGTTGTAGACGCTGTTCGAGGACAGCTCCTTGCGGTAGACGGTGATGGCTGAGAGAACGGCTAGCCCCAGCAACTCCCACCGGTCCAGGCCGGCCTGCGAGCAGAGGGAGCCCAGGTTGTCGAGGCCCGTGCCGACCGCCGTGGCGACCTTAATTTTTGGGAGGTTTGAGAGAAAAGTATGGGGTTACTAGTGAGGCTAAGGTTAAGAGCTAGGTTAAGGTTCTAAGGTGACGGTTACGGTGTGAAGTACATGTTCAGGTTGAGGCTAGGGCTCAAAGTGGAGGTTGCGGCTAAGGTTCAGGTTTAGGTTCTATGGTCAAGCTCAAGGTTAGGACTGGAAGCCAAGGTTAAGATCAAGGTTAGGGTACAGGCTGAGGTTGAGGCTAGGGCTTAATCCAAGGTTACGGCTAAGGTTTAAGGTCAATTTTGGCTCTTACATCAAGGTTGAGGTTTTAAGGTCAAGCTCAAGGTTAAGTCAGGCTTGAGATTGGAGTCACGGTTATCGCTAACGATCACGGTTGAGGTTGAGACTAGCGGACAAGATAATGCAAAGGTTGGGGTTTCAGATTAACCCTTATAGAACCGCAGTCCCGTTTTGGGGACAAACTACTTGAAATTTGAGTGGCTTGTCCCCACAACGGGACTGCGGTTCTAAAGGGGTTAAGGTTAGAGATTCAGGTTCCGGCCGTCTCGACCACAGGGCTCGTCGTAGCCATTTCCTCGAGTAAGTGGTGAAGCTACCCTTTTGGATTGTTACTCAAGTGCCAGCTGTCAACGTCAGGTTGAAGTTGAAGGTGGGACTAGGACTGGTCACGCACAACGTACATTTACATACTGCACTCATACCAGGTCTATTGTTGATGTTGCTTTTGTTGTTGGTTTTGTTGTGTCCTTATTGTTGATGGTGTTGCTGTGGCTAGCCCATCGCCAGGATCTATTCAGTCGTCACAAAACAGACTCCGTTTCTTAAAAGTGGAGTGATAAAGCAAACCAGGGAAAACAGACGTCCGGAGTAATAAAAAACAAGCTGACATTGGGTGCATGTTGTTGTTGTTGTTGTTGTTGTTGTTGTTGTTGTTCTCACATTAACTCACAATTCAATGCAGTCCGTGGTCGCAGGACAGGCTCCAATAACTCTGGAGTGGAAGAAATACCTCAAGTAAAAACAGAGGCAAAAAAACAGAAAACAAGCATACGCACTCCACCACTGCGGACACCAGGGAAGCAAAAAGGAGACTATTAATAGCAGACAAAAACCTAACAAAAGAAGATGAAGCTAAGCAAAACAAAAACAAAAACAAAACTAAAACAGACGCAGACAGCAAAACGCAAAAAAAAAATACTATCACCCAGGCCCCAGGGGGGCACCGACTCTTCATGAGGTCCGTCGACGCACCATCGACGAAAGAAGTTGTAGTATCACACGCAGCTTGCAAATATATACCAGAGAGTACCTGGTACTGGTACGACAAAACACACCAGGTACCTGGTAATAGTCAAGAGTTTCGACGCAATTCTTCGTCCCACAGCTTAGACGTCTTTTTTTCTCATCTTCAAACAAACAGAACCAACACGTGAGTATTTTATACGTACAGCACCTATTAGGAAGAAAGGGCTGAAGTCTTCCCGCGATCAAAAAAAGCAAGAAGGCACGAACCGTAGTGGGAGGGGAGAGGATAGCCTGCTATGTATGTGACCCCGGATCTGAGACACGACTATTAATACGTACCAAGTAGGGTTAGGGAGATAAATTTTTCTTGACCGAGATAATAAATGGGATGAGACAAAATATACCAGGTATATGCGAATGGTTCGGTACCTCGACGTGCAGCCGGCAGAGCACCGGTAAAATTCTACTGGCTCAACACGAACGAAGTTCCGGTGTTCGAAATCGAGATTCGGACCCCGACGAAACCATTTTTCTTCTTGGTAATAGTCAAGAGTTTCGACGCAATTCTTCGTCCCACAGCTTAGACGTCTTTTTTTCTCGTCTTCAAACAAACAGAACCAACACGTGAGTATTTTATACGTACAGTACCTATTAGGAAGAAAGGGCTGAAGTCTTCCCGCGATCAAAAGAAGCAAGAAGGCACAAACCGTAGTGGGAGGGGAGAGGATAGCTTGCTATGTATGTGACCCCGGATCTGAGACACGACTATTAATACGTACCAGGTAGGGTTAGGGAGATATTTTTTTTCTTGACCGAGATAATAAATGGGATGAGACAAAATATACCAGGTATATGCGAATGGTTCGGCACCTCGACGTGCAGCCGGCAGAGCACCGGTAAAATTCTACTGGCTCAACACGAACGAAGTTCCGGTGTTCGAAATCGAGATTCGGACCCCGACGAAACCACTTTTCTTCTCACGAAGTAGCATGAGTCAATTGGAACGAGGTTCGGAGGGAAAAGTCGCACCCGATAGTGCCTGTTAGGTGGGCCAGAGGCTGCGTTACCCTGGGATACTTTCTCCGCCCTGTTTCGGATAATCCAGCAGCATCTTTGTGCCAGTAACTAGAATCCCGGCATGGAATCTGATACATGTGAACATCGAAGGGGGACTATCATATACCCAGCAAAATCGACTCTTTTGTAAGAAACCATAGTTCGAGAAATCTACCAGCATACTATTACGGGGGACCATACATAGTAAACAGGACCGAATATTGTTCGTAAAAAGAGGGGAATATATAGTTTTTGTGTGCACCGTAGGTCCTACCTGGTATTTAATACGGTCCCCCGTAAGAACAGTATTTCGAAAGTTGAGAAAACGGGTTCGTAGCCCCAGGGACTCACTGCCTTCCACGAAAATGGTAAGAAATCTCCCCCATTCTCGCTCGGCGAGAATAGGGGACTACCCTGCTGTACTTCAGGTTGCTTACCAGGGGGCCGATGCTGCTCTGTAGGAGGTACATTACTGGCCAGACCAGGCCAGAGTGGCAATAAAGGACGAATTGGCAATAAGGAGCGAGCGATAATTTTGCCATTGGAAGTGGGACTTTGGAATTGAGTGGATTTCCGGTGACAAGGTGGAAAAGGCGATACGATCATCACCAAATATCTGCCACGTACAATAGGTTCCCGGTGCTGGTATAATGGTATGATGGAATAATTCGACGCGAATCGACGAGGGAAGAAAAGGCTGACAAGAAATAAGAATGAAGGCACAAACCGTACGTAGCGGGGAGGGGGGAGGAGAGCCTGCCTGCTATATGGGCCCGGATCTGAGATACGATTACAAGCAGTATTACGGGGGATTGAGTTAGTAGGACCTAATATTGTTAGTAAAAATGGTTAAACATATGGTTTTTATCTATACCATAGGTCCTGGTATC
Source organism: Nereocystis luetkeana (assembly GCA_031213475.1). NCBI lineage: Eukaryota > Phaeophyceae > Laminariales > Laminariaceae > Nereocystis > Nereocystis luetkeana. The sequence continues at coordinate 969,435 of JARUPZ010000021.1, forward strand.
AACTATGGTACCCCGTAATAGTAGAAATCCGTGATATTAATATAAATAGTAGGGAGAGAGAAAGGACGGGTGAATCTGAGAAACGGGAAGAATGAAAAAAAAACAACTGATACTCGTACCTGGTGCAAGTATAGAACCACTTACTTAGATCTAAATCCCTGAGAGTGCTCGGTTGGTACATCTCTGACTTCTCAGAGCTCCAACTTCCAAACCGCCTCCTTTTATTACTTGCCGGACCTTTCCAGCGGTTCTTTGTTTTCTCCATTTCTCTTGGCACTCTCGGTCCTCTCTTCCTTTTTATGTGCGTGCGTGTACTCCGAGCACGGCACGGCGGGAGAGCCCGGCGCCATTGCGGGTGTCAGCGGGTGCTGACGGGTAGAGGGGGGGTTGTAAGGAGCGCGGTCGCCGCTTTCTTGCCTAGGCGTCGCGTGTGCCTCGAGACACGAGGGATGCATGAACGGGCTCAGTCTGGCCTCAATTTATGATTTTGGATAGAGTATGTACGAGATATGAGGGTCGTTCGAAATTGCAAGATAACATTCAAGCGGTGCTTTTGTTAGCAACCACGATGAATTTGAAAGGGGGGAAACCCAGTCTGAGTACCAATAGTGTCGAGCTGGCGAACGAAGGCCACCGTGAGCACCGGGCTTCACGCGAGGCGGGCGACGGGGCTGACTGTGGCAGAGAGCGAGGAAAGCTTTACCAGGACCCAATCGGTGGCGAGGTGGTCGCGAGAGGGGTGGGCGGCGTAGGAGGCTGAGAGAGAAGCTCTGCTGTTCATTTTTTTTTCTTTCTTGTCCGGTGAAAGGTGTTCCAATCAGGCAGAAAAATATTTTAGGAGAGGGACGGGGATTGGTTTTTCTTCCTGATTTTTTCGGTTTTATTCTACATAGTTTTTGCGGTGCTGCTGTGCCGCTGTGCCTTGCTGTGCCTTCTCTATTTTCGTGCATACCAGGTAGAGCATATCAAAATAAGAAATCAAGTACCTACCTGGGGTATGTACGTACGTGCGGCAAGTGCCCGCGATGCGAAGCGTATGTGGCGTCCGAGCTGTTTTCTCCTGAAGCATGGCGGCGGGACTCTTGGCATTATCAAGCCGCCAGTTTGCAACTATGATCATCCTAGAAAAAAACTATACCAGGTCTATATATATATTTTGCTCATCCCATTTATTATCTTCGCGCATCTTCTCTCTCTCCTCCCAACTCGTAACTCAGATCCGGGGTCACATAACAGGCTCTTCTCCCCCCTTTCCGCTACGGTACGTGCCTTCATTTTCAATCATGGGACCTTTGTCCGTTTCGAATAGTAATTTGATGTACTTTTCCTTCCAGAGTTCCTGAGCGAGCGTAGCGTGCGGCGTAGGCCGCCCGCGGAGCGAAGCGCCTTGTACCGCCGAACCAAGTATCAGGTACGAGGAACGAGTTAGAGGGTAGCGTATACGAATAGGGTATAGGAGACCGGGGTTTGACCCCTTGGCTGACCCATCTCTTACTTGACCGACGGGGCCTGTACTTGAATCTGGTACCCTGCTTCCCCCCTGACCGATCCCCCTTACTAAAACTACTGAACTGTACCAGGGAGTATGCAAAAAAAAAAAAAATCTACCTGCCCAACAAGACGCAGTTTTTTGTTTTTTGGTGATGGGATTTGTCAGCACATCGGGGCATCATCACAATTCAATAGCTTCGTATTCCGTTATTATGCACCCTTCCGTTCCGACCAGAGCTATCAGTAAAAATACGTAAATACCAATCAGGTTCAGAACCTTCGATTTAGAACTTTTCGAACGCTTCAAGCAAGGGCGGGTTTCACAGCCAATATAAAAAAATACTCCAATCTCCAAGGATGATACTCGTGCTGCTGCTGTAAACACTGGTGGGAAAAAGTAAGGCTCAAGCTTTGATTCGACCACTTCTGAGACGTCCCTTCTCTCGAATCCGAGTGCTTTTGTTGTTGCCGAGTACCTGACCTGTTGGTTGTGGGCTTCGAGCTTTGTTTGAGAGACGACAAAACAGCAGTTGGAATTTCGAGTTGAAAAAAAAATAGAAAAAAAAAAGTTCACATTTCAGATTCCACACTTCTTTTCTGTTCCGCATTTCACCGACACTTGGGCACCAAGTAAGCTCGCACCATCATCCATCCGGCATCCGGCACGCATTTCTAATTCTTCGATTCGCATTTCTATACAAATAGTAAAATGAATGCCTTACGCGGCATAGCATAAGCCTGAACTGCTTGCGTTGAACTTCGATACCAGATGGCACCGACAGCGAAGCGGTGCTTCTGACCCGGCGATGCTATCGCCTACCCACGTGAGCTATCGCCTACCCACTCACGTGGGGATAGATGAATGGTGCAATAGTTCTTCGTGCGCGATGTCCGAAAATATAAGGAATTTTTGTATATTATTGGTGAGACGAAGCGGTCCTTACATTTCCGTACATAGTAGCAATAGGGTTTGGGTGTATTCTCACACGATCGCATGGAGGAATGGAGAAAAAGGACCGCTCTATAAAGCCTTTCCTTTCGCAAGTTGAAGACCAACAACAACATCACGTAGCAGACCTGTCTCACCTGTTGCCCAGCTTCGCTACCACCAGCTGGCACAAGTCGGCCCAGAAAACCAACGAGCGGGAACTCCAGCATGCTGCTGACCATGCCCGCAAGCGACTCGATCACATCCATTTTTCAGCTGTTTTTCCTCTCCAGACTTGAGATAGATTTTGTCCCGCTATTTTTTCGTCTAATAACGCACGAATTGGTCGGAGGTTTGTGAGATTGCCACCTGAACCACCCGTGTTAAAAGGCAAGAATGTCTTCGGGCGGAATCTACTGGCCACCCCGGGCATGTACTCCGTTGAACACTTTTGGGGACTCTTCCGAGCACCCCGGGCGAGCGAGCCACCGGACTACGTTTTGTTTTAATTTTGCTGTGTCGTGCGCGAATGATTTTGTGGGGTTATCAGCTGATGACCACAGCCCCTACTAAATAATCCCAAAAAGTTTGCATGCAAACCTATACTTTCCTTATCGGAGCCCAGAGCGGAGAGCAAAGCAAAGGGCGGCGTTCCCAGCCCAACACACCGACCGATAATCTTCGGAGACAACCAGGCTTCGGAAGGTTAAATACTGCCGTGGGAGGCTAACGGTGTCTCATTTTTGCTGTGTCTCGCTGACGACAAAAAAGGACAGGCTCAGTCCAGTATCTGAGCTGCCAAGCTCGAGGCAAGGATGGAGAGCCAGAGGGACAAGGACAGGGGGAGGCCGGTGAGACACACGCAAGAGATATGCAACGGATGGTCGGACAAAAAAGGAATGGGGATGGAGTAATCGGGGCAAAGAGGATGCGGGGGAGAGTACAGTAAGAGGGGAGATTGAAAGGGTAGCGTTCGAGACAAGGTTTGTAGGGTCGACACGGATATCGTACCTCCTGAGAGCAGTGTTCTACTGGTTCCCCCCACCTGCTCCTCGCCGAGCACACACCACAGGCACGGGTACCATGCGGTGCTGAGGCACATGTAACCTGTATCCGCTCTCGTTAGGCTCTGCTGCTGTATCTGCCTGGGGGTTATCGTCTAGACAACGGCAGCCCCCTGATGTGCAGTCCAGTGTTTAGAGTATACCTGATACCTGGTATGATACAGCAGTGTTCGTTGCTGTTGGTTCTCAGTCCGTGTGCCCGCATTACCTACGAGGGCGTGTAGAGCATAATCGTATGACGCTATTAATATGTATCGTCCGTATCAAATCGGCAACGGGAGGATACCAGGCACCACCAGCAGTATAAATTGCGTCGCGCTGGATAACGTTGTGAGCTATCCTTGACCTTGTCCTCGAGCCTTAACTCTAGCCTTGGTGCTACCCATACCTGCGTCCTTACCCATATACCTACGTATTAATATTAATAGTAGCCTTGTCTCGCACTACTCATAGTGTTGGGCCGTTTCCTATGCGGTTCGATTTTTGAGCTTCAGATTTTGACCCGATCGCATTTTCAGACGTGAACATAGCAAATCGAAACAGTCTTCCAAGATGCGGAAACATCAGATTTTTTGTGTGGGTGTGTAGAGATTCGAGCAAACGCCGAGACCATCTGCTGTTTTTGTGGTGTGGCGCCGCGAAGAGACGCGCTGGGTGCGCTGAGGACCCAAGCGTCCGAGCCAAAGCTGACTGCCTCTGGTCTGGCGCCGAAGAGACGTGGCGGGTGCGCTAGAGCTAACCTGTCTTGGTATTTCGTGTTGCATTTTGTGACCGACTGCTGACCATGCTGTACAGCGGTGTAGTCTACGAGTACTCGTACGTATCCACGGAGAGGTGCGTGCCGAGTGCGCTTCTCTTGGCCTCTAGGCCCGAGCCCGCACCCGGCGACTGTAGTCTGGCCACGGAGGGACGTGCCGCCCGAACATCGGGCGCGAAGCAACGTCGCTATACAGCTGTGTCACCATCCACCTCATCGACCGTTCTGCTGCTGTTTGCTGTCGTGGATAACATCTTGAATTTAGAGAGCATGTCATTTTCGATTTGAAAATCTGATGACCCAGGTCGGTCGGATTTTGGGCCAAAATCCGACGACTTGGGTCTTCGGATTCTCAAATCGAAAAATTCCAGTCGGATTTTGCATATTTGGACTGCAGAAGCAGGGTAATTCATGTTTGAGATCGAAAAATACAAGTCAGAAGCTCGAAATCGAACCGCATAAGAAACAGCCTTAGTTTCCTTCATCGTTGCCTTATTAATAGTGGAACTGCTCCTGGTCGCATTACCGTTACGCTCCGTCTCAGCCTTAAACCTTGTTTTTAGTCTTTTTACCTAGCGTTGGGCAAAACCTTAACTTGGCCTTGGCCTTTGCCTCAGCATCTGCAGGACGTAGCCGCGTTTTAACCTCAGGCCTTGCTTCTAGCATTCCCCTTACTTGGCCTTGCCATAAGCCTCCGAAATAGCTTCGTTTTGCTTTAACCCTTTTAGAACCGCAGTCCCGTTTTGGGGACAAACTACTTAGAATTTGAGTGGTCTGTCGCCAAACCGGGACTGCAGCACTACAAGGGCCCCTAGCCTTGACCTTAGCCTAGCCCTTTTAGAACTGCAGTCCCAAAAACAAATGTAGCTGCTGTAAGTGAGCGTTACTGCAGTAGCCTAACCCTTTATGAATTGTAGCCCTACCCCCGACACTTTCGATGCGCACGTACTGACTAACCTCAACTCTGGTTCTTTGATTTTTCCCCCCGTTTGTCCTTTGGCCTTGCGCTTTCGTGTTTTGTGTGTTGATGCGTTGCGTTGTGTTCCTTTGCAGATGCGACTCCCGCCAGAGGTGAACAGGGCCGTCTACGTCAGGTGACCCATCGAATGCTGCTGCTTCAACTCATCTACTGCTGCCTCAACTAGTGTTAGATATCGTGTCGGACGTTTCGATATATCGAAATATCGAACGCATTTTGCCCTCCACCCCCTGGCATCCCCCCCGGTGTTTTTCATGCCAGCACCGAACGAAAGCTTCGATGTATCAATTGTCGAAATCGTATCGGTTACGAAGTCTTTTTTGTTTGTCGGTATCGTGTCGATCTCGATCCCGATATCGATCTATCACAACTGTGAGTAGCTTCAACACAGTTACCTGTTGACTCTTTTAGGACCGCAGTCCCGTTTTGGGGACAAACTACTTGAAATTTGAGTGATTTGCCCCCCAAATGAGACTGCAGTTCTGAAAGGGTTGAATATATCTACTGCTTTTGTACCAGGCTTTCAATCAACCGAAGGCATCCAAGATGCTCGCAACACATTCATGGCTTCTACACACCCAATGCTTCAACACATCCGATGCTTCCAATACATTTCTCCAACGTGCTCAAAGCTTCGATACGTTTGTTCGACACATCCGATGCTTCAACGCATCCGATGCTTCACTAATCCATTGAAAGCGTCGACACATCCACTGCTTCAATTCACCCAGTGCTGCAACACATCTACTGCTGCTTCAATACATCTGCTGCTACACCACATCTACTGATTCAGCACACCTACTGCTTCAACACGTCTACTTAAAACACTCATAGATTGCTTAGTCATACGAATGGTTCAACACCTCCGATGCTTCCACGCATCTGCTGTTTTTGAATACCTGGTAATACATACCATGGTACTGCTGTGGTCAGCTTTTCAAGCTGTTTGACATGTCGTTCGCGCGTGTTCTACATTATCATTGATAGCGTCGTGACGTTTACCGTTTCTCCCCTTTTCCCGACCGAACCAACGCCTTCGACGCCTGTCAGAAACCTCCCCTTCAAGATTTCTGCGGATGAAATGTACGACATATTCGGGAAATACGGGGCTATCCGACAGGTCCGTCAACAAAAAAATATCAAGTAGGGGAGGGATGTGGGGAAAGGGGGTGAGGGAGGAGAGGGAGAGGCGGGGGGAAGCGAGTGCCGGGGGGGGGGGGTACGTCATCTGCCGACCTAACAACCTAGCAGCAATAAGCGTGTGAAAGCTGTGAGGCGTTTTGTTCACCAGCGGTTACATTAAAAAGTGCACTCGTACCGTGTAACACTATCACACTAGGGTGATGAGATAGCACACCCCCTCGGACGGATTCATGCTGATTTTGTCATTTCCAGCGGGAGTCCTAATGCCTACATACATACGTGTATGCAACCTTTTCGACGAGATATTTCCAAAGCCACCGATTTTTTCCGGGGTATGCCTCCCTTGTTTTCGACAAAATTGGCTCGGAAATCCCTCGTTTGTGAGAAAAATGGCTCGGAAATTCGTCCCAGGAGGTGTGCTATCTTGAGTGTTCAAAACGGTGCACCGCTCTGGGCGGGCGTGAAAAGACCGTTTACACATGAGTATGAAGGCCAAGCGGCCCTTATATTTACGCCTAGAGGGTTACGTATTTCGCACGTTTCTTTCTGTTCTAGCAAGGGTGGACGGTCGTGGGTCGTGGGCTTGAGTTGCCGCTGTTTGTGGCCCAATCAGGGTACAACTCGCCGCAGAATGTGTGTGATCCTGGACTGCTGTATTCGTGCATAGCTGTTGGTGTTTTCGTTGATTTCTCTAGTGCAGAGACTGAACGGCTGTCTGTGAAGTTTTCCGTAGTAGCCAACCGCGTCATCCAACACGACAAGAAACCCCGCAAACCTCGAACGGCTTAGCCCGTCAATGAATCGATCAGCCCGCCACCCTTTTGGTACGGGTTCGTGTATTTCGGCAAGCAATAAGACGCCACCCATGCCCGACGTCAGTCACCGTTGGTGTGATAGCCGAACCGTTACGCTATGGTATGACACCATGTGATTCGATGTGATATGACATAACATCATATGACATGAGAAAGTACTCACCCCCGTATCACGCGCGATGGAAGCATCACTTCTACAGTAGCTTGCAAGTACCTGGTACGCGTTTTCAAGGGGTGTTTTCGATCTCACACTTTGTTTGTTTTTTCAAAGATATCATATCATATCATATCGTATGATTCCGTAACGCATCTGTCCCCTATGCCGCGTAGCTTTTTTACTTTTTCTTCTTGTTTTTCACGACCTTTACGATAGAATTTTGATGCTTCACGTGATAGCATATGATAAGATTCCGTGACGTGCCTGTCCCCTCTGCGTCTGTTGTTTTTTATCGTTTTTTTTTAATTTTAATCATCTGGATGATTCAGATTCGATTGGGAGACCGACAGGATACGAGGGGAACCGCGTTCGTGGTGTACGACGACATCTACGATGCCAAGGCGGCGGTGGACCACCTCAGCGGCTTCAACGTTTGCGGCCGATATCTCATCGTGCTGTACTACCAGGCAAGCTTAACCCCTTCGAGATTTGAGAGGCGGACAGGTAGACGATAGAAATGCGACTACTATGATTACAGCAACGGCCACTGCGTGTTTTTGGGGATGATGATACAAAATGGTGTCCGACTTTTGCCATGCAAGGCAAGGGGTCGTTGGGCACGGGGCGGGCACGGCATGATCCCACCCCTACTACTACGGGGGACCATATTAAATAGGACCTACGGTACGCACGAAAACCTATATATTTACCTATTTTTACTAACGCTATTTTGGTCCTATTTACTACCAGGTATGGTCCCCCGTAATACTTTACTGCTGGGCGCTCACACTGCTCCAACACAGATGGTTGATTGATACCACGAAACGTTATCAACCATTGTTTTTGTTGCTAGCTCCGGGTTCGCGCGTAAGGACTGAGTTCAGGGGACTAAAGTTTGGGTGAGACTATTTCTGCCCCGGACCAGCGGTCAACTACAAAGGCAATCTGAAAGGAGGCGTAATGAAGTATGGGCGGGACCGCAGGCCGGTGAAGGAGGCCTCATCCAATCCAATACTTACATTAAATGATCCACGGTAGAGAGACAGAATACTACAGTAAAATGGCGATCCAATCCATGGATTCAAATTTGGCACAAATAATGGAACCATTGATTACATCGAAATGCCTTGGAATTTGTATGGCATCAAGGTCACTTCTTCCTTTCGCTCCCGAAACCTCGGGAGTAGCGTTGGTCGCGCCATTTCTTGAGACCATCCCACCCACCCGGCAGTAGGATTAGTGTTCTTGGGCTTGTATACCCAGATCATTTACAGGAACTAACCCCGCGCAGAGTTTGTGATTCGCCACTTTACTCAGCGCGGGGGGAAATACCGGACGGGACCTCCTGCCCGGCGCAGGAGGCCTCATCCAATCCAATACTTACATTAAATGATCCACGGTAGAGAGACAGAATACTACCGGTTTCCAAGGGGTGACTGAATGAAGCGTTTTTAGAACTGCCCTGCTGTACAGAAACGAATACCTCAATAGAGCACAGCTTCAAGTGGTTCAGACAGAGAATGCATACCTCACTATAATTTCAACTGAGATGTCCCCGAAATGGGAGTCCAATCCCAAAGGACCGCCTCACTTTCAGAACCGCAAAAAAACAAATCTCACACTAAATCCAGGTAGTCTGTCCTCCTTTTTTCGCGCTAGAATTTTTGCCGCGCTTGGTCCAAGTAGTTCACACCTTGGACAGATAGACAATCTACATATCATTCTCACTTGATGATCTAGATCTTCCGGGGCAGATGAATTCCTGATCGGTATGATCTGTATAATCATAAACGACGGAGGTCCCAGGCTCTTTCACAATTTCTGTAGGATGTTCGGCTCCACCCATCAAAATGGGGTACCCCATATTTTAGCTACAAAACCTCCGGCTTGCCCCGGCTCAAAAAGCAACGCCTGTCTTATACTTCAGCGATAGGAAGTCCGGCTTCACCTGACTAAAAAAATAAGGCCTGCCCTGGATTTTTCGGCGGCCATGTAAATTAACCCCTCGCTTCGCTTGTAACCAACTGAAATAGTGTACCTCCGCACGTGCGCCCGATCGTGTACCACCTCGTCACGCGCGCTCGATCGTATGACCACCCTGTGCCCCCGCCTTGTGGTTACCAGCCTGCCAAGATGCAGAAGCGGATGGACCAGCAGGCCAAGAAGAAGGAACTCGAGGACCTCAGGTATACCCCCGGGTTGTACATGGTATTCGAAGGCTGTGTTTGGCAGGGGTGCACGGAAACAAAAAAGCCCGACACACCACTGCCCATTTGGGAGACCCAGACAGGGGATATACGTACTATAACCGAGTATTAAAAACTTTGGAAAAGTCGTTTTTGGTAGATTATTTCGGAAGTCCCAGTGGTATGGGTGTCTTTTTTAGGAGAGTGGTGGGTGTCTTTTTGTCGTTTCGCCGTGCGCCCCTCTGTTTTGTAGGGTTTTGTTTCTTTTCGTGTCGTCTGTTTGTTTGGTTTGTTATTATTACCATCATTTCTAGCAACTCGCGTTATTCTAATATTAGTGTAGGAGGTTTCAACCCCAGAGGCGTTCTGGACAACGCCGTGGTTTCAGGCGTCTTCCTTTCTATACCCCCGGGACTTGCCTTCGTTTTCATCGCTGCATGCATTCCAACTGCTCGTCGATTTGCATTGGTTATTTGTGTATACCTGGTTGGAGACAAACTACTTGGTGTTACGACCAAACATTGTGTACAGTACAGTATGTAGCAAGGGGTGTATTATCACACCTACTCAAGAATATCCCCCCTCCCCCCCTTGGGGAATAAGCTCTTCGTAGCATGCTTCGTATGACCTAGTCGTATATTGTTTGTATTAACAGTAGGTTGTAACAAGGATAACGCCTACCAGGTATTTAGGAGTATACTTCGAAGTATGTGAAGACGCGATATTGCCCATTGGCAAGGAACGGCCTCATATGATGAATACCCCGCTGGTCTCGGAGAGCAACTATCAATACTAGGAGTCGGGATAATGCTTTTGTGTGCAGTAGTAGGCAGTATGAAGGATAGCGCCCCCCCCCCCCGTCCGTCTGTCCGTGCCCTCCACCCTCCTTCCTCCCTTCGCGTCTCGGCTGTGTTTGTTTGCTTGTTTGTTCGTTCGGTTGGGGTTTTTTTTCGTGCGTGCGTGCGTGCAGGACGAAGTTGAGAGTGGCGAAGGAGGAAGACAAGGAGGGAGAATCGGCAGAGTCCAAGTAACACGGAAGGATCACGAAAGAAAGAACACGAGAGGAACGACAAAGGAAGCACGAAAGGAACGCCGAAGGGATAGTACCAGAGGAACGTCAAAAGAGAACGAAAGGAGCTCTCGAGATGATCGCGAAAGGAACACCACACCAACGAAACAAGCGCTTATCGCTTGGTCGATCCGCTCGCCGTTCACCGCTGCTACTTCGCGTGGTTTTTCTACGTTGCTGGTTTACTGTAGTAGAAGTACAGGAGTACTCGAGTTCGCTGCAGTCAGCAGTACTTTAGGACCACCCCGGTGTAGGTTACCTCAGTACCTCGAGTACCAAAAGTGCTGTAAACACTACCTTAGCTCACTGGGAGCTCTTGACTCTTTCAGGTGCACATCTTTCTTGTGGGGACAAACTACTTGAATTTTTCGTGGGATAAGGTTTGCAGTACGTAGTAAAGGTTTCAAAACAGCGGCGGTGGTGGTGGTGGTGGTAGTAGTCTTGAAGGTAGCGGGTCGAGTGCTAGGTCAGGCTATAGTCTCGCGCGAGCGCACGGCGCTCGAAAATGTGTTCGACGTTTTAAAAGAGCGTGAACGACTCGCCGTAAGACCCTCAACAAGGTGCTCTTAGCGTCCGAAGTGTTTGGGAGGGCATGAGCCGCGCGCCACCACCGTGAGATGGAGCACGGTGCTCGAGTACCCTTAGTAGCACAGTGCCCGACGTGTCAAGCGGACATGAATTGCGCACCCCCGCAGGGTCAAGGACCCCTCATCTTGGGGGCGGGCTTACCGTACGATAGCGACGGCAACCTATCTCAGGCCTTGCAGCTCTCACGTTTGTCCACCCCACGAAGTCAGCTTGGAGAACGTCAGGGCCAGCGTTGACGAATTGTATTGAATGGGTTCGGGTGGAGTTGGGGTATTGGGGCTTTCGGCGTGATGGAATGGTGTACGGTCCTGTCGATTCCAGGACTTCACGGGTGCTCGCAACTAAAGTATTCGTTTTCTATTGTTTTCCCTCGTCGTGGTAGTCGTCATCGGTCGACAGTGCGTCTGTGATGTTCGGCCTTGCGGTGGTGTTGGCGCTACGCGAGGGCGGACAATCAGAGCGAAGGCGCACGCGCGTTTTTTCTGACCGGGCTGCTTTGTCCCCTTGCCTCTCCACAATGGTGTACGATGACACTGCTGCTGCTGCTGCTGCTGCAGAACTGCCGTAGCACAGCTCCTTCTTGTCTGACATGTTTTTTTTCATGTCGCTTAGGTGCTGATAATGGAAAAGAGGCCGCTACAGCAGTCGCAACTGGTACACACCGATGTATGCGTGCAATTCATGTTTGTTTTCGCGACGTACCTAATGATGGCGTAAAGTCTTGCTTGCTGACACCGCACATATAACGAAGCTAAAGGGAACGCGCTTCTTGCTGGCGAGGCACGGCTTAAACTTTGTTTATCGTTGTCCCGTACTTTACTGAACTGCACTGCACTGCTGCCCTGTTCCTTTGATGGGTTTACCCGAAAAGGCTACGAGACCAATACTCAAAAAGGTGCGTGCATCTGATCTCGCTGACCTAATCGTTTTTTCCCCCCAACCTATCCCCGGCGAGTTGGCGCCCGCCCGCACCACGACGGAAGTCTGCTGTAACAGTAACAGCCGACGCACACACAATTTGTACTGCACGTACAGTACAGTACACAAGAAAATGAAAACCAACCGCGTGCATGCATTGAAATCATGAAGTCGCGTTGATTCAGAAGAAGAGCACAGCCCCGAAAATGGAATCACCCAGACAGACATCCCATAAAAGTGTGCTCGTTCGCGTGTTCGTTCGTTAGTGTCCGTCCGCTTGGTTGACTCGTGAAATGGAATCACCCAGACAGACATCCCATAAAAGTGTGCTCGTTCGCGTGTTCGTTCGTTGGGGTCCGTCCGCTTGGTTGACTCGTGTGGGAAACCCCTCGGACGCTCAATTATCGGGTTTCAGTTCCTTTGGTGACACCTGTGTCAATAGTTGCGGTTGGGCAGGCTTATTTGATGGCATTACTGATCTATAGGAGCTTCGCTTTGGTGCTATTCCTGTGTCACAGTCAGTTGCGGTTGAGTCGGTAACGCGCGAACCTTCGCGGCGCGGCTTCTCCGTGCACGGAGATGTCAAAGCGTTTTTTGGTTTTCTGCCGTTGTTCAGCACACCAGACAGATCATCGATCCCCACTTATTTACTCACAGATAAATGATCTACGATACAGCAGCAGATGCTCCATGGCACATAGATTCCAGGTCTTCGTGTATGTACTTAGCTGGTATGACTTTCAGTAGCTCATGTTGCCGGACGAGGGCGGTAAAACATGCACGATCTAGCACGCGTTTCCTGGATCGACCTGTACTGCAACAGGATACTATTAATATTAATAGATCCTGTATGCTATACCGATCCTGCACTCTCGATCCTGGCCATCATGCGACCCGAAGGATGATCTCCATCGGCCATCCGAGAGTGATGACCTTACTAACCCTTCCTTGTGATAGAGTTCCAGCTCCTTCGATGTCACCTGCGTCGTAGATGCGGTAAAGTCGGCATCGCGTGAACCTTCTCGGGGCTCTCCGTGCACGGAGATGTCAAACGAGTTTGCCTTCTTTCTGTCATAGCGTAGTTTTTACTATTAATTTATTTCAAACCATCATCGTTCACAGGTTGTCGGGACCTCCCCGTTGCGCAATGGCGGCGTAAAACAATGTTGTGGGGGCATCGAACAATGTAGCACACTCCACGAGGTGTCGACAATTTCTCAATTCGGTACGCTTGTAATGATGTGCAACCTTGCTCGATGTCTCCACAAGGATTTCTTTAACGCCCACATTATGCAAGGGGGGGAGGTCACACGCCCACATGTGTTTAGTTTCCAGCTTAAATATTTCGAGGTTTTACTCTCGTCGGCATTCTGGACAAGCCGTGGTCAGTTGTGTCGTCCCCTCTCCCTCCCCCGGCAGTCGCTTTCATTTTTATCGCGTGAGTTCAGCATTCCCAGTAGTGCTCTTCGACTTTCATCAAGTTTTGCTAAAACATGCTCTTGCGCCTTCTGCCACACGAGAAAAAGGCACAGAAAATATGTATTGGGTGTTTTTACCCCTCCGGGTTTCGAACCCCAGCAGCCTTCGTGCCCAGCAGAGTTGGTATTATTTGTTCACCAACAAGAATAGAATGTAGAGTGGTTGACGCACGACCCATACCCTGCATTAATACGTTGCTACCACGTACCTGGCACACCGATTGTTTGGGGCCTACCCTCTGCGCTGTCCTGCTTTTTGTAACAACAGATCACCTCCGCTCTACTTGGTATTTCACCGATCGCCACAACAACCAGATCAAAAGCTCTCTTAACCCTTTTAGGACCCTAGTCCCGTTTTGGGGACAAACTATTTATAATTTGAGTGCTTTGTCCCCACAGGTGGGATTGCGGTGCTAAAAGGGAAGCATGGTGACTATCAACTAGCCGGCGTGCAATTCACCCATAATATTACATACGCCATACCAGGTACGCCATACCAGGTACCAGGTGTAAAGATAGAAAGTAGGGTTGATTTTGGTTGATTTTGGTCAAACCGTAGAAGACTCGTCTGCCATTGCTGTTGGCCGTTGCCCTGAGGTTCGAACCTCGGCCGGTGTATGTTTCAACACTCAAGGGGCTTTTTCTGGGCGTCACCGAAACCGCGAAAGCGCGAGATGGCGACCTCCGATGAAAATCGACGAACAGGCGGAAAGCTGACCCCTATGCGCGATGAAAAGGAAGGCAAGTTCCGGGCGGGGGAAGAGGGAAGGACACCTGCGATCACCGCGGCTCGTCCAAAAGGTCGCCGAGGGTAAAACCTTCGACGGGTTGACGACCTGGAACGTAATAATGACGAAAACATAAAAAGTACGAGAGCGAGCTTGCTTACGTACACGCAATGTGTGTCTTTTACCCACTTCCAGTGAATCAACGGCGTAGGTGTCTGGGGAAGGTCCGGTATTTAACCGCTTGGAGCTATGTTGTCGCACGAGCGCTACTACTGCCCAAAAGCACAATCATGTTAACCTTGGGCGGGTACGGCGGGTACTAGTTACGTACAGGCATATTATGTACCAGGTACTATAGAGAAGAGTTAACGATAGGCGTTGCTCTGCTGTTCCCTAGGTGTTACCTTAATAATACTCCGTGTGAAAAGGCGATGGGGGTGGTGGTGGTGGTCGGGCATAGGGTCCAGGTTAGAGCTGGGTTGGAAACTGCCAATCCGAACAGAATTAAGTGACAACCAACGGCATGCATATACTAGCATTCCCTTTACTTTCCAGCCGAATTCGTATTATCGCAAGAGGTTTTTTACCCCTGCAGGCGTTCTGAATAAGCCGACGTGTCACAGGTGCCGCGCCTTCTCCTCGCCATGGCTAAAGAAACCTAACAGCATGCATGCGTAGCCGTCGACTTGACGTTGACCACTAACTCAAGGTTTTCCAGCCGCTTTCCCAAAAAAAGGCTGGTAAATCGCATCACGTAGAACATTGCCTTATGCGCATAGTATCAGGATTCGGTGGGTATCGTGTCAGCTTTGCAGAGGACGACACTTTATAAAAAATCGCCCCACAAGCCCCCTCGCTCAGAGCGCTCAGAGATCCGAGAGTCTAGTGCATGGGCCACAGCAATGCCCCAAAAAGCAACTGCGGAAAACGGAACGTACAAACGGAACGCGGCGTTCATATGACATCATAGCACCAAGCACAGAACGACGAACGATGCGATGGACGACGACGAGGACTGGCGTGTCTCACCTTCCTCCAAAAGGAGCAGCGACGCGTTGTTACTTCGTGTCGTACGTGGTAGTGTACTAACTATCAATATCGTAAAACACGATAACGACATGCATTGCCGCGCTGTTCCGTAGGTGTTACCTCAAGGCTATATATTCAAAACGTTTCACCGTACGTCAAAAACAACACAGGACTGGGGGGATTAGCTCTGGTGACAGACCACGGCCCGGCCCGACGCGCTAGCCCTAAAAATTACGTACTACCCGGGAGTACGGTTTGTCCATAGGATACATCGATTCCGCCAAGAGTCGCTCACGCAAAGTAGGAAACATCCTTCACACATTACACATCGCCAGCAAGGAAACATCGAAAATTCAAACAAAAAAAAACAAGGAAAATTCAGATAGACCCAATAGAAATTTCAAAGAACTTCACACATATTTCAAACGAAATTCGAAGAAAAATCAAGAGAAAATTCTTCGGTTTGACGTCAACAAGAGAAGGACATACATATTCATACCAACACCAGGACAGCCGCTGCCCGAAGCAGGAGGGCTGGCGAAATCCCCATCACCAATTCGTGTATACGTGAGGCATTTGGTTGCGCTATCAACCATGGTGCATCCCATCAGCCATTTGGCATATAGACGGTGAAACTGCCAGAATAACGCCTCTCTGACAGGCACACCATCACTCGAGAGGCATTGACCAATCAGGGTACTGCGGGCACCAAAAGTCTTTTCTACTGCGTGTACGTACTGCCGGATGATACGGCCTTCTGGATATATACGAAAATAGAAAGATAAATTGCGCCGAGAGGCCCGGCGCGAGTCTTTGCCATTATTTTCACCCATCAGCCCATCCGGTACTTCGCGCGATACAATCAGACTACAGGCACGCCCTCACTAGTATACATACTGAATTGCTTTTTGTTTGTCATAAAGACGCCTACTTGTGTATAGACCTACGATATTTTGGTCGGGTCTGCGACTCAAACGTAGTGAGTAAGGACTTGTCTCCCTCTCGCTTTTTTTCCCCAAAAACTTCCTCCGGCGGCGGGGGGCAAAAACAATCCTCAAGTTCACGCGTGTCGTGTGCCAACCTCAATCGGTCCACAGTAGAACACAACGAACGGTGCCGTCCTTGGGTTGACGGCACGCCCACTTCTCTGTGTCCGTATGTCGATGAACAGTGTTGCCGTGGCGACGGCAGCGCAAAGGTATACAACTCTGGACGGAGACATAAGGACCATCGATGTATAAATGTTGACACCTACCGGCCCTTACATTTCCGTCCGGAGACGTAGGTATATAGCCTTTGTAGGGCAACCCAGCCCTGCCCCGTTTCGAAAAAACAAAAATTCTCGCCTGCGTGGCTTTACTACAGTACAGTTGTGACCCGCCTACCTCGCCAGCGATTTTACCCCTACAACCGCCCACCGCCGCCGCGATGTACAATCAGGTGAGAAAATGCACAGTTTTTTTCCAACCAAAGTGGCAGTAGCAAACCCTCCCCCCTGCTCCGTACCGAAAGGGACGCGTGGTCAATGGTCAAAAGACTTGAGGCAGGCAACAAAATGAGTGCACCCCTCTCTCCCTCCCTCCCCGGAAAGAGTCTGCCCACGACTCAACGAGACCCGTTATGTACTATTTTATGTATACTAGTGGGTGTATGTGCAGGGTATTGTGTACACCCCTCCCCTCCCCACTACAAACACGCTTCCTATCCATGACGGCGCTTGACGGTGCGGACTCATCAAAAGCCGTGTCGTTACTACGTACCAGTATAACAGTGGAAAATGGATGTGCATGGTGTTGTTATGCAGCGTGCATAGCACCTCTTGCCGCTAAGATAACACCCTCCTCCTCTTGAAGGCGCGTATAGCGTAGTCCAGAATCACCGGACGACGCCGTTATAACCAAACAAAACGGCTGCGCAACGTGTTGTTGCGAAGGGTATGGACCCCGCCCCCCCCCCTTCCCCCACCAAGACAGCCATTGCTGGTCTTAACGGCTCTCGATGGCGCAGACTCATCGAAACCCGATAATGCGCATAACAAGGGATGCGCAGTGCTTTTGGACAGGGCGTAAATCCCCCCGCCCCATCCTGCCACAACACCTGCACGGGTTACCACTAGCCACTCTGTACCGATATATAAGGACTATTTGGACACCAATATTTCATACAAACGGTCCTTATATGTTTGGACAAAGTGGTATTCGACACTACCCCCGTCAGTGGTGAAATACCGATGCTTTCAGCACACACAACTTGTCTCCTGCTCACATTTGGTACCCCGATTACACCCCGACCTGATCCCACTTGGACCTCAGCCCTCCAGACTAACCGTGGTTGTATGAGCAGCCACCGGCAGGGCCTACCTTGCACCTTGGTTCCACGCCGACCGAAATTGAGGCTTAGCCACAACCCAGCACAGCCCAGCACAAGAAGGAAAAACAAAAATAGTCGAATAAAGGCACACACTGGACAAATCACGATATATCTGTAGATCAGATAGATCATCTAGATCCCAGCCCGCAGTTGTGACGTGTTGTACGGGACCTTTACAACTCAGATCCACCCCAGGAAGAAGTACATGCTTGATCATGCCGTCCATACGGCTCCCACCCGGCAACATGAACTAGACCATACAGATCATAGAGATTATACAGATCAGGAGTAGATATGTCTGCCTTGAAAGATCTAGATCACGACCTGCGGATGGGTAATCTGTCCACTGTGTCACCAAGTGGTAAACTACCCCCGTTCAGTTAAAGCCTTCCTGTTCTTGCAGCTGAGCGATGCCGGCGTGCTGACACCGATGTCTTCTTTGCCTCCGTTCTCTCCGATGTCTAGCTGCCGTTTCACCAGGGCAGCGTAAACGCCCCCTTTCACCGAAACCAGCTCTTCGTGGCTGCCTTCCTCGGCAACCTGGAATTAAAACGCCATTTCGAGTTCAACTATTGATAGTCTGTTCGGGCTGTTGAACGGGTGACGTGGATACCAGGGTGGAGCCCTCCTTAGGCTTTTAGGTGGGGGGCTATCCGACGTGGTCGTAGAGGGGTAAACATCGGTCAAATGATGGGAAATGATTGTAAAAAACGCGCAGTACACACCTGGAAACTATAATGCGAGTGCGGGGGGTATACCCCCCCTTCCAAGTTGTGGTCAAAGGGAGGATAACCTCCACCTGCCCCCGCCACGGTGCCGTCAGCCCGGACAACGTGTCCGAAATAATAAAAAGGGTGCATGTGCTCTGCATGGGCTGTGGGCGTCTTGTCTTGCCAGCGCGTCTTAATTTAATTTGAGGCAGTGGGGCAAGCGCGGGGCATTTCCTACGGACTTGTTCTCCCTGCGAGTACTCCCACCTTTTGGCTGGGAAAGTGGGAAAGGCGGGGGGGGGGGGGGGGGGGGGGGGGTATACCCCCTTTTGACATTTTCCCTTACAAAAAAGAGTAAAATAGGAAACTGGCGGCCCATCCAAACGGTATGGCACGAGGTTTTGCCTCACCGACAGTTACACTCGTGACATCCCAAAAAGCAGAGATAAGCCGGTGGTCGAACCAACCGCCGACGACACGGCAATCGGGTTTGTTTTGTCGACAGCTTCACTCGTGTCACCGACCGTTACACTCGTGTCATCGAGCGTCACACACATGTAAGTGGCAGCAACACTCGTCACCGACGGATACACTCGTTTCACCGACCGCTATAATACTTTTACCGACGGATACACTCGTACCCACCTCCCGTCACACTCGTGCCACCGACGTTGCACTATCGTCACCGTTTGCTACACTGCCGTCGTCGACCGTTACACGCATGCCACCGGCCGTTACATCCATGTCCCTGACGGCTACACGCATGCCACCGGCCGTTACACCCATGTCCCTACGGCCACACGCGTGTCGCCGACCGTTACCCTCTTGAAATCGGCAGTTACAATCGTGTCACCGGCAGTTACGCTCCAGCCAATGACTACTACTCTCGTGCCACCGATCGTTACACCCGTCTCACCAACCGTTACACTCGTGTGACCGACCGACCGTTACACTCGCGTCACCGGCAGGTTACATTCGTGCCACCGATCGCTACACTCGTGCCACCGGCCGCGACACTCGTGTTCACCCACGGTTACACTTGTTTCACTGGCCGTTACACGCGCGTCACCGACGGTTACACTCGTGCCACCGGCCGTTACACGCGCGTCACCGACGGTTACACTCGTTTCACCGGCCGTGACACTCGAGCCACCAAACGTTACACTTGTTTCACCGGCCGTTACACTCGAGCCACCAAACGTTACACTCGTGCCACACATCGTTGCGCTTCTATCAATGGCCGATACACTCGAACAAGAGGCATTGCAACGGTCGGTGGCACGAGCGGAACCGTCGGGTACACGAGTGTAACGCTCGGTGATACATCAGCTGACCGTTACACTCGTGGCATCGCCAGCTACACTCGTGTCACCAACCGTTGCACTCGTGTCATCGGCAGTCACAATCACATCAGCTACCAATACACTCGTGTTGACCGTCACCTGACCTCTACACTCGTGTCACCGGCAGTTACACACTCATACCACCAACCGTAACACTCGTGCCACCCACCGTTACGCTCGTGTAAGTGCAGATTACACGAGCGCAACGGTCAGTCGCACCATTCGTATTAGCAACCGTTGCACGTGTCTCACCGACCGCTACCACTCGTGTGCTCGAAGGTCACACTCGTGCCACCGGCCGTTACATTCGTTCAACTGACAGCTACACTCGTGTCACCGACCGACACACTCATGCTATCTATCGACCGCTGCACTCGTGACACCGACCGTTACACTCCTCTCACGAACCGCAACACTCATGCCATCGTTTGTTACACTCGCGACGCGCGACGCACCTTGCCCCCCCGAATGACGCAAATCTTGTCGGCCCGTTTAACCGTACTGAGGCGGTGGGCGATGAGGATGACGGTCATGCCTCCCCTTGCTATCATCTGATCGATCGCTTGCTGTACCAGATGTTCGCTCTCGGCATCCAGCGCGCTGCGGTCCGTTCAAGGATTGGATTGGGGTGGATAAGACAACGTAAAGCAAAATTAGCAAAGCAAAATTAGCAACGCGAAGCAAAATGAAGCAGAGCCGAGCAGAGCAATACGAAGTAAAAGAGGACCGAAGGAGAGGTCGAGAGGTGCTTCCATTATGCTTCTAGATACTGCACCTCTATTAGCCCCTTTAGAACTCCAGTCCCGCTATGGGGACAATCCACTCAAACTCCACGTAATTTTTACCCAATTGTCCCCAAAACGAGACTGCAGTCCTAAAGGGGTTAACAGAGCCTCTGTCGCATAACACGTGAAATCGTACCAAAAACATGCAGGACAGGCGTTTCTCATGACGCGGAGGAATGATTTATAAAAAAAAAAGCAAAGAAACCCACCTGGTAGCCTCGTCAAGCAGGAGTACCCTAGGTTTTCTGACCTGACCGCGGGTGAAGAACGAGTTGCACATGAAAACAAAAGCGGAAGTAGGGGGCGTACGTAAGAAATTGTAGTACAATAGCTGTCGCTACTAAAAGGAAACGTCGCGAAGCAGTATATCTGTATATATCGCAGTCAACCAGGTGAACAAAATACATAGAACAGACCACTCAAAATTGCGCCAAACAATCGATCACATGATACAACAGTACACCGGCCGCAGCTCAGGGGCAACCCCGCCCTACCCCGTTTCCCTCCTGTGAAAACACGGTCGGCATAAGCAAGCAAAACCCAATCGCAAAGCCCAAATTCAACTCGAGCTCAAAATCCAAAACCAAACAAACACAAACTCAGACCCCACACTGAAGCTAAACTCAAAACCTAAACGAGAAGCCAAACCCAAAACCAGAATCAAAATCAAGCTCAAGCAGACACGAAGTCAAACCCAAACTCATAACCCTAACCCCCGACCCACACTGGAACTCCAACCTAGTTCCGAAGCCTATTCTAAAGCCAACCTTATACTCAAACCCAACAAAAAAATCATGTTGAAAATAGCATGAGGCATAGCTCGTAGAGTAACGTAATGACTGCTCGTATGGCTGCTGATGTACAACACAAGGGTGCATGCAATTGTCACACAAACGAACAATATCGCAGTACTGTACTGCCTACCTGGTAACATACTGCACCTTTCGTCGAGATTGATTTTGCTGTCGATGAGTTACAGTTCCATGTAGCATGTGCAACTTTTGCGTAGATAATATTCTTGAAGGAAATAGTTACGCACACAACATGAGTCCAAGGTGTTTAGCCAATAACTTACTCTACGAGCAAGCAGGTACATGTCCACGTAAATTGAACTAAAGACGCGCCTCGCGCGTACGTAGGCACGACCAGTTGAAGAAATGCATGTACGTGTTACGTGCGTAATAATCTTAGGATATTTGAGTACGTGGTAGAATCTTTGCAGAAAACTGGGTGCAAGTTGAAGAAAGGTTTCATGATGGTGCAACTTTGACGATAAGAGACCACCCCCACCACAGTCACTTCATCTAATTGCCACAACCACTTGTCTAACTATTACGGCGGACCACAGTAAATAGGACCTACGGTACACACAAGAATCTATATATTTAACTATTTTTACTGACAAGGTTTGGTCCTTACTTACTATTAATATGGTCCCCCGTAATAGACCAGAAATCTATACATTCTACAAGGCATCTCCTTTCTTCTCCAGGGTTATTTTGGTCTTCTTTGAGGGACTAATTGCCCTCAGCGCGCCTGCGCCGGATCCACATACCATTATATACGCATCGGATTTATGAGTTATGCTTGCTGGTTTGCATTACTGTAGATACATAAACAGCTCTCGCTGTGTTGTGTGACCCTGCTTTTGTGTTAGACAAGTCATCGACTGATGTTCGCCCATAAGATTGCACAGTTTGCTGCTCTGCCAATACCTGGCATCTCGGTATGCACTCGTTTCGCGAGACACCACCTAGAGTGCACACCGCATACCAACAAGCCTATAGGAAGCTGAAGATTACCTCCGTCGGGCTCTACAACAACGCGTAAATCCTCCACAATTTCAAACCCGAAACGCAAAAATCAAACTCAACTAAATAAACACAAAGACAAACTCAACCCCGGAACCTAAACGCAAAATCAACCCCACACTGAGACTCAAACTCAAACCTAACTCCAAAGCTAAAACCTCAAAAACTCAAACCCAAGCTCGAGCCCACCCTAAAAAAAAAAAACTACAGTAAATCCAACGAAATCCCCAACCTACAGCCAAACCTGAAAAACCCAGTCCCAGATGAAAAAAAAACGACAACAAAAACGATGAAACCCCTTACCAAGGCCCTCGCGATGGCAATCCTTTGTTTTTGTCCGCCGGACATCTGCACCCCCCTCTCCCCGGCCTGCGTCTCGTACTTGTCCGGGAGCTGGGAGATGAAAACGTGGGCGTTGGCCAGTCTCGCGGCTTCCTCGACCTCGGCCATGCTGGGCTCTTGCTCTGAAACCGCAACAAAAAAGGCATCAGCGGGTGCGGGTACAGGTGTGTAACTCTTCAATAGCGGCAAATCCGTTCGGGGGACAAACTGCTTGAAATCTGACAGATTGGTCCGCAAAATGGGACTACTGTAGACAAGTCAGGAAATGAGGTACGGTGGTGGTGATGGTAGCGACGGTGAGAGCGGTGGTTAGAGTTATAGTGGTGGTGTCGGTGTTGGTCGTGACGGTGGTGCTGGTGTTGGTGATGTTGGTGGTTGGCGTTGGTAGGAGTAACGGCCGTCGTGATGTTGGTGGTGGTATGTTGGTGTTGGTGGCGGTGCTGGTGGTGTTGGTGCTTGTGTTGGTGGTGACGGTGGTATCGGCGCCGGTACGTGGTGGTGGCAGTGTCGGTGGTGGTTGGTATTGACAGCAGGGGTGGTGTTGTGGCTGGTGTTGGTAGTGATAAAGGTGTCGGTCCCGGTGGCGATGGAGTTGATGCCGGTGTTGGCGGTGTCAGGTAGTGGTGGTGGTGGTGGTGGCGGTCGTGGTTGATACTCGTAGCAGGGGTGGTGTTGCGGTTGGTGTTGGTGTTGGTTCTGGAGGCGTTGTTGTCGGCCGTGGGGAAGGAGTCAACACCATGGCCTTCGAAGCGGAGCTTCAAATGGGGGGCAACGATATCAAGCAAAACACAAGAGGCTGGAGGGGGGCGGGGGAGGGGGGGGCTACTACGGCACGTACAGCTCCACAACGACCAAACGCCGTTTCGACAAAATCAACCACGTCTCCGATATCAATAGCGGTGCGGGCGGGGCGTTTCTGCCGGCGAGAGCAACAACCGGGGCAAACGGAATACTGAATGCCATATATTCGGAAAAATACAGCCACAGATTCGGAAACAATACGCGAGCTCAGCAACCGATGGAAACGGGAACACCGAAAGACAGACTCGGAATACAAAAAAAAACGCGCTTTTTCCATCCGTAACATATTCGGTCAAGGGCGTCCTTGCCATTTTTTCCGACCGCGCCAGGCGGAGGGGCGAGGACGGTACCATTTTACCCCCCGGGGGTGGGGGGGGCAGTACCAATTTACCCCCGGGGAGGGGGGAAGTACCAGCTCACCCCCGAGAGGGGGTGGAAGAAGGGTATCTGATTATACTGCCGGTTCACGGAAGCTATGCCAATTTCAGAAATCCCGTCGAGGTCTCACCCTCGAGGCCGTAGATGATGTTTTCCCGAATGCTGCGGGCGTAAAGCGTCGGTTCCTGGCCCACGATGGAGACGCTTTGGTGCAGCCAGTGGTGGTTATACTCGTGCACGGGAATGCCATCCAACATCACCTGGAACACCACCGTCCCCGTCATCGGACATCCATCCAAGAGGGGAAAACAGAAAAAGAAAAAACACACCCACATTTCAAGTGACAGCGCGTGAAAACAAGTGAGCGTCGTGTGTTTCAAGGGGTTTCTTGCCAACGTTACCGAAGGGCCACAAACGCGGCAAGAAAGGAAAAAAAACAACGAAAACGTACACTTCGAAGTATACCAGCCAGTATGTCGCAACATAGCGCACGAACGAAGAGTGAGCGCCTTGTTTCCCAAAAGGCTCCTCGTTGACAGTACCGCGGTACTCTCAAATGTCCCCGCGGTACTTGGCCAACCTCTGTCGCTCAGAACAACAACGACGACGTGACTACTGTAAAAGAGAAACACCCTGGTACTACAACATATTTTTCACTTTTGTTCGGAACGTGGGAGTTTTCACCTGTCCCGTCGAAGGCTGATACAGGTTCTCAAGGAGAGCGATGCACGAACTCTTGCCCCCTCCCGAAGGACCAACAAGCGCTAGCACCTGTCGAAACATTCGGTAGACAATCTCGGTTGAGCCATTCGGTTATGCCATTCGGTTATGCCATTCGGTCAAACCACTATAATAGGTGATGCCCGCCGGTGAACCCATTCGGTCGAGCCGTTCGGTCAGGCTAATCGGTCAAGCCATGCAGTGACGTCGATCGGTTACAACCCCCTGCGGGATTCCAGCGGGGGGGGGGGAAGGACGAAAAAAACGACGAAAATAGATGGATACGTAACACCGGCCACGCCAAGCACGAAAGCAGCCCGGGCTTCTTCTGGAACAGCGAGGCAGTCGAACAGGGGATTTGTCCAAAGTGCATCGTAAGCACATGTCCCAATGCTACCAATGCGACACGCGCACAGCATGACGATGCTTCTACTGATGCTGATGCTGTTGTTGTTGCGTTGTTGTTGATGTTGTTGTGACGCTCTTCCTGTAATCCTCTGGGGACGGATCTCAAAAGGGGAAAATTGATGTTAAGAACGACGACTAAAAAAACGACGACCGCTGCGTGATCGAGGCACGGTACAAATTTGTATCCGAGCTACAGCAGTGCATACAATGGTTGAAAGGAGTCGTATTCGGCACACTGCACGGCCGCAACGTGATCCCATCCGTCAACCTGGGAGCTCACGCTGCTCCTAGACGGATGGTTGATAGCACCAAAAACCCAACCATTGTTTTGGGCTCTTGTCTTATACCTGGTAGTAGTTAAGGCATGCCTAGTATAAGCCTGATAAGTCATGCCTAGAAGGTTGAAAAACCATGCTCAGAAGGTTGACAAACCATGCCTTGACAAGCCATGTCTATACCGCTAATAAAGCATGATGGCATGATAGGCATGCCTATACCGCTATTAAGGCATGATGACATGATAGGCATGCCAAACAAGGTTGACAGGGCATGCCTATTGATAGAAGGTTGACAAGCCATGCCTGTAATACTGACAAGGCATGTCTGGTAAGGCGAACAGGGCATGTCTAGAAGGTTGATGAGACATGCCTAGAAGGTTCATAAGGCACGCCTCAAAACATTGATAAGGCATGCCTGTAACGTTGTTGACAAGGCATGCCTACAACATTGATATGGCATGCCTGTAACGTTGAGGAGGCATGCCGAGAAGACTGATAAGGCATGCCTAATAAGGCTGTCAGGGCATGCCTAGAAGGTTGATGAGGCATGTCTAGATAGCTGATGAGCCATGCCGATAAGGCTGATAAGGCATGCCTAGAGGGCTGGTAAGGGATGTCTAGATAGTTCATCAGGCATGCCTAGAACGTTGGCAAGCCATGCCTAGAAGGGTGATAAGCCATGCTCAGATGGCTGATTGGGCCGCACGTATCACCAAGCAAAAAGAAACACACCCTATTTGTTTCAGGCTTCTTTGACTTAGACCCTCCCGTTCGCTCCTAATAACTTCAAAACACATACAAGTCGGACAGGTAATCGATTGCCGCCTCCAACATCTACAGTACCTACTTGAGGGAAGATACATTCCCGATCTGTGAACCTGGTATATTATCCACCGTAGCGTATGTTGCCGGGTGGGAGCCGAATTACCTGAACGATATATGTGGGACGCGTTCCCTGTGTTAGATATGCAATGCAAAGGTTTCCTGCACAGCACCTCACACCCGCAGGTTGGGGTTAGGGTCTATTACGGGGGACCATAGTTAATACCAGGTAGGACCTATGGTATGCATAAAAACCCATACCTGGTATATTTAACCATTTTTATTAAAAATATGTGGTCCTACATACTATGGTCCCCCGTAATAGTAGGTCGTCTACAGAAGATCGTGCTCTGTCCCGACATGTGTGAGACGTTTGTGTCGCAAATCGTACCTGACCGGGGGCGGCTTTGAACGAAATTCCGTCCAGAATCTGTTTTCCGGGCCTGCAAAATATAGGACGGACAGGCAAGTAACGAAGCAGCAGAAAAAAAAGACAAAATAGTCAGCAGCAGCACAGGAGTCACGTGCGGATATAGGGTGAAAGGATTGCGGCAATATGGTCGATTGCGGCAGTCCCGATCACGGCGTATGTCCAGTTACCGACTGCCGATTGCGGTCCTGTGTCTAGTCACATTTCCAACCGCGGCATGTCCGATCGCGGCGGCATGTCCAATAGAGGGCTTGTAAACACCTTCGTCCAGTTTCGAAAAGGCGATTGAATTACACCTGGTACTTAATATCGAACTCCAACTCCAACCCACACCCAAACTCCAACCGCCCGGAAAATCTCGGAGGAACGCTGGGATTTTTTTCGGAACAAAGTATGTCATGAAGAGTTAGTGTGGATTTCGTACCAACCATGTTGTCGAAGCTGGCCAAGCTATAAACATTGCTTCAAAACAAAAAAAAACATTTTTTTTTTTTTAAAACGCTGATGATGATAATGATGATGTTCTCACATTAGCTCATTTTTTTTTGTGAAATCTAGCCGTGGTAACAAAACAGGCTAAGCAAAAAAAAAGTGTCTCCATGGACGGACACAAGCAGTCACGCAACAATAGCCTAGATGCAACTCAGTGTCAGTACGAAAGGGAACAGTACTAACGAGTTGTGTGGTATACCCTTCCGTTTTTTTCTACCGTATATACACCCCGCTCACCTTGATGGGTACTCGAAGTCCACGTTTCGAAGCTCCACCTCTCCTAGGCAGCTTTCCGGCGCCGCCCCCCCTAGGTTACCCGCCCCCACCCCTGCCCCTAACCACGACGCTGAGGTTGTTGCTGCTGCTGCTGCCGTTCGCTGGGGAGGCGGGGTTGGTGGTGGCGGCGCGGCCCCTTTTGGCACCCGCCTCATCAACTCGAAAACTTTGTCCGCCGCTCCTACGGCCTGGGTCCTGCATTTTCGTCGAAAAAAACGGATCGAAGGAAATATTAAATTATAACAAAATATTGATGTTTAGGTAACGTCGATGCTCGTAGCGCTGTCAGACGGCGCGGCCCCGTTTTTTTCCTCCCGCCTCATCAATTAAAAAAAAAACGTCGGCCTCTCTCCTGCGGCCTGTGTCCTGTTTTTTCGCCGCGAAGAAACGGATCAGAATTCCGACATACTGAAAAAAACGTTGCACGGGTCCATAGTTAACGCTCATGCTTGTAGCGTTGGTACCGTCTGTGATCAGCCCGGCCCGTCTGTGGCTGCTCGTAACGTGTTCACATCATCGAGGGATACAAGAGCCAGCTGGTTGGAATACTTCGCCACCGAATTTCAATTTACACCAGGTACCTGGACGGAAATGAAAGGACCATTTGATCTATAGATGTAGAAGTACAAACGGCCCTCATATTTTTCAGTCCAAGAGAGGTATCAACTATTACGAGGGACCATAGTAAATAGGACCAAATATTGTGAGTAAAAATAGGGAAGTATATTGGTTTTTGTGTCTACCGTAGGTCCTATTTACTATGGCCCCCCCGGAATAATAGCCATCACGTCCAGCCACCTCACAGCCCTACAGAGTCGGCAACCGAGCTACTTTAGCAAAAGCGCCACTACGAGGCGAATGCGAGTTTCTAATATCGACGGCTTCGAAAGAGCGAAGTCGTGACTATTACGGGGGGCCATAGTTAATAGGACCAAATATTGTTAGTAAAGATGGTTGAATATATAGGTTTTTATGTATACCATAGGTCCTGTTAACTATGGTCCCCCGTAATAGTTGTCTGAAGCGCCCGCCGTCCGCCCTCGCGGTCCCAATAGCAAAACAAGAAACAAGGACCTGTGATTTTTTTGGTTGACCAATCGAACCACACAAAAGAGGGGAAAACAAAAAACAAAAACATGGAAGCAGCGGAGTCATCGAGCCATCACACAAGCACACGGCAACACAATAGCAGGCAGCAGTGAGACACTCGCTCGCCGCACGGTCCCAGCGTCGCTGCTGCATTCCATACATGCACCCATGTTGACGTCAGTTCCAAGACACCCAGCTGCTCCTCGAGTTCCTAGCGACAGCTATTGCACCATTTTAACTTTCAGCGGACACGTACATGGACGAAAATATGTAGGCTATGTCGTTGATGCCGTCCGAGAGGGAGGTGAGGTAGATCATGAAGCTCACGACCTTCCCTCCCGTGATCTGCCCCTGCATCACCAAAGTACCACCGTAGAACAGAACTAACGCCGTCACGAGATTCGGCAGGAGAACGGAGCTGCACGCGTACAGTCCGTATGCGTAAGCCGCCTTTACCGACAGAAAGTAGAAACTGTCAATTTCGTGGAAGGCGTATGCGCGCAGGGGGTACGGGGGAACATAGCAAGTATAAGACGCCTTTTCCGATAGCAAGAAGAAACTGTCAATTCATGTACGGCGTTCGCGCGCAGGAGGTATGGGAATCAGCGTGAGTCGCCGTTTTGGACTACAAGAAGAAACTACAAATTCGTTGAAGGCGTTTGCGCGTGAGGGGTAGGGGACGAAGTGAACACAGGCCGCCTTTTTCGACAGCACGCAAAAACTGCCAATTCGTGGAAGGGGGTTGGTTGCACGCAGGGGGGGGGAGAGTGAGCGTGAGCCGCCGTTTCCGACAGCAACTAGAAACCGCCAAGTCGTGGAAGGCGTGTGCGCGCAGGGGTAGGGGACACAGCGAGGAGTTGACAGCGCGTTCTCTGCGTAGCCTTGCTGGGCGGTAGCGTGGGATTTTGGCAGTGACTGCTGCAGCTGTCGGCACGTGGTAAAAGTAAACACTAATGATGTGAGGGTGAAACACTTTGGTGACCACTGCTGTGACAGCCACTATTACGGGGGACCATAGTTAATAGGACCTATGGTATACATAAAAACCTATATATTTAACCATTTTTACTAACAATATTTGGTCCTATTAACTATGGTCCCCCGTAATAGTTAGGTGTTACCAATTAGGGCCCATCCCGCCGCGAAAAATGACATGGTCTAGATAATTCTAAACAACAAGCCAAAGCATGTCTGGACGAGTGCCACCGACGGCACGGGTACAACAGCGCCCGCGTTTCCTGAGGCTCTCCACCTAAGAAGCCAACAAAAAGACGCCTACGAGACTTGTGAAAACCCCAGCCCCGCACACAATCAATCACGCGGGTCATATGTATATGGGCATCTATCGAATATCCGTGAAAA
This sequence comes from Nereocystis luetkeana, assembly GCA_031213475.1. Lineage (NCBI taxonomy): Eukaryota > Phaeophyceae > Laminariales > Laminariaceae > Nereocystis > Nereocystis luetkeana. Next base: position 999,182 of record JARUPZ010000021.1, read on the forward strand.
GTATACATCCGATACACGACGATGTAGGGCATTATTAGGAGCATCGCATGGCTCGACGGCAAACAATAAGCCGACAGCAAAATGGCTCACTCCTGGAGCGTGCTGGCATATTCTCTGCTTTCTCTCCCCTCCGCTGCGAAGGACCTGACGGTGCTCATGCTTCCCAGGCTTTCCTCCGCGACAGAACCCGCCTCCGCCAGCTTGTCCTGTGTTCGGCGGGAGCACGTTCGGCGCCAACACGTTCGGTGTTCGGTAAAACGTTCGGTAACACGTTCGGTGACACGCTTGGCGATACGTAGGGCGGCAACGCGTTGGGCGGCAACACACTCGGTGGCAACATGTTCGGAAATTGTTGCACTCTCCAGCAGGGAGATGAGAGCTACCACGATTGCCTGATTTCTAAGCGAATTCCAGAACCCCCCCCCCCCCCCCCAATGGTCATACGACTACGGCCATGCATGAGATCGCGTGCACCCCCCCCCCCCCTACGAAAAAGCCGGGAGGGGCGGAAAATACCCATGCCTTGACGCTCAGAAGCTTCCTTACCTGGGTAAGCTTGGCAAGCTTCCGGATGTAGAGCCCATACCACTTGGAGACTACTACTATCGCCGGTACAGAGATGAACGCCACCAAGGAAAGTCGCCATGAGAGATAGAACATGAAGAGAAGGGTTACCACCACCATCACCAGGTTGCTGTAGGGTGGGGGACAGGGGAGGGGGGGGGAGGGGCGTACTCATTGATTGCTTGCCATAAATCATTAGGATATTTTGACCACGCATCCCTTTCGAAACGGAGAGTCCCTACTCCTTCCTGACAGAGACACCTCCAACAGTTGCGAGCTCGTTATGCATACGTTGCTTCCGTATACTACATAGAAACGGTTTGCTAATCTTATGCCCTTCCTGTTTCGCCGCCTCTGGCCACCATCTATCTCCTATTAATGTGAGAGCGGGGAGGTATAGTCGCTGATTTCACGGGCGTGGTGGAGAGGGAGAGGGAAGGAGAGAGGGGGTGGGGGGAGGTATAGTCGCTGATTTCACGGGCGTGGTGGAGAGGGAGAGGGAAGGAGAGAGGGGGTGGGGGAGAGTACACCGAAATACAGATAGACAGAGAAATGGAGCGAGATCAACAATATATAGACACACGGATTTATGCATGTATGAGCCACTGTGATTCGGTTTTGCCAGCTAGGTACCATTTATTTCGGCATCGTACACCATTGCTTCGTACGTTGATACTGGCACCCGGGATTACGACCAGGTATCATGGTTGATGACGATATTGCTATTGATATGGATGCATTCCAAGTACATACGCTCGATGGCTGTATCACGCACAGCTTGCAGCGACGTAGTTTCGACGAAACCCTCGATCTTACATCTGGTCTTCTCCCTGCTGTTATGTTTAAAAAATAGGTGTACCAGCATACATCGTCTGCTAAAAATAACTAAATAAATTTTCACACCAACTCAAAGTCACTGACTACTGGTGATCAATTCCACCCACCCTACATTTAACTTCCTGGCGAGTTTTTCTCCCGTCGATGATCGCAGGGTTATCTACGTCAGGGCTACGGGCAATTGAGTGCCAGGTGAAGATTGGCACACGAGCGGGTAGAAATTAAAAAAAAAAACTCAGCACCAGGTATCGACTACTGCCACTCACCGCAGGAAGACGTTGACGTTCAGCGTGACCTGGTCCCCGACCTTGGTGCAGTCCGCGGCCAGCCGGCTCGTTAGGTCGCCAGTCTTTGTCGTGTCAAAAAACCCGATATCCTGCCGCACGAGCGACTCAAACAGACGCTGCCGCACCCTCACGTTGACCCTCGCCCCGACAACGGTGAAAATGCCTCCCCTGGTGCGTAGAAACCGTAAAAAAAACACACACACATACACACATACACACATCGACGGACCGTAGTACGATTATATCGCAGATCTGAAACCGTCAAAAATCGCGACACGAAACGAGAACCATGAAACCGTTTTTGCATGAAACGACACGTGCTACGATTGCAAGCAGCGGTTGCAATCGAGGGTAGCATTTTTTGGTAGGGCTTGGCACTGGCTTACTCAGTTAGTACCGACCTATACCGTCGTCAAAATCAAGCAGTATACTGGATTGCAGCAGTATACTGTCTCTCCTCTCTAGTCTCTGCTCTCGAAACGCATCCAGTGGGCTGCCGAACTATACTGTATGGCGTATTTCTTGGGCGTGCGCAAGATGAAAATATAAAAACCCCTGGCGAATACACTGGCCAGGTCAATCAGTAGAATACTACAGCCAGTGCATACTGTGCCAGTGCCCAGCCCCTCCTTATGGCCAAACAACTTGTTTTGACACATGGGACCTCTCATGTGAAGAACAACATACCCCGCGACGTTTTTTTATACTTCGCCACGTTTCGTCAGATACCTATACACGTACCGGTATAGGCCATAGGGCTGGTCATCGGATTGGGCGTGCACTACTTTCTCAAAGCCAAGTTTTCACACCTTGGACAGATCATGATCTGTATCTATCTGATATATCTACAGTCGATCATCTAGTTCCTCCCCTGCTGTTGTGAGAGGCTGTGCAAGATCTGTAGGATCTGTACAGTACAGATCCAACCCAGGAAACACGTACTACTGCAGACCATGCAGATTATCGTACGGCTCTCGCCCGGCACCATGGGCTAGATCATACAGACCATACCGATCATACAGATCAGGAATATATCTGCCCTGAAAGATCAAGATCATGAACTGTAGATGATCTGTCACGTGATCTGTCCGAGGTGTGCCAAGTTTTTTACATACCACCACTCTGTCCGGAAATAAAAGGACGGTTCAACTATTAGCATGAACATAAAAGTGGCCTCGACTTCCGACATCTACATCGCGAAGGACATCTAAAGGTGCAACTCTACTCTACCTGGAGCACGCATCAAACCGCGAAAGGCGAAACCAATAAACAGCGAAACCGCAAAACCAACTCAGTCGCGAAGTGTTAGCCCACGAATCGGCGTAAAACCTAGAAAGCATGAAAACCACGAAGCCGTGAAAATACGAAATCGTGGAACCACAAAAACCGTAAAACCGCGAAACCGTGAAACTCTAAAAACCGTGAAATCTTGCGAGGGTCGACCATTGGTTACTGGATGGTGGGTAGGGTTAGGGTAAAGGCAGAGGTTTTAGGGATGATCCCTTCGCGGCCTCCTTATCTTTACCGCTCTACCTGAGCCAAGGTTGGCTAAAAAAAGTGAATTTTGTTTCAGTAGGGGCACTCCATTTCTTTGCTGTTTCCCCTCGTACAGTCGTAAATTCAGCAACGTGGCAGCTGGTCGGGTTACAACATGGCACAGGGTGGACTTACGGGTTCCTCGTGCATTATTGTGGCCCAAGGCTTTAATGTTGGCGTTAACCGTTGTGGGACTGCAATCCCGTTTTGGGCACAAACCGCTCAAATTCTACGAAGTTTGTCCCCAAAACGGGACCGTAGAACTAAAAAGGGTTAAGGTTGGGGTTAGTTAGGGTCAAAATCGAAACCAAGGAATATGTGGAGGCGTGTTTGGACGAAAAACTTAACTAAAACCCCATTAGGACAGCACTCACTTCCCGTTGTGGGTACAAAAAACTTGGAATTGGAGTCACACCGTGGGTGTCTGTACTATGCACTACGGAAGAGGGTCGTTTAACTTAGAACCCGTATATAGGGCAAACTGCTGTCTCAAATTCCAAGTGCTTTGTCTCCCTTTTTAGATGGGACTGCAGCACTAAAACGGGTGAGCCATGTTTTTACGACGTATCCACCCGCCGGAGGATTGAAAAAATAAAAAAATAAACTAATCATGGCTATTTTTGCTAGTGGTGGGGCCAATCGCTATCTAGGTTTGTTGTTGGCTGTGGGTTTACCTTATGCCCGAGAACACGCCGCAGGCGATGGCGGCCAGCACGAGATAAAGTGCCGACCTTCGGAAGGCCGCCCTGTCTCCTGACTCCACGACGTTGTCGATCATGTTTCCCGTGAAGTGCGGAATCAGCACCTGAGGCGTTGTGGGGTGGTTGGTCGATGCGACCGGTTGGTTGGTGGTTGGTTGGTCGTACTGATGCGATTCCTTGATTGGCTTGGCTGGACGTGATCTACAGTAGTTGCATGCGTATTCGTATGGATATTATTGGCGGATCGGCGGATTGGCTCGTCGATCGATTGTGGAAGTGTGATTGGTTGATCGGGTTGTCGACCGTTATCTCCCGTGGAGTGCGGAGTCAGCACCTGAAAGAGCTGGTCGGTCGGTCGATGCGACTCGTTGATTGGTTGGTTGGTCGCATGGGTGTCATTGGATACTTGGTGGGATGGTCGCGATCACGTTTTCCGGGAGGTGCGGAAGCCCCTGAGGCGTTGGTCGATCGGTCGATGCGGTTGATCAAATGGGTGGGCGGGTGAGTGGGTGGGTGATCGTGTGGGTGTGATTGGTTATAGATAGTGGGTTGATCGAAATTTATTGGGTTGCGTGCGTTGCGGATGACGCTTCCCGTACAGTACGGAAGCAGCACCTGTTCGCCGGTTGGTCGATAAGATAGGTTGATTGGCTGGTCGGGTGGTCGTATGTATGGGCATGGTTTGGTCAGTTGGTAGGCTGATCGAAAATGTCGATGGTAATGGTTGATTGCGTTGTCCGTCATTTTCCCTTCGAAACGCGGAATCCGCACACGAGGCGTTGGTTGGTCGATGCAAGGGTTGGTTTGTCGATGCAATCGGTTGATCGGTTGCTTTGTTGGGTGGTCGTCTTGATGAGATTGGTTGATCGGTTTGGATGGCTGGTCGTATGTATGTGATTGGTTGGTTGGTTGGATGATCGATCGTACAAATATTATTTCTCGGGTTATAGGTTGGTGGGTTGATTCGATTGGTTGATCCGATCGGTTGGCTGTTTTGGTTGTTTGGTTGGTTGGCGATCAAACAGGTAGCACGCGCGATTGAATAGAAGTATCACACCCAGCGTACATACATGAGTTTTGACGATAAAAAAAACATCTCATAGCTGGGTGTCTTTTCTATTTAAAATACCTCTCTGGGTGGAAATATGAGCACCGACTGATCTAGCCCAAAAGTCGATCGATTTATCTGCAATAGCTCGTCAGACCGACCGATCAAACCCCCCAGGGCAACAAACAAACCAACCAACCAAGAGAGCCGCCTAAACCTATCGCAAACCTACTGCACCAGTAACTTGCTGGTATACAGTACACAAGACAGGAAATGCCGCAGCAGACATCCAAGGCATCGTGGCGACAAAACACAGCCATAACGCCGTCAGTAGCACACACCCCTCAGCACCTACAGATCGCGGGACGACACTGAGCAGCACAATAAGCCCAAAAAACACATATCCATTCACCAAATACCGCAAAAAAAAACCAGGTGTCTTACACTAGAAGGGGGGGCTTAGGTAAACCCACAAGCTTATTTCGTACCTGAGAGACAGCGGCCAGCAGCAGGGTAGCAAACGCGATCAGGATGAGCCTCCAGTCCTCCGCGCACAGCCCCAGGATGTCCGCAAACGAGGCAGAGTACCCGCCGTTCTTCTTCCCTTTCTCCCCTCCCTCCCCGCCCGCTCGCTCCCCCTCTAAGGCGGCCTCGACGTCACCCCTCTCGCGACAGCAGTGCAGGAACCAATAACGCCGACAGGTCGACGTGAAACCTGCACTTGAGAAAAATACGAGCTTAAGAAACGTTTTGGCCTCGTTTTTTAGCACAAAAACAAAAAAGGAGTAATTTCTTGAGGCTTACATTCTTAAATATTAATAGTAACGCCGACAAATCGACGTGGAAATCTGCGCGCCATTTGCAGCAAAGAGCATGCCGCACATACCCAACAAAACGCGTCAAATCTTGTAGACGGATTGGGGGTCGGAAAAAATTGACTCGAGTTTTTAGCACGTACCTGGCACGGTGTGTCATAAGAAATCACCCTATACTTCGAGGTGGTAGCGAGCACCGACAGCGGGAGCCCTTCCCCCACTCTCTTTCGTCCCAGCCCATCATTAATAGAAAAAAAGAAATGTCGACAAGGCAAACGGACCCTCGAACGCGGATAAGTTGAAACCCATCCCCCTATTTCCGACTTGACGGAAAGCCTCATCCAGGGCAGAATAGCAAAACACACCTCCTGCCTCACAATATCTGAGCTTGGCCAAAGCAAGAGTTTCACATCTCGGACAGGCCATCGATCCCCACTGTTTTGATCTACTGTAGGCCGTGCTTTGATGGTTTTGGCGTTTTTCATGTTTTTTGTGGTTTCGATGTGCTCAGTATACTTCAACGTTTAGCCTTTGCCTGGTATACTATGACGTTTAGCGTTTAGCGCTTACCATTGGTAGTGGTTAGTATTCAGTGCTCAGTGCCTAGCATTTCAATGTTGACGCAGTGCTTATTTGTAGTGCTTGTGCTTGGTTTGACTTTTTTTTCCTGGAGTCTTACCTGTGATGAGAAGAAACTCGCCCCCCGAGGCAGCCGTGCTCCACCTGCCAAGCCGCACCGCAAGCGAACACAACATGTATCAGGTACATGGCGACAGCCGGGCGGGCACACCACCATACACAACACGACCAAGCACGGGGAAGAACAAAACAACCGGGCGACGGAACACAGGACGACCGAACAACGCAAAAACGTGGGGGGCGAGGTGAGAAGAAAAATCGTTTTTTTCCGCCGAAAACAAAGCCGCCGTGTCTTACAAGGGAGTGCCATATCTCTGCTCGTACCGTGGACAAACTATGTCAGGTTAGAGTTTTTTTTTCGTAATTTTTGCAGAGCGATCGTAAAAGGCTCACAACCCCTCTATTATGTGCAAGAACATCAATCACGTTTCGGGAGGCAATTTCTCAAACTAAACGTTTTATTGAGTACGACTTACCGCCGTGTTTATCTTTGGGGCTTCAAGGATAAAAAAAAGTCGAGGAGAGTAAAAAGTGACTAATGTAGCATCGGCCAAACGATGATGCAGCGAAATGAGGCATGCTGCTGGGGGAGGGGATAGGGAATGCGTCCGAAGTGCAACGCACGTAGATGTACGGCACGCGAGCAGCACCATGCATGCAAGAGTAGCCCCCCCCCTCCCCCCGACTCCCCCTATAAATCTGGATGGGTTGGCGTCGAGTGGCGACGACGCTGTAAAACAAATCACCAGACACTAGACATGTAATGTACAGATTGCTCCTTCCGACACAAATGCCACATAGACCAGACCAGACATAGACACCATACAAACAACAGCTAAAAACCCCCCCGACCCACAGGTAAAACAAACACAATATAATATACACGATTCACAGTTATTTTCCCTTACCAAAACACAAAACCAAAAATAGACACGAAATTACTCCACTAACATTTTTTTTCCCCATACAGAAACGCAAAAACCAGATTTAGACATGAAACAATTGAACTAACCAGTTTTTTCCCCCCATATTATTACACAAACCGGATTTAGACATGAAATTACTCACCTTACTTTTTTTTCTCATACCAAAAACGCAAAAACAGATTTAGACGTGAAACAATTGAACTAACCCGTTTTTCCCTTATGATAACACAAACCCGAATAGACATGAAATTATTCAGCTAACATTTTTTTATTAGACATGAAATTACTCAGCTAACATTTTTTTTTCATCATACCAAAAACGCAAAAAACAGAAGACATGAAACAATTGACCCAACCAGTTTTTTTTCACCATAAAATAACACAAGCCGGATTCAGACATGAAATTACTCAACTAATCATTTTGGTTCCCGATACCGAAACCCGAACCAGAAATATAGATGAAATTTCTCATCTAACCGCTTGTTTGTTTGATTATTTGTTTGTTTTGTTTTCTTTTTTCCCATACCTAAACACAAACCAGATCTAGACATGAAACAACTCAACCAACCAGTTTTTTTCCCCGTATCCGAACCCAAATCAGACATAGACATGGAAAAAATATATAGTTTCTCCCGTATTAGAATACTGGTAGTAAAGGCATAGAAGATAGACCAAAAACCCAGCATGAAGGTGGACCGCCTCACATGCACATACATAGATGCAGTATGGTCACCCCGACATGTTCAATTCACATGGAGGTTGGGTCTCGTGGTAAGATACCCGTAAAACTTTACCGATTTCCAATGGGCGGTGGAAGTCTGGTCTGACATTATTCCTAAAATCTCCGACATTTGGTGCTCATAGCAAGCGCTAAATGAAGGGGAGGGGTGGATGATGCATGACCTTAAGTCAAGACCTATTATACTCATGAAACAAACACCTTGCATTTGACCGACCACATGAATGACCAAAGAGAAGGAGCACCAAGCGGCACCTAGATATCTTGATATCTTGAAGGATAGAAGCCGGTACAAAATGTGGGGGGATTGTTGGCCAAGCTTTCGGCAGTGAAGGTCTACTCGGGAGCATTAGTGGGGTAGTTACCCATGGTGAAACGTGCATATGACGGAGAAAGCGACATACGGGGCATCCCGATGTGTGAGAAAGATTTTGTGTTACGCAAGCCGTCCTTGCACCTTGCATGGTAAAAATGACCTCCCTGGAGGAAAGTAACCAGTACAGCAGCGGGGCAAGAAGATAGAAGATACGATCGTGGGACGCCAGGATGGTTACCATGCAGATCGCCTCACACAAACGTGGGGTGCTTGTGTTAAGGGTGTTGAACTTGGCTCCAGGCGACGAGCCCGTGTTGGAGACACTATTTAGTGTGGTGCGCCGGCAAAAGAACTGAAAGACACCCGACACCCGACCCCCAACGAGTACTAGGATTGGGAAGTCCCAGTAACTTGAACGTTTCCTACCACCACTATAAACACAAACAAGCTGGAGGTGTTCTCGGCAGAGACTAGGAGAAAGACGGTGAGGCAGGGTGGGTGGAGCAAGAAAGACTGGCAGGGTAAAGTACTAGTTGTGCTGATATTCGGAGTTCCTAGCGACATGACGAGGATTGAGTTCAAGAGGAAGTGCGACCAAGTAGGACTGTACTGCTTTGCAATAGGAAACGTAGAACGAAAGGGAAAACACTTTCGAGTTACGCCAAAGCCGAGAGCGAGCATGGAGTGGCAGAGGATAGACAGAAAAAGCGTCGGCATGGGTTGGAAGACTGGGATAGAGAGCATGCATAGCTAATGGAATAGCGAAACTGAGACGTAGTCCTAGGGTGAGCGAAGGTAGGGGGAGGCAGGAAACAGCAAGTGGCTAAAAGGGAATGGGGGGGAAACAAAGGGGCGTATAACAAGCAGACAAAAACATCAACGGGAACGGAAATATTGCTCAAAGAAGAGATGATATCAATACTCGTAGCGACAACGGAGAAGGAGCAACAGGTGATACTAGAGCGGACAGTGAAACGACAAAGAGGCTGAGAATAGGATGATGGAACGTATGTGGGTTCGCCACGGAAAAACGCAAAAGGATCGAAATCGTCGAAAAGTAAGTAAGCGTGACCTAGACATAGTTGGAATTCAAGAGTCGTGGGAGAAAGAGGGAGGGAAGATAGGATGCAAAGTTGGAGAGTACGCAAGGATAGGGAAGAAGAGGAAGGGACAGGATAGCAAAAATAGGGGGGCGGGGGGTTCCTAGTCAAAGTATACCTGTGTAACATAATAGAGGTGATCAAAGACACTAAATTCGACGAAAGCAGATGGATTGAGATACCAGGGGAGCGGGGAGCGAAATATTACTTCTTAGGAAACATCTATATGCCCCCAGAGTCGAAGAATACGATAAAAGATATACAGAGGAAGTTCGGAGAAGTAGCAGTAGATGTACAGAAGTGTAAGAGGCAAGGAGAGGTAGTACCAGTGAAAAGGCAAGCAAACTGAATGAGAACATTGGACAATACGGGGAAGTAACAAAGAACATGAATGGGGAAGAGATGTTGAAGTTCCTCAAACGCAACGAGATGAAGACGATGAACGACAGAGTAAAAAAGGCAGAACCGGAATGGACTAGATAGTGCATACAAAAAGGGAGAAAACTCTACCCTTGGCTTTATAGTAGTAGAAAATGGAAGTGGGTAGGAAACAGAACTACATGTATGCGCAGCGGACGTAGGAACTACGGGTTACTGTCTAACATGGACAGACAGTCGACAGACAAGAGTTATCAAACAAAGATGAAGTAGGAAATTACACAGATGGAGAATAGATAAACTAGAGGTAAAAGAGAAACGGGAAGAGTTCCAGGAAGAGATGGCCAAAAATGCAGAGCAATTTTCCGAGCTATTGGAAAGGCTAGGTACGACAAGGAACGATACAGAGAGGGATGATGCAGGATCTAGGATACTAGAAGGATGGGACCACAGCAAGTAAATAAATAGGGAAAAAGTTGATAGTATGCAACAGAGCAATAAAATGGTGGGATGAAGTGAAAGAGGCTGTAACATTAAGGAGAAAGGCACGCGCAAGGTATACATCGAGTAAAACTACGACAGGATGGGAGGAATATGATATAGCTAGAAAGAAAGTACCTGGTAAAGGAGATGGTAGAGAGAAGAAAGGGATATGGAAAGACGTAGTAAATAAAACGAATGAAGACTTTGAGGGCGGGATGGAGCAGATGTGGGTAGGGATGAAAGGGATACAGGGCAAACAAGCAGGAGAGGCAGACACGGGAATAGCTACCTTAATAGAACAGAACGGTAAAATGGTTAGTAGTTCGAAGGGGAAAAGGGAAGTACTTGTCGAGCATTACCGTAAGCTAGGAACACCCACAGCGAACGAAAGGTTCGACGCAGAATTCGAGAAGGAGATCAACGCGTGGGCAGAGGCGAACGTAGATGCATCAGAAAGGGAAGACAGTAGTTCGGAAGGGTTACAGAGAGAGTTCACAAGGGAAGAGATAGAGGAATGTGTAGCTAAACTTAGGAACAGAAAGGCAGCAGGGGCAGACAGACTAAATAGTGAATGAATTTATGAAGTACGGGGGAGAAGGAATGCTTACCATGCTGGTTATGTTGTATAACTGGATATGGAAAAACGAGTACGCACCTAGAAGGTGGAGAGAAGGAGTAGTATTACGGGGGGCCATAGTTAACAGGACCAAATATTGTTAGAAAAAACGGTTAAATATACAGGTTTTTAGGTATACCATAGGTCCTGTTAACTATGGTCCCCTGTAATAGTAAGCTTATTCAAGAAAGGAGATAAGGCTGACCCGGGGAACTATAGAGGGATAACGCTACTAAGCACAGTAGGCAAAACATTTTGTAAGATTTTGAACGATAGAATGGGAACGATAATGGAGCAGCAAGACAAAATACGCGAAGGGGAAGCAGGGTTTAGGCCAAACCGCAGCTACGTAGACCATGTATACACCTTAGGCAAGATAATCCAAGGTAGGAAAGACGCGGGACTACCAACGTACTGTTTCTTTCTAGATGTTCAGAAGGCCTACGACACAGTATGGGGAAATGGATTGTGGGGAAAAATATGGGAAATAGGAATCAGAGGAAACATGTGGAGAATGATGAAAAAGATGACGGGATGTGCGAGAAGTGCTGTGATGCTGGACGGGGAAATATCGAAGCATGTTGATATGTTACAAGTAGTTGCACAGGGATGTACGTTGTCACCCAACCTATTCAAGATATATATTGACGACCTGATAGTAGCAGTCGAAGCAGCAAGGCAGGGAGTCACGGTAGGGGAAGATACGGTATCGGAATTGATGTTTGCGGATGACTTCGTGGGGATGTCAGAAACACCCGAAGGATTGCAGAACCAGATAAAGAAGGCGCTAGAATACACTAGGAAATGGAGGGTGACGGCGAACGTCAAGAAAGCGCAGTAGTTGTTTGTAACGAAGATAAGGTGAACCCGATAAATTTCAGTTGGTAGTAGGGAGAAGATGGATTGCCGATAGTAGACCAGTATACGTACCTTGGCGTAGATATCTCAGAAGACTGCTCTTGGGATACACAAAGAGCGAAAGTAATAGGAAAGGGTAAAGCACACATAGGCAAGATGGATGCGATCCTAACATACTCGCACCTTGACACCAGGATTAAGAGATGTATCCTGATGAATGTCATAGTACCAAAGCTAGAATATGCAGGAGAAGTATGGGAAGGGAATGCGAAACTCGTAAAACAGTTGGAAGCAGTACAGATGACAGCAGCTAAAAAAATCCCAAGATGCTCAAGTACTAGTAATACAGCATTACGAGCAGAACTGGGAATGCACCCACTCAAGACAAACAGGGATATGATAAAGTTGAAATGACAATATAAAGTAAGGAGCATGCCAAAAAAGAGGTTGCCGGCCATAGTTGATAGAGCTGTATGGGAGAAAGTAACAAAAGGGCGAGCTGGAATAAGGCGGGATAGCGTAGTTGAGAAAGTATGGAAGGATGTAGGGGGAAACCAAGAAGAGCTGATGTCCGCCAGGAAGTTTGGGAAGTACAAGGCAGAAGTAGAAGAAAGGATAGAAAGAAGGGAAAGGCTAGCGCTACGAAACAAGGTGGGATCGGAAAAACACCGAGAGATATACGGGGGATTGAAGGAAGGAATAGGAATGAAAACGTATCTGCACGGCCCAATGGACTTCGCGAAAACGCTGAAACTGCGATTTCGTGTAGGTGACCTGGACCTGCCAGAAAGAAGAAAGAGGTATACCAGTAGCCGGGAGGAGGAGGAAATAGATGCACAGATGTGCCCGTGTGGCAAAGCAATAGACAGTAGAACTCACATAGTCGGAGGATGTGAAATATACAAAAGGAGGAACGAGATGTGTTAGAAGAGGAGACGAGGGAAATAGACGAATTTGACATGGAGGAGTTTCACACACTAGATAGCAGCGAGAGAAGGATCGCTATCCCAGGAGATAGATGGTGGCCACAGGCGGCCAAACAGGATGGGGATAGGACTAGCCAAACGTTTCTATGTAATATACGGAAACAACGTAATGAGCGCCCAATTGTTGGAGGTATCTCTAATAAGGAGTAGGAACGGTGCTCCGTCTCGAAAGGGATGCGTGGTCAATGGTCAAAGGACTAAGGCAAGCAACAAATGAATACGCCCCCCCTCCCCCCCCCCCCTCCCCCCCCCCCTCCCCCCGACAATATATAAATAAGACCTGGGGAAAGAAAAGTAACAAAACAAAGCGAAGGGGTGAGACTACCGCATTTTATCATTTTTTTCAAGGCGCTAGCCCTTGCCCCCCAAAAAGTTGACAGCATTAGTGCGAGCACTAGTAAATAGCAAGGTTCATATGGCGAAAACACAAATAGTAGCAAAAATAAACGAATTAACAAGAAGTGCGCACTACTGCTGTAGTTGACTGTTTTTGCACAGCTGCGCCCACGTTTTCGCAGCATTATTTCAATATTTCGGTAAAATCCAAGCAAGAGTCGGATACGCTTTCCGGCAGCAAAAAAAGGGCTTTGCATACATGCTATTACGGGGGACCATACTTAATAGGTCCTATGGTATACACAAAAACCTATACCCCTGGTATATTCAACCATTTTTACTAACAATATTTGGTCCTACTAACTATGCCCCCCCGTAATATTAATACTACACAAGAGCAGACACAAACTACATGACGTCAGTTTTCACGGGTTGAACTAGTAAAAGCAACAACAACAAAATAACACCACCACCACCACCACCAACGATAAAAAGAGCTCACCCGATAGACGCCCAAAACCACTCCGTCCTTAGCCCGCAATCAGAGTCAGACCCAGGGCCGACGATGAGCCTGGTCAAGCACTTCGCCACCACGAGCAGCAGGCCGAGGGAGCAGGCGACCGTGCAGACGGGCTCCGACCACCGTGTCAACCGAGGCAACACGTAAGCATGCCCCCGGTCATCTCCCTGAAAAAAACAAAACACACATACACACACACGCGCGCCGCGAAAAATCGGGGGGGAAAAGAGTCTCGATATCATTCTTCTGGAGCTGGATCCCACCCCGCCCCCCACCGCCGGCACTGGAGACGCGTGCTATGAGAAGGGTCCAGTAGCACCTTTTCGGCCAGAACATTCCTGACTGGAGGTGGCTAGTCGACTGAGGTACCTCAGCCCTTTTAGGACTGCAGTCCCGTTTGGGGACAAACTTGCTTGGAATTTGACTATTACGGGGGACCATAATTAATAGGACCTACGGTACACACAAACACCTATATATTTCCCTAATTTGACCAACAATATTTGGTCCTATTTACTATGGTCCCCCGCAAAATAGTTTGTCCCGAAACGGGACTGCAGTTCTAACAGCTCTAATAGGGGGTTGAGAGCGTTGGTTTCGCACGGGGACGCGATCGTATTTTCGGCGCTTCCTTGTTCCAGGACGCAGATTTCTTCATGGCGTTAGCTGTATGCATCAAGTTCTGTCTTCATACAATACACAATAGTATAACTGCGTAACGACGCATTATGTCATCTACGATATAACAACCCTGCCAAGTGCCCTTGTACGTGCGTTCACAAGCATTATTTCTGGCAGCTCACCTCTTGAAAAAAAAAAACTTGATTTTAGTATAGGATTTCTCATTACGGCGGTGAATAGGTACCAGGCACTTTTTCAGGCATTCTACCTCCTGAAACCAAACTACTTGAAGTTAGTCTAGCATAAAATACACAATAGTATAACTGCGTAACGACGCATTATGTCATCTACGATATGACAACCCAGCCAAGTGCCCTCGTACGTGCGTTCACAAGCATTATTTCTGGCAGCTTACCTCTTGAAAAAAAGAACTTGATTTTAGTATAGGATTTCTCATTACGGCGGTGAAAAGGTATCAGGCATGTTTTCAGGCATTCTACCACTTGAAACCAAACTACTTGAAGTTAGTCTAGGATTTGCGTTGGGGCGCTGAACAAGTTTCAGACATTTTTTCAGGCATTTTGCCCATTCACAAAAAAACTACCTGAAATTAGTATGGGGTTTGTCTTGAGGCGCCGAAAAGTTTTCAGGCACGTCTCAGGCATTGTTGAAGGCAAATGCCTTAAATAGATAGGCACGTTAAAGGTAAATTAAGGCACGCCACAGATGCCCATCTTTTCGTTTATCTCTAGTATTTCACACATAACTACTCGACATTGGTATAGGATTTGTCTTGGGGCGCCGAAAAGGTTCGGGCATGTCTCAGGTATTTTTTAAGGCAAATGCCTTACATAGATAGATAGGCACGTTTAAGGCAAATTAAGGCACGTCACGCGTATACCTATCTTTTTGCCTATCTCATTTTTTTTCGCCTGTTAAACTAGGGCCTGGGGGCGCTTGTACTTTTCCTCGTCTTCTTGTTATGTTCTGTCCTCCGGCGGATTGGTAAATAAAACGCTCAAGCTCATCACACTTCCACCTCACCACACCTCCACCACGTTCAAAATTCGTGTCGGGTGTGTCAATTTAACCCGTTGCTCCCGTTGCAACAGCAGAAACGGCTGCTGTTGCTACTGCTGCTACTGCTACAGTATGTACCACGGGCGCATGACCATGTTGACCCGACCTGACCTGACCCCCAAGAGGGGCGGGTGTTCTGAGCAAGTAGGGGTGAACCTATAGTTTCATGAGTCACCTCAACTTCAGGACTTTTGTACCCCCCACCCACAAACCGAGCTTACGAAGAAAAACTGAAACGTGCAAAAAGCCGACCGAAAATCCAAGGTCTTACTTACGCGTACACAACGATTTGAGAAAATAAAAAAACGAATTTCCAACGAAACTGGGTACTTTCTCGATGCCCTTAAGGAGCCCGTCAGTCAGAAATATTTCAGCCAAAAAAAGGTACAGTACCCCTATCGTAGCCCGGGTCATCATGATATCTGCGATTCACTGGCCTTGTCCGAGACGAAGGCTCCATTCTATCATTCTATGTCGAATTAGGATGTCTCTCCACGCATGACATCACTGCGGGTACGAGTATTGATCAGCGTGTTGGCCGTTGACAAACGTGAAAACATAGTTGCGCCGCGTGAAAAAAAATCCCGAAAGAAAACGCAATCAACCTTTCATTTTTCACGGACCTGATGCTGGGTTGGTGGTTGGTGGGCATGGTAAGACTCTTGTCAATAGGTCGCAACTTCTCGGTAAGACTCTACCATACGTATACTAGGGATTAGGGCCGGCCCCTCCGCCCCAATGACGGAGGGGCCATACTTTGGAAGTATAATAGCAGATCAATGTGTCAAACCCTGCGTTGTTGGTTGAAGCGCTCTACATCGGTCTCGTACAAGGTGGGCTATTCCACACTAAATCTTACGTAAAACCCTTTGAAAAATCGGCCGACATCCTAGATGTAGTAAATTACCAGGTATATGACACTTACGATACGTACAAGCGCGATACTTTCACGCGCCCATGGTATACATGGTGAGCGCTCCGCGAGCAGAAGGAGAGCAAGCAGCAGCAGCAGCAGGGATGCTGCTCGCGTGTCGTATGCGTTGTTGCAGTCCGTCTACTCCGTCCACTGAATTGTAGTTCGGATAATAACTACTGCGTGTCATCCCCAAAACGCCAGCAAGCCGGGCTGCTCCGGATGGCCGACGCTGTGAAAAGTTGAAAATGAATACAGTAGGGTACTCCTTGTAAGACCACCCCGTGACACGCCAAAACATGTCGTACATATCTTGAATATCGTCTTACTACTGACCTAACTGATTCCAGGTATTGTTAGTGTTTTCTCGTGACAAGCCGATTTGCCTCGTCTTATCCCCCGAAAAGTTTTAAATCGGATGGGCTTACAGTGGGTACCCCACAGCTGTACGTACTACCAAACATTTCGTCACTTTTCCCCGAAAAGGTGAAATTTATATGGTATGGTAACATATCATACGAAGTAAAATTAAAAGTTGGTGTATATCGTTGCGCCATATTCTACTACTATCAATAGTCACACACTGACAGACTTCAATCCTTCTGGAGCGGAGCAGAAAGCAAATCAGGAAGAAAACAAAACTTGTAAAACGTTCCGCAAATATTCTCGTTGCTGCATTACATACAATGTGCAGCAGTACGCAGTATCTCTGTGTCGTGGTGTTGTGACCACAGAGCGTGTACATACCTCTCTAGGATGAAGATTCGGCACGGATACTGGGCGTGCTGGATGTTGTTAAGCATAAAAAACGGTTTCGTGTGAAAAACACACACACAATATCTGTCACGTAAATGTACAAGCTTGCAAATATGAGTCTTGAGGAAAATTCTAATTTTTCGATCCATTGGCTGAGGTTCATAAACGTCTATATACTCCAGTATTACTTATAGACCTCTTAGGGGAAATAAAACACTCGAGACAACACACCCCCTGAGATGTATTCAAGAGCCAACTCTCTCGGCAAAAAGCACCTTAACCCTTTTAGAACTGCACTCTCATTTTGGGGACAATCCACTCAAATTTCATGTAGTTTGTCTCCAAATCGGGACTGCGGTTCTAAAAGGGTTAAGGGGGGCAATACACGACGGAAGTGGAGGCTCTGGGAAAATCTTGTCTCGATATTTCCATAGACGCCGTCGCTCGACGGTTTCACTGTCCCCGTCGTCGAGGAAAAAGCCTTCCAAACTCGTCCGAGGGGGTGTGTTATCTTATCAACACGTGTGATACGGTAGTGTGTTACCACAGCTGGTATATGCTCTTCTTCATATAATGTGTATGACGTTCCTGTCGTATCCAGTACGATGGCATGGCGTTGCATTGTCCACTCACTCTGCTCACTGCATAACATCGTACCGCTGTAGTATCTCTGTGTCGTGGTTTTGTGACCGGCACGGACACTGGTTGTGTTGGACGTCGATGGGTAGAAAGCACCGTTTGATGTGAGGTACACACACATATACATATGGGGAGAAGAACCAAGGACACTGGGTGTGCTGGGCGCTGGATGTCAACGTAAATATAATGCACATAAAAATGGTGGGTGTAATAATGTGAATACCACACGCACAAACCAGGTGCGTGGTGTACATGATGCTTGTCCCTCGGATTTTGAAGAGTTGCAAGTAGTCGTGGAGGTCTAAAGACAAAAAGTAGCGATTAATACCACGTACGTATTTATGCTATATACCGCCGATCGCCCCGGTGGTTCAAGTGGTTAACCTCGAATTCTACTTGTGTTTGAGTCCTGGGTTCGAGCCCCAGGTGGGTCGGACATTTGACTTTATTTACAAGAATAAAAAATAAAAAGGATTCAACTGTTAAGAGCGCCTTGCAGCGGCGTGGGTAGGCACAATTCGATGCGAGTCAACGAGGGAAGAAAAGGCTGAAAACTTCTCGCGATAAAAAAAATGAAGGCACGTACCGTAGCGGGAAGGGGGTAGAAGAACCTGTGTTATGTGACCCCGGATCTGAGTTACGAGTTGGAAGGCGAGAGAGAAGAAGATGTGCGAAGATAATAAATGGGATGAGCAGAAAAAAAAAACAAAAAAAAACACCGCTCTCCACTGATCAACCGAAGTAGGACGTAGTCGTAGGGGTCTAAAACAAAGGCCGGCGGTTCGGAAGGTCTCCATTTACCAACTTTTCAAGTTTCCCCTGCCACGTCGCCCTGAATTCTTCAAGCAAGGCTCTCCCGCCTGCTGGTCAAGCGTGTGTGTATGTATGATGCCGTGTAGCCTTAGCCCCCAAGGTAGCCCCTTAAGGCAACACATCCGCTCGGACGAATTTCCAAGCTGGCTTTCTCCGCATCGGGAGACGCAAACGCCTACAAGCATACGTCTACTATGGAAACATGTCCTCAAGATCTTTTCAAAGCCACCATTTTCGATCGTGTTTACCCCAAGATGCCCAATGTTCCCAAATAAGCTAGCAGGTCGAGGGATGAATGGCCCCTTGACTGACCGCCCCCCTACGCTTCTACGACCATAGAAACATGTGGTAACTAGCTAATTTTTTATTTATTTATTTTCTCATCCCATTCATTATCTTCGCACATCTTCTTCTCTCTCTCCTTCCAACTCGTAACTCAGATCCGGGGTCACATAGCAGGCTCTTCTCCCCCCTTCCCGCTACGGTACGTGCCTTCATTTTTATCGCGAGAAGATTTCAGCCTTTTTCTTCCCTCGTCGACTCGCATCGAATTGTGACTACCCACGCTGCAAGGCGCTCTCAACAATTGAATCCTCTTTTCTAATTTATTTTTGCAAAATAAAGTCATAGTCCGACCCACCTGGGGCTCGAACCCAGGACTCAAACAAGTAGAATTCGAGGTTAACCACTTGAACCACCGGGGCGATAGCTAATGGTAACAGTGGTAGTATACCTGGTAGTAATCAGAGCCCACAATGGACCCAAAAGCCATGTATCCCCTTACTTGTAAGTATGTTCACACAACATCTTTAGGTTCTGATCAGTACTATTAATATTAGGACTACTATTAATAGTACTGATAGTAATATGAAGGCGTTCCCCTGTGATGGTGCCAGTTTAACTTTAACAGAACCGCAACCACATTTTTTCGGACCGACTACTTGGGTTTAGAGCTGGATGATGTTGTAAGGCCTAGTAATAGATTGGGTAGGCGATTGTACCAATAACCAACCCAACGGACTGAGACCTTAAGAAACGGCGTCTATCTATCGGCAGGGCATGGGTCGTTGGTCGCGAGTTCGGATCTCACATCCACCATGAAAACGCTTTTTAAAGAACAAAGAAAAGTGAATTTCCTCATGTCAGGGATCTGATAAACACTTCCTGGGTCCCCAATGCCCCAGAGATTGTGAAGAACTGTAGCCTAGGCGCGTACGGCCCCGTACGAAAACCAAGGACCCCGCTGTTCCGAAGGGGGGAGAGTGTTATAAGTTAAAAGGCTTAGATTGGGTAGGCGATTGGTTAACCTTTTTACCAATACGAGCCCAACGGACCAAGACCTTATCAATCATTCTTCCAGTAATTCAAGTTAACCCACTCATGGTGTCGGGACAAGTCATTTAGAATTAAGAGTTATAATTACTGTAGGTATCACGGGCACTGCGCTACTAGTACTGAAAAGGCTTGGGGCGAGAGAAAAGACCCCACGCACCCCAAAAGACCGGTCTCCTCTAAGGTATGTACCAGGTATCGTGTATCGTGTACTATACTACAGCAGTAGCGTATTTGCTTGCAGGCATATGATATTAATAGACGTCATTGTCCGTGCAAGCAACATTAGCCCTTCCTTGTGAGATTCGTGAGAAAAGTCTACAGGGCTTCTACGACATATTTGGAATTAGCACGTTTTTTTTAAATTATTGTAGTTGCAGAAGCAGTGGTACGAGCGTTGAGAGGAATCCGACTTTCATTCCGAGATGCGGGATACCTGTGTGCAGCTGCAAAGAAGGCGCTTGGTCTACCTGCTTCGTCTCACTGTTTTTCTGATTCCCTTCCCTTCCCTTCCCTTCCCTTCCCTTCCCTTCCCTTCCCGCCCCTCGCTTTCCAAGTTGGTCATGTTGCAGAATCCGCCGGCTAAAAAACAATAATAATCATACATACCTGGTATTCTAATAATAATGGTGAAATGTAATCGCCTCCGGCTTCAAGCGGGAATACCTGGTGCGAAGTTTGTGCAACACTACTATTAATATTGAAATTGAATATTAATACTATTATAATTAATAATACTCGGCGTGCTGTACGAGTACGTGTATCAACGTATCGACTCTCTTGTCCAAACCGGTCGTCCCGGTGGTTCAAGTGGTTAACCTCGAATTCTACTAGTGTTTGAGTCCTGGGTTCGAGCCCCAGGTGGGTCTGACATTCGACTTTATTTGCAAAAATAAAAAATAAAAAGGATTCAATTGTTGAGAGCGCCTTGCAGCGTGGGTAGGCACAATTCGATGCGAGTCGACGAGGGAAGAAAAGGCTGAAATCTTCTCGCGATAAAAATGAAGGCACGTACCGTAGCGGGAAGGGGGTAGAAGAGCCTGCTACGTGACCCCGGATCTGAGTTACGAGTTGGGAGGAGAGAGAGAAGACGATGTGCGAAGATAATAAGAGGGATAAGCGAAAAAAAAAAAAGAAAAAAAGCCGGGACAAAAGGTTGTGCATATCTGCTCGGCTTGGCAAATCCAACGGTCGCGCGTCGCGCGTGCCTGGTCGCGCGTTCCTGTGTATAATAAAGAGCCAGCTGTTGAAACTGGACCGCTCTCAACTCTCAACCCTTTGAGTACCGCAGTCCCGTGATAGGGACACATTTTTTTTTTTTTTTTTTTTTTCCATCCCATTTATTATCTTCGCACATCTTCTTCTCTCTCTCCTTCCAACTCGTAACTCAGATCCGGGGTCACATAGCAGGCTCTTCTCCCCCCTTCCCGCTACGGTACGTGCCTTCATTTTTATCGCGAGAAGATTTCAGCCTTTTCTTCCCTCGTCGACTCGCATCGAATTGTGCCTACCCACGCTGCAAGGCGCTCTCAACAATTGAATCCCTTTTTTTATTTTTGCAAATAAAGTCAAAGTCCGACCCTCCTAGGGCTCGAACCCAGGACTCAAACAAGTAGAATTCGAGGTTAACCACTTGAACCACCGGGGCGACATTACTCAGAGTTTGACTGGTTTGGTCCCCGACACGGGAGTTTCACCCCTTTCGGACGCCGAGATAGCTACCGACACAATGGTATGAGCAACATGATCCTACCGCAACGTAGTATCTCTGTGGCGTAGCTTTGTGACCACAGAACTTGTATCTCTTCGAGGATTGAAGAATCGGCACGGACACTGGTTGTGCGGGATGTCGACGGGTAGAAATAACGGTTTTAATGTGAAGAACACACACACACCCGTACTATTGTTGTTGTTGTTGTTGTTGTTGTTGTTGTTCTCACATTAACTCACACAGCACAATACAATGCAGTCCGTGGTCGCAGGACAGGCTCCAATAACTCTGGAGTGGAAGAAATACCTCAAGTAAAAACATACCGCAAAAACAAAAAAAAAACATACGCACTCCACCACTGCGGACATCAGGGAAGCAAAAAGGAGACTATTAATAGCAGACAAGAACCTAAAAAAGAAGATGAAGCTAAGCAAAAAAACAAAACAAAACAAAAACAGAAGCAGATAGCAAAACGCAAAAAAAGGCAAAACGGACCATACTAACAAAGACACGAAGAGGTACAAACGGGAATGAAAGAAAAATGAAAAAAAAAAAGAAAAAAAAAATTATATGCTACTCGTACTGCTGTGTGTGTGTGTGTGTGTGTGTGTGTGTGTGTGTGTGTGTGTGTGTGTGTGTGTGTGTGTGTGTGTGTGTGTGTGTGTGTGTGTGTGTGTGTGTGTGTGTGTGTGTGTGTGTGTGTGTGTGTGTGTGTGTGTGTGTGTGTGTGTGTGTGTGTGTGTGTGTGTGTGTGTGTGTGTGTGTGTGTGTGTGTGTGTGTGTGTGTGTGTGTGTGTGTGTGTGTGTGTGTGTGTGTGTGTGTGTGTGTGTGTGTGTGTGTGTGTGTGTGTGTGTGTGTGTGTGTGTGTGTGTGTGTGTGTGTGTGTGTGTGTGTGTGTGTGTGTGTGTGTGTGTGTGTGTGTGTGTGTGTGTGTGTGTGTGTGTGTGTGTGTGTGTGTGTGTGTGTGTGTGTGTGTGTGTGTGTGTGTGTGTGTGTGTGTGTGTGTGTGTGTGTGTGTGTGTGTGTGTGTGTGTGTGTGTGTGTGTGTGTGTGTGTGTGTGTGTGTGTGTGTGTGTGTGTGTGTGTGTGTGTGTGTGTGTGTGTGTGTGTGTGTGTGTGTGTGTGTGTGTGTGTGTGTGTGTGTGTGTGTGTGTGTGTGTGTGTGTGTGTGTGTGTGTGTGTGTGTGTGTGTGTGTGTGTGTGTGTGTGTGTGTGTGTGTGTGTGTGTGTGTGTGTGTGTGTGTGTGTGTGTGTGTGTGTGTGTGTGTGTGTGTTCTTCACATTAAACCGTTCTTTCTACCCGTCGACATCCAGCACAACCAGTGTCCGTGCCGATTCTTCAATCCTAGAAGAGATACAAGTTCTGTGGTCACAAAGCTACGCCACAGAGATACTACGTACTGGTGGGCGCCCACGCTGCTCCTAGACAGGTGGTATTCACATCAACCCCTTTAGCACCGCACTCCCATATGTGGGGACAAAGCAGTCTAATTACAAGTAGTTTGTCCCCAAAACAGGACTGGAGTCCTAAGAGGGTTGCACAAAGTTATCGTCGTGTTGGTCGCTTTTTCGTGGTCCCCAAAGGACTTAACCCCTTTAGAACCGCAGTCCCGTTTTGGGGACGAACTACTTGAAATTTGAGTGGTTAGTCCCCAAAGCGAGACTGCGGTACTAAAAGGGTTAAGCCTGGCAAAGCAGCTTGCTACATATTCGAGAAAACGGTTGCCGGTAGCTTACCAACTTCTTCGAGAAAATGGTTTGCTCTGTGTACGAAACGGACAGGTCACGCGGCTATCGCAATGGGAGCGACGATTGAGATTGACACACCGCATACCACAACCATACCAGGTACATACTTTGTAAGTGGAAGTTATAACAATAAGTTATAGAGAAAAGCTGAACTTTTTCCGCCCGCTGGAGGACAACCAAAGAGGAAAAAAAAACTACAGCAGTATGTAACCCTGACCCGAACCCGTCGTGAGCCAATCAGACTCAATAAAATATTACCAGTTACCAGTATTGGTTAGCGTTTGTCCCTTCGTCTCGTACATGCGTAGTGCAGTGTATGTATATCAGCCATTTTCTCCAACACGTGGTACGTGGTAAGCTCTACTACGCTGCACGGCTGCTCTACTGATTGCGACTTGGTCACGGTACGTACGGCAGAATGGTTGATACTCCACAATACACATATCGACCAGTTAGTCGCAGCTGAGTCAAGTCGCAGAAACAAACACGGTTATGTAGTGGTCAAGTGGTGGGTAGATAATGCTATGTATACCTTTGTGTGACCACGGACTCCTTCGTCAGAGAGTTAATGTGAGAACAACAACAAAAAATACTCGTATTTTTTCCGCTTGCACTTTCGCGGAAAAACCACTTGGGCTTGGCGTCGGACCGATTTTTCAGTGGTAAGTGTAAGACGCATCCCTATTCCATACTACTCGTACAGGCAGTTCTGGTGCCTGGTACTCGTATGAACATCAAAGGCAGATGGAGCGGTACCACATACTGGAGCGGTATAAGAGCAGTACATATGATACCTGGTACCGTTTGTAGTACCGGTACGTAGTCTAATGCCTGGTGCAAGTCTACCTATATACAGTACATAACCCTCTTGGTTCGTTTGGGACTTGAGAGGAGAATTGATAGTGCTGGGCCCTGGTACTTCTTGTTGTTGTTCTCACATTAACTCACAATACAATGCACTCCGTGGTCGCAGGACAGGCTCCAATATCTCTGGAGTGGAAGAAATACCTCAAGTAAAACAGAGGCGAAAACAAGAAACAAGCATACGCACTCCACCACTGCGGACACCAGGGGAGCAAAAAGGAGACTAATAACAGCAGACAAAAACCTAAAAAAGAAAATGTCGATAGCCAGTACAGCATGTACTGGGTTCGTCGGATGTCAGCATACTCGATACGAACAGTGCCCTGCGCCGCTACCCCCCCCCCCCCCCCCCCCCCGGCTGGTGGGGGGGAGGACATAGTAGGCGCGCCACCGGAGACATTTGGCTTCACTACGTAAAAAAAAACGTTGATTTAGGCCTACGTTTCAAGGTTTAGATTTTGCTTTCATTTTTCTTCTTTTTCTCTTTCGATTTGTCTACCTTGTTTTTGTTTTCTCTTTGATTGTTTCTTTTCGTTTCACTATTTCATAGATTGCGTATGTCGTGCCTGTCGTATCTAGTATGATGACATGGCTTTGCATTGCCCACTGCAGTGCACACTGCACACGTGGCAACGTAGTATCTCTGTGGCGTAGCTTTGTGACCACAGAACACACACACAGACACACGCACACGTTTCAAGGGGAATTCGGCCGTGGCTGGATGGACTACGTAAGGAAAAATGAGAAAAACGAACAAAACGTATGGTCGTACAAACGAGTAAAAAAAAAAAGAAAAGAAAAAGAAAAAGAAAACATTTTTCTTATTTTATCATGTGATCACAACGGTTACAACGATTTTCCATTCCGACCTCTGGGGGTGTGGTGCGTGGTGTGTCGTTTTTTCTTTTTCACGGACGCCCCTGGTATAATTCATACCTGGTAGTTCAAGAGCCGGTCGCCCCAGTGGTTCAAGTGGTTAACCTCGAATTCTACTCGTGTTTGAGTCCTGGGTTCGAGCCCCAGGTGGGTCGGACTTTGACTTTATTTGCAAAAATAAAAATAAAAAGGATTCAATTGTTGAGAGCGCCTTGCAGCGTGGGTAGGCACAATTCGATGCGAGTCGACGAGGGAAGAAAAAGGCTGAAATCTTCTCGCGATAAAAATGAAGGCACGTACCGTAGCGGGAAGGGGGTAGAAGAGCCTGCTATGTGACCCCGGATCTGAGTTACGAGTTGGAAGGAGAGAGAGAAGAAGATGTGCGAGGATAATAAATGGGACGAGCAGAAAAAAAAAAGGCTGCAGCAGCTCATACTCGGCGAAGATCTAGCTCGCGTTGCTGTCCGTGCCAGCAGCAGCAGCAGCAGCAGCAGCAGCAGCAGGAGCAGCAGCGGTCATGGCTATTGACCAATAGTCTTTACCTCTTGGCAGACTCAAATAAAATTCAGTTGTACGGCTGTAGATTGCTACCAGGTACTCTGTCCGTAAAATATAAGGACGGTTTTGATTAACTATTAATAGACAGCAACGGACACTGGTTGTGCTGGATGTCGACGGGTAGAAAGAACGGTTTAATGTGAAGAACACACACAGTTAGTGGAAGGGAATATTCAAAATGAAATGCTGGGGGGACCTGGGACAACGAAACTTGCTTGCTCCCGTAACAAGGTGACTATATACCCCCTGGTATGGTTTTATACATCAGCAGCAGTAGGGTTTGTCCCTTGGTATGGAATGCCTGGCAAGAAATAAAACATTGTCAGCCAAAGCGGCAATTTTTGGGAGCAGATTACTCCTCTGCAACAATGTGGATTTGAATGCGGTTTGACCTTTTTCGTACGGCAGTCCCGTTTTGGGGACAATATACTTCATAGTCGAGTATTAATATTAATATTTAATAGTATGCCCCCGAATCGGGACTGCAGTACCATTAATAAAAGGGTCGAGGTGGCACAGCAGCAGAGCCATAACACAGAAGATTTCCGGGGGGGTTTTTCTTGGTTGTCCTGATCTGTGCGAAAAATACGAGAAATGCTAGTGTGGGTGTTCTTCACATTACACCGTTCTTTCTACCCGTCGACATCAGACATTACACCGTTCTTTCTACCCGTCGACATCCAGCACAACCGGTGTGAGTGCCGATTCTTCAATCCTATTAATAAAGAGATCCAAGTTATGTGGTCACAAAGCTACGCCACAGAGATATTATACTGGGGCGGCATAAACTTCATCATGACACTAAAATGGTCGTGGGTATCCATCCATCCACTAAACTGCAGGATAGAGTTCCCCCGAGTTCCCCCCTTTTCCACGATTAACCAATTCGTGGCTGCTGTCTGGAGTGCTGCCTGCACCGTGCGAAACGCACGGCAGTCAGTCGTGAACACAGAGAGGAACACGCCTGCCGTCTGGGATGCCGTCGGAGTGACGACTCGCGCAAAAACAGTCACAAAAGAACCATCGAACCCAAAACCACCATACAAATATCAACGATCGCCATGTCTTCCCGGACTGTCTGACAAAAGGTGCGGCATAGCCATGATTTACCACGCCCCTGATAATTGCGAGGGTAATTCCCCATGGAGGTACACATATACGACTCGTCAACACTACAAAGACCAGCGTCGTGAATGACAAGTACATACTCCTGCCAGGTAAAACAATCCGAAGAAAAACATGACTGCTGCTCTCGTGAATGGTGTGCGCGCCGGACGTGGGTCTCCGTGCGCCGTCCCGCTGCCGTTCTCCATGGCCGCCTCATCGCCTTAGCCCAATCGGCCCGCTCCTTCGCACGTGCTCTCGTTGCCATTCCCTCCCAGTCGGTTCTCCCCCGTCCCAAACACAAAATGTTCCTCCCACTTGCGGTCAGATCTGACAAACAAAAACTCTCGCACAGGGTGACTTCAATCCGTCTCTTTCCCGCTCGTGGACGCTCTGTGTCCCTCCTCCTTCGTCGTCGAATCCAGCCTCCTGCCAGTGCAGTTAGACTGTGCCGTAGTTTGGCCTGGAATGGCGCCTGCCTCCGCGCACGAACATCCCGACTGAGCATTGCTGCTCTGCCGCAGCTGCCACAAAAGACGCGCGAATCGTAGGTGTCCGTGCCTGACGCACCACTTACGACCCCAACTCTACTGCCACAGCTGAGCCTCGCGGCCACACGCAGTAAGTAGCAAGAAGCACAGCAGTGACCCTCGAGCATTTTCTCGTTCGAAGAGGTGGATGTGAGTTCCGCACAGGTCATGTTTTATTCTGGGTCTACAGCAGTAAATTGCAAAAGTATCCACGACTCAAAAAAAATAGGTTGTCCCAACCAAAAGTAGTGGCTACGCGTTGCGCTTTACGTAACCCTTCTATTAATAGGACTGCAGTCTCGTTGACCAACCACACAATTTTTAAGTAATTTGCCCCCAAAACGGGAAGGGTCCAAGGTCCAAGTACCAGGTGGAAAATTCCAGAGGTCAATCCGTACAAGGTTCGTTCGTAATGCTGGTCGTGCATATCATACCTCTCGGAAATCGTCTTCACGGCAGGCACGCTCGTTGTCCGCGTCCCCTCTTCCAGCGCGGTGCTTCCCGCTATGATCCCCCCAGGCCCTGGAAGCGGCACCTCCACCCGCACCACTGCTGCTGCTGTTGTTGTGCACAGTCGCCGAGGACCGTAGGGTATAACCATTGCCATTGCAAGAACCAAGATCCGTGGTACGAGCATGATTAGGCTGGCCATGTCCCGCTCCATTTTCCACCCGCCAGAGATTCGATCGCCTCAGAGAGAGAAAGAAGAAGAGGCACCCGGCAGCAGCGACAAGGGGCCGGACCAGGCCCAGCAGGAGAAGGTCTAGCCCGGCCGAGCCGAAGGGGTAGGTTCCGCGGCCCAGACCTGCGTGTGTGGGTGCGTGGCGGGGTCAGTAGCTTGATAAGTAGATGGGGTAAGGTGCGGTGGTGGAGAAGGGGCGAGAGAGGAACCAAGGAGGAGCGTTTGTGGTCGTCGGTTGTTTCTTTTCCGGCGGCGAACGTTGCAGCAATCGTTGTATGATGTACATGGGGACATCATTGCACGTTGATACCAGGTAAGCCTCTGCGCCCGCCCTTGGGGCGGAAGGTTTCCAGCGTCTTCGGCAACAACAGAGCGCATGCATAGCCTACAGCAGTCACTCGCCTACTATTTAGGCTAACACATGCACCCGAGAAGAGTTCACTCTCGTGTTCGCTGCTGTATTATACCATGATACGCGTACCTAATCGTCGCCACCAGTCCGAGCTGAAGCCGCTCGTGCAGAAGTACGCGCAGAGAAGGCCGTCGACAACGATGGAGCATCCCAGACAGACGCCGAGCAGAGCAAGTTTCCTGCTCGGAAGCTTGATATCTGGCCGTCTCCGCTGCGGTAAGAGGGGAGCGAGGCCTTCATCCAGAGGCATGGAGCTCTCTCTGGCGCTGTGTGGCAGGGACAACGAGAGCGTCAACTTTCTATATGCGGCGGCACGCGCTCCACTTCTGTAAATCTCAGTGATCCCGGAGCCCGCTGTAATAACGCCACCTTATTACATACAACACCGAAGGGGGCCGGTCGCAGTTAGTCGTTAGTCGCAGTACAACCTCTGGCCTGCACACACGAGGAAGAAGCCACCAGCACGTAAGCAGACCATGCAGGCGCTTCGAACGGGAGTGCTGGCCCAGGGATCCCTGCGTGCTATACGAGGAGGGAGCCGGGCCTCAACAGGCCGAGGATGGTACCAGCGCTACCAACGCATGGGACCGGATGCTTTCCGTAAGGCTAGAGCTCCCAATGCCTTCGACTGGGAGGCAGCACCGCAGGCTCTCGTAGCCGGGCAGGGAGAGGTGTCTGAGCGGACTAGAAGAAAACGTGCTTTCTTCGGCATTGCTGTGGACGGCGTGTCGGCGGGACGAGTGGAGTTTGAACTGGCGGCTGATCTGCTCCCCGTGACTTGCGAGAACTTTTTGCGCCTGTGCAGGGGTGCAGGGTTTGCCGCCCCTCTTCGGCAAGGGGTGCGATTGAGCGCCACTGATGGGACTCAGCTAGAGCCAGAGGGAGGGGGAGACGGGGAGGTGGAAGATGTAGCAGAGCAGAAGCTGGGCTACGAGGGCACTGTGGTGAGAGGCGCGTTTCTTCGCTTCGGTGACTTGATCGCTGGCGTGCTGCTTGCGGCTTCTGTGATAGGCGCACAGATTTGTACCAGGTAGCTGCTTGTGGCTTCTGCAAATGTGCAGCTCATGTCCTTCTATTATACAAAATGCTTCAACTACAGCAGTACTGATATTAATAGTCGTAGGGCTGCCTGTATCATACCAGTATACACTCCGGTTACCCCGTGGGTACCTGGTACGCACGAGTGCATGAGTGTCGAAATATAGAAAGCCAAAACCATGCTGCTGCCTATTGCGTGTTCATGGGTGTTTTTAACAGTACCCGGAGCGCTTCGTAGTCTTTACGTAATGGCCTTGTTTTCCCCGGATCTGTCGTACATCTAGTGTGTATCGCCGTGCGTTTCTGGCCGTACGCGACGAGATACGTACCAGGTACCTGGTACGAGGTGCTTAAAAGTAGTGCGCCTTTTTGAGATATGCAAGGGACGGCGACTCGCGCGCCGATTTCGCATCCTATGCGCCGTGCCTCGACAGTGTTCCGATCAATGCTCATCCACTGTTGCAATCGCTGCAGAGATGGAGGCATCACTGCTGTGGTAAGGTGAGGGTAACCTTTGCATGCTGTCGCTATGTACAGCGGTGATAACCACTGGCGCTGTCGGTCAATGAAGATCACTACAGCTATTAGTGCGGTACCCGATTGAAGAGCTTCCATACTGAAAAAAAAACGAACCCTTTTTTTGGACTGCAGTCCCGTTCTGGGGACAAACCACTCAAATTCTAAGTGATTCGTCGGCAAACCGGGACTGCAGTCCTGGAAGGGTTATAACCCCCGTTTTGATAATCCAAAGGTGGAAAAGCGTGAAAGAAACGTGACGATTACGGCGTCGGCCGTAGGAAGCAACCAGAGCTGCTGGAGTAGGGCGTCATAGATGGTGCCCCATCAACGCCATGAGTTACACACAATGCGCGCGGTACTCCCTCAAGCCGTGAAGAGCGTAGAGATCGCACAGACAGGGATGCGATCGTTTTTCAACGCTCCATTTTTCCAGGACAAGAAGGTTTCCCCATTTATGACCGCGGTCCCGTTTAGGGGACGACCTACTTGTGATTTGCGTTGTTTGTCCCCCAAAACGGGAGTGAGTCCTAGAAGGTTTTGTGGCTGTCCAATACCGAACGAAGCCCTTAAGATGTTTTTCGGAAACATACGGTCGCGGAGCCTTCCAAGAATTGCAATGTTGGAATTTAGCACCGTCTCCGTTGTTAGAGAAAAGTATCAACAGCGCTGAAAAACGATTGCACCCCCGTGCAAGCCCAACGCTCTCAAGGCGCTACTAATTGTACGGCACGCTCACACCATAGAGGACGGGTGATAAGACGACCACCGTTGTTATTTGTTTCGCCGCGATAGTGTGGATCCGATAGGGTTCACAGTTTGGGGGCCCAGGTGGTATAACGACCTTAAAAAACGATACGCGCCTTCTTGGCGTGCGCCCATGAGGAGCAGGCAGCATTGCAAGTACCATCATGATGCGCGTGTGTCTTGAGGCTCTTCAAGTTGCAGTTCGAACACATCTCCTATCCCCTATCCCGCCAGCCCGGGCTGCCAGGTGTGGCCAATGGTTGATGCTGTAGTCAACCACTTTTGTTTTCGGCAATTTTCTCTCTGGAGCCCCGAAGGGGTGACAGGAGCGGTACGTTCGTACTTTCGGCTTGGCACGGAAACTTGAACTACGAGGTTTCGCTCGACGCTTCCCGCTATACGAGCCTGTTCGCTCTTCAAGCAGAAACTATGTCCCGATTTAAAAATAAATTTTCGTTCTTCTCCCGGGATGGCATCAATTCCCTCTAAAACGGGAATACGAGCTGTTCGGAGATAAGAGCAGTAGCACTAGCTTGATCCGAGAGGCTCTTATATCGTGTAAACCCCCTTTATTTTTAATGCTGATCGTGGTCAGGACCACTGCTGGTGCGGTTGCTGTCGATTTTTGATCGATGTTGTTGGTAGTGAGGATCACCGCTGCTGTCGGTAGTGAATATCGCTGCCGCTGTCGGTACTGGTGATATTTGCTGTCGGTATTGCATCCACTGTTTGTAGCTCGTGAGCAGTATTGTTGTCGCAGTTGAAGATCACTGCTCTCGGTAGTTAGGGCCACTGTAGCTGGTAGTGAAGATTACTCGTAGGGTCGATGTTTATCGGTAGGATATCTGCTGTCGGTGGAGGCGATCATTGCACTTATGACTTTTGCTGTCGGTATTGAACGTCACTGCTGTCGCTAGTGAATACCACTGCTGTCGGTAGTGAGGATCAATGCTGTCGGCAGTGAGAATCACTGCTCTCGCCGGTTGTGATAATCTCTGTTTCGGTTCGGTAGTGAGGATCAAAGTTGTTGGTAGTGAGGACTTACTGCCGTCGGTAAAGAGAATCACTGCTGTCGGTAGTGTTGATCAATACTGTTGGTGAGCCTTTCCATTTCAAGGTATTCCTCGCTGCTGTCTTCCGTCAGCCACAAGCGAGATCGTCAATAATGTTTTGCAAGGTTGAAGGTTTGCCTGCGCGTGGTCGATGTTGCTAAAATGGTGAAGTGTATGGTCAGAGCTTTGCCCATGTACCCACGGTTATCTTTCTCGCGTGGCCGCCCCGTGGTTAGTAGAGGCTACCGTGTACATCAACGCGAGAGTCCGCTCGCTTGATTGCGTTTTTATAGGCGGCGATTTGTATCTACGGTCACAACGGAATTGGGCATGGCGGCATGTATGTAAAAAACAGGCGAGACTAAGTTTGTCGGAGCGTATTACCTAGGGGGAGAAGACGGGGTCGGGTCATGCTTGCACACGTCGAGCAGATCGCGATCTAGATTATCTAGATCCTGGCCTGCCGTTGCGAGAGGTTGTGCAAGATCTGTGTAGTACAGATCCAACCCAGGAAACATGTGCTAGAGTATGCAGATTACACGGCTTCCACCCGGCAACATGCCCTACGTCATACAGATCAGGGATATATCTTCCCCCAGAAGTCTTCTGTAGAACAATTTGTGGGGATATGGTCTATCTGATTAGTCCGATTTGTGCGAACTTGGCTTCTCACCGACCGCCGCACCTTCGCACCGATTGCCTCACACAGGGCTGTACACGACTTTGCCCAGCTTCGACGAAATGGTTGACGTATAGTTGACTTGAAACACTCACCCTATTCCCGATCGCCTGAGTTTTTTTTCGTACATTGTTTGGGAATGAAGATGTGTTGTAGTATTGAGAGCTCGTGTGGACTAACAACCATTTTGTCGACGCTGAACCAGCTCGCAAGCGTTGCTTCCCTGACACGCCTCCTTGCAAGTGTACGTCGAGCTCGTGACCGTTTCAGCTGTCGGTGTGGCCGTCGTGTAGCGTGTAGACGTTGCTAAATCCGTGGCGTGGTTCACCAGCGCAATTTTTTTTCCAAACAATTCCCGAAGGAGTGTGTCTCCCACCTTGGGCGCAGTTTTAAAGGGGTTTCATGGCCAAGGAAGAGAGCTGCGTGCTGAGTTGAACGGTTGAGAGTTTGTGAGCTCGTTCGGGGGGGAGTTTCACCTTTTTCGTCGGGCGGGGATGCTTGCAGTGCTGGAGTGATGTGTGCACAAACGTTTCGGTGCAGCTTGAACCAATGAGCTTCAACGCATGCTTCAAAACATGTCGAGAACAGTCGTTGTTCGGCATTCACGTGTCTGATTATGCGAAGCCTCTGTTCCCTCGTCAACGTCATCTTGTTGCAATTTTCTTTCCGCCTGCTCGTTTCCCGCGGTAGTTTCATCGGGTCATCACCGGCACGGGGATCATGGGCGGCGACGTTGAGGGCGCCCACGGCAAAAAGAGCCACTCGGCGTTCGGCATGCGCTTCTTCCCGGACGAGGCGTTCCTCATCCCACACACGTGAGTCTCTCAGACGCGGATGTATCTCGTTTGTTGAAAATCCCCCGGCGGATGGGCGAAAAGAAAGCTTAAGCTCACCACACTTCCCACGTATAAAGTATGTGTCGTGTGTCAGGTTAACTCGGGTTTACTACGAGTACCAAACGATTCTTGACGCACCTTGTTTTTTTGGTGTACCTTTGCTGTCTTTGCGTTTTGTTGGGCAGATATGTATACCATTGGGATTCCCCTCCAGGTTTCATTTTCCTACTTTCGTACGAAATATTCTATCTTGCAGTCTGGAACGCCCCCCCCCCCCCCCCCAACCAGGCCCAATCCTGTTCCACGCATACGTGGCGTGCACTCGCAGATCGCTTGGGATTTGTTTTTTATGGTACACCCAGTTTGTTGTGGAAGTGGCGTGCCATGCTAGGATGCCGTGCTTTCTAATTGTCTCGCGAAATTCCTCAGATCCTGCTCGGTGGTTGTCGGCCTGAAGTTGGCGATTTCGCAGTTGCCATGCGCTCGAAGTGCGTCCCTTCCAGAGCGAGCTTGCGTAGCGTCGCCCCTACAGCGATAAGCCCTTGTTTTTCCGGATTCATGACTACCTCACACGGAAGGGAATGCTCGTCGTTGGCATACACGTCTACCTGTATGTATCGGTGGGTCCAATCATCATCCAATGCGGTTCAACGCCTGTCATAGAAACAACTCGACACGTTAAGAAGGCACGGCGGAATGGATGACGACGACAAGTGTATTTTTTCCGAAGGTTCCCCTTCGGAAGTACAATATATTCGGAGGCGTTCGGACGAGAGGGGGGGCGCAAGGTAAAAGTAACGTTTTGGTGCAGCTGAAAAATAATGAGGGGTCCACACACCGATGCAGTTTTGACGTCTATACAACCGAAAAGAATGCAAGGCATGACCACCAGCGAAAGGAAATAGGTGCGTAAGACATGAACGCGTCAGCCGCAACAGTCCAGCAGTAGCCCAACATGTTTCTTCTCGTATAATCTCGTCTCACCCCCCCCACATCTTCGACAGCGAAAGGAAGTAGGCACAGAAGACATGAACGCGTCAGCCGCAACAGTACAGCAGTAGCCCAACGTGTTTCTCCTCGTCTAATCTGGTCTCACCCCCCACATCTTCGACGCAGTGCTCCTGGTCTTCTCACCATGGCGAATTCGGGCGTGCACAGCAATGGGTCTCAATTCGTCATCACTACTGGGCCGGCTGGACACCTTGACGGCCGGTCGGTCGCTTTCGGACGCGTAACGTCGGGTTTAGAAGTTGTGAAGGCGGTGTACGGCATGTACAGCATTAGGGGCAAGCCGGTATCGGAGATTACGGTTTCGAGTTGCGGCGAGATTTGAGGCGCAGGGCTCTGCGTGCGTGCGCGGACAGAAGCGCCACCTACCTGTGGCTGAGGGGGAAGCGTGGTTAGCCGAAGGGGCTAGTTGTTGGAGCAGGTCCCATGTCGCCGGGACGCGAAAAAATGTCACCGATGCCACGGAAGGTAAAAAATTACCACAGCGTGGGAAATGCTCGCTGGGCTGTGACGATCGAGGCATTTGCACGACGACGAATACGCGAAGGAGCAAGTCGCGCTGGTCCCGGCCTGGAAAAGAAATGTGGAGCGGACGTTGCTCCTGCCCAGTTGTTGTTGTTGTCGTCGCTGTCGTCGTGGCGTGCGTGGTTTGAAAAATGGCGACGCGGGGCCTGGGGGTAGAGGTGTCGCTGATACGGAGACGCTTCGAGTGTGTAGGTGCGTCTGACAAGGGATAGTTTTTTTTTGGACGCTTGGGACAACGCGGCCACCAACAATCGAAGTAAGTTGGTTTTTGCTCGTGGCCCACGTGTCTTGGCACCCTCCAACGGAGCATGTTTTGTGGTTCAGCACCGGCTTCGGGTTCGCCGTAGTGTCGCGGTCGTTTCGCGTCAAATTATCGTTGAGAGCGATGATGGCGCGCGACTCCCCCCTTTTTTGTTTACCCTTCTGGGGCTTCAGAGGTAAGAAACTACGGATACAAATGCCGACTATAGCGCCGGCCGCACGAAGCAACGCGAGCTTCTACCTGGTAGGTTAAAGCCTATTTTTTTCAGGGGTGTTTACGGGTCAGTAGGTCTTCAACATCTCACCGGTCTGATGGGATCAGGAGGTCTTCGAATTCTCACGCATCGGGTCGGTGTTGGGTTATAGGTGACCAGACCCGACCCGCGAGGTTCGACCCTATCCGTGAACAGCCCTGATGATTTCAGTGCCGGATTCCAATGCAAGGAGATACGACACGCGCGCAATATGATTCGCGTTATTCTGTTGCGCGCTCCCGTTGTTGATAAGATCGCATATGATGGCATCACTGGTTTTGACCTCGGGCATGTTGATCTTATGGTTAAGGGGTGCACTAAAATGTGACGCTTTACTGATGGAGGGCCATCGAACAACACGGATTCTGTGGGCGGTCCCCTCTTCTGTTGTAGTCGGAGCGCTGACAGTTTCTTCGCCCTTTTGACCGCAAAATCGTTTCCGACGATAAAAATGCGCTTAACTCAACCATACTGGGACGTCAAGGGCAAAATAAGGTTTTTGAAGAAAGTGACGACTACTATACGCCATCGGTCAAAAATCGGCCCGGGCTTCAATGGGTTAGAGGGGTGCGCCCGAGCTACCAGAACGATGCAAGCAGGTCTCCCGACACGCACGCTGCATGACACCGTATCCTCGCACTGCCGCACGCTCCCACTACGCATCAGGGGGCAACATACAGTATACCTGGTACAGTAGTAATGATCACCAAATATGGTGTGTAAACATAGAGGGATACGTGGTTTCTGGGTTCATCGTGGGTTCTGATTATCATGTATTACTATGTATTTCTATGGCTCCCGGTAATAGACGGTTGATAAAATGGCATCTGGCAAAGTTTTGTTCGCTAGTACATGGATCCCAAACAGCTTCAAACGGCTTCAAACGCATGCGTCACCTATCGTCAGAAAATACACGGTCCGGCAAAAGGTGCGAACGCCGAGTGGGGTTTACGAACGCGAGCGTACGCGCAACGCGTAGCATGCATCCTTGTCTCGTCGTATTGCTCTGTACAGCAGCGTACGTGTAACGCGTAGCAATGTCATGCATTCCTGCCTAATAGTATTGCTCTGTGAAGCAGAGCCAACGATACGGGTTGCCCTGCTGTTCCCTAGGTGTTCCTTCAGAGAAGCTATAGCCCGGAAAAAGGGCGTCTACCAGGCCAATAATTTCTAAAAAAAAATGTGCGTGCGTCTGATATCACTGAGTCCCCAGACCGACGCATTTCCCCCCTCAAACTACCCCTGACAAGTTGCGTCCCTACCGCGACGAACGTCTGTAGCCGACACATGCAGAGCCACCTTCGGGAGTTTGTCGTTGTAGAATACCATAAACGTAGGGAACACCGCTGGGGTCAAGGGAGGCCCGTCGCCGTTTGCGTTTTCGATGGCGAAATGGATATTCTCCCTCCGACGTGGCACACGGATGGGTTTGGCTTCGTCCGCGAGTCAGGACACAAACATACGGACATGCGCTTTAGCCCCTTGAGAACAGCACCCTCGTTCTTGGGACAAACTACTTGGGACTAGTATCGGATCACAGTAGTAGTTGGCAAGTCGCAGACGTCAAGGCAGTTACTTGATTTTTTTTTCCCGCCGCTGTGTTTACGTAGCGCGATGGTATTTCTCGCTTCGTTAGCGCGCACCATGTGAACATGCACATTATTTCAGTGACTCTTTTGTGATTCAGGCATATTTACCGGCCGAAAATACAAGCAAGGATATTCCCACCCGTCTAGAGCACGCGTGCAGCCGTTCTAGTACTACGGCAGTAGTAGTGACACGCAGCGTGCGTTTCGTCTAGTACAGCTGCGGGGCGCTAAGTGTGGCGTCCCCTTTTCCGGCAGCCCGGGCTGCTTCGTGCGACCGACCGACGCTGCAATCGCTTTTGTTTTCGTTACTAGTTTTCCTTTCAAGTGCCGAAAGGGTTCAATCGCGCGATGGCATTTCTGGAATCTGGTCAGCTAATATTTGTTTTTGCTGCTGCTGGGTGAAAGCTGCAGCTGCTGCCGCGATACATGAAACCAGTAAAACTTTGGTGTTCATTCGTATTCTTGGGACCTTGGGGATGAGAAGCACGAGCTTTAGGCACACACTGAAACCTAAGGTTATACCTTCGTTTGGGGGAAGGAAATCAAAATCATATTCACTTTGCGCCCCGACCCGCAGCTCGCTTTCCACCAGGCCGCGCTCACACGGGCAACAAATAACACCGTGTGGTCCACGTGTATCGTCTCCGCTGAGGTAGGGTACTCCCAGCTGCACAGGCGGCAGGACGCCGCGTCGCGCCGATAAAATGAGAACGTACCTACTTCGCCAATACGTATTCCAGACAGTCCTATGGTACCACACACCAACCACAAACCCAACATCCTGCCCCTCCCTCCCTCCCCGCCTTCCCCTCCGCGCGCATTCCAACTGTAGTTTCCAACCTGGCGCAGAGCTTCAGATACACCACGCGCCCCCCCCGCCCCCCCGCTGTGAACGTCCGACTATCACAAGGACAGCGCTTGACACGCCGCATTCGCCCAGAATTGCACCGTTCACCTTGCAGGCTAATACGTTACAAAATGCGCGTGCTACGCAAGACAGCACGAATACCTTCAGACACGACTGCACGATGCACGATACACGATACTATACTGGGTCTACAATAGTGCACAAGGATACATCTCCCCCCCCCTGCCAAACCGCTCGCGGCGGGCTTCGCTCTTCGTTTCTACTGTACGTGAAGTTTCTTCCCCGTTCCACCCGCAGAACGAAGACTACTGCTATATATACAAACAACCTACCACGAATATGTCGACTTTTCGACGGACAGCATCAAATCTCGCTTTGAAAGTTGGCCAAAGATCGCAACCGTACAACCCTTCCAACCCTTCCGATCATCGTAGGAAAAAACACCATGGCATGGCGAGTACGGACGGGGGGAAAACAGTGGACTATACCCGCCAATTTGTCGTCACCGCCAAAAGCGAGCTGGTCGAATACAAACATACGCTCGCTGGCGATCAAGTGCAGTGCGTACGTGAAAACCAAATAAAGGTGAGAATCTGCGCAGTCCAAAGCGACGCAGCTGTCGACCACCACAAACGAAACCCAGAGTTCCATGGTGTGCACGCCAAAGGCTGTGTATCGACGAGCAAACCGCATATCGCACCCCGGCTCCCCGAGGCCGCACTATATAAACGCGGGGCTGTAGCAAACCTGTCGCATCGAGCGGAGCTGTGTATCCACAATCGAACTGCGTATTGCATCCCGGCTCCCCGTGGCCGCAAACCAACGCGGGTCTGCAGCAAACCTCCCACATCGAGCGGACAACACCTCCGGGAAACAACAAGAGTGTGTTTTGTACACGACACACCGTCCGCGGGCAATGTCGGCGACATACCCACACGACGTGTCGGCAATTGCCGGTCGTCCTTTATGGAGCGAAAGGCCAAGGTCGCATGCTCTTCGGTAGGCTCTTGATTGAAGACGACCATTTCATCTGCCAAAAAACAAATCCGGAGCGCATGCTTAGCCCCTTTACGGAAATTCAGACGGAAAACATGACGAAAAACAAAATGACAAAGTACAGCATCGGCCACACGGAACAGCCCCGGCTGCTGGGGTTGAGGGTGTTTGTCAAATGACGCTGCCATGTAACGGAGCTTCACGGCAAGAGTGCAGTAGCATGGTGACGCTCGCTCTTTCTAGGCCCTCGGTCAGGTCGTACTCGTATGGTGGCGCTCGCTCTTTCTAGGCCCTCGGTCAGGTCGTACTCGTCGATCTGCCACATGTATTAGGACCTCACGTGAATCTTACTAAAAAATATTCGTGAGATACCCATCCCATTTTAGTGCGTACAGTAGTGGGCTTAGCTTACATTTTTTCTCAAAGTAGTGTATTGTAGGGTGGGGTACAGAGATCCTTAAGCGAGCAGCCTCAGAAGGCAAAAATATAGGTGCGATCTCAACCGCAGTTGCTTTAGTCGGAGACCTACCTTTCCGTCTCTGAGGAGGCTGACCCTATCGCCGCTGTAGACAAGTTCGAACAACGACTCAGTGGGGCTTTTAGAGCCGGTTCCTGCCGCCCACAGCTTGGCCTTGCGCGCATCGGGGGCCCGCCCCTCGTACACGCCGAGCGATCCGTCCCGACCCAACTGATGAGGAAGGGGGGGGGGGGGGGGGGGGGGCAGGTACAACATGAGGCTTGCGTGTCTTGTATTCCAGCGGTTGTGCTAATCAGGCCAGCCCAACAGAAAGCCTTCAACTCTCTCCCCTTTGTGTGTTTGTGTGTTTTCAGGGTTGGGCGAAGGCGATGACACGCTATCGTCACGCCGCGCCTGGCTTTCGACGCGCGGCGCCTCGGGGACCACGATCACCGTGCGTGCGGAAGGTGTTACCAGGCGAACGCAGCGCTGACAAAGCCTTGGTCTTGCGACAAGGTCTTGATTTGTCTCAAGACGACGTCTACAGACAAGGTCTTGAGACAAGGCCTTGAGACACGGTCTGGGGACAAGATCTTGAGACACGGTCTTGGGACAAGGTCTCGAGACAAGGTGTTGAGGTCTTAAGACAGTCTTGAGACACTCGCAGAACCGCCCTCGTTCCGCCCACCAGCTGCTTCAAGCCCGCCCAGTGGGAAGGTGCGTAGGTACGGCGCGTTCTCGAGCCGAATAACAACCTCGTGCAGGTCACCCTACACGCTCCACGATCGAGGGATAGTGCAGAGCGCGAACGTCGCATGCGCAATTGGTAGACCCACAACGGACTTTTTTTCACCACGAACAAAATTCATCTGAAATATATCCAAACCGCCTTCTCAACTCACAACGCCGCTAAAGCGAACGCGAGGAGAACCGGGGTTCGCCACTTACCTCGAAGAATTTGGGTTCGCACCCGGTCGAAATGATGCTTGTGCAGAAAGAAATGTACTGGCCGCCCTTCAATCGATCGCCAGGAACCAGAGGGGCATCTCGCTTCACCAGTTTTGGGCCATCCGCCTCTCTGGAAATAAGGCGCATAGGTCAAGACATCGACGAGCGCTTTATGTGGACCTTTTGAGGTGTCAGATACTACGCTCTAACATATTGTCTACATGTGTTGAAGCGCATTGGCTCAAGTTGAACCGCAGTTGGTGTAGATTGCACCGCATTTGGCTAAAGATGCACCGCATTCTCGCATCTGGCTCAGGTTCATGGTTCGGGGAGAAAGCACACGCTGGCATAGAAACCGCCGTACGACTGCAGTGAGCCACACCTGAGCAATACAAAAAGTTGGCCGTGGTGGTAGGAATGTTCTCTTGCGGACCTTTGTTCGTGCCCACAAAGCGTTGCCGCTGCTTGTAACGTAAGGACAGCCTCCATACACTGGTCTGTACGACGCTAGAGCTCCGGCGTTGGCAGCAGCAGCGAGCAGTGCCTCTGCTCTCCACGCAACCCGATCATATCGTTGGGAGACAAGAAACAGTCCGCTGCCCGAGCAGAGCGGCAGATACCTCAGCATGCTACGTGCTAGCGGTGGCGTCTTGGCGGAAAGCCCGCGATGGACCCCGTTGTTTTGTGCAGTATACGGTACCGCGCCCTAGGGTAAGCAAAGTTGTGCCCTTGCGGAAGTCTGCTAACGCGGGAACAGCGATTCGGCCAGCAACTGTCAACCGAATCAACAATTTCAATAATATCATAGCTATCAACGGTGTGGCCTGCCGAACCAATCCAGTTGTGAACCGGCCAGAATTCGAACCAAACCAACCGGTGAGCCAGCAAGCTATATCGGGCCAATCAGAGATTCGAGTCAACCAAATTACCAATGGGTTCGGTCGATCAAATCGACGAAGCAAACTAACCAGTCCGCAGCATTCTCCGTCCGTTTCAGGTGATTGAACCAACGGGTTCTGCCGATCGGAACACGTGAACTGCGAGCTAGCCAGCTATCTAACCAAACAAATTCCGCGTCACCTAACCGACCGTTGGGTTCAATAGATCGAATCGCCGAACCGCAGTAACCGACCAACCGCAATATCAGTTGGCCGATCGGCGACCGGTCCATCAGCCAATAACCAACCGACCCGTCTTTGTCCAGCTTACCCGAAGAAAAGAATGGCAGCGAAGGCGACGGCGACGGCAGAGAGAAGTGCCGAGAGCTTGGCCGGAAGGCTTTCGGATATGTACTTCGACAGGATGGTTTTCTGCTATCCACGATGGCGCACACGAACGGGACACGCCAGAGGGAGCGGGGGTCGTGCAACGTCACGCACAATCAAAACGACTCCGCCGCTCGGCAATTACGCCAGCAGGACAACGAAGTGGGGGGCGATTGACAAAGCGAAACGAGTCGAACATCA
This sequence comes from Nereocystis luetkeana, assembly GCA_031213475.1. Lineage (NCBI taxonomy): Eukaryota > Phaeophyceae > Laminariales > Laminariaceae > Nereocystis > Nereocystis luetkeana. The sequence continues at coordinate 1,040,748 of JARUPZ010000021.1, forward strand.
CGCGTTAACACTGTCACCGCTGCACGCATTGCCCCGCTCGAATTCCAAACGATTTGTCCCTAAAATATGAGTTCTACACGTGCGGAGCTAGAACCCCATCGACGCACAGCTGTTCCGGTGCGGCGTGCTATCTGCTCTATTGAACCACACCGTAGTCCCCCCCCGTTGCAAGCTGGCGATATTTCGTCCGGCTAAGTTAAAGAGACACGCCAGCGAATCACAGCCAATCCATAATGCGCCCCTGACCAGTACAGCCAAAAAAGTAGGAAAGTAAACTCGGCCACCTAAGCCTATGCTACTGATATAATTCGTCGGGCTATTTCACTGCATGACGAAAGGCACGCTCACAAAGTATAGCTAGTACAGCATGCGTTTCTGGCCAGTTTTTCTGACAAGATAAGGACTCAACAGGCTCGGGTTACACTTACTGCTGTCGGCAAGTGGTACAGTAGCAAAACATCGACACTTCAGGTCTAACGTCCGAAACCCAAAGCTTGCCCGTAAAATGTCTTCCATCGCACACCTAATTTCACGCTCCCTATTTTCCAAAGTCTAGTATCCTTAACATTTACGGTGCCTCCTTCAGTACCATACCTATATCTTCCACCCTCGCTCTACTAGTGCTTATTTCATGCACCGAGTTCCTTCGTTTTGGCCATCACTTATTTCGCTTTAGCCTATATTAGCACGTGCTGACTCTCATTGGCTTAGCTTGCACTGCGTTTGACCCAGGTTTCACCGCGTTTGGCTCACGTCACACCTCATTTGGCGTAGGTTGCACCGCGTGTACTTGTGTAACGTATCTACCAGATATTTACGAGTACAGTTCTTGGCTGGATATCCTGACCTCCGTTGCTGCATCGGGCGGAAGCTCGCGGCTAGATGATCGTTTCAGAAAACGTCTTCCAGCCGCTAAGGGCCTGAATCTTCGACCGGGAGACACCGGAGGCTCGCCGCTGCTGTCTCCGTGCCCGTTCTACGAAAGTGGATCCACAAAGCGAAGAAAGCACAGCAACGGTTGAAAAAGTTGACGTGTCAGAGAACCGGGTTTGGACGGTGAATTGGGTTCATCTCTTTCCCACGGAGAGGCGATATATCGGCACCTGCGAACACGGTCGCTGCGGCCGGCCGATAGTTTTTCCGACCTGTTGTCGGATATTCGTCGCCACCGCCGCCGTCGCAGCAGCAACAAAAACAGCGGAGGCACAGGCAGCAGCAGCAGCAGCAGCAGCAGCAGCAAGCAGCGGCGGAGGCACAAGCAGCAGCAGCAGCAGTAGCAGCGGAAGCAGCAGCAGCAGCAGCGGAAGCAGCGGCAGCAACAGCAAAGGCGAAACATGACACTTCCAGAGGTACACCAGCAACGAAACGCCCGCAATGGGAACACAGATTCAGACTAGAGGCAACTATACCCGGTTCAAGCCAACGACGTCTGTACAGCCAGCCAAGATCGACGGCAGCGGATGGGAAGAGGGTACTACCCCCTTGGCCAGGCCAACTATCGTCGCCCAAGGCCGGGACGCGCTAAAACAAGGCGACGGCGTTCGCAACACTCCAGAGGGACGCTCACGTGTGCATCTTGCGCAGGGCGAGGCTTCGAGGGAGAGCGGGAGAGCGGAGACCGGGATCGGCTACGCACAGCCTTGGGACTGATTGCCTGCACACTCGAGCAGCGGCGGGGAATCAGGCAAGCGAACGCGACGAGCGTTGGGTGGAGAGGGAGGGCGGTATCATGTACATGGGTGGTTATCGGCACCCGTTTGTTGTTACGTTTTACGGAGCGCGTCCGTCTGGTACACAGTCGGGGAATGGTTGGTTATGCTCACCATAGGGTATCCTGAAGGATTAGGCCGCCGAACAAGGTCGGGATTAGCCGTGTTCGGCGACAGTGGGTGCGGTGCACGAAACCGCACCGCTATTAATAGTGCTCCCTGCCCATGTCCTATACTGAAGCACTTTTGCACGGGCGCAAGCGTGGCATCACTAAGCACTGACCACGCGCGTGCCATGCAGGTTAGCACAGCGATATTCTTCGAGCTAAGCGGCGGCTCGGAAGACGCCACTCGAACGGAGGGCGATCGCCTGCTTGATCTGCAGGGCTGTGAGTTGGGTGAATATAAGCCGCCCACTTGTTGTTTAGTTGGCTACTGTAGGTACTACAGCTAGATACTTGGGGACTATTTCCGCGGAGTTCTGAGTCTTTGTGCCTCGCTGGCGCCTTTGTGCTCGGATTATGCTTCTTGTTGATAAACAAGAAAAAAATAACTTGAAGTTGGCATACCTCGCCACACCCCAACGACTACCTAACCGAGAAGTCCAGCCAACCTACAGCCCTGTAGAACTTCGTCTCGTACGCCAGAACGAAAATAGAGAGGGTGTCCACAACAGCAGCGCAGCAGCCCACTGCGGGGGCAACGCACATGCACGTGGCGACGAGAAGTTGCTACATCGCTCACAACAGCAACAATACCAGCACCAACAAAGGCGATGAAAACAACACCTCCCTCCACCCTTCCTCCCTGCTTGAGTGCAACCCACGCTTTGAAACCAGTTGGACTCAAGTTTGGATGATATCTGGTGCCGTACCCCCTCCTGGGGTGATCGTCAAGTTAGCTCATATTGTGCAGGGTGGAGAGCCTTAACTGCTTGTCGATGCAGCCTACTCGTTATCCCTCCTTCATCAAGCAGCTTGCGCGAACGCAAGAAAACGCAAGCAGTGAGCATCGGACACACTCGACCACTGCCCCCAACCATCACACCCTGTATAGTGTAATATCGTCCTGTTCACCCCGGTACTATCATATCACCCAGGGGAGTCACCGACCCGATATAGTTTTTTTTAACCTACACCATCCCGCAGAACGCTTCGGTCGAAGCATCACTAGTATCACACGCAGCTCGCAAAGATGAGTGTTGACCAAAGTTTCGACCTCACAGCTGAGGTGTCTTGCTTCAACATTTACAAAACCCCATGCGTGCTTTTGGGGGGGCACTGCTACGTACTACAGTAGTACACCGCACGTCCTAACGCCATCAGAAACAACAGAGCGGCCGAGGGGTCCAAGAGCGACGAGACGCAACCCAGCGGCCCCCAACCTCAAACGATCGAGCGGTCGCTCGGTGATTGGCGCCGGCGCGGCTTCTGGGTCGGGAAGACTGACGCAGTTCGACCTGCAACGCTCGTAACGTCCATCAGGGTTCCGCTCTATCTGGTAAAAGGTAAAGAGCACGCGTGTTGATAAACATAAATACTGCTGCTGTCGCTGCTCGTGCTGTTGCTGATATCTTGACTACTGATTGGTACAACTACTGCTACTGTCATGTACGTGTGTACCTCAACGATCTTAACCTACTACATTCGCAGGCCGGCCACCCCTCACGCGTTTTACTCCACGACTATGTCTGTACAGCACGATATGCATATGCATGAAATACACTTTTTTTGCGGAACACAAAACTCTCCTCTTCGGTTCGCCGGTCTCCTGTCGCGCTCACGGCTGAGTGGCACGCAGGGGGGCCGCGTGTACACCACGGTGCACATGCGAGCCCCGGCCGAGGTCCGTGGCGCGTGCTCTCGGCCTTCAAAGTCGCGAATTCTCGCAAGTAACTACGGGGAGGCATTCCGATCTACTAAAGCCAAGCAGGAGAATGGAAGCCCCACAACCTTGAAGATTCTTCTCTGCTGCTGGTTGCTGGCTGCTGCTGTACCATGTTTGATCACACCGTGATCGAGCTCTCTACAATGAGGCCTGGAACAGCAGCACAGTCGTACATCAAGCTCTCTTTTTGTGGCGGCCACGAGCGGCGCAATTGTTTGTGTGCGTGTGTGGGCCATGCCTACTGTCGACCTAAGCAGTAGGTACGCACACGTACATACTCTAAACAACGGTGCAATCCAGTGGATGCTGCGCAGGGGGCAGGATGGCATGACGAACCCACACTTCCTCGGTATTCCAACAGCAACCGCGCAGCCACGGTATAATACGCACTACAAGAGCAACAGCCGTACAGCAACAGACAAACAGTGTTCATGTGTATGTATGTGTGCAGTTTTCACCAGGAGATACAGCAAATACATCCCACGATGTTCACATTTCCACGTACAATTTTGAACTCAACCAAGCACACGTCGTCGACTATCGTCCCGTCACACAGCAGTATGTCCCAGCAGTACTCGGAGCGAATAGGGGCGTCTGTTAATGGCGCTACTCCCCCTTTTCAACTTGCGATACCCCCGGGACGCCGGGAGGTGAGGCTAACCACATCCCGAAGGGGAACTTTGTAGAAGAGTACAGCACTCGTACAACGTAAATACATACTGTACCAGGTACTGGTATATTTTTTTCAATACCTGCTACATCCTACAGCAGTACGACTACGACTTGCTACTCGTATGCCGTACCAATACCACTCCTAATACTACTTGCAGTATTACCGCTACTGCTGCTGCCGCTGCTGCCGCTACTACTGCCGCAGCTATTCCTGCTATTTATACCACTGGCTCGGTGCTACGGTATACCTGGTCTGCTTGGCCGATCATACCATATTGTGTCGCGGTGCCGCCATTCCTGAAGCACACAAAATTCTGCACCACTCCTGTCGTACTGCTGCAGTACGCGTTTCGAACATAATTATTTAAGACGGAAGGCCGCACGTCGAGGGGAATCGACGGAAGGCCTCACGTCGAGGGGAATCGACGGAAGGCCGCACGTCGAGGGGCATCGACGGAAAACACGTGTCTCCTGTCCTTCCGTTTCAACTTGCTCAGCCGCCCCGTCCTGTCCCTGCCCGCGCCTCCCCCGTTGTTCGCGTCTCGAGCACATGACGCCTGTGGACATTCATCAAGATCAAGACTTCCAAGCAGAAGGCGAGGCCCTCGATTTAAACCCCAAGACGTCGGGCTCGTCCTCGAGGCAACAATAAATACGAAACGAAACGATGTTTGCTCTGAACTCGTGTACTCGTATCGCTCGCCGACAACGTTCCGACAACGTACCTAGAACCAACCACACACAGCAGAAACAGGATGGTACCTGGTATATACGTAGGCATGCAGCGTCGCGTCTCGAGTACGTACTCTGTACGGCGAAGTGTGCCCTCCGGAAAAAAAAGGGCGTCACTCTGCCTCACTCTGCATCACTTAATAGAGAGTCTGCTAAATTTGGCAGGCTGAGCATGTGTGTAACCTGAAGGTACCGTGCCTTCTGCAAGAATACGCGGCCGTCTTCGCGAGAGCCGTGTTGTCATACTGTCGAGCATCCCACTCAATGTCTCACCATGATGATGCAAGTTGTGTTGACAGAATGTCGGAACGGTGATGCCGTGATGATAGAAGGTACGTAGAAAGTGGTTTTCGCAACAACGATCCTTTCAAGGACGGATATATCCGGTTCCAAGCAAGAAAAGCGGTACTTTTTGTCCAGCCCGACCTAGAACAGACCTATCTCCGTGCGCCAGAGAAAAGATAGCTTCGCGAGAGGTAGCCTCGCGTCCTGCCTCTGGGGCTGTCCTGTCCTGAGTTGTTGGAACAGCTGAAAATGCGGCTCAATGCGTTGTAGGGGTTTCCATGCTGTTCTAAAGGCGATTGTGCGGTTTTATCGAACAATCGAACATCAACAATCACAACTCATCAACTCATCATCAAGCGGCTTGACAGATCGACCAAACATCATGCGAATCTGGGCTACGAGTAGGAGCACAACGGCGGCGAGGATGGCAGCAACAACGATGGAGCCGATCCCAGATGCCTCGTCAGTGTCAGCGCTCCACGACGGTGGTCCGGACTGGGAGGAGAGAGAAAAGGCTTCGTTTGATAGCCGGCAAGTCCCTGGTCGGTTGACAACACGCAGTAGTTCTGCTGCTGTAGTACCGGGCACCAGTACCAGTACCTGGCAGTAGTTATCATCCTCTCGACCAGCAGTCGTATCCACGCACAAGCAAGTGCTGATACAGCAGTAGTAGCTAGTTGTAGTTCGCTATAAGGTCCGAGCTACTCGTGGCTATCATACCCTCACATGCCAGCAGTCGCTTCCTGGAATGGAGGCCACGGTATACGAAAGCCAGCTGGCGAAACAAGCGAGACCCTTCGCACGTTAAAATACTGGGCGTGCGTCGATGTTTCCGCGGCAGCATGCGACATTTATTTGATCTCCAATTAATTCGAGTATGATCTTGAATGTATGAGCGTCGTCGACGAGTTTAGTTCAAACGAAGCAGCCGCAGTTTTTGTATCCTCCAAACATCGCCGTACCCGCGCTCGAGTAACACGCAAAATACAGACACGTACGCAGCATGACGAAGTCCCCTACCAGGTAGCTGATTTTCTCCCCGTTGCAGAGAGAACCAACTTGAACGTTCGCCCGAGTAGGGCGTGTTATCTTATCACCCGTTTTATGACCCTGGTACGAGTACGAGGCACCTATACCTGTATACGGTAAACGTCGCCCGTACATAGATGTTCCTGCTGAGGCTGCATAGTGGCAAGCAGAACCCCAGAGTAACGAGTACCCGAAGAGATTGATCTCAAGGTCGCTATTTTAGACGGCCGCGCTGTAGTATCCCTGCAGTTGTTTTCACCCCGAGACCTTGACGGAGCCCGGCGTGGGTTTCCATGCCCGTCCCCCACGCACGGATACACACCTAAGAGCTGCTCGTAGATGTTTTTGCAGCGAGCAGCAAGCAACCCCAGGGGATAAGCTTTACTTGCACCAGAGATTGGCTCTGAAGGCCACTATTACGGGGGACCATAGTTAATAGGACCTATCGTATTCATAAAAACCTATATATTTAACCATTTTTACTAACAATATTTGGTGCTATTAACTATGGTCCCCCGTAATAGTAATAGACGGCCGCGCTGTGCGCATCTCTGCAGCTGTTCTCGCCCCCTAGACACTCAACGAGCTGGTGGCGGGTTTCCATGCCCCCCCCCACAACCCTCTTCGTTGTTTGTGGCGAGGATGCCTTACGCAGAAGTCTGCCTTGTGTAGACAGTACCGGCAATGGTGGGTTCCCAGACCGCCTCACAAGCGGTTTTCACTAGGATGCAGCCCACCCTTCATGCGACTCACCCGACGTCTATTGGCGATTGGTGCTTCTTGATGTCAGCTATGTCTGCCTGGTCGGTGAGAACCCGACGTGCTCAGTCGCGGCACTGCAGAGATGCGAGGGTCTATAGCTCATGGAACAATGGCCATGCTGACATGAGTACACCCCCCCCCCCCCCCCTCTTTTTCGAAGTCGGGTATAGGTGCCTAAGGGAAGGCTACGTTACTATGATGAACATATTCCCCCGTGTCCACTGACACCTCTGTGAGGTAATTTCGAATTTTGGATACAATCAATCCTTGTCAAGCATGACCCTCGCACTTTTTGTTGTTGTTGTTCTTGTTGCAATTTAAGTTTTGAAGCCGTTTCGAGCGATACCCCGCTGCGGCGATGTATTGACCAGAGAAAGGGGTTGAGTTCTCAAGTCTGCGCAGCAACGTAGATATTTTAAGCCTTTCGCCCGCCGTGTAACACTATTATCACACTATTACGGGGGACCATAGTTAATAGGACCAAATATTGTTAGTAAGAATGGTTAAATATATAGGTTTTTATGTATACCATAGGTCCTATTAACTATGGTCCCCCGTAATAGGGTGATAAGATAACACACAGCCTCGGACGAATTTTCAAGCTACTGTTGTAGTTTCATCAACAAACGGGGTGAGTGTAACCGCCGAGCGACGCGTCTTTAGAATCATCTCGACGAGACCTTCCCAAGGGCCTCTTTTTTCGTTGTTGTGCGTCCCCCCCCCATGGTTGGAAGAAATCGGCCACGAAGTTCGTCGCAAGGGTGTGTGTTGTCTTATCACATGCACGTGTTATTCGGTATGCATTTACTCTGACATGTACACCATACAGCGGTTTCCAGAGGAGTGTAAGTTCTCAAGTGTGTATACTGTAGCAACGCAGAGACATGATTGTGAAGAAAGATGTAGAGATACATACCAGGTAAGCTGGTAAGGGGCACAGGGATGTCGGTGCTGGGTAGAGCACGCTGCTTGTAGATCACGAACTTCTTATTAACGCTCCTCAGGAAGGAAGAGAACTCAAGTGAGTAAGGGGGGTTTCGTCGGGGACACAACTCAGCCCAGACGTTGACCAAAACCAACCTGTATGCAAATACAGTCTATCGGGGCGTTGTCCCACAGAAGATTCCCAACTATAACAGAATGTCCCCGACCGGGACGTTGTCATACAGAAGGTTCCCAGACTTGGAACATAATGTTCTGCGGGCAAAGGGGGTGTCTGAACTACTCCACAGAATATTCCCTAAGAGCTATGAATAACCATATTAGATTCGCCTGCAGAGATATTCCTACGTGTCTGCATGCCACCATATACTACCTGTCATTCGTCTACAGGTATACCTGGTACTTCGAAGTATCTGGTATCTGCAAAGAGCTATGTGCAACGATACAAGGATCCGCATTTGGGTATATGCGTTCCTATACAATGGATGTGCTACTCCACCACATAACCCCTCGAATAAGGTTCGATGCAGTAACCAGAGTACCAGAGCGCTAACGTTCCAATTCGCTCAGTCGATGCGGCAACTCAGAGATGGAAAAGTCACTTAACCCTTTAGTACTGCGGTCCCGTTTGGGGGCCAGACTACTTAGAATTTGAGTGTTTCGTCCCCAAAACGGGGCTGCAGTACTAATAAGGTCAAGTAGGTGTAGCAAGGAATGTGTGTCCCAAACGAGCAGTCGCTGCAGCAGTTCGGTGCTTGAGTCGACCCGGCAACTCGGAGATGTACTTCGATGCAACGACGCATATCTGTAAGCCCTCTTTAGACACTGCAATAACCCGAGCATGAGAGGGTTCGGAGTAGTTTCGTCGGTGTCACGAATCAGAGATGCCAGTCATTTAGTGGGTGCAGCAACTCAGATCTGTAAGCTATTTCGTCGATGCAGTAACTCAGATCTGTATCGTACGTATGGTAGGATAACTCCTGCAGTTTTTACGAGAAGTGTATGCAGTGACGCAACCGATGCAACTCCTCCCGTCAGTGCAGCAACTCCAAGACAAACCCCCTTTGTCGACGAAGTAACTTAGAGAGGCAGAAGTCGTTCAACCTTTATTTTTTTACATCCTCACGCGGTGGATAGGTGAAAATATAGCTTAACCTCACCACACTTCCACTTTAAAACTATGTGTCGTGTCGTGTGTCAATTTAACCAAACTCGTCACTCCCTTCGCAGCAGCAGTCGCTTATTTATAGTCGAGGTAGGTACAGGGTGCTACGTCCTGTTAGCGTGGCGGATGCGAAATCCCAGACGTGTGTGGTACGCACCGGATACAAGGCACACTGCTTTGCCGCTCGCCATTGTCCGCAACCCGCTGATGTAATCTTGCTCCGATTCGCACGGCGGAACGGCCGCCCTTCTGGTTTCGTGACACCGTTTGCAGGCGCGGGAGCAACGTCTGGTACCGGAGATGGTCTCCCAAGTCCAAGGCGGTTGCCATGCGTAAGTGCAACTCACGCTGGACGCGGTATTCTATCGCATAGCACCGTCACACCACGATGGGACTGGCAAGGCTAGTCGCCGCTGTAGCGGCAGGACTGCGTTGCGCCGCAGTTGTTGCGTGATGGGTACCTCTGAAGTCTGCCGCTTCGCTTGATGCCGCTCCAAGGGCTTCCACAAAATATGTCGGAAGGGTGTGTATTTTTTTGTCTAGAGCGTCGAGGACCTCGCGAATAATGTTTCGTGTGTGTGTTCCAATGCCTGCAGCTTCTTCGGTAGTTTCCACGAAAGGTACCGTTGGTGGGGAGTTTGCGTGGCTGCCCAGTTCCGCCGAAACCGTAGAGGTCGGTGATGCTGCAGCCCCCGGTGAAAACAGCTTATCCTAGAGCCGTGGCGCTTGCTGCAAATGGGGTGCGGTGGTGTTACTTCTCCGTTTCCCCTCGCTCTCAGACGCCCGAAACAGGACGCCCCCCCCTTCTCCCTCAAGAACGATGACGCTCCCACTCTGTACGTAGACTACATCCAGTCGAGCATTCGGCGTTCACCGCTTCCTAAAACCTACCCTCCCCCCACCCCACCCCACCCCACCCCACCCCACCCCACCCCACCCCACCGCGCCGCACCGCACCGCATCCCACCGTACCGCACCGCACCGCACCGCACCGCACCGCACCGCACCGCACCGCACCGCACCGCACCCCACTCCGCTTTCCGTGCGCGAGCGCGGCAGTGATGATCGCCCACGGGTTGCATTCTCATGGAGGGCGATGGGCGAGAGTGGCCCACCACTACACAGAGAAGGGATATCTCGTCTACGCCAACGATCACATCGGACACGGCTTGTGAGTGAACCCCTGAGTCATTCACATAACCTTCAAATAGTACCTGCACAAGTTACTTGTAGTAGTGATTCTCCGGGTATGGAAAAAAAAAATTGTGTGTGTTTTCTTCCTTCAATCTAAAATGGGTCGTTTTGGTAGACGAACAACCGCCAGTACCACAAATATTCATGGGCCTTTTTAGAAAGAAAGAGAGTTTTCGAAAGTCCATGCATACACGCAGCCGAAATAAAAACACGCTAACAGGATATATCTCCGTTGGGACCCCACGTATCGCGACTAAACAAAGTGAAAAAAATGTCGTTCTTATATCAGAACGTGAGCGGGCAGCCTATAGCACGATAGTTGATGCTATGGGTGCGTCGTAGCACTCCTTGTATGCAGTGGTCCCTCCATAGTGCCGGTATGAATCAGCCACTTCCCACGATGGTGAATCCCATCTGTTGCCTGATGATAGCGATTCTACAGGCAGGCACTATAATAGCGGGCAGCCGGCACTCGGGGAACCCCCACTGTACTGGGCTTCGACATGAAGAGCGCCAACACCTATTATACCCTTTTCATACCGGCTCGCGTTGCTTCGTGTGATCGATGCTGAAATTGTCGTATAGTTTTCGTCGGTTTTGTCCTTCTCGAGTTTCCGGAAGGGTTCAAGGCTGACGATAATGGTGCACTTCGAAGTATTTTTTTTTCGTCGTGTTTTCACTACTCCCAAGTTCCGAAAGGGTCAAGGTTGATTAAAAAATGTATACGTACTCGTACATTTTGGTCTTGTTTTCCCTCTCAAGATTCCAAAAGCGGGCAAGATTGTTGAAAACTGTTTTGTTTTTCTGTCGTTCTTTTCCTCTCAAGTTCCGAAATGATCCATCAAGGTTTTGATGAAAAAGGGTAAAAAAATTTTTTTGCCGTCATTGTTCCCCTGTAACTTCCGAAAGAGATGGACTGGTAACTTTTTTTTCATCATATTGCCCGTCTCGAGTTCCTGAAAGGGTTAAGGGTGATGAAGTGGACGATTGTTTTTCGTCATTCTCCCCCCTCTCACGTTCCGAAAAAGTTTTGAAGGTTGATGAACTGGCCCTCGGTGGGCTCTTGTGCGTAGCTGCATATATGTATATATATATATATACAAATATGTTTTTATTTTTTCGGTGCTCAACTGGTGACAATGGTGGTGATGGTGATGGGGATGGTGACGATGATGAAGATCAGGATGATAACGGTGGTGATTGTGATGAGGATGATGGTGGTGATGATGATGATGATGAGGGTAGTGAGGGTGATGATGATGATGATGATGATGGTGAGGATGATGGTGATGATGATGATGATGATGATGATGACGATGGCGACGATGATGAGGATGACGATGATGGTGGTGGTAATGATGATGATGGTGATGACGATGGAAGATGATGGTGGTGGTGCTGATGACGATGACGATGATGATGATCCTATCACATAACCTGATTTTCCTGGAATGTATCACGGGGGTGCATACATACAATAGTAATCAGAGCCCACGATAGACCCGAAAACCACACATCCCGCTATCTTTACAAAACCTCATTTGGTTCCTACTACAATGGTCCCACGTAATAGTGGCCTGCGCTCACAAAAACTCAGGCTAAGAAGCGTCCCGTTGGAATATAAAACTTAATGATGCCTTGCACCGCAGCAGTGTCAGCTACTACTACTGTAGGTAGGGTGATGGTCGTGCTCATCGGCGCGCTCTCGTGTGAAGCTGGTTCGTGGGCTTGCCCGCACACAACACGATGCATTCTTAGGTTCACCCAACTACCTGGTATCATACACCCACCACCACCGCTCATTTCGCAGCGATGGTTGTAAGGGTAATGCAAAAGCTGCAGCAGTACATATTATACGCCCACAACCGGTCAACGATTTTCGTTTGCCGTTTTCGCCGGTGCTTGTCCACTCCTTTTTGTCTTGCCGGCGATGGGGCACGAGGACAGAACCGCGCAGGGGCCAAACGGAGGAGCGATTGGCATGGTGGACGACCACACCAAGATGACCGACGATTTTACGGAGTTCGTCGAGAAGATGGTGAGCTTCTTTCGTGTCCCAACATTTTGTTTTGCGGTGTGTTCCCGGTTTTTTCTATTTTTGGCTCGTCAAGTGAACCGAGCTGAACGCGTAGATTGGTACCCCTGGTATGCTTCAATGCTCAACGAGCAGAACAACGGTGCAAGGAAGAGCCTGATCTTGATTCAAGATGTCAGAAGGCGTGTCTGTCGTGGGAAAACGGGCACGGCCAAGGGTAAAGGACCGAGTATTCCACACTAAAACCTAGTAGTTTGGCGCCCGTCAAGGAAAACTATTACGTAGAGCTGTGAGTCGGCACGCCTTGAGTCGCCGACCAGGTATTAGTCGAAACGATAGTCAGCCGTTTCCCGGAGGTGACGACTATCCGACGTATTGGGTTTCCATACTTGAAGGAAAGATTGTTGAATGCGTGAGACATTTTTTTTCTTGTGAACGGGGTCCTCTTGGACGGGGGGGGCTAGTTTGGCTCGCTTCGCTAGGTCGGTAAGTCGACTGGCCATCAGCTGGCTTCGCCAGCCGGCGTGCTGACTACGGGAAGATAGTTGACCAACGGCGCCTACCGATTAGTTACAAGTCGTGAAGTGCTGCTGACTTATAGCTCTGTTACCTCAGGAAAAGTTTAAAATTGACTCCCGACACATTTGTCGTCGATACGCGCGTGCACACGGTTGAAGTGCGGGCTGTGCGGCCATATTTCGGCGCATGTTTGCGATGATCTAGCCTCATGTTAGTGCTGTTGACGCTACGTGTCGGATTTTCAAATGAGGATCGTTACCACGAGCTTATACCACTGCTGTTCCAGTACTGTGTGTAGCATATGCAAGGCACATACTTCGAAGTATATATAGGATACTCCGGCTGTTTAGTTACGGGAATTACCAAACAAAAGCATGCGAAGTTTGCTAAAGTCGACATTGATTTCAGAATTAGTTTTTGTTCCCGGGTTTTGTGTCAGACAACGTTCATGTGTAGGGGCCGGCCATGGGTTAGGATCGGGGTTACACAAGACCCCCTCCTTGCAAGATGTGGTCGAAAAACAAAACCTTGTGGAGACGTTAAACAATGCATATATAATAGCAAACCCCACAAGGTTTCGATAACCTCTCGATTCGGTACGCATAATGGTGTGCTTTATTGTTCAACGTCTCCAAATGATTTTGTCACATCCACGTTATACAGGGGAGGGGGAAGTCCCGGCCACCTGCGTAGGGTCGCATAGGCGGCTCCGCGAGGGTAGCTTACCACTTACTCGAGCAAATGGTTGACACACCATGTCTACGAGACGAATAGGACTGATCCCAACCCTGAACCAATCAGACCGAGCGAACCATGGGTGAGCGTTGTTCCCTTTGTCTCGTACGCAGTGTATCTCAACCATTTTATCGAATTACTGTATTATAGTGGTAAACCCTACTGCTGTGCTGTTTCTTTCTACAGATGAACCGGCCAGTGATGGCGGAGCATCCTCAAAACGCCTCGCTATCAACGGCGACAGCGAGAGTCAACCTTCGATTTTGCCCCTCGCCGAACATCTACAGACCGACACCAGTTGTTGTCAACCATTCGTTCCTATTGATAGATACTCTTTACGAAACTCTATTTGCTGAGCCCCTGCTAACATCTGACACCAACCGAACTCCGGCGTGGTCAACAATTCCACACACGGGGCCCATGACGATCTGCGGTAGATCATATACCTGATATCATTCGTTTGCCACTTTGAGTGGTTGTTCAGGATCTGTACGAGTACAGGTTGTACAGATCCAACCCAGGAGAGATGCGTAATATCGATGATGCAGATCATCATACGGCTCCCACCCGGCAACACGAGCTATAATATATTATTTCCGTTTCATATCAGGAATAAATCTACAAATGTATATTTTGCCATGGACGATCTTGATCATGAAGTGAGGATCTGATCTGTGTGATCTATCTGACCTTTCTGATATATCTGATCTATATGATCTATACGATCTGCCTGATCTGTCTGATCTGTCTGATCTATCTGATCTATCTGATCTATGTGCTGTGTGGACCATTCCAACGGTCGTGACAGTACAGTATACAGTACCAGTACAGTACTTCGGGCATAACGTACTTAGAGGCCCAAGAGTGTACCTCGAAGCACTGGGGCTTATGCAGTATACTGGACATAACCAACATCTATCTTTTATTGCACTACCGTATCACACTATGACACGAATACCACACGGGTGGTAAGACAACACACCCCCTCTGACGAATTTCACGAAGCACTGGGGCTTATGCAGTATACTGGACATAACCAACATCTCTCTTTTATTGCACTACCGTATCACACTATGACACGAATACCACACGGGTGGTAAGACAACACACCCCCTCTGACGAATTTCATTCATTCCTTTTTCTTGAAAACGAGGAAAGTGTAAACGCCGAGCGACGCGTCTATGGGAAAATATCTCGGCTAAGTGTTTCCAAGGCCACCGCTTTCGTCGTGAGTACCTTCTTTCATGGATTGGAGATAACCGGCTCTGAAGATCGTCCGAGGGTGTGTGTTGTCTTGATTATAGTATACGATGCACGAAATAATGACAAAAAAAAAACTTTTACCGCCCGGCGTGCACTACCGCGCGTTTGTAACCCGGCTTTCTACATGGGTGCACGTATTTTCTTCAGCAACCGCCGGGGTGCCTTTGCGCTTTGACCCGCTGCGTCACGGGTATAATCGCGTTCAGTTCTTGAGGGGGGTAATCTCTCTGCGGGTACAGAGGTGCTAAGTTAGTTTAACGTGGCAAAGCCAGACTGCTCAAAGCTGGGCCAGCCGGCACGTCAGACTGTTTCCGCAGCTTTCAGACCGCGCCCACTGCTGCAACATTGTTTACCGCGGCAAACCCAGGCTGCTCAAAGCGGGGCCAGCCAGCACCTCATTCTGCTACCGCAGCTTTCAGATCGCGCGGTCACTGCTGCAACATTTTTTTCCCGCCCCATTGTTTTCATTTTCTTTTCATCCTCTGGCGGATGGATAAAGGTGCGGCTTATCCCCTTTGAGAACCCCGTGATAGCGACCAGAGCAATGGTTGATAACTTCGGTGCTGTCAACCATCGACGAGCAGCGTGAGCGCCCAGCAGTATGGGTAGGGTCATGTTGGGTCATGTTGCGCCCGTGCCGTACCACGTACGTTTTTGCCTCAGGAGGCAATAGTTTCACAGCGGTTGAGCTCCTCGAGTGACAATCTACCGGTTCGTAGCATACTTCTGCTATTAACAATGTACTTGAGCATCTGTCTCCTAAGAGGACTCGCGCATTGAAGTCTTGGTCCGGCTGCACAAACCTTCTTTTTTTTTTGTCGGCGACGTCGTGTTTCGGGGAGAGAGATATTGAGCTTCTCGTTGCAAGGGTCTCATAAAAAGAAGGCGTCATCCGCTAACATGGCGTTCTCTTGCATGCCCTCGCCCCTTTGCCCGCACGGCGCGTAACGCGTCCTCAGGTTGACAAGGAGGAGGACAAAACCCTGCCCGTGTTCATTCTGGGGCACTCCATGGGGTCCCTCGTGGCCACGGTCTCGGCCGAGGAATGCGTGCGACACCCCACCATCGGCCCTCGGTTCAAGAAGCTGGTGCTTTCAGGCAAGCCACCGATACGTGCGTCGCTCGCGTCAGTCAGCTCGGTCGCGGAGTCGACCTCAGAGCTCCCGAAAAACAAACACTGTTCGGGAATGGATGCGAGACGGCGAAAAGGGCAATTTTATTTTTGAAGGCAAACCCATCTCGACGCGTTTTTGTTCTTGTTTTCCAGTTTTTTTTTATTGTCTTTTTTTTTTGTGCTTACATACCTGGGTATGTGGTTTTTGCGGTTCTCAGAGCGAAACTAAAGAAAAAACAATCGTCGCTCCCTAGGTCTAGCATCAGAAAAGGCTACCCTCAAGACCGCTGAATTCGCACAGGGGGCTCGATCGTTTTTTGAGCGCTGTTCGTAGTTTTCTCGACAACGGTAAGGGTGCTAAAAGTCGAACGTGCATCGATCACATTTTCGGAAGGCTCTATCGACCAGATCTTATCCCCGAAAACACCTTGAGGTTCGGTATTGGCGAACCTTCCCGTTCTGCAGAAATAAATCGAGCGCTGCTAAACGTTTGCACCCTTGCTGTGCGGACTTGACACTCTTTACGGCATGCTGCTGACGCCTGCTACCGTACGGCTTGCATTGGGGGTACTGAGCGCTCTCTTGTCAATCTTTTCTGACGGACGGGTTTCTCAGCTTCAGAACCCCCCGATACCGTTATAATTTATTCGTGGTAACACTATATTATTCGTTCTACGACCTGGGAGGACACGCATGCATACGCGCATCGTGACGACCCTCTTGTGATGCCGCACGACCTTCCTGGTAGCAGACGAGTCACGAGAGCGCACTTTGCTTCTCGTGTTTTCAAGGTCGCTACACCTCGGCCAAAGGAGGTTTAGCTAAAACCCTATCAGGAGCCAAACTGCGTACAAATAAAAGTTCTAGTCTAACTTCAAGTAATTTGTACCCGAAGCGGAAGTGCGGTCCTAAAAAAACACGTTCGGACCCCGAGATAGCGACCAAATCAACAGATGACCTTCTTGTTACCAACGTTCTAGGATTGATCGATTGGGCTTGCGCGGGGGGTACAAAGAACCGCAATGTGAATTCCGCGATTTTTTTGCCTGCACCGCTCGCTTGCTTTGCTCTGGTTTGCTTTTGCTTTGCTTGGTGTCTTCCGCTTCTCACACGAGTACTGCTTGTTGGTTGGTCTGGGTGTTGAGGATAGCGACGAAAGCAGCGACAGCTTTGGTGTTTTCAACCTTTCTCGTAGAGCAGCGTCAGCATGTTGCGCCCGTGCTGGTAGGATCATAATTCCGCCCGTTGGTGCTGTACGACGCCTTGCATTGTAACTCGAACACCAATTGCTTAGTGTCATTCGCCAATCAGGCAGTGGCCGTTGCTGTGATCGCCTATTTCTTATCGTGAATCTTTCCCTCTGGAGTCTCAAGAGGGTTTAGAAAAACCCGTTTCGAACTGCACCTGCGTTTCGGGGACACATTATTAATATCACGGGGGGCATGGTAATACGTAGAAAATACACATTAATCAGAACCCACTATGGACCCTAAAACCGTACTAGTATACCCCCATACAGTATGTTTACACGCCATGTTTGGTTCCGATTGCTACGTTCTCCCCTGATACTAAAGTCAAATTCATTTTGCAGGAGGGAAAACGGTTGACCTCTACCGACGGGGGGCCCTATAAGGACCGTGATTCCCTCCGCTTTTACACTCGCTTCTTTCTCTGTTGCTGCCCCCAGGCTGTCCGATTGTTCCTGGACCTTCCTCCGCCAGCCCGTTCGGGTTCCGGTGCCTCTACCCGCTGACGAAGTGAGTGCCTCGGGGTCGGCCTCATTGCGCAGTTGATCGCCAGCTTTCGTGCATGCTACGAGTAGCGGTTGACGGTCGCGTTCGACAGGCGCTTGGTATTTCCGCGTGGTTGCAGACCACGGCCCTGATGATGATGATGATGATGATGATGAGGATGATGATGATGATAATGGTGGTGGTGGTGAGGATGACGAGGATAATGAGGATGATGATGATGATGATGATGTTCTCACGTTAGGTAATTTCGCTGTTTTGACAAATCTAGCCCGTGGTGTTATATGGATTGCCTTGGGCTGGGTAATCGATCGGTGTTTCACCCCTAAGCTCAGTAGGTAACACCTTCACATTTGACGTCGTCAAGGTCACGGGTTCGATCCTCACTTCAAACGTTTCTTTTACAGAAACGCTTGCGCGTGCACACCTAAAAACACACATCTCCCTGGACGCCCAGGTACTGAAACGAAGCGGGTAGGTCAGATCCCACCCAGGCGATAAATATCTGGAAGATACAAATCCCATCAATTTCCTGCTGAGTGCTACGCTTTCCTTTGATCGATACAGAGTAGTAGTCCATGCCTCCTATATGCCAAGACATCCGCCAGACAGGCCTGCCTTACTCTTTATAAGCCTGAAAGCGTATGCTTTGCAGCATGCCTTGCCGAGGAAGATACAGCAGTGCCCAAATACCTATCCAATTGAATGCCCCAAAGACCCCGCCGTTCAGAGGGGGGGAGAGTGTTATAAGGATTACCTTGGGCTGGGTAATCGATCGATCAATTACCCATATAGCTCAGTAGGTAACACCTTCACAGTGGTCACAAAACAGGCTATACGGGAAAAAACGTATTTATTGAAGAAAACAACAGAGTAGAAAAATAATTGACGCAGTACCAGTACGCGAGGAAACAGTGCTAACCAGCTGTGGTATACCATCCCGTGTCACTTGCAACCAAATAATACCAGGAGCATATCCAGGGTATATACACCCGAAAAAAGTAATAGAAATATGGAGAAAGGCAGAACACTACGTAGAACAGCTAGGTATTGCCCGCCAGTGTGAGAAGGGTGTTGCTTATTGCCGTGGGGGTATTACGAGCACCACGGTCTCGGCGGTAAGCGCCAAGAATGCCTCACATGGGACACAGCGAAAAAGGATAGGTTGAACGCTGTGTGACGTTCGTACGGAGAACAGGACAACACTTGCGTTTCTTATCAGCCCGTTTTGTAACCGCGAGTTAGATTTTAGGGAAATTAGTTTTTTTTACGCGAGAACATTATCATCATCATCATTGCCATCATCATCATTATCATCCATCATCATTATCATCCATCATCATCCTCCTCATCGCCCTCATCAAAACAAAATCAACAACATGAAACCGACGGCCCAGGTATGCCGACGGCCCAGGTGTGTGTACACGCGCGCCCCGCGCCCCCACCGCGACCCCCCAGCGACGCTTAGCTCTCAGGTCTAAATTAAACGCATACGGCGGCAAGGGTACACATAGAGGTCCCCCAGTAAGGCGGTATCCCGATGTAAGGCGATCGAAATCACTTGGCGCGACTGGGGAATGACACTCATAACCGGGAATGAATATGGCGGCTTCCCCCAATAAGGCGGTCACATTTGCCTCGGCACACCACCGCCTTATATGAATGGGGGACACCTACTGTATACCAATACTGGTATGTATTGAGGCTCCTCGCTTGAGGAGGTCTTGAACCAAAAATAACAAAGCGCACGCCGCCGAGCGGTCCCAGGGCCGAGGTATGCACCTACTGATCAGGCGTACCTTGTTACAGTACGTCCTGTATAGCCTAACACCGGAGGGATGCCTTATCGGGTGGTCGGTCCGTTCAGCTGAGGAGCCCGCCCGTCATATATACTTTGACCGAAAAGCGCTGCTACAGCGGTAGGTGGTCTCTCTATGGTGCCGGTTGAGTGGTGCCGGTCGCCCGCTATACCTTCTTTCTTTTTTATCCTCCGGAGGATTGGTGAAACTATAGCTCAAGCCCACCACATGCCGTACGTAGTGCCTGTGAAATCGCTTGGCCCTTGGCGCAGATGGGATCCAACCAGTGCGGCAGTGTGCGGAGTGTATAGTGCTGGTTGCCGTCATAGTGCCGACATTGTTGGCTGGCGCACACCGGCACTATAAAGGCGACTGGCACTACTATGCCCCCATCGTAGGAGGCGTCTTGGAGCGTTTGTTTCCACGGTTTTCATGCGTCGAAGTACCTGTCCTGCATCAAAACAGTGTTGTACAAACATCGGCGAACGAAATCAGCGAAACACGAAACCGACGACCCAGGTACATACTGCCTTCCGCCCTCGCTATAAACTGGGCAAGCATCGTCGTGATGGCTGACAGGTCTACCCCTATATCTATATCGCTCTGTCGCCCAGTATTAGGAGCGTTTGTGTGTTAACACTCAGTCAAAGCGGCACTTATGTATCATTTCAAGGGTGTTGTTCAGTACCATGTAGTTGGTAGAGTACATACTCTGGGATGCCCGGGTACCAAAGCTGGGGATATTGGTCATACCCAGGGTAGCGTACGGTGTTACACTAGGGTGATGAGATAACACACACCCTGGGATGAATTTCAGAGCCGATTTTCTCCGAAAAATGCCTCAAGGGGGGGCATACGCGTACGAAAATGGCGGCTTTGGTGAGTTTTCGTCGAGGCCTTTCCTTAGATGGGTCGCTCGGCGGTTGCACTCTCCCCGCCATCGAGATATTCAAACTGGAAATTCGTCCGAGGGCGCTTTTTATCTTCAAGTATTATCCGGTACCCGGGTAGATACCCGGGTACATCATACCCAGGTACACCCAGAGTGTATATCTTCGACTGAACACACGGTTAGTTAGCCGCCGCCACCGCGACTCTCCCAGCGACTCTTTAGCGAACATAACCACCCTCGAGATTATGTGTTGACGCGCGCTTACGATAGGGGTAGGTAGCACTCTTTGCCTTGCAAGGCAAATGTTTCTGACTGACGGGGCTCCTCAAATGAGGGATTACGCAATTATGAATAGGCCTGCCTTATGTTTGGAACCCCTTTTGTGTTCTACTGAGATGAATGATTCGTCGTTGCACCTGCAGTAGTCCATGGGATTTTTTCATTGGGTTAACCATACAATTATCGTCTAAAGTCAGTTTTTGGGGTGACTTGCTACCAATATAGAGCTCTTCGAACGAGGAGCCCCAGGAACATTTCAGGCTGTCGCGTGATTTTTTTTGTGTCTGTCGCAATCGCTGCTTCCCCTGTCATCCACCCAACCCTATCCAACTTAATCCAATCCAACCCAACTCAGCCCAACTCAACCCAACTCAACCCAACCCAATACAATTTACTCCCACGCAGAAACGCCGCCATGCTGCGGAGGCTGGCAGGAATGATGGCTAGGATGGACCCGAAAGGCCCCGCGGCGCCGATAGATCAAGGTGTGTGACGCACTGAAATGGCGAATGGTGAATAAAGTGGTTTACGTTGTTTTCGCTTATCGGTTCGCTTATTCCGCTCTGTTTATGTAGCAACACCGCTGCGTCGCTTGTGTACTGGGACATCTGACACATCGGACAGAGCAACCCACCCCCGCTTCCCGTTCTAGATGTTTCAGGGCAGATAATTATTAGATGTTTTATCTCTATGATCTGTATGATCTATATGATCTGTAGGATCCAGTTCATATTGCCGGGTGGTAGCCGTGTGACTTGCACGATCTCTGTACATGTTTCCTGGGTTGGATCTGCACTGTACAGATCCTGCACAACATCTCAACACGGCAGGTAACGATCTACAGGATCTATCTGATCTTTCCGTAGATGATCCATCCATTCGACGTCCGCATTTTTCTTTCCGTTCGCCCGTTCTGTCCTCTGTTTGCACGACAGGCCGCATGGTTTGTGTTTAGGATGGATCGAATATGTTTATGGATCACGTGGCAGAATAATACGTGTGGCTCACATATTCTGTCGGTGTACCCTCCTACTTTGTCTGTCTCGATAGCCCGCCCCGGTTATCTGATATTTAGTTCAGCTCAGTGTATGTACTGTCAACTTCCCCTTCCCTCCGCGTGCGTGCCTTTCATCAACCAACCCTCCGTCACTTCTGCCCCGGGTTTTGACGCATTTGCAAGGTGCGCTGTCGAAAGACCCGACTGTGGCGCTGGAGGCTAAGGCCGACCTTCTCATGGTCAAGGGCAGCGTCAGAAACAAGACAGCTTTCGAGGTGGTGAAGCTGATCCAAGCCGCGAAGGAGAGCGCCAGCAAGGTATAATACAGCGTACGCCGCGCGCTTTTTCGCCGTGCAGAGCGTGATCTTCGCCAAAAAAACGACGAAAACAGTTGCGCGTTCGTAGAATATATGTATACGGCGGGGTCACCTTTTGTTTTTGTCTCGAACTTTGTTGTTTCTTAAACGCGCGGAGTTTCCAGGAACATGTTGTGGTGATTCCTCTGGCGATCCGGACCGCACCAGGGTTTTTTGGTTGAGACTTGCTAACTGAGTTACAGGGACTTTTCTAAAACATCAGCCCCCCCTCATTGAGACCGCTTGCTGTTTTTCACGTTTTTTACTAAAGCATCAGCCCCCCTTAGCGGGCGTTCCTTCGGCAATGGTATGTGTAGGCTTATCAACAATGCGCCGTAGAGATCCGCCCGCTAGGTCCTTGAGTACGCTATTAACAGAGTTCACCTATAGGTTTTAGATGGTTGTGGCGAGGCATGCCAACTAACTGACCTGAGCGTTTTATCGAACATGAAGCACACATCCGAGTAGCAAAAAGCACGCCATGACAGATGGTAAAGACGCAAAAAAAACTCTGCAAATCTGTGGCGCGCAGCTACAGCACTGTACTTTCAATACCTAGCCAACTAGTGAGCTAGTCGGTGGCTTATTGTCAGCTAAGTCACAGCCCTGTCGTCCGCGCTCAGTCACGCGCTCGTCCCTGTGAGCTATGACACATCGGTATGTGAGCCGAACGTTGATTGAGGCCCTTCGAGCACAACACAAGATAAACGGGTTATGTTGGTTCTGTTGGTCTATTGTCTCTTGAGTTTTTGCGGCTAGGTATCCGTCGGGTGTGGCGAAGTATGTACCTCGAATGCGAACTGACCGACGTGTTTATGTGTTTACTACCAACAACAAAAAAATCAAAATCCAGGCCACAAGCAAACGCACACCCGGGAGACACACGAAGACGCAAAAACTTCGCAAAATTGCCTCACGGTAAAACCTAGAGTAAATACCACCTGGTAGGTAATACCTAGCCAACTAACAACTGCCGTTAAAGACTGTTGAGTTCGCACAGGGAGAGATGCGGTTGTTTTTTTCAGCGCTCTATGCTTCCAGAACGGGAAGGCTTTCCAATGCCAAACAAGGCGTTCATCGGAAAGATCTGATCGAGGGAGAGCATCCCGAAAATAGTATGTTCGACGTTAGCACGCTTTTACTGTTGTCGAGGGAAAGATGCGCTGAAAAACGATTGCACCCGCGTGAGATCTCAACGCTGTTCGCGGTAGTGGGCAGCTCATTGTCAGCCAACTCACAGCCCTACCGGCAATGGTCTCGGTTTGGAGGTTGGCGGCGGACGAAAGCCCGCGTCGCCGCTTACACCATGGGCTATGTGCGTCGAAGGACTACGACTCTCTTTGGAAATTCCCAGGATATTTCAGCACACGAGGAAACACGAGTATTTCGTCACGATACCATTCTGAAAGCCCCCCCAGTTGCCGGCGATAGTTCAGGGGGCCTTGACTGTTGCCTGTCTCTGCTTGACGGAGGCCAATTCACGCTTTTAGAACTGTAGTCCCGTTTTGGGGACAATCCATTCAAAAATTCCAAGTAGTCTGTACCCAAAACGGGACTGCGGTACTAAAAGGGGTAATAAACTGGCGCGTGAAGTGTGGAGGCGTGCTACGACAGGGGTACGTACTGTAGCACTTTTCGGCCGAAATATTTTCCTGACTGACCGGGCTCCTTAACCCAATATCGATGGGAAACCGTTAAAAGTGCTGTACAGCGACATGTTTTTTTTTCGTAAAATAGGCTTGGGGATTGATTATTCATCGAGTTGCAACTTTAGCTTTCCTCTAGATTGGTTTGGGTGAGGTATGGACCTACTATACTATAATCAGGCGAGCATAATAACATCAGAATAATTAGGTTCTACCCCTATAAGGCAAGCACGCCTCCTGTAGGCGTTTGCGATTTACTCCCGTTCCAAATATCGCCCCGGACGAAACCCCTCGTGCTTGGGTTGGCGCTCCGATTGCCGCCGCCAATGAAACCCCTTGTACTTTTGTTGGCACCACGGCCATGATATCATGCCTCCTCCCGATCATGTTGGACGCGCAGCAGCGCCAATATCCTTTGTTCCGAGCCCGGACGGTTTCAAGGTTGTTCATCCCTCATTCCGCCGAGCCTCATTTGCACTGTTTTGCAGCTATAGACTATAGACTATACGTGTAGAGGTCTCTGTGGAAAGCAAAGCACAGCAGTGAGCTGTGAGTGCGCTGAGCCACTCTGGAGGTTGGGAGCGCGCGATAGATGTGTTTTCGCGCGAGTGGTGCACATGCCCACCTTGGGTTTAGCAAAAGCCGGATCGCTAGGGTCGCGAGTTGAATGTCTATTAGTCGCCCGACTAAGTCATTCAGTCGCTACGTAGGTTAGTTGGCTACTTATTAATACCCGAGTGTCGTGGTAAGGGAATGGAATGCCGGATCCATCTGAATTGACCAGGAAGACAGCTCCTCTTGTTTAGGATACTTCGTGTGTTGTTATATAAGTCCTCTTCATAATGAGAAATGGAAGGGAGCTGTCGAGAGTGATTCGATAAGGGCTTGATTCAAGGCACCAAGCCTACTCTACTCTCCTTCTATTTATCCGCTAGACGGGTGAAGACACTTGCCCGAGGAACTTTCCTCGGGCGCTTGTCTATGTTTCTCCTATCGGCTATCCTAACCATTATACTGCAAGGGATACTTCAGAGCCTCGGGAAGATTCTTTGGGTGTTGCAGGACTTCGATACTACGGCTCTCCCATGACCATGCTATTGTACCATACTACTCCACATCACATTAGCCCATCCTGGATAGTCGTATATGCAGACCAAACGACGGTCGATGGATGATAACGGAATTCGTTTTCCCGAAAAGACCGGGAAAGAAGGTCGAAGATGCGGCTATTCGAAACAACGAAATAAGGCTATAGATCTCCCCACACCTCGTAGTGAGGCCTAGGCGCCCCGGGCAAATTGACCCAGCCTCCCTCTCGTGGACGCCATGCGACAGTCCAAGCGACCGCCGCCTTTTATCACTGCCTGAGAAGGATAGCGCAGACAGTCTTCGTTCGAAATCATACTCCGTACGATTTTCCCGCGAACTTTCGCCCTACTTTTTACAGTGACTCCTTTCCGACTCCTGTTCTGGCGGTGGTTTTCACAACTATGTCGAGCACTTTACGGTGCCGTACAAGAACGAGTAGTCGAGGAACACTGAGTCAGTTCATTTTGGTTTCATCGGGCCCTGGAGAAGTACTGGAGCCGACACGCGACTTAACCTACAGTAGGACATTGGCTTCGAGGCCAACAAACGCTGGATCTTCTTCCGGTTCTCCACAACAACTTACCTTGACCACTTCGGCCCCTATCTTTCTCTTTTGGTTTGTGACCCCCTCTTTCACGGGGCGTTTCTGATAATTAACACGGATGCCTAGGCCCCACTACGAGGTGTTGGGAAATCTTTAGCCCCATTTCGTTGTTCCGAGTAGCCGCATCTTCGACCTCGTTTCCCGGTATTTCGGATAACTACGTTATCATCCATCGACAGTCGTTTGGTCTGCATATACGACTATCCAGGGTTGGCCAATGTGATGTGGAGTAGTATTGGACTTTAGAATGGTGACGAGATAGCCGTAGCCTCAAAGCCCTGTACCACCCGAAGGGTATTCTCGGGGCTGAGAAGTTTCCCTTGCGGTACAATGGCTAGCTAGGATAGCGATAGGAGCAAAACAGACAAGCGCCGAAAAAAAGTTCTTCTGACAAGTGTCTTCACCCGTCTAGCGGATAAATAGAAGGAGAGTACTATGGGCTTCATGCCTTGAATCAAGCCCCTATCGAATCATTATCAACAGTTCCCTTCCATCTCTCATCATGAAGAGGACTAACGAAATAACACAAGAAATATCCTGAACAAGAGAAGCTGCCCTCCTACCCAGCTCAGATGGTTCCTGCATTCCATTCCCTTACCGCGATACTCGGGGACTACTACACTCGCTGATGATGTGTCGGGGCTGTTTGGTAGCGGATCGGAAGGAGTACACCAGCGGGTTGTTGAGCGCCAAAAGTCGGGCGCAAGGCACGCTGAGGCAGCGTGTCGAAAAGGAGCCCAATGGGACGGATCGAACGGTGCCGAGGGAGCACATGGGCTTGCCGCGCTGTTCGTACGCCCAGCCCGTAGTCGTAAAATGCTCGACGCGGAAGAACAACGAGCAAAAAGAAATAACGAAGGACGTTGTCAGGTTCGATGGTGAACTCCGGAAGACGGGGCTTGTCGATGGTGCATGAAGGGCGTGCAAGCGATGTGGTCGGAGGCGATCTTGACTAGACGTCATCAGACTCGATGGCGGGCTCCGGAGCGTGGAACGTAGATGGTGATGATGAACCCGATGAAGAATAAAGTGTCAACGTCGGTCGAAGTCGATGGATTCCTGCAAAAAGCGGTCGTCTTCTGTCCTGCCGACGACGCCAAGTGTAGTAGTACCCGAGTATTGTGGTAAAGGAATGGAATGCAGGAACCATCTGGGCTGGGTAGGAAGGCACGTTCTCTTGCGTAGGAGACTTCTCGCGTTGTTGTATCGGTCCTCTTCATGATGAGAGATGCAAGAGAGCTGTTGAAAGAGATTCGATAGGGGCTTGATTCAAGGCATCAAGTCTACTTTGCTCTCCTTCTGTTTGTCCGCTAGACGGGTAAATACACTCATCCGAGGACCTTTCCTCGGGCGCTTTATTTAGTTCTCTCCTATCGGGTATCCTATCAATTGTACTGCAAGGGAAACTTCGGAGCCCCGGGAATACTCTTCGGGCGTTACAGGGCTTTGATACTACGGCTATACCATGACCATTCTATAGTCCAATATACCCCATGTCACAGCTAAATATTACAGTTTGAAGTGTGTGGTAACTTACGGAGCTCTGCGTCTTTATGTTCAACTATCAATAGCGACTTTGTAGTTCGACGTACCTGGTACGTTTTTTCCTGACGAAAAATCCACCCTCTCCTCGTAAGCTCCTTTCGGGTGCCCGGTCCTATGACAACTTGTACAAGAGTTAATAGCCTTTCTTGGCGACCCTACAAATGCCCACCGTCTCACGCGGGTGATAAGATATCACACTCCGTCCCGAGCACGATTTTTCCGCGCCGATTCTCTCCAAACCATGGGGGGGGGGGCACTACTATAATAGCACACACAACGAAACATGGCGGCGTTGGGAAGATCTCGTCGACAGGTTTCCATCATAAGATGCGTTGCCTCGGTGCTTGCGCCCTCCCCGTTGTCGACAAACTCAGCGTCGACAATCGCCGGACAAAGTGTGCTACCTTTTGCGTGTTTTTGCGGTATTCGTGAGCTCCAGCCAACCCACAGCCCCACGGATTGTCTCGTCGCTTCTTGACTGCCTCACACGCGTCGACCCGTGAGCTTCGCCCCCCCCTTGTCCTCGCCCCCCTCGGCGTTTTGTTTTTTTCGGCTGCGATGTTGGCGCAGGTAACGGTGCCCACTCTTCTCGTGCACGGGGCCGAGGACGACATTGCCTACCCGAAAGGGTCAGAGGATATGAAGGAGCTGCTGACCTCTTGCACCGCTGCTGATTGCCAGGTACGGTTCCG
This sequence comes from Nereocystis luetkeana, assembly GCA_031213475.1. Classification (NCBI taxonomy): domain Eukaryota; class Phaeophyceae; order Laminariales; family Laminariaceae; genus Nereocystis; species Nereocystis luetkeana. The sequence continues at coordinate 1,068,441 of JARUPZ010000021.1, forward strand.
TTTGTGTGTGTGTTTTAAAAAAGTAGTACAGACATCGGACAGATCACGATCTACATATAATTCAGGTATATCATCTGTAGATCATCTAGATCCTAGCCCGCCGTTGTGACATGTTGTGCAGGATCTGTATATATTAATAGTGCAGATCCAGCCCAGAAAATCTGTCCTCTATCGTGCAGATTGTACGGCTTCCACGAGGCAGCGTGAGCTACTGTAAATCATACAGGTCAGGAACCTGGCTGCCTTGAAAAGGTCTAGTCCATAAAGTGGGAATCGACTATCTGACCGAGGTGTGTAAAAATGTTAAGATACAGACATCCCAGCTCTGAGTTCGAACTATTTTTCTCGAAGTCCAGATTTTGCTAGCTTGGTGTGATACTATTAATAGTGATGTTTCGATACGGTGTGTAGATTATCGCGACGAACATAGGCGGGTGCCCCCCGTGGATGATATGATAGTACCGGAGTCAACAGGACGATTTACCCTATGTTGTGAATTGGTATGGTCGTGGATCTCTCCCCCGCCCTAACGTCCTTGAAAAAATGTAAATCAGCTGTACTTGTATGCATCATTCCGGGACGATGAACAATCTTATCGTCATCAGTGTTCCTTAAGCTGTCTAATAGTTAGCGTCGTGAGCAGGGCACGTTTTGTCTGGAGATCACGGCTACTTCTTGCTGCAGCTCTTTGGCGATGAAAGCCAACTGAAGCCAACTAACGGGCTTCATATTTTATCAATACATATACACGTCGAGCCACACAACGCGTGAGTTATGCAGCTACAAAGACGCTGATACTCCGCAAGTTACCGCTCACCAACTAACTTTAATACCGAGCCGACTAATAACTCGTCGGCGACTTCTATATAGTCAGCCAACTCACAGCTATGAACAGCTACTACGTTTTTTTTTATCTCCGGCGGATGGGTAAAGGTAAGCTTGACCTTTTTCGTGGTGCAGTGTACAGACACCTAAATATGACTCTAATTCCAAGTAGTTTGTCCCCACGACAGGAGTCCTGTCCTTAAGGGGTTGAGCTCACCACACTTACACTATATGAAGTATGTGCCGTGCGTCAGTTTAGCTCATCGCTCCGGTGGCCACAGCAGCCAGCGCCAGCTGCCGCTACCCCGAGCGCGTGGGTATAGCGGCCTGGCCTGGTCCTGAGAGGATCAGGTGCGGTGGGTGGAATAACAGCGGCTCCATCCACCCTAGCCTCCCAAATGCCGTCAGTGTGAGGAGCTTCCGACGGAGACACAAGCGATACCAACGCACGCAAACTGTCCTAAGTTGTTTGTATCTGTTCCGAATATGGCGCTTGCGTGATCCCTTGGGTCAGCCGCAGTGGTAGATCTGCCCGCGCAGGCACACTATTGTATTCATTTTTGTTTGCCCGCAATAAAGTTGGCTGGACTTCACGGCTAGTTAATAGTTGGATTAGTCGGGTGGCGACGTTAACCCACTAACCGAATTCACACGTTACTCATATTTTACGAATGAGAAAAATACGATTGGAGCTACAAACGCGCCAGTCAGACTTAGATCGCAGAATTCCTCGAAATCTCGCACGCACCTAGCTGCTGTAATGCCTCTAGCCAGCTATCTAGTCGACGACTTACGGTCAGTCAACTCATCGGCCCTGGTGTTTCCACCTGTCGTTTTTCGTGCGTTTGTTGCCGCTTTTATCACAAACCCGGCCGCACAAAAGTATTGTGCGCTATCTACGGCTGTGAGTAAGGCATGGCTTGGCTGGACGTGATGGCCAGTCATTAGTTGGAATGCAAAGCAACCCATCCAACCGACTTTAGCCTTGTCGATATGAATACAGTACGAGCAACAGACGCACCAGTCAGGTACGAAAGAGCAGAACTCCGCAAATTACCGCAAACAACTGTAACATCTTTAGCCAACTAATGTCTAGTCGGCGACCTACTTATAGTCAGCCTGCGCACACTCACTTTTAGACGACAGTTACAAATACCCCGCTGTGGGAGTTCTTAGCGACAGCTGCGCTCTTATTTTTTGGTTGTCGCGCTCTGTCTTGGTCCCCCGCCCCTGCTTTTTTGTGCTGCTCTTTTTTTCCCGCGCTTCGACGGTGGGAACAAAGGTGTATGAAGGCGTTATGCACGAAGTTTTGAACCACCAGGAGCATTTCCAGACGGTGGTGGCGGCGGTCGACAAGCACCTGGAGGTGTCCTAGCCGTCGAAGACACCCCGCCGGTGCGCTCGCCACCTCGCTGCGGGGTTACCGCCCCTCCCCCCCCGCCCCCCCCCCTCCCGGTCATACGACTACGGCCATGCATGAGATCGAGTACATCTCTCCTATCGAGTACACCCCCCCCCCGCGCTGGCGATCGAGTTAGATCTTTTGTGCGGGGTGGAGGACTTTTACTCCGCACAAGGGGAATGCTTGTATCACGTAGTGTTTATGGTAAGGCATCCACGAGGCAGTTATGTAGTACCCCCATGGTTTTCTCTGGAAGTGGCCACACCAGAAAACAAATTAACTCGTTGAAGCTGTCGTCCATAACCAAGTCCGCCTCACGAGAGGAGGATGCAGGTCACCCTTCATGCGACTCGCCCAACACCTCATGTTTCGCTTCGCGATTGGTGCAAGCAATGTCTTCCTGGGCGGTGGAAACCCGGCGTAGTCCGTTCCAGCATTGTAGGGATGCAAGGGTCTTTGGTCATACGATTACGGCCACGCATGATATCGAGTACTCCCCCTCCCGACTTGAAAGGGATTCGTGGCCAATGGTCAAATTACTAAGGCAAGCAACAAATGAGTACGCCCCCCGCCCCGCCTATGCTTAGAGTGTTGAAACCCACCTCCCCTGCTCATCCTAGGGTCACCCGTTGGGTATAATGGTAATAGTGTTGGTACGCCCTTGGCAGGTGGCGGCACAGGCTTGCGTTTACGACTGCAGCCGTTTTTTTTTTGCACAATTTGCTTGGACTAGTAGTGGTATATTTGCAATAGTAAAAGGGTAAGCTACTGTACTTACTGCTACTGGTACCTCTTGCTCGTGCTTGGTTGGTGGTTGGGGAAATTTACAAGAATGCTTGGTTTTAATTTAACGTGCAGCTTGCGCGTTGAGTAAATTGGTCGTCGTTAGCGACCCGTGCTATTGAAGGTATTGAGGTAGTATTACGGGGGACCATAGTTAATAGGACCAAATATTGTGACTAGAAATGGTTAAATATATAGGTTTTTAAGTATACCACAGGTCCTATTAACTATGGTCCCCCGTAGTATCACTTTTTTTTGTGGGTCTAAAATAGTTATGGCTGATGGAATGAATTCATCCAACTGAGGAAGTATACTATCGATGGAATACAGCACCATTTGTGCTTACTTCTGTACGTCTTGGTCCATGGGATTGTTCAAGCGCGTTGCACGTTCGTTTTTCTCAAAGTCATCTTTTTTTTTCCTCATGATGAGGAACGAGCCTTGGAAAAGCTGCATGCTATCGTTACCGCAGCCGCGTCTAGTGTGTGTACTGTAGTTGCAATTGTAGAAGTTGATGTTGGAGGTGTCGCTCGTGAGGTAGTTTTTTTATGAGTGAAGGTCCTGGCAGATGTTGGAAGCGTCGCAAGTGGGCTAGAAGTTTTTGAGTGAATGTCCTGGTGGTATGTGGTATGGACTCTTCTTGGAGTCCTCTTTAAATTGACGCACTCGGTGAAGCGGGGCATAGATAACAGCCCTTATTTGCCACCCCGGGTACATGTTTTTTGAGGTACGGGAAAGTGAAGTAGTATTACGTCGTATTACACCAATCTGGCCGGAAATATAATCCACGTTTTAACTCTGATCACACTGATACTTGGTTGCTATTGAAATGATGTCGACCGTATCTTTAAATGATTTTCCCCAAGATTTAGTTTGGAATAGTACACCTCGTGCGAGGGCGATATAGAGCACCGCAAGCAACAGAGCTTACGGTAGAGGCTTTGAAACGCGATCTGTTCGTTTCCAATCATGGGCCCTCGGCATTGGGGCGGAGCGGCCGGCCCTAATCCCTAGTGTTCATATATAACGTGGATCGTATTCTCGGGCAGAGTGGTATGCATACATATACCAGGTCGAGGATCTCTTACTCACAGTGGGGCATGCCCTGACTCTACATCTGTTGCTCTCAAACACTGACAGGAGACGGCCGGTTATGCCTTGTGACGGACGGCGGTGTAGACTTCATGTACAAGTTATAGTGTGACGGAGGGCGGTCTTGGGATTTCAGAGAACAAAATCGACGTTTAAAATTATTTCGAATACAGCAGCGGCCACTGCGTGGTTCGGGGGTGATACAAAGCGAGTGTCCGAGTTACTATGGTTGAATGCGAGGAGTCGTACGGCACGGGGGCGACACAACCTCACCCGCACTGCTCGGCGACCACGCTGCTCGTGGACGGTTGATAACACCCTACTATACCCTAGTTGTTACTGTTTTGGCCACTATCTATCTGGTGGGCTCAAACGGGCTAGTATACTATTCATAGTTTTAGTGTCGGAACTCCTAAAAAAGGTGCCACCGACGTCTGACGGGTGCTATTTACGGAGTAAAAAAACATTCTGGTTGACGGGGCTCTTAACCTGTTAGTGCTCAACTGAGGAACTACCCGATATTGTTGGAATCCCATTCGTGTTTCTCACAATGTTGTTCGTATTAATAGTACACCAGCAGCAGGTCATGGGATGTGCTCATCTTGAATTGTTTTCGCCAGTGTTTCAGTGTTTTGGGTCAAGTCAGGAACCTCGGAAAACGGAGGGCCCATAGATGTATGTACCCCTACCGCAGCACGCGTCGTCTCCTGAAACCTCTTTTTTTGCTTTTTTCGTAGGCAGGAGGCAGGAGGCGTTCGAAGTGTGACATAGTTTTCGCTGGAGGGGAACGAAAACCTTTTGGGGACGCGTGCTACGGCACACAAGGGTGCGCCGAAATATGTTTTGAGGTTCCTCACTTGAGGAGGTCTCTGTCTGACCCAAAGGCTGACAAACACATACTTGTATGATCAAGAAGGACAAGCCCATGGCCGAGGTATACGAGGACTACTCCCGACACTCACTGTCAAACATTAGCGGCATTCCCAATGACATCGGGCGTAGTTCCTCAGTTTAGGAGCTCCATTAGTAGAGGATATTGGCCTGAAAGTGCTGTCAGTGGTTACGGTGTACCTCTATCGTATCCCGGGTCTTTCGTGTGGGTCAGCCACCAGTTATCATCGTCATTGCCTGGCAGAAGCCGGTATCAAAGTTACGATGGGTGGTTAGGGTAACGACCTATTCGTGATTTTCAGCACTGCTAATTGTTGTAAACAATGTTTATGCCTCGGCTGTAGTACAGCGCCAAAAAACGGCACTGTCACGCAATGCAGTGCCAATTAACGGTATCGGCGTGTTGTTATGTACCCAGCTTATTTTTTTCACGAGGTTGGGCGGTCAGATTATTGTCAACAGTTGGTATTGTTGTTATTGCTGCTGCTGTTGTTGTTTGTTGTTCGTTGTTTGTTGTTTGTTTTTTAAACCATTACTTTCACTTCCCAGTTCTCTGGACAAGCCGTGGTGACAGGTGTCTTCCGCCCCCCCCCCCCCGGTGCTTGGCTTTATTTACCGTCTAGAGCGTTCAGTATTCTCACTGCTCGCCGAACTTCATCGAGTTTTGAACTCACGCGCGCTCTCCGAGATGGGCAAAAGGCAAACTAATAAAAAAAACGTTTTTTTGGAAACCCGCCGGGATTTTAACCTCGGCCGTCATACGCTATTAATATTAATAGTAGTCAAGGTGAAACGTTGTACGAGTAGTTTATATGGTTACTATTTTCTGGTAGAGCTCATCGTGTGTGGAATAAGTGTGGATGCTCTCAAATGCACTTGACAAAGTTGGGCCGCCAGTGGTAATCGGTAATTCGTTATATCTGCTCGCTTGTCATGTTCTTATTTATGACGTTTTTGTGTTTTGTTTTTTAGTGATAGATACGAGCGATATTTGATGCTTCGTACGATTTCTATGCAGCATCAGTCGCAGTGCCTGTCCTTATCGTTTTTATGGTGTGTGTGTTTTATTGTGACATAATACAACAAGCACTTTTGGATGCTACGTCGTGTTTGCGTGCTGGATGGTCAAAACGCAGTCTAGAGTCTAAACGAGAAATACAAAAACATTAACGAAAACGAACGCACATTCACACTATTAATAATGTTTGTTACATACCAGGTCCAGTTTTACATGTTGTACACCGTGCTGTGCAGAGCCGGTCGCCCCGGTTGACCTCGAATACTACTAGCGCAATTCTCTAAACGGTTCGAATCTCCGTACGTAAGAACTTTTTGTTTCTCGAAAGATGCAATAAGACGACGAGTCGACAAGGGAAGAAAATGCTGAACCCTTCTCGCGATGAAAATGCAAGGCGCGTATCGTACTTGGGGGGGCGGGGGGGCGTACTCATTTGTGGCTTGCCTTACTCATTTGACCATTGCCCACGCATCCCTTTCGAGACGGAGCACCGTTCCTGCTTCTAATAGAGACACCTCCGACAGTTAGGCGCTCGACACGTTTTCCCCCTCTCTTACATATTTTTTGTTCGCTGATCTTATTATCCCCTTCCTGTTTCGCCGCCTGTGGCTACCACCTATCTTCTAGGATAACGATCGTTTTTTCGCTGTTATTAAGTGTAGCAAACTCCTCCTTGTCCCATACCAGGTACGTCTATTTCCCTCATGTCCTTTTCTAGTGCATCCCGTTCTTCCTTGTACATTTCACATTCTCCTCCTACTACTATGTGAATCCTATTCTCTATTATTGCTTTGCCACACGGGCAAATCTGTGCATCCACTTCCTCCTCCTCCAGGCTACCGGTATACCTCTTTCTTCTTTCTGGCAGGTCCAGGTCCCCTTCCCGAAATCGCAGTTTCAGCGTTTTCGCGAAGTCCATTGGGCCGTGCAAATATGTTTGTATTCCTAACCCTTCTCTTAGTCCCCCGTAAATCTCTACGTGTTTCTCCGATTTCACGTCGTTTCTCAGCGCTAGCCTTCTTTCCCTTTTTCCTACATCTTCTTCTTCTACTTCTTCTGTCTTGCATCTGCCAGACTTCTGTGCGGACACCATCTCTTCTCGGTCTCCTCCTGTATCCTTCCATGATTTCTCGACTACGCTATCTGACCTTTATCCAGCTCGCCCTTTTGCTACTTTCTCCCATACAGCTCTATCAACTATTATTATAGCTGGCAACCTCTTCTTTGGCATGTTCTTTACCAGGTACTTTACATTGCCGTTTCAACTTTCTCATGTCCCTATCTTTCTCGAGTGGGTACATTCCCGGTTCTTCTCTTAACCCCTTTAGGACTGCAGTCCCGTTTTGGGGGCAGACTGCTTACAATTAGAGCAGTTCGTCCCCACATATGGGAGTGCGGTGCTAAAAGGGTTAATACTGTATTACTAGTCGTACTGGAGCATTTGTGCTGTTTCCAACTCTTTTTTTACGAAATTCGCGTTCCCTTCCCATGCTTCTCCTGCTTATTCTCGCTTTGGTACTATCACATCCATCAGGATACATCTCTTGTTGACCCTAGTGTCAAGGTGCGAGGCTGTTAGGATCGCGTTCATCCTGCCTGCGTGTGCTTTACCCTCTTCTTTCGGATTACTTTTTTTGCTACCTGATATGTGTGTATCCCAAGAGCAGTCTTTAGAGATCTCTACGCCAAGGTACGTATGTATACTGGTCTACGATCGGCAATTCATGTCATGGGAGGGGGGCTGCTATGTGACCCCGGATCTGAGAGGCTGCTACTATACCTGGTATGAGGGTTCATTCTTATCGGAGAGGTTTTTTCCATAATTTCCAAAGTTTGGAAATAATTGGAGGGATGTATCGATCTACGGACGCGTTCTGTCACTATTCGTGAAATTCTTCAGAACCAAAAATATCAAATTCGTCAACATTCCAATATTTGGGAAAAAAACCAGGAAAATATGGAAGATTGAAAAATTGCGAGAAAAAAATGTCGAAATTTGGACAAAAAGCTCTCCGATAAGAATGACCCTAAATAGGACCTACGGTACACAACAAAAACCTACGTATGCATGTATATATATATATTTCTTTGGTGAGATAAAGGTATTTTTTTTTTTCTGTTCTTTTTCGTATTGTCTTCTTTGGTTTTGTTATTTTTGTTTTCTTTCGTTTCTCCATTTCATAGAATGTGTATGTGTCGTGCCTGTCGTATCCAGTCCATCCAGCAGTATGATGAATATGTGGCATTGCATCGCCCACTGATTACGTACCTCAGACCTGTGCTTACTTCATTCATACCACATGGTGCGTGGCAACGAATAGTATTAATAGCACGATCTCTGATGTGGCGTAGTTTTGTGACCACAGAACTTGTATCTCTCTAGGATTGGAGAATCGGCACGGACACTGGTTGTACTGGATGTCGACGGGTAGAAAGAACGTGAAGAACACACGCAGGTAAGGTACGAACCCAACAATACCTGGTACGCGTACCTGACCGGATACTCTGTAACTATTTTTAGCTACAAGTAATGGATGTGGGCGTAATCCCCGCCTCGTCGCCGTTCACCATCATTATTCCATTCCGTTCCAATCCGTTCCGTTCCGTTCCACTTCTTCTCTTTCTTTTTCGATTTGTCTACCTTGTTTTTGTTTTCTCTTTGATTGTTTCTTTTCGTTTCACTATTTCATAGATTGCGTATGTCGTGCCTGTCGTATCTAGTATGATGACATGGCTTTGCATTGCCCACTGCAGTTCACACTGCACACGTGGCAACGTAGTATCTCTGTGGCGTAGCTTTGTGACCACAGAACTTGTATCTCTTCTAGGATGGAAGAATCGGCACGGACACTGGTTGTGCTGGATGTCGACGGGTAGAAAGAACGGTTTAATGTGAAGAACACACACACACACACACACACACACACTTACCGGCTGCCTGTTCGTTGTGTGATGTGTGTGATGTGTGTGCTGTGTGTGCTGTGTGTTGTCTTTTATCCCCACCCATTATAAAAAATGTCAAAAGACAAAAAATGACTCTGTCCTGTAGTGTTGCTATTAATAGGAGCTGTATATAACAGGAGTAGACAATCCGAAAGTTGGCGCAGGAGGGAGATAGACTTGGTGCATGGGTTTCCTTTTGTTTCTGAGGTTTTCTTCTTTCGGGAAAGTTATGAGTGATCCATGTTGAAGATCATGCTGCACATTGTCGGATGGCAAGGGAAATAATAATTTATATACCAGGTACCAGTTATTATGTACCAGGAATGTGCGTACGTACGTACAGTCAGTGTGTGTTCGTTGTTGGTTGTGTGTACCTGGTATATTAATTTGCTCTGCTGCTGCTGCCGCTATCCTACAGCAGCAGTAGCAGTAGTAGTAGTAGTAGTAGTAGTAGTAGTAGTAGTAGTAGTGGTAGTAGTAGTAGTAGTAGTAGTAGTAGTAGTAGTAGTTGTAGTGTAGTAGTAGTAGTAGTATTTATAGTAGTGGTAGTAGTAGTAGTAGTTGTAGTAGTAGTTGTAGTATAGTAGTAGTAGTAGTAGTAGTAGTAGTATTAATAGTAGTAGTAGTAGTAGTGGTAGTAGTAGTAGTAGTAGTACTAGTAGTATTAAACAACAACTACTATTAATACTACTATTAATAATATATGTACCAGGTGTGTGTTTCAGCCATCCGTTAGTTATCACGTAAAATGTCTGGAGTTTTTTTTTTTTTTTTTGCTCATCCCTCTTATTATCTTCGCACATCGTCTTCTCTCTCTCCTTCCCACTCGTAACTCAGATCCGGGGTCACATAGCAGGCTCTTCTACCCCCTTCCCGCTACGGTACGTGCCTTCATGTTTATCGCGAGAAGATTTCAGCCTTTTCTTCCCTCGTCGACTCACATCGAATTGTGCCTACCCATGCTGCAAGGCGCTCTCAACAATACTTTGGAGACTGGGGACGGGAAAAAATATCACGTTTCGCATTTTATTTTTCAAGCTTCGTGTTTTTTTGTTTCGTGTCCTCAACTTGGTGCTTCCTTTTCGTTGCGTTGGTTGTTCGTTGTTCGTTGACCGGTTGGCCGATGGACGTTGTTTCGTTACTTCTTCTGCTCGCGACAAAAAAAACCCAAACAAGAGAGTTACGCCGTGTAGTGACTGTTGTGACACAATGTTTTTTGATGAACTGAGTGGTGGGTGGTGGGTGGTGGCTGGCGGGTGCAACGTCATTGAGTCAGGCCTCATCGCTGGGGCAGAAGATAGGTGATTGATGATGATGGATGCCTTCACGCCGTCATTTCTTTTTTATTTACTACCCACCCTTCACCCATCCACTTGTTTCCCGTGTTACTATTACGGGGGGCCATAGTTAATAGGACCTACGGCACACACAAAAACCTATATATTTCCCTATTATTTTTACCATCAATATTTGGTCCTTTTACTATATATATGGTTCCCTGTAATAGTTCACGCCCTGATTGATGTTTGGTGCCAGGTGTTTGATATTTATTTAGGTAGTGACTGCAGTGTATGCCGTTCGTCGTGGGCTGTGCTCCCGTTGGAGTATACAAAATACACCGCACCCCCCCCGTTAAAATAAATACCGCACACCTGTCACTCTTAGACCTGCCTACCTTCGGGGGCAACTTCACGCCTATATATCTGCAGCAGCAAGCTGTCAGTGCTGCTCCAGCTGGCCCTCTTTTTCTGAACAACAAACAAACGTGCGATGATGCAAACCTCACTCCTTTCTTCCTTTTCCTTCCTTCATTCATACTACTACGGGGGACCATAAAAAACAAGACCTGCGGTACACACAAAAACCTAAACATTTACCTATTTAGACTAACAATATTTGGTCCCATTTATTTACAATGGTCCCCCGTAATATTATACCTGCTACAACCGAATCGAACTTGCCCACGATAGACCTGAAAGAGGAGCACTTTATTACGTACACACAGTAGTACACTCACGTCTTCTGTGCCTACCCCCTCCCCCCCCCCCCGCTACCCGGCACAGCCAGCCCCATCAGCCTGCTCACTCCCACTCTCTCACTCGGCAGTGCGGCAGTGCGAATAAAATGGATGGGTGAAAACCAAAACAAACCACGCGGGGAGTTGCCCTCGTCCGTGCCAAGCAGACGAGCAACCAACCAACCTACACCTGGTATGTATTAACCAACCAATCAATCAACCAACAAACCAACCAACCAACCAACGTACCTACCTACCTACCAACCAACCAACTTATCAACCAACCAACCGATTTAACGAAAAACAAGCTCGGGGGTAGAATCTGTATGTTGAGACGTTGTTGTTGGGGGAACAGCAATCAATGACAACAATTATACATTCCTACTCCTACTCTCTCTTTTTTTCTTGAATTTGTCTGCAGAAAAACTCTAAATATCTCGATATATATCTTGAAGAGAAAAAGGTGGAGAGATCGCGCCTACAACATATTACACACAAGGCCTTGTCGTCGCAAGCGCTGACATTATGCCAGAGATCATGCGACGGATCCGACTCGCATGGATGGGCATGCTACAATCGGTTTAAACGGGAGCTGTACGATATTTTGGAGGATGCCCCGCTCACCCTAAAAGTGCGCATGCTATATAGGCCGAGGTGATGGAGACCCTGCTGTACGGGTGCGTGACGTGGACTCTTGGTCAGGAGCACTTCGCTGAGCTCAGAACGGCACACCACAAACTCCTCCTACGGATCATTATTGGCTTCCAGCGCCGGCAACGCACTGACCACCTCATGTCGTACGCCAAGGCCCTCAAAAAGGCACAATGCGAGAGCGTTGAGGCGACCATCCGCAAACGACGCCTCCTCTTTGCGGGGGCCGTACAGCGGACGACCAATGAGCGGCTGACCCACCGGGTGATGTCTGGGACGATGGCTGGTGGGGAGAACCCGGGACGTGGCCGACCGGAAAGGAACTGGGCCCAATGCCTAGCAGACGACCTCAGGGTTTTTCAAGCCACCGAGAGGTCCACGGAAAGCTCCCCCCTGCTGTTCGGAATAGAGACGTTGTTATAGCCGAGGGCGGCTAAGAAGAGCGGGAAGTGGTACCGGGGGGTCGTCGAAGCGGCGGACTGCTTCATGGCGAGGTGGCACAGGGACGAAGCACAGAAGAGCCGGCTGCGCCACGCAGCAGAAGACGCCAAGAATGGCGACAAGGGGAGGGGGGGAGGGGGGAGGGGCAGCTGTTCTGATACAGCTGTCGACGAATGCAGAAACAAAATGATAGATCGGGTGACTAGGTATCGGTTCGACTAGCTCTTTACAGACTTTTGCCTGTATCTCCCTCTCTTTCGTGTTGCTTCGTCCGTGCAGCAGATACCTGCCCTTCCTGAGCACGTATGTATGTTGCCCGTCTAGCAGGCTTTCTGAAGTCCTTACGTCGTTTGCATCCTGTTTTTTCTTTTTCTCTTTCTTCTTTTTTTCATTTCAGATTTTTGTTTTATTTTGTTTTATTGTCTTTTGCTCTTATTTTTCCGGTCTTGCTTGTGTTGTTGTGTTCTCGTACCCGGTACGCTGACACTTCACTATATAGCTTGACACTTGATTTTGCGATTTAGTTTTTATTTTTGGTCTTCCTCTGTCTCACAGTCTGTGACCACAGAATCAGTATCTCTCTAGGATAGGGAATCAGGACGGACACTGGGCGTGCTGATGAAGCTGGGTAGAATGGAAGATTTAATGTGAAGACAACAACAACACACTACTAGGTAGGCATGGCATGCTATATCATGCACACCCCTTTCATGTACCTATGTATGTATTGTGTATTAATTATTATTGTTTCCCTTGCCATCCGACAATGTATGTGCAGCATGATCTTCAACATTGCACTGAGCACTCATCACTTTCCTGAAAGAAGAAAACATGTGTATTAATTGTACGCAGAAATAGTGAAGATGACATTAATTATTCAAAATATACACCACTATATATATGTATATATGTATAATATATTAATAGTAGTGTGTGTTTTCGTCATTTCTACCCGTCGACATCCAGCAGCATAATAACCACAGCAGCAGTGTCCGTGCTGTGATTCTTCAATGCTAATGATAATGCTAGAGATATACTCGCACAAGTTCTGTGGCTATAGAAAACTAAACCACAGAGATACTACTATGTGTACGGGTGAGGAATGACGTCCGAAGTCCGAACGACGTGTTGTTCATTGTTCATGCCTCAAAGCAACCAATGAAGCAACGAAGCAATGAAGCAGGGCCTCCTAGAACTCCCAAATCCCAAAATAACAGATAACGGCCAGCCATCAGCCATAACAGCATTCAAAATTGTGTCTGTTTCCCCGCAGTCCGCGGAATTACGCTCACCGACTCACAGATCTTTGTTCGTGAGGTCGAGATTTTCTTCGAAACCCATAATACTTACCAGTTGATTGAGTAATAATTATAGTAATCAGCACCAAGAATATTGTTTACTGTTGTAGTAAAAATGCTGAAATATATAGGTTTTTGTAGATATACGGTGGCTCCTGCCCCAGTAAATATACTGCAACCTCACCGACTCATTATTACTTGATACTATTACGGGGGACCATAGTTAATAGGACCTACGGTATATACAAAAACCTATATATTTAACTATTGCCACTAACACTATTTGGTCCTATTTACTATGGTCCCTCGGAATACGAGCGAAAGCTATTGGTAGTATTACGGGGGACCGTAGTAAATGGGACCAACTATTGTTGGAAACAATAGCGCAAATAGAGTAGACAAGCCGAAAGTTGGCACGGAAGGGAGGTAGACTTGGTGCATGGGTTTCCTTTTGTTTCCGAGGTTTCCTTCTTTCGAGAAAGTTATGAGTGATCCATGTTCAAGATCATGCTTCACATTGTCGGATGGCAAAAGAAATAATAATTAATTGCGAAAAATATAGATGTGCTTGTGTGTACCGTAGGTCCTATTTAGTATGGCCCCCCGTAATAATAGCAGTGTGCTACAATTATTCAGGGCTTTTCGCGGGTCACTTGATGTTCAAAATGTCACGGGTCGGGTCGGGTCGGGTCAGGAAGTGTTCAAAATCTCACGAGTCGGGTCGGGTCGGGTCAAGATTTTTTCAAAGATCGCGGGTCGGGTCAGGTCGGGTTAGGAGTTTTTCAAATCTCACGGGTCGGGTCGGGTCGGGTCAAGAGGTGATGAAAAGCTTACGGGTCGGGTCAGGTCATGACCCGCGAGAAGCGGGTCACTCGCGGGTCGGGCCAGCATGACCCGCGAGTTGTTTTTCGCTGACCCGCGGGTCGGACCCGCGCATTCGACTCGCGGACCCGACACTTGAATAACTTCCCGCTCTCTTACCCAAAGGCTTCTCTCGTACTAATACTCCATAACACCCCTTTGGTATCATATTCAGATATTAAAACACCGCCAAATTCATTTACGCATGCCTGCATCCATTCATACCCACTACAGCCAGGTCATATATCGCTTCGGGGCACTAAAATGAACATTAAATTGTTTTTGAAGTGCCCACCTACGGGCCAGATCCGCGGGTCGAACCTTCGGGTCAAGATATATGGTCTCGCGGGTCAAGGTGACCCGACCCGCATGAAACCCGTGTCTCACGGGTCAGTCGGAAAGTGGCGGGTCGGGTCGGGTCAGGAGGTTTCGAAATCTCGCGGGTCGGGTCGGGTCGGGTCAAGAGATATTCAAATCTCACGGGTCGGGTCGGGTCGGGTCAAGAGACTTTCAAAATCTAGCGGGTCGGGTCGGGTCAAGTCAACATACCTAAAAGTTTTCGCGGGTCGGGTCGGGTCAGCTGACCCGACCCGACCCGACCCGACCCGTGAGGTTTGACCTGACCCGCGAAAAGCCCTGCAATTATTGACGGCGCTCCTTGGGGTCTTCGTTTCAAAATCGCCGTGACATATATTTGTGTACGTAAGCACAATGCTTCTACGAACACGAGAGATAGACCGCGGACAACTCTCGCGCTCACCCCACACCGCTCGTCATCGAAAAGCAGCAGGAGGCCAGAAAAGTACAATAAGACGGCCCGGTTCTTATAATTAGGAGGCCTTATAAGCACGAAAACGCGGACTTTTTCGTTCGCGGAATCGACCGACGGATCCGTCTCATGCGGGCATGTCTCAAATGGTTCGGCCCGGAGTTGTATATGATAGAATATCCGCCCCGTTTAGCCTCAAAGTTCGAATGCTGAGGGCCGAGCGAGGTGATTGAGACCCTGCCTGCTGTACGGGTTTGTTTGTGACGTGGACCCTCAGAGCGGACCACTTTGCCAAGGCTTCAAACGGCTCACAAAAAGTCCTCTTGCGAGTCATTGGCTTTTCCAACGCCGACTTTGCGCTGATCACGCCACCCCTCAACAAGATGACACTTTGCGAGACCATCGAAACGACCACATCCATCCGTAAACGGCGTTTTTTTTGTGGGGGGTGTGGCGCGGCAAAGCAAGGAACGACTACCCAGTCGGGGCAATATTCGGGACGATGACTGGCGGGGAGAACCCGAGACCTGGCAGATAGATGCATAGTCGAAGTTCCTATAGCGAATTCCGAGCCACGGAAGGATGAACGGAGTACTCCCCCTTGGTGTTTGGAGTTGAGACCGCGCTGTGGTCCACTGCTTGCAGCAAAAAAAGGCGCGGAAGTGGTGCTGGGGGTCCTTGAAGCAGCCGGGCGCGGTTCATGGTGAGGTGGCACAAGGATGAGAGACAGCTCCGTAGGCAGTGCCGCGCATCCGCCGTGGGTGGCGCCCAAGGAGTGGGGGGGGGGGGGGGGGGCAACGGGAGGAGTGGAAAGAAAGCCTACCAAAGGGTTTTGCGGGGAGGGGGGGTATCAGGAAGGAATAGAAAAGGGAACCCGCGGTGGACAAAAGTAGAAAGGAGACGGCAGACAGGGTTGCAAGGCACCTAACAAAGCGACTATTACAGTACTACTGTAGTATTACGGGGGACCATAGTTAATAGGACCTATGGTATACATAAAAACCTATATATTTAACAATTTTTACTAACAATATTTGGTCCTATTAACTATGGTCCCCCGTAATAGTGAGTGGAACATGTCCATGCTACTTACTCGTGCTGTCATCGAACGTGGTCTTCCTTGTGGCCTTCTTTTTTTTTGCCCTTAAGATCCTCTGTGATTTTTTTGTTTTTTGTTACTTTTTATATTTCATTTGTTCCTTCTTGTCCTGCCTCTTATTACAGGAGGAGTCTCTTCTTCGTCTTAGGCTCATTCTTATCGGAGAGCTTTTTTTCCAAAAAAATCAAAGTTTGGAAATAATTGGACATGTATCGATATACGGAGGCGTTCTGTCACTATATATTCGTAAAATTCTTCAGAAGCAAAAATATCAAGTTCGTTAACATTCCAATATTTGGAAAAAAAACCCAGGAAAATATGGAAGATTAAAAAATTGCGCGAAAAAAATGTCAAAACTTTGGACAAAAAGCTCTCCGATAAGAATGACCCTTAGTGGCGCGGATGGGTGACGAGCCTGCAGCACGAGCCTGCTTTATTAATAGTTTGTTTCGTGTTGTCTGACGCATCATCTCCGGGAGAGGGGCTTAGTTGACGAAAGAAGGACGGAGGCACGGCAGACAGAGTAGCAAGGTACCAGAGCGACTACAACAAGGTAGTATCATAGAGAGGTAGAGCCTGGCTATGCTACTCGTATCACAAACTGCTGCCGCTACCTGGAGGGTGTTTTTTTTTGTGCTTCGGTTGTTCTGTTATTTCCCTCGGCTGCTCGGTTCTTGCTGTACGTATACAGCATAATATACATATACAATACGAGTAGTTTTGCTCCGTTTGTATGTAGTGGTTCTATTTGTTCAGCTCGTTCTCTTTTATACCTGGTACAATAATATATTATAGTGTCTGCCACATCCTTTGCGGAGGGGGGCACGGCAGTTTTTTCTCTTCTTTTTCCTTTTTCTCCTTCATTTTTTGTTTTGTCTTTTGTTTTAGAACCGCAGTCCCGTTTTGGGGAAAAACCACTCAAATTTCAAGTAGTTTGTCGCCAAAACGGGACTGCGGTTCTAAAGGGGTTAATACCAGTCTGTTGCCTTTAGTTTTTTTCTCTTTCATAAAATTTATGTCGTGCCTGCCGTATCCAGTGTATGATGAACATGGCATGTTGTCTTCCCTGCTTACTGCAAAACAATGTGCAATTATTCAAACAGCAGTTGTTGTAGTATCTCAGAGGCGTAATTTTGTGACGACATAATAAGTCGTATCTCTCTCTCTAGGTTTGAAGAATCGGCACGGACACTGACACCTTTATGTTCCCTTTGTTATTATTTATTTATTTTTTTCCTTTGGTTCTTTGTCTTACTCTGTTTACAAGCAGTGGTGTTTTTGTTATTTTTTTCTTTTTTCCAGCTTGTTCTTTTTCAAGTGTTGGCCACCTCGCCTCCGGGGGGGGGGGGGGGGGGGACAGATTGTTTCTCCTAGTTTTTGCTTTCATTTTTTTTCTTTTGCTCTTTCGATTTGTCTACTTTGTTTTTGTTTCCTCTTTGATTATTATTATTTATTTTGCCATCAGGCAATGTGCAGCATGATCTTCAACATAATATGGATCACTCATAACTTTCCCGAAAGAAGAAAACATCGGAAACAAAAGGAAACCCATGCACCAAGTCTACCTCCCTTCCGTGCCAACTTTCGGCTTGTCTACTCTTCTATTTGCTGTATTTGCTCCTTCCTTTTCCTTCTCATTACGTTCTATTCTAAATCCTAAGCTGCATCCAAGCTCCATCCCCACGCCATCGGTGTGGGTCTGTCGTCCCTCGCCCCCCTGTTCCTCCTTCCTTCTTGGCGGTCCCTAAGCTCAAGCTTGAACTTTGATTGTTTCTTTTCGTTTCTCTATTTCATAGATTGTGGATGTCCTGCCTGTCGTATCTAGCATGATGACATGGCATTGCATTGGCCACTGCAGTGCTTACTGCTTACTGGTACGTGGCAACGTAGTATCTCTGTGGCGTAGCTTTGTGACCACAGGACTTGTATCTCTTCTAGGATTGAAGAATCGGCACGGACACTGGTTGTGCTGGGTGTCGACGGGTAGAAAGCACGGAAAGAACACACACACATACACAGTCTGGTTGTGCTGAATGCCGACGGGCGAAAATAACGGCTCGATGAGAAGGAGGCACTCACACACGTACTACGTACTGGGTAGGGAGGAGTATACTATTACTATTAATACGATGTGACCCCGGACCTGATTACGGAGGGAGAGAGACGAGAAAGACGAAGACTATAAAATGGGATGTGTGTGTGGATACACGCGACCAAGTATAAAGCAATATCTGTGCGTCACACAGACAGATGGAAAAAAGCACAAGCGTGATACATACGTCGTCAGGCGTCAGGTGATGAATGGCGAGCCGTTCATTTTGGCGGGCGTATCGGAGTTTCGGTAGGAGCAGCGGAGACAGACAGACGAAGCAAGGGACGCCGGGACGCACGATTCACCAGAAACGCACGACCCAAACAGATAGACATTCACACAAATATATGCGGTCCATCACACAACGAAACGACCAAAACGCCCCCGCCCGCCCTACGTTCGACGCTGTGTTGTGATCTTTTTGTCATCCTGGATGGATGTGTACGTGTGTGTCCAGTAATAGTAGCAAATGATATTAATACTGATATTTACAAGTATAAATAGTAGTATTAATAGTATTAGTTGTAGTAGCATTAATAGTGGTACTACTGGTGGTAGTAGTAGTAGTAGTATAATAGTGGTAGTAGTAGTAGTAGTAGTAGTAGTAGTAGTAGTAGTAGTAGTAGTAGTATAATAGTGGTAGTAGTAATAGTAGTAGTAGTAGTAGTAGTAGCGGTATAATAGTGGTAGTAGTAATAGTAGTAGTAGTAGTAGTGGTAGTAGTGGTAGTAGTAATAGTGGTAGTAGTAGTATTAATAGTAGTAGTGGTAGTAGTAGTAGTAGTAGTAGTAGTAGTAGTAGTAGTAGTAGTAGTAGTAGTAGAAGTAGTAGTAGTAGTAGTAGTAGTAGTAGTAGTAGTAGTAGTAGTAGTAGTAGTAGTAGTAGTAGTATAGCACATATACTCTGTATGTTGTTCCAGATACCAAAACAACAAAATCATTATACCGCCGGTGCTGCTTCGTGCTAACGATCTATCGGATGGCCCCGTTGCGAGTAGTTGCGCGGAAGAGGGGGGGGGTGGCGGCAGGGCCGCGACGGCGGCCGGGGTTCGGGGAGGGGGGGGGGGAAAGAAAATGTCGTTCCTGCGCGGAAAGAACGGAAGGAAGGAAGGAAGGAAGGAAAAGCGGAAGAAGGCGGGGAAAAAAGAAAAACTTGGTCCACGAGGAAAAATGAAACTGCTGTCATATACCGTATATGTATTCATGTTATGTTTTTTTTTTTTTTTTTTTTTTTTTTTTTTTTTTTTTTTTTTTTTTTTTTTTTTTTTTTCATCCCATTCATTATCTTCGCACATCTTCTTCTCTCTCTCCTTCCAACTCGTAACTCAGATCCGGGGGCACATAGCAGGCTCTTCTACCCCCTTCCCACTACGGTACGTGCCTTCATTTTTATCGCGAGAAGATTTCAGCCTTTTCTTCCCTCGTCGACTCGCATCGAATTGTGCCTACCCACGCTGCAAGGCGTTCTCAACAATTGAATCCCTTTTTTTATTTTTGCAAATAAAGTCAAAGTCCGACCCTCCTGGGGCTCGAACCCAGGACTCAAACAAGTAGAATTCGAGGTTAACCACTTGAACCACCGGGGCGACCGGCTGTACATTATTCTGATTACATCGTCATATTGTGTGTTTATGTATACGTACATACGTTGCTCAGGAACTCAATCATACGTCGGGCATTCACAACAATACGTACCCGACTCACCGTATATCGCCCACCCTGGAGGGGTACGAAAAAGGGTCATGGTTCTCGTACTGCTGTATGATACCGGTCGTCCCGGTGGTTCAAGTGGTTAACCTCGAATTCTACTTGTTTGAGTCCTGGGTTCGAGCCCCAGGAGGGTAGGCACAATTCGATGCGAGTCGACGAGGGAAGAAAAGGCTGAAATCTTCTCGCGATAAAAAAATGAAGGCACGTACCGAAGCGGGAAGGGGGGAGAAGAGCCTGCTATGTGACCCCGGATCTGAGTTACGAGTTGGAAGGAGAGAGAGAAGAAGATGTGCGAAGATAATGAATGGGATGGAAAAAAAAAAAAAAAGGGTCGGACTTTGACTTTATTTGCAAAAATAAAAAAAGGGATTCAATTATTGTTGAGAGCGCCTTGCAGCGTGGGTAGGCACAATTCGATGCGAGTCGACGAGGGAAGAAAAGGCTGAAATCTTCTCGCGATAAAAAATGAAGGCACGTACCGTAGCGGGAAGGGGGTAGAAGAGCCTGCTATGTGACCCCGGATCTGAGTTACGAGTTGGAAGGAGAGAGAAGAAGATGTGCGAAGATAATGAATGGGATGAAAAAAAAAAAAACAAACAAACAAACAAAATAGCGTGCGAAAAAGAAGAAGTGTGGTGGTGGGCGTGCGTGCGAAATCAACAGTAGTTATTAATAGTTCTCCGGTGTATTATACGTACGTACCGCGTACGAACATCTTCATAATATGAACGATACACTACAGCAGTATTAAAGTGACTACTGCAGCTGAAAAACCGTCATGGTGTACGTACGTATACATATTGTCAAGGAGATGATTGTCAACGCGCCGATTCCTACGTACACGTACCTACGTACGTATATATATATGTATATATGTATATATGCGTCCCGTCGGGGTGGGAAGGAGTTCAAGACGCCTGGCTGTGGGTGGCTGGGTAGCACGCCGGTTTCCACCGAGGCATGCATCATAGGGGCGGGGTGTACCCATGTCGCCGACTATGAGCTATTACGTACCTCAGGGTAGTTGGTTGGGTACCCGTAGAAAGCGTTGAGTTCGCACAGGGGTAGTGTGCGATCGTTTTTCAGCGCTCCTTTTTTTTCCAGAACGCCCAATACCGAACGAGCAACAAGGTGTTTTCAAAAAGGTCTGGTCGAGAGAGCCTTCCGACAACAATGTAGTTTTGATTTGTCGTTTGATACTGCCGCGCTTTTGTTCTGGAGAGTTTTTCACTTTCTGTTAGTCTTTTTTTTAAGAACAACTCCACACATCGTCGGATGGCAAGCATAATGACAATAATAGTAGTGTGATGATGATGATGCTCGATCGACTTGATGTGTCACCCCCTTTTACCGTCACCGATTTCGAGAAAACGAGCGCTGAAAAACGATCGCACCCTACCCTGTGCGAACTCAACCCTCTTGACGGTGGTAGTACCCGATACATACCCAATACTGTTGGCATACGGTGTATGGGCCCGCCTACAAGAAACATCTAATCTGGGCAAGCCTGAGATATTCTTATCGGGGCGCCATCTTCAGACAACCTTGAGCATAATCTATTATATAGGGTTTAGAGTTGATTTCATCATTGAGCCAATTTTCTTAGCTTTCTCAGTGCGCATTATGTTCTTATTGGGCACTTTCTTATTGGAGGGCCTATTATATATACAAACATTAATAGTATAAAGTTGCGTGTTTACAATAAGTAATACTGTTGTCGTTCGTGGCATGCCTACCAGCCCACGAGGGGATCGTTCATTAGGTTGACTTTGCATTCTACAGTACATACAGCAGATGTAGTGTTAATAATACCGGTAGTAGCAAGTGTCCCTCCATAGTTTAGTGTGCCGGTATGCGCCAACCCATACTACCGGCACTATAGCGGCGACCGGCACTATTCCGCACATTGCCACATGTTGCGTATAAGGATTTCGCTCGGCTGGGTAATCGATCGATATTTTACCGCCGCTCTGTAGTAGGTAATGCCATCACATTTGGGCATCGTCGAGGACACGGCTTCGAATCTCACTTGGAACATCCCAAAGAAACGCTTGTGTTAAGATCAGCAGGCGGGACACTTTGTATCCCTGGACAGGTTTGCCTATTAAGTGGGTACTCGTTGGTAGTCACGTGTGTTGTTTGATTAGAGATCGGAGAAGAGCAGCTTTGTTCCTTTCGTGCACGGGGAGACTGAGACCACAACAAGCTCGCGCCTCTCTGGAACACCCCACCTAAGATTCGCCTTCCAAGTACTACAAATACGATAGCAGTGCCTGAACCCAGGTAATAACCGGGCTTTCAACTCACTCAAGGCAGTATCATAACACTAGCCCACTCTGATGAGCCGCATATGCAGAATTATGGGAAAATTATTTATAGAAACCCCGATTCCACGAACTAGATCATGAGTCGAAGATTTGGCTCCTCAAAACCCACTCCCACACCTCTGAACGGCAAGGCAACGAAGTCAGCAAAGCACGTGAAAAAAAAATGAAAGGAAGACCCAGCCTTAAGGGGCAGGAAGAAAACGTCAACGAAAGCCAACGCCATGTCACCCGCAACGGGGGAAGAGGCGGGGAAGATGCATGGAAAAGCGAAAAGACGGAAGCAGATACACGAGCGACGAATCTCCCGGAAGGAGCAGAGAGGTCGTCAATCCTCATACGTGGCCCGTGTGGGCGAAAATCGCGGAAATACGAAGGGGTGAAAGGCAGCCCACCAAAAACGGCACTTTCGGTGCGGAGCGCCAGCCCACCCAAACCGACACCGGAGGTCGGCGAAGAGCGAGTGCGAAGCCCGCAGGCTCGGATGAGGGAGATACCACCGTCCTCGACGGGAGTGAGTCTGCTAGACCCACTGCGGTCGTGTTCTGTGGCGGGCTCCGGCAAGCGAGAGAGAAAATCAGCATTTCCGTTGGCGCTGCCCTTGCCGTACTCGAGGATGTAGTCGGACGCGGTGAGGAACTCAAGCCAATGCTGGACTCGTGCGTTGTGGTCCCCTACCTTGCCGGTGCTCTCAAGTGCTTTGTGGTCCGAAAATACGCGAAACTTCGTCCCCCATAGATAGCCTCGGAGTCGTTTGATGGCCCAGACAATGCTGCTAGCTTCCGCGTCCAACGGGGCCCAATGCCTCTCGAAGTCGAGGGTAGAGCGGCTGATATATGCAATGGGCCGTACCGAGCCGTCCGGTTGTTCTTGTTCAAGCGCGGCACGAAACCCATCGATACAGGCGTCACAGTACACATGGAAGGGGCGGGAGCCGTCGGCTGCAGCGTCCCAATCCGGGAAGACCAAAACTGGCGGGCAGCGAGCTCGGCGAAGATCTGGCGAACGATAGTTCCCATGGCCGGCGTAAAGACCCCCTTCCGGAGAAGGGCGGTGGGAGGGCGGATCCGTTTAGATTGGTCGGGCAAGAATTTGCGATAATATCCCATGCCGCCCATCAGCGCACGGACCTGCTTGAGGTTCTTGGGCATGGGAATTTTCATCAAAGCCGATTTTGTTTCCGCATTGGGGCGGATACCCGCGGGCGAAATGGGATGGCCCAAAAAATTAGCGTCCGTGGCGCCGAGGCGAACCTTCGAGGGGGAGAGCTTGAGGTTGGGTTTTCGCAGGCGTTCGAAGAGGGCTCGTCTTGACGTGGGCCGTCGGATCAGAGTCGAAGACGATCACATCATCGATGTAGGCCGCCACCTGCGCCAAACCTTTACTAACTTCGTTAATCACTTTCACGAACCAGGTGGGCGAAGCACTGCTGCCTTGAGGCATGACGAGGCACTCATAGAGGCCCGTAGGAGTGCAAAACGCCGTGAGAGGGACGGTGTCCCTGTGCGCGGTAATCTGGTGGAACGAGGAAACCCCATCGAAGAGAGAAAACACTCGTTCCTTGCCCAGGGAGTCGAGGACTTGGCCCACGCGAGGAATAGGCAGCTGGCTGAGGTTGCTGATCTGGTTGAGTTCCCTGTAGTTCACGGTGATCCGAGCGCCTCCAGACTTCTTCGGGATGACCTGTTGCAGCGCTACGGGCTCCAGGAATCGCCCAGGTGGGCGACACAGGGTATTCTGTGATGCACGTCGACTGACCTGACCAGTGACGCACGGAGGGTGCATCGTGTAAGGCAGCGATAAAGCCGTAGGATGGCTCGCTGTCATATCGATGTAGGTATACAATGGAGTGTCCCCGGCGGGGGAGGCCATTGTCTGGGTCATGGAAACCCCGTATCGGCTGTAATGGTCGATACGGGTGCTCTGTGGCCCTACCTGGGGTTAGTCAATACCACCAAAGTACGAAAGAAACAAGTCAAACTATATCCTGTTCACACACCGTGCATGAGGCTTGCCCACCACGTCCATGTCAGTTGCCCATCACGTGCATGTCAGTTAATCCCACGTCGCATTCATTCGCTGAGCAATACCAACACTCAACTCTCGTGGCGTCTGGCCACCCCGTGGCCAGAGAGGATTCAGGAGCGAGGTACGGAGGAAATCCCCACAAGGACTCTCTCAACGAGCGACAACAACTGGCTATCGAGGTGAGACCGAGCCGATAGCGGCACACAAGAGGAGGTCAGCTGTAACAGACCACCAGCGGGCTCGAGTACGGAGAGGTCGGGTGCTGGATCAGACCTGCCGCTAGATACTGGTCCAAGGTGGCCTCCACTTCCTTGGCCAGGATGGGATTGATGCGGTGCGGCCTGGACGTGACAGGAGCGCTTCCTTTCGGGACCGAAATCACAAAAGGCATCAACGAGCTGGAACCAAATTCAGACTTGGACTTCGAGATAACGCCAGGAAATTAGCAGAAAACATGCTGTTCGATGGCCTCAGGGGTCCAGTCCGTTCCGTGAAGGTCAAAAGCCACCTCCCGCAGATGCAACGGCAAACGTGCCCTGACGCGCAGGAACGAAGCGCGCTGTTCTGGGCTCAAACGCTCAAGCAGGGCAGGCGAGGGCGAGGCCGGAGCTGCGAGGGGGGAAGCTGTAACTGCTGAGATCGGAGACACCTCAGATATTTCGGAGGGAGGGCTCGGGGCTCGGTTGCCCGGCCGACGACGCCACTTGCTAAGATCAGCAGGCGGGACACTTTGTATCCCTGGACAGGTTTGCCTATTAAGTCGGTACTCGTTGGTAGTCACGTGTGTTGTTTGCTTAGAAATAGAAGAAGATCAGCTCTATTCCATTCGTGCACGGGGAGACTGAGTCAAAGCTTGTGCCTCTCTTGGAAACCCCCTGGTTTTCCAACTAAGATACACCTTCCAAGTACTACAAATACGATCCCAGTGCCTGAAGCCAGGTAATTGCCGGGCTTTCAACCTCGTTCGAGGCAGTATCGTAACACTTGCGCGAGCGTCCCTGCAAACACATCTCCCTGGTTCCCCAGGTACCATTGAAACAAAGCGGGTAGGTCAGAGTACGGCCGTATACGGTACCGACGCCCCCAAAGATCCCGCCGTTCAGAGGGGGGGAGAGAGTTGTCAGGATTGCCTTGGGCAGGGAAATCGATCGATATTTTACCCCTATTGCTCTCAGTAGGTAATACCTTCACACTGGCACTATACAAAGCGGGCAGTCAGCACCGCTCTACCGGCGCTCAAGAGGGTTAGGCCAATACTGTACAAAGCTCCTCTAGTGGGGAAGGACATAAAACAAATACACCAGCAGCAGCAGAAGTAGTGGTAGTGGCCCCTCTACAATGCCAGCATGTGCCAGCCCAACAGACCGGCATTACAGCGGGCACCGGCGATATTCCCCACACTGCCACACACACCCTTGCCAAGCGTTTTCACCGGCTTTATATATCGGGCACCGGCGTTACGCAACCGGCATTGTATGACGTACCCCTAGCACTGTAGTTGCAACCTTATACCGTCGTAGCAAGACTTGAAAAAAACGACTACGTACGTACCCGTAATTACTACCACCGGGGAACATGGTAATACACAACTGGTAGTAATCAGAACCAATTATGGCGTGTGAACATATGGGGATACTGTTATGATACCTCCTTGAATGAGGCTGAAAACCCGGTGACTACCTGGGTTAAACTATTGGGATCATATTTGAGGAACTTGAGAGGCGTATCTTAGATGGGAAACCAGGGGTTTTCTCAGCGGGCACGAGCTTGGCTTTCAGCCTCCGCGTGCACAAAAAGAATAAAACTGATCTTATTCCATCTCTAAGCAACGAAGGCACGTGAGTACCAACGAGTACCGACTTAATAGGCGAATCTGTCCAGGGACACAAATTGTCCCGACCTCTGATCTTAACAAGTGGCGTCGTCGGCAGGGGCGCTACACGACTTCGACGAGAGCTGTACGGGGTTCTTGGTGTCTGCAAATTCACTTGGCTAGCGCGTTTGCTCGGGGGTCCAACGTAACGTAGATGCACCTCGAGACGCCGCCGTGGATAGCTGGCTTTCGCTTCTCGGATGCGCTCGACATATTTTTTCTTGTCGTTTTCCTGGACTTGTGGGGGTGTGTTTTTTTCTACTTCTTGACGTTTTCCGAGTTTTCGGGTTGGGTTTTTTTCTCCTCGACGTGTTTCAGGGTTGCTTTTGGGGGGGGGGGGGCTGGGTTGGGGATGCGTTTTGCGTGTTCGTCCTGCCTACCCCCCCGCTCAGTGTCGGGGCTGGTCTGGGTAATCGGGCCACTCATTTGTGGCACATGACGCGTTCCCAGAGTTGTGGGCTGGGTTTAGGTGGTTCTTGACGTATTCCGTGTTATTTTTATTCTCGTTTCTGGTATTTTCTTCGCTTTTCCATGAAACTTCCTCGCCTCCCCTCCCGTTGCGGGTGGCACGGCGATGGCTTTCGTTGACGATTTATTCCTGCCTCTTAGGGCTAGGCGTTTCTTCTTTTTTTATTTACGTACCTTGTCGGCTTCGTTGCCTCGCCGCCCAGAGGTTTGGGAGTGGGTTTTGAGAAGCCGCATCTTCGACTCATATTCTAGTTCGTGGAATCGGGGTTTCCACAATTTTCCCATAATTCTGCATATACGGCTCATCAGAGTGGGCTAGTGTTATGTTATGATACTGCCTTGAATGAGGTTGAAAGCCCGGTAATTACCTGGGTTCAGGCACTGCTATCGCCTTTGTAGTACTTGGAAGGCATGTCTTGGGTGGAAAACCAGGGGTTTTTCAGGGAGGCGCGAGCTTGGTCTCAGTCTCCCCGTGCACGAAAGGAATAAAACTGCTCTTCTTCTATCTCTAAGCAAACAACACACGCGACTACCAACGACTACTGACTTAGTAGGCAAACCTGCCCAATGATACAAAGTGTCCCGATTTTCTGATCTTAACACAGACATACTATCGAACATGGCGCCGTCGGCAGGGCGTAGGCCTAGATCGCGTGTGCCTGCTCTCTTTCACGAGCCCAGGCTACGATAGCTTCGGCGAGTAATTCTTGGTTGTTCGCTCTTTTATATTTCCTCTTTCCTTTTCCCCTGATTTTGTTTTTTGCACTCTCCCTGCATGAGTCTTTCAGAAAGTTTTCCACCAGCTCTGCCAACAGCCAACAGCCGATGCGCGCCTCTTTCGGGGAAAATACTGCTTCCTACCGTAGGATGCAGAGTTGTGTTGATTTAACCGGCTGTCGCCTTGCAAGCTATTATAGAGGTGTGGGAGTGGGTTGTAAGTGCCGTATCTTCGATCCATTTCTCAATTTTTCTGGGTGGCTTTTGTACCCTCCTGATTTCTATACATCTGCACATACAGCCCTTCAAGGTGGGCTTGTGGCATGGTATTCATGATCCTGTTTCCCCTCTAATGTCGAGGAGCCGTGTTTCTGATGAAGCGCGCCGAACAAAATAGTTTATATAACCCCCCCCCGCTCTCACAACACTCTGAGAGCCAGGAAAGTGGGAGTAATCAGATAAGGCATCAAGCTCTGTGTGAGTAACTGCACGCGTCTAGCTCGACCTGCATTACAGTAGTCGGGCCTGTCCCATACTCCCCCTTTTGTTATCCGGTAATCAGCCTATACCCAGGAATGCTATCAATATCCTCACCGTACGCATAGACCATACGTAGTAATCAGAACCAAAATGGAGTGTAAATATGGGGGTATACCTAGTTTTGGTGTCCAAAGTGGGTTCTGATTATTACCAGGTGCTATGTTTTACTATGTCCTCCGTGATAGTGGGTGCGCGGCGCACAAATACGACTACTGCTGCTGTAGTACCACGCGTGCGTGTCGGGCGATGTTTGTTTCTTTCGTAAACCAGTCGAGCAGGCGAAGTGCACCAGATGAAAAGCAGACAGCTTAAACAATGGGAGCCTTTGTACACACTCCGCGAGGCAATACACGGCCTCCTTGTAATAGTAATTCGTGCAAGATTCCCTCCGGGAAGTGCGTAGGAGAGTGGCGCAAGAACGAAATACTACTTATATGAAATACCTGCACACCTGTTCAGGACTACTGCCATGACTGCATCCACCCACCCTAAACACATGAACCCACAGTCCCACAATCTTCCTAGAGCGAAAACAAACGCCCCCCGCCTTTTGAAATCGTGTTCGCATGTATGCACGTATCTAGGGATCTGAGAATGACGGGAAACAAAAACTTAGGGTAAACACACCAGCATACGCAAACGCGAGGTCGCACGGAGCCAGGCCTAGACCCCAACGCCGTGCGTCACCACGCCTCGGTGGCCACCGTGCGTGCCCCGCGATAGGTTGCTGCTGCTTCTGCTGCTGTTGTTGCTGTCGAAAATAGAAGCTACGAAAGCGTGCGGTGGGGCTGTTCGTTTCGCTTCATGCAGATCTTCATGATCCACCCATAATGGTATCCGTCTGGTCATACCGCTGCACCACGAAAGAGGTGCAGCCACGCTCCGATACCGTCCCGCCAGCGAGAACGGTGGCCCGAGCAGAGTCATGAGTGGACCCCTCTCTGCGGTCAGACGTGCACCCTGTGCCTCACGTTCTGTGTGCGTGTCAGCACTCGTTCCGTTGCGTTACCCCCCCCGTTCGTTTTCATTCTCGAAGTACCCCGTGCCTTTGGAGTGGGTAGTGTAACAGTCATTTTTTTGTTATTTCTGTTTGTGTCTCGTTCTCAGGCTAGCTTATGTCGCTCCTGCCTACGCGAGCCACACCGCTTCCTCGAGTTTGAGCCCTCGATTTAGCGTCCGGGCAGCTCTAGCTTGTTTTGCCTGCTTTCGCGTCTCCGTACTTTCGGACTTGTTGTCTGATTCGCAGTGCACGTGTAATCGGCTACGAGTACAACCTTGCAAGTTAGAGGTGTGGGAGTGGGTTGTGAAGTGTCGCATCCACTCGATCCATTCTCCGAATTCTCCGGATTGTTCTGCTTCGTGCCTGAGTTTTCTATGAACCTGCATATACGGCCCTTGAGGGTGGGCTAGTGTTATGGTATCCCCTCTCCCCTGTTGCGGTGTTATGGTTTGTAATAGTCGCCCCCTCATCATACCTGGCAGGCGTGATCGCCTGCTTTTCTGATGAGCGCCTCGCCCCTTCGCTCAGAAGACATCTCGCGAAGCAAGCAGCAACTAATACAAGAGCTAATAGCATCTAACCTCGCCAAGCACGTCGTGTGAGTGACCAGAGCAGAGCCAAAGGCATCAACCTGCTAGCAGTAGTCGGTTCCTAGGCCCATACTGCCTTACACTGAACACGTGCGCGGCAACTGAATTTGCGGGGCGTAAAACACACCACAGGTACCTCGGGTAAAACGTACAAACTCACAAAGCCCGGGATTTATGTTGCCTGCTTGGCTCGGCCGGGTGGGACGGGGTACCCCGTGAAACTGACTCCACTTACTCGACTCGCGAGTGCGCCGCCCCGGCCACGGGCCTCGGGCGAGGGCGAGACCCGGAGGGTGCGGCGACGAGATCGGCCGGGATGCCGAGAAAACGCGGCGCCGGGTAAAAAAACACTATTAACACCAGGTATTAATTATAAAAACTAAATATATCTATGCTAGTCCTTAGGGTCGATCTTAACGACACGTATCATATTTCGTTTTTTCCTGGAATTTCGGCATTTCACCAAATCCCGCGAGGGTTGAATCTTATCGAGTACGTGCCTCAGTTGGCTCGCGAAACAATCGTTCACCCGGCACAGAACCGTCACTGCAGCAGCTGTGCTCGCGGAAACCATCCGTGCGGTGGCTCCACTGCCATCGGCCTTACTCGTAGGCAGGTGTCGGTGCCTTGAGGAGTGAAATCCATCATCAACTCGTCACGCTACAAAGTCTCAGCTATTGCCCTCACCGAGCGCAGTCGGTCGGCCATCTCGGTGCGGTCACCTTGTGAACTCGGCCACGAGACAGAAAGCTACTGCGCCTTCTGCGTTCGGCCATGACTTGCGAATGACCTTGGGAACGACCCTTGTGAGCCTTGTGCGCTCGCGAGTGGTGTCACAGCTCGAGCGGTGTGGCTGCCTGATTATCTACAGGGTTGTACCTAATTTTCCTTCAAAAACCTTAATAACTTCAGGACGTCATTTTTCGGGGTTGGAGGTTTTCGGCTTTTCCTAAAAAAAAACGAGAAAATACTGAAAAAACTGACAAAAAAAACTCCTCGTTAGGGTCGAATCTTAACGGGGACTGTTTTTCATTTTTTTTTCTAGTATTTTCCCAAAGTTTCGGTAGTTAAAATCGACCCTCAAGATTGACCCTTTCGCCTGATCTGATTCGTTCTTAGTTGGCGGATCTCTCCCGCCTCTGACCGTCCTCCCGCGAGGTTTCTTCGCCGGGGCGTGCCCTCTCCCCGCCTGAAACGCCCGGCGTCGGAGGATTCGCCCGCTCAGCGCCGTTGCGCCTGCGCGAAGCCTTGACGTTGAGATCTACAAAGGAATCTCCGACAATCCCTGCCCTGTCAGCACTTTGGCCCATGGTCTCTCGACAGGGTGTATGCACTCGCGTGGTTCTTTCCGGCACGTCCTCTCCGACCTCCGACAGACGGGAGGGTCTGCTACCCGGCCGGCGTTGCCAATGTGGGGGCCTGCGCGGAAGGTTGCATCTGGGATATCGATGGAACGCCCCAATAGCACATGCCACCCAGGCTTAGTTGAGAACTGCCATCCATGAAAAATAAGTTAACGAGGGCCTTCCCCGGGATTAATCCCACGGACCGTGGCATCGCGGTGAATCGACCATAATCATAACAGAATGACAAATGAAGAGTAAACAATGTCAAAGCACCCTAAGAAGACAAAAATCACGGCGAATCGAATGACGGTGTTGTTGTTTTTATTTACTGTACGAAATAGGAAGCGCGGTATGACGGCGGGATTTTTACCGTGGGATTTGGTTTTGAAATCCCGTGGTAAAAATCCCGTCGTCATACCGCGCTTTCTACTTCGAAAAAAAAGCAATACCGTGGTTTTGTCTTTCTTATGGTGCTTTGTCATTGTGTACCCCTCATTGGTCTATATTTTATGGTTGATTCACGGCGACCCCACGGTCCGCGGGGCTAATCCCGGGAAAGGCCCTAAAAACTATGATATATGAGAGAGATCGCACGTCACCTACAGTCAGCAGCACTTATGACGGCCGGCAGCACGTTTGTGTGTATGCTATCGTACAGCGGCAGCTGCAGTGGAGCTGTACTACGTCGCTGCGGAAATGTACAGCTGCAGCAGTACTGCTACAACAGGTGCTGTGATGGCGCCTTTTTGCGGAGCTGCGCTGTCGGTCATCGCGTACTCCCTGAGTTAGAAGTCAGTTTTGCACCCCCTTCTAGTATTTCGCCCCTTTAATCGGCAAATCATATCGCCAGCGTTCTGCCGCCTTTTCCAACGTTCACCCTCTTACTTTCCGGGAGTTGCCTTCCGTGCTCAACTCTCTTTCCCATGTCCTCTGTACGTTACCTTTTCTCCACCTTGCTGCAACCCGCAACTTCAGGCGGCCCTAGCGATGCCTTTCCCCGTCCGCATATAATTACCAGCAATCACGCACGTTTCGTCAGCGATGGTTCCTTCCACAATCATTTCTCCACTCACAGACGTGCAATAACTTAATCTCACTTCTCTGAGTGGAGTGCTGAGCGCACGCACTCAATCTTTTGGTATTGAATCTCAGCCTCCTCCTCCTCTTCTACATAAAACGCCCATCACGCGAGTGAGTCTGCGACCGGCGGCCGTCCAGGCCGCCGGCGTAGCTCCTCGTAAATTAAAGTACGAACGACATTGTTGGCCCCGTGCCATGAACGCTCCTCAGCGTTTCTTAGACGTAGTTTTTTTGCGCTGTTCGTGCTATAGCGCGAGATGAAGTTTATCTTACGGGACGAGACTGCCTCATCTTGATCCCCGAGCCCGACCGTGTCGGGGGCGACCTCGGGCGTGTTTCCGCCGTGCCCTGGCTGCCGGCTGACCGGGTGAGCTGTGTTTTTCACAGAAACATTTCAAATATGTCCGCTGTGAGTTGGACCAGTTGAGTGGTCGACACTTGATTTATCACAGTCTCGTGGCCGAAGATTTTGGTTGACGGCGTATGTTTGCCCCGCCAGGCCCACCTTTGGCCCGTCAAACCTTCTTCTAAAATATACCAGGTAACAATTTTCAGCATTGGGATTTCGGTTTTCGATGCCAGCACCCAGATTGGACATCTTCTACTTTGGCCGAAACGGGAGAGGCCGCAGCCTCCGCGGCATTGACAGCTCATGGCGGCAAGGGTGTTGGAAATATGGGGTTGGGTGGCCGGTCTCGTGCCCCACCGTTGCGCGTGCGCTGAGGGTTGGGCGTTGAGGAAAGAGGTGTCGAATTGCCGATTCGGGCTACTTCATGTGTGACAGCACGAGTTTTGCGCGAAAATGATGATATTCAAAGGCTAGAATATGGTTGCGAAACGAGCGTCGCGAACCTCTTTGGCTGTTGTGCACGCAGGGCGACCAGATTCCGTGAGGGAGAGAAGACGGGGTCTTTGGTCGCGACCGAATCGGATGGGCCTACGCCACGGTGGAGGTACAAACGGTACCTACGATTTTTTTTTTGTACACGCGGCAGGCAATATCACATGAAGCGTGGAGTTTCGGTCGTGCTGTGAAGGCGTTTTTCTTCTCTCATGTAGCCGCCAAGAAACCATTGCAGTTATGAACGAGTGCGTGTGCACGTGTGCGGGATACGACGAGGTACGACGATGCGTCGTGTTTATTTTACACTCTCACGCAGCTTCCCTCACGGAGTAGGCCAGCCTGCAATATATTTCGTTGCTGACCCTCGAGGGTGTGATCATGCCTTCCCTTGTTGTGCCCCACCGTGCTCCCCTGCCCCGTTGTGCCGGGGCGGCTTCGGGCGTGCGTGATGTACTGTGCTTGCTGCTGCTGCTACGTACCATAACTGCTGTGCTGTTCTGCTGTTGTTGCTGCTCACGCATCTCCCCTCATGGAGTAGCACAACCTGCGATTTGTTTCGTTGCTGAACCTCGAGGGTGTGGTTCTTTATTTATTTGTATTTCTTATTTCTTCAATCTCACTTTTACTTTCCAGCTTGCGGACAAGCCGTGGTCACGGGTGTCGCCCCTTTCCCCCCCGGCGAGTGCCTTCATTTCCATCTCGCAGAGGGTTCAGCATTCCCAACGCTCGTCGATAATTCATTGAATTCTGGTAACTCAAGCTCTCGTGCTTTCGGCTCGTCAAGTTTTTACGCAAGAGTTCAGCATTCCCAACGCTCGTCGATAATTCATTGAATTCTGGTAACTCAAGCTCTCGTGCTTTCGGCTCGTCAAGTTTTTACGCAAGAAAAAGTCCCTACGAGCACGAGCACGCATTCAGTGAGACTCGAACCCACAACTCGACTTTAGTGGGGGCGAAATTAAACTACTACAAAGTAACTCCATCGGGGACGCCATTACCTTTCCTCCTCGTGCCCCACGGTGCTCCTCTGCCTTGACTGCTGTGTCGAGGGCGACCTTGGGCATGCGTGATGTCCTACTGCTGCTGCTACCACCGCTGCTCTACCGCTGCTGCTGCTCTGCTGATGGTCCTACGTGCAGCTGCTTGCTGTGTTCTGCTGTTACTGCAGCTGCTGCTCACGCAGTCCCCCTCACGGAGTAGGTCGGCCTCAGAAATATTAGGGTGGCTTTCCTCCTCGTGCGCCACCGGGCTCCCTCGCCCCGACTGTTGTGCCAGGGGCAGCCTCGGGCGTGCATGACGTGTTACTGCTGCTGCTCTTGCCGCTGTTCTGCCGCAGCGCTGCTCTGGTGCTGCCGCTATGTCTGCTATGTTTTTGCTGCTGCCCCCCGTGATCATGGTTATTGTGCAAGTCAACCCCTCTCGGTGATGTGTCTCCGCATCTCAAAGCTGAAAGACGGATCCATCTGCTTCGGAAGCGGTACGGGTACCGTCTCGCAATTGGCATTTATTTGGCGTCTCGGGAAAGGTCTCGTACCAACGTAGTTTTCGTATGATACGTACCTGTAAGCTACGCTGCTTGCTGCTGAGCTTGCTGCACGAACGTAATCACCGGCGCTTCGTACTGTCGATTACTCCATCGACTTCTTCTGCTCAACTACCAGGTGCTGTTTTCTGTCTCGTCTGTATATGATACGAAATATACAGTACGGACGCTGAGCGGCTCGTACGTAGTGTACTTTGTAGCGCTGCTTTCTGCTGTACCAGGTATGTATTAAAAAAACGATCTATGCGTCGTGGTGCCGAATGGCGGATGGCAATGTTAATGTTTGTTTTTCTTGTTGTTTGCCGCGTTTCTTTCACTTGACTCATTTTAAAAAAAATAATGCACGCAGTCGCACAAACGGTCTCGAGTTGTATACCGGTACGCCCTCAGCCAACAGAGGAATGCGCGCAGCCGCAGGCGGGCGTCAGCCCACCGCGGCGAAGGCCCGCTTGCACTTTCTACGATGATACCGAGAGATAATACCCAAAATACAGATATGTGAACACATTTTTGAAAGATGAGACTCCAGCCTGAAGCCTGGAGTATGTATAAAACACGTTGTAACATATCATATGTATGATATGATACACCAACAAAAGAAGAAAGTATTTCGTATTTTTTATCCTGTCTGTCATTATTTTTGTAGAGCCTATTTATCATGATGGCATGTACCGCCTATCGACCGCTTCCTTGTTGGCTTTTACCTATTACTACTATTCTACGCACTCGTATACGCACTACTACTGCTGCTACTACTGTTGTTCTGTCCTACTCCTGTCTGTTGCTGCTGTTGCCGCTGCTTATGTTGACACTGGGCGCCACCGATCACGCATGCATGCATGCATGCATGCCCTTGTCACAAAATAGATGAAGAGAACGCGCGTGCTTGCATTCAGCCACACCGCCTCGGTTGCTTACAACAGCATCATCGACAACAGCCACCATTCATTATACCACCAACATCATAATCAGCACCAACAAACAGGAAAGACGTCAAGATGATAATTAAGGCAATCCATCGTTGGTACATCATCACCGTCAGTAGCAAGCAGACAGGCAGGCAGGCAGGCAAGCAGCGACACACCGACAGAGCTCTGAAACTACAACAAAATAACAACGTCTCCGTTTCCACTGCTGCTGGTGGTGTGGCGCTATTATGCCGACTGCTGCCGGAGACACCAACAACCACATATTGCCACCCCCCCCCCCACTCCCTCCCCCTTCCACTACTTTCTCCTCCTTTGGGTACCAGGTAGGCTAAATGATAGGTAGGCTAAATGTTGCCACCATAGATAGGTAGACACTGTTGTGGGCGGGGGGGTGGGGGGGAGGGGGGGTCAACACAGACAGACATTGCTGTCCGTGCATCCTGCCACAACGAATAAACCGCTAATCGCTACTACTTGTGCTGCTGCTTTGTTGCCGTTGCTACTACATACGCAAAATGAACGCACGTGCGTAAGCAAGCGAATCGAATCATTCTCAAGAGACAGAAGAGAAAAGAAAGAGACGGGAGAAAAAAAAAGAGAAGACACAAACGACGTCATCCATCAATCAATCATCACTGTTACCGACCAATCGGGAGGCTAAGACCAAGAACAATAGGAACAAGAACGAGAAGAAAGAACAAGAAGAACAAGAAGAACAAGAACTTAAGTGCAAAACAATAGAACAAGAAAAAACAACGGCTGAAAAGAACATGAAAAAAAAGGCGTGCCTATCTTGCTACACTGCTTGTTCGACCCACCCCGTTACCAACCGACCGAGCAAGAAACCATCAATAACAACTACAAAAGCTCAAAGGTGTTTTAGTAGGGTAAAAGGGGTACCCGGGTATACACTCTGGGTACCCGTGTTTATACTCTCGGGGGTACCCGGGTATATACTCTGGGGGTACCCGGGTAAATTTTTCTGGGGGGTCCCCGGGTATGTACTCTGGGGGGTACCCGGATACATACTTCGGGGGGTACCCAGGTAAATACTCGAGGGGTACCTGCGTATATACCCGAGTATGAACGAAACAATCGGCTTCGGTAATCGGGTACTCTCGAGTATATAACCTACTAAAAACACCTTCGCAGACAGTTGCGTCGAGCGCGGTGCTGCTAATAATCGCGGTATCGGCCGAGCAAAAAAAAGAGCACGTCCCGACCCATCCAAACAGCAGGCACGCGCCACGACAATGATGATGATGATGGACGGTGTTTCGCGCCAAAAACCCGCTAGAAGGCAGTGCAAGGGCTATACCACACCAACGGCCTATACGCCGGCCGCTGGGTAAAAGACATGAACAAAAACTAGAACGCAACAAAACGAACCAACCCACCCCGAACGAGACCACCCCAAATCAAATCAAACCAAATAAAAAAAAACATCCCCCTGTTTTACCCCCCCAACCCCACGCCCCCCCCGCGGGCTCAATTCGTCGAATACATCGTCCCACCAACAAGGCTATAATATAACCCACTGAAATCATTGCTACTATATTATACTACTGCTACTGTACTCCGGTCCGAAACGGGCCTGTAGTCCGACTGCTACTGCTACAGTTTCTACTTATTATAGACCACAGTACCGTACAGCAGTTCCCACATGGAAACAACGCTGTACCATCATCATCAGATCGTCATCATCACCTACCTGCTGAAATTTTCCGTCGAAAAACCTTAAGAAGCTCTAGGGTACACGACACGGAAAAACAAGCTTACAAGAAAAAAGAAAAGAAACGAAATGTACGTACTGCTCCGCCCTCTTCCCCCTTTTCCCCAATCGTACGTGATACACCACCGCACCTCGGACTCGAGCAGCGACCACTAGATCGAAGCCAGCAGCCTACCGCCAAAAAACAGGAAACAACCCGCCCCATCCCCACCCCCTTTAAGACAACGGCAAATGTTTTTATCACACGACATGAAGCAAATCAGCGGCTAAAAAAATCAACATATTTAATCAGCGCTGGCAATCGGCGAAATGGCTCTACGTCGCCGCTTCTTAAGAGCGGAAACGCCAAACAAATTAATTTGTAAAACAGAAACCTCACAGCATACATTTTACACGTTGCTGGCATTCATTCCCTCTATTTTTGAAGAAGGTCCAACGATTTGACCGGAGTTGATCGATCTACATCCCTTCTCGAACCGACCAAGGGTGGATGCAGCAATCAACAATCGACAAAAATAAGATAAGGAGGCGGGACGGGTGGGGGGGGGGGAAGGCGACAACACACAGCAGTGCCACCAACCGACACGCGTGAGCAAGCATTCGAAAACCCTAGCGACAAAAACAAAGTAATATCAACACTATCATCACCTCTCCTCAGCACACTAGCACCATCTATCTACTCCTTCCCCCGAGAGGCCTACTGTGATACAACATCAGCTATGTCTCCGTGCCTACTCAAGTAAACTTAAGCTTCAGCAAAAGGGGGAGGGAAGGGGTTCATCATCCCCGCTCCCCTCCCATAAACTTTGTGTGTATGTAGCGGAACTGCCCGGAACTCCCTCATAACCCACCACCGTTTCTGCCGTCATCGTGTCTCCTTTGCGAGGTCGTCTGGCACGAAAACGCCTTCCATCTTTTACCCCCTCTTCAGCAAGTAACCGTCCCAGGGTCGACCCCACCCACCCACCCACCCACCCCCGGCCATTTTGTTCCCCCTCCATCCCCCGGCCTCTTCCTTTTCTCTGACTTTCTGCTTTCGATACAAAACTTTCAAGCACACACGGGAAATCCCATCGCTTGCGGACCAAAGTCCCTCACAACACAATATTTTTTTTAATGAAGAGACACAACAACCAAACCAACCCCCCCGTCCCCCACCCAGCGGCCCAGCCCAACCCAAATAACGGTACGCAGCCCACCTCGCCCCCCCCCGAAGCCCCCACCCCCTCTTCCCCCAACAAACTCTGCAAAAAAAAAGGTACACATGAGATGGCATACGTATGTACCTCTTTTTGGTACCTGGGCGGACCCCGAAAATGCTGGTATAATGACTAGATCGGTGTCATGCGGCGAATACGAGGAAGTGCTCTAACCGTCCAAACATTGCAATTTTATTGCGAATACGCGCACGCGGAAGACGGGGGAGGGAAGGAAGTCGCCGCCCTACTTTCGTAATCACAATATTCCGTTCTACCCTAGTCTTAATTGGCGTCGTAGGTGGGTGCGGTTGCGGGTGTTCCCCCCATGCCTGTCCTGACTGCGTTCCCCCCTTTCTTCCACACCGCCAGCAAGCAAAAACAATTAACCGAAAACAACTATTTCCTTTCTCTCACTCCCCCCCCCCCCCGCCCCCCCCCCCCCCTTCCGTCTGTCCGTCCGTCTCACCCCCCCTCTTTCTCCTCCTCGCTTGCTCATTACCGTCTCAGAAACAACCCGTAGGAGACAGTTGCATAATAAGGCGCCAGGGCCCTCGAGGTCGAAAAAAACAAACCAAAACCGAAACAAGCAAAAAAAAGACAAACTAAGAGGTCAGCTACACACATGACGTGACCACACCTGCCATTAGGTGCAGAGAACAGCCAAGGTCTTACGGTAGGGAGCAGCGCCGATCGCCCCCGACAGGCAAAGCCACACGCCGAAACACTGACCGACATTTTTTCCAGTCCCGAAAACGCAGTCCTATGATAATTTACGCGAATGTGTGTACCCACCCACCCACCCACCCACCCCCCCACCCATCCACCCACCCGTAACCAACAATGTTTCGATCCCGCGACACGCTAAACGGTCCCCACGCACTACTATGCCCACGGCGCACCCCCTTGCCTCTCACACCCAAAACGAAACACTAACAGCCCCTCCCCCCTCTCCATTCTCACAGCGTCTCCATGCATACCTCGTATCTGGAATATTCAGAAAAGTTACCACGGGAACTTTTCCGTTGGAAACAATTCCCGTATCGATTTTTTTCCGTTGGAAAAACAACTTTTCGGTTGGAAAAATAAACTTTTCGGTTAGGAACTTTACTTTCCCGTTGGATATTAGTCCCGTTGGATACAAACCCGTTGGATATAAATCCGTCGGATAAAAAAT
This sequence comes from Nereocystis luetkeana, assembly GCA_031213475.1. Lineage (NCBI taxonomy): Eukaryota > Phaeophyceae > Laminariales > Laminariaceae > Nereocystis > Nereocystis luetkeana. The sequence continues at coordinate 1,107,719 of JARUPZ010000021.1, forward strand.
CCCGCTGGAAAAAAAAAACGTTCTCCCTCTTTTTTTCTCTCACCCGTGTGTGCCCGAGAGAATAAAAGACCCTCGCTCCCTCCCTCCCTCCACTCTCGGAAGCCTCGCGCGAACTCTTCTAATGCAACAATTCCTCGATCCTCAGCCGTTTCCTAGCCTCGTCTGATTCGCCGTCTACATTCTCCTCTGCGCCCAGGCCCGACCCGCCGTTTCCTTGGTCCAGCGTCCGGCTCTCCCCACCTCCGCCCCCCCCGCCGCCACCCCCGCCTGCGCCACCACCACCGCCACTCGCACCCCGAACGAAACTATCTTCCCCCTCTCTCGCTCCCTCGTGGCGACTGTCCAAACCACCCTGGGATTGAGGAGCGCCGCGGCCATCATCACCCCCAGCTCCGCTCCCGCTCCCACCTCCACTACCCCCCTCCGCGGTAGCACCAGAAAGCGTTTCGAAAGAAGGGGACGCTCGGGAGGCAGCCCCTCCCCCAGAATGCCCCGGAGCGGACGGCATTTGGTGCTGCAGCGCCTCCAGGCTGGCGGACGCAAGCGGAGAAGAGGTCGACCCGGGGATGTAAGGCGGCGTGTACCCGGGGTCATTTGGGTCCTGCATCCGGCTATTGTTATTGAGCGTCCTCAGCCGCGGCAACCCAGGAGGGGACTCGCCGGACTCTCCCAACGTGGTCATCAGGGGGGACAGCGCTCGCCCCGCCGCGCCTCCTCCTACAGTCACCCCGTTAACAGTGTCCGACGAGCCCGGCATGACGGCTCCCGCCGTGCCGCCGCCCGCCGCGCCCCCGCCGCGCGCGCCGCCTACTTCCGAGGCCATGTTGTGGAATGGCCCCGGGGAAGCATTCCTAGTGTCTCCCATGCCGGGGACGCGGTCGAAGTGAGGCATCCCTAGGTCGGCCCCCGGCAAACGCGTCGCGAACCCCGCCCCCCCCCCGCCGGCGCCAGCGCCCGCTGCGCCTTCCATTCCCAACGAACCCGAGCCCCCAGCCCCCGCTCCCACAACGCCGCCTCCCCCTCCTCCTCCTGCTGCTGCGCCTCGGGCGTCGTCGCGTCCCATGCCTCCGCCGCCCCCACTCCCTGCGCCACCACCAGCACCACCGCCGACAGCCGCACCGCCGATCTCCCCGCCCTCGTGATGGCCATACTCCACATGGCCTAACGGTACCCCACCTTCTCTCCCCCACCCACCACCAGCGCCACCACCCCCACCCCCACCGCCCCCACCACCACCGCCACCCCCATGGTTGCCTCCACCGGCTCCTCCCCCAGGACCGCCAGCACCAGCACCACCGCCACCACCACCACCCGCCTCCCCACCGTGGGGATCATACCAGTCTAGCGGCTGAAAATGGGGGGGAAACGAACCCGAGATGACCGGAGGCAGGGGCAACCGCAGGTGCGGCGAAGGCTGGTGACCGACGAACGGAGACAGGCTACCGCCCTGTCTCCCCGCCTCCGGTCCTCCTCCCCCTTCCATAACGCCACCAGACATACCCGGAACGCCGCGGCCGGGGGAAGGGGGCAGCGGCCGTCGTGCGCGCGGTTGGGCCACATTTATTCGCGGCTGCGGCGGGCGGAGGTTGGCACGTCCTCCGAGAACGCCTGCAACTGGGGCGGACGGGACGTCGCCTTCCCCCCCCCCTCCCGCTGCCGCCGGCCCGTACCCGTGTGAATTATTGTTCATGTGCGGTAGAAAACCGTATGGGGAAGGGTTGCCGCCGTACGGACGCGGCTGCTGCTGCTGCTGCTGGTGATGCTGCTGCAGCTGCTGCGGCTGCTGATCGCGGTAGCCATGAGGGGACGAGCGCATGTCGTGCGAGCCGCGCGAAAGCGGTCTCCGGGGCATCAGACCTCCCGGGTGCGGCCCACCCCCTGGCATAAACGCCTGCTGCTGCTGGGACCGCTGGGCCATCCCTAGCTGGCCGTGCTGGTGGTAGTCGTCTTGACCAGCCGCGCCGTAGAACCCCGGGTCAAGCGGCGCCGGGGCCAGCTGCTGCCCGGGGCGACGGTGAAGGTTCGACTGCAGCGATCGAATGTGTTGCTGCTTCAGCTCCTGCTGCTCCTGCGCCTGCCGCTGCCTTTGCTCCCGCACTTCCACCTCCACGGCCAGCCTCCTCAGGCGAACCGACTGGTCCTCCGGAGCGGAATACTGCCGCGGGTCTCCCAAGACAGCGTTCGGGCTAGCGTTACCGCCACCCCCACCACCCTCAGCCCCACTCCCGCGCATACCCCAACCCATGATCGGGTCTCCTGCGGCCCCATACAAATCGTCGGCATCTTCCACCCCGCGCCCGCCAGCCCCACGGCCCCCGCCCCCTCTTTGTCCCATCGCCCAGTAGCCCCCCATCCGGTCATGTCGATCCCCCTGGGGACCCCCCACGCCGATGGGACCCCCCGCGTCGAACTCCTGCTCGGGGGACCTCCCCGCCCTTCCACCGCCTACGCCGGGGGGAATATCGGGGCCCGCGACGACCCCAAGTCGGATGCTCACATCCCCCTCCCGCTTGGGGGGGTGGGGGGTGCTCTTCCGGCCTTTAAGGTTCACCATCCCCGCCTTCACGTGTCCCTGGCAGGCCTTGGCCTTTTCTCCTGGATACCCGTGGGTCGGGAGCTTTGTGCAGCTCCCCTCCTCGCACCTCCGGTTGCGCACGTTTACCATGTCGTCCGTCTTGTGGGCGGAGCAGAACCTGGCGCGCTCACCCTCGTGGCCGAAGATGGGGTACCGCCGACACTCGTGCCACTCGCAGCGCCTGTTCTTGACATCCTCCATGTCTGGGAGGTGATGGTGGGAGCAGAACTGGGCGCGCTCTCCGACATACCCGTAGCTAGGTGTTTTCGTGCAGCCGCTGAACTCGCAGTGCCGGTTAACCACGTCCGACATCGCGTCCATGCGGTGGGACGGACAGAAAGTCGCCTTCTCCCCTTCAAAACCATAGATTGGCTTTACGTTACGAGGAAAGCGCGAGGGTGGGGGGGGGGGGATTGGCTTCAGATTTAAAAGGCAACCCGAGTGGAGGGGAAGGAGGGGATTGGCTCCAGGCCACAGCACAACAGCGGGCGGCGGGGAGAAGGAGCGCAGACGTTCGTCTGGCCGAGCAAAACGCCGGTATGGGGGGGGGTACGGTTATTTCAGGGAGGCAAGGGTTAGGCAGGGCTTAACTCAAAGCCGTAGGTTGGCTTCACGGCAAGAAAGGCGGGACCCAGGGGGGGGGGGGGCGTAGAAACAAAGGCGTCGGCTTACGGTGTACAGCACTATGGGCCTTTTTAGACGTACTGTATGTAGTACACTATTAATAGTGTAACTTCCTTGACGGCTGTCTTTGCGGTTATCGTTGACGGCTGTCATGTTCCCCCGGTCCATAACGCCTGTCCTGTCCATGACAGCAACAGCGCCATCAACCATAGCATCATCTTAGCGAAGCAGCAATGGTATTGGTCCGGCAGAGACACGGATACGGGTTGGTCCAGAAGAGTAGGGCTAGGAAGAGCTCAGTTTTAGAATTTGACGTGTAAAATTGAAGGTGCAGTAGGAGATCTAGGCTTTGTGGAGTGGGGATGGATCCGCCGGAGGATTTACGAAAAAAAACGACCCCAACATATATGGAAGGCGTGTAAGGTCAGGGGATACACAAACACGAGTGCGAGAGCGAGTCTGGTTGAGGTTGAACTCCCGTTCAGGACAGAGACAAGGAATCGGCGGGAAACGGACCATTAACAGCACAGCCGAGGCCAATCTACTTGTAATTAGACTGGGCTTTTTTGTAGTTGCTGTAGTACAAGAGTGCTATTAATAGGAGGCTAAGTAGAGTGACTACGAAAAGCGGCGACTGAGTGTCGGCGCAGCGGCTACACAGGTGGCCTGGACCCCCCCCCCCCCCCCCGCACAGTGTGGTCGTACAAACAACATTGTGGAGGCGTTGAACAATGCAGCACACCACGATGCGTACCAAATCGAGAGGTTGTCGACACCTCGTGAGGTTTGCTATTATATATGCATTGTTCAACGCCTCCACAAGGTATTAACAGTATTAGTATTTACGCCCACATTACGCAAGGCGGGGGTTACGGCCACCTGTACAGGAGGTGAAGCGGGGGAAGGTATCGAATACTGAAATACAATAAAAGGCCCCGCTACACACTGGTTGGTGGGTTGTATGCTATACATACCCTTTGACCCGTCTTCCGTCCTTGATCCAATCCGCCGGTCGCCCCGGTGGTTCAAGTGGTTAACCTCGAATTCTACTTGTTTGAGTCCTGGGTTCGAGCCCCAGGTGGGTCGGACTTTGACGTTATTTGCAAAAATAAAAAAGGATTCAATTGTTGAGAGCGCCTTGCAGCGTGGGTAGGCACAATTCGATGCGAGTCGACGAGGGAAGAAAAGGCTGGAATCTTCTCGCGATAAAAATGGAGGCACGTACCGTAGCGGGAAGGGGGGAGAAGAGCCTGCTATGTGACCCCGGATCTGAGTTACGAGTTGGAAGGAGAGAGAGAAGAAGATGTGCGAAGATAATGAATGGGATAAGAAAAATAAAATAAAAAATAGTTTCAGTGGGAGGGGAGAGGGGAGACCAGTCAAGGGATCAAACCGGGGTCTCCTATTGTAGCATCTCTGCTCGTTGATGCATGGTTGTGTGTATTTCTTCACATTAAACTGTTCTTTCTACCCGTCGACATCCAGCACAACCAGTGTCCGTGCCGATCCTTCAACCCTATTATTAATAATAGAGAGATACAAGTAATGTGGTCACAAAACCACGCCTGTAGAGATAGTACTAACTATTGTACATTGTTATGCAGTAAGGAGAGTAGACAATGAAATGCCATGTCATCACGCCGGATACAGCAGGCACGCCATACACATTCTATAAAAGAGAGAAAAGAAAAGAAACAAGAAAAACAAGAAAAAATAATAATGTTGATACGGCACCTGCTCACCGCTATATATGATATTCATGAACTGGTGCAGGTGCTGAATGAAACACTCGCGAAAACAAAAACAAAAATACGACACACAGGTATAACATAGGAGGAAGCTCACACAGGCAGGGAGGCAGGCAGGGAGGCTTTTAGCACTGCAGTCTCGTTTTGGGGACAATTGGGTACAAATTACATGGAATTTGAGTGGTTTGTCCCCAAAACGGGACTGGAGTTCTAAAAGGGTCAACACGGGGCGGGAAAATTCGGGATGCCGAGTGCGAAACGTTGCACACACCCGACCTATCAGATTCCTACAGCGCCTCATCCACACTAGATCTATCGGGGGAGCTATTAACAGATCCCTGGCATACATGATCTGCACCATCTATTTATCTAGAGCATGCTTTCGCGGGGGATCTGAATGAGACGGCTGCATGGCCGTTTGAGGGCTGCAGTCCCGTTCAGGCGACACATCACTCAAACAACGACAAGTTTGTCCCAAAACGAGACCACAGCAGTAGTGCTAAAAGTTTTTGGCGCGTAGAATCTGTATGATACGGCTGCTGCACGACATCTCATGACCACAGTTTTATCATATCGTAGATAATCTACAGCAGTAGACCGTCCACGTCTCTCAGACATGTGGAAAAGGTGGAAGACCGAACGCGCACTGTGGCCGAATCTGGGTTTAGACAGTGCGGTAGCCCCAGCTGAGGCTATGGCCTTCCATAGGCGAAACCGGGGCGTCGGCCAAAAATACGAGAAAAAAACCCGCCCGGACCTGATCCCATTCGGCACCCTGCTCCCACGTAGCGGTGCAGCCATACAATCAACACCTCGAGGTTCGCTAGGCGCTACCTGACGTTGTTCGACTACCCGGCATTACTCGTTCTCTACTCGAGTCCTGGGAGTCGGATGCTGTACCTATCACGCTGAAACATAAGTGTAAGAACCGTCAGCGCACAAAAATGAGTACCAAAACGGTTCTTACGTTTGCGTTTAGATTGGAAAACAAAAAATGTATAAACCAACAGGCTGAGATGAAAAGAAAAACCTCCACACTCTCGTTCGCAGCTTTGGTGGGTCCGTCCAGAGTCGTATTCATTATATATGGTGTCGAGCGCAATCAAAGAGGCATCCTCCTCGCGTTCTTTCGGATGGTGTACACTTCAACAGCGCGAGCAAGGGGCACTCCCCATCGCGCCCGTATGCCGGATGCTACATACAGATGGACAAATGAATAAAAAGAGGCTGTGAGATGTCGAGCGCAATCACGAGGCGATCTCCGCGCGTTTCTCGGATGCTATCTACACACGTCGAGCACATCCAAGAGGTAAAATCCCATCCCAGCTGTATCGGCATGCATTATTGCGGAGATAAAGTCACGGCCCGAACAAGGCATGCCACAAAAACCGCCAGCTCGATACTCTGCTGTTCCTCATACGGGTAAATTTGGATCACAATTCCCTACAGAATGGGCCTGGGAGCCAGGATAAGAAAATACTAGCCCGTAAGAAACTGAGCAGAAACAAAAAACAGGCCAGTAAGAAACTGAATGGAACCAGGAAACAAGCCAGTAGAGTAACGGAGGCAAACTTTTGCTAGAGACGATAATTTTCTTGAATAAGAAAAGCTGCTCAGAGGCGAGCGTTACACCAAAATCCTATAAATTCGACAGCGCTCAAGCTTAGAGTCCAAGAGAGGGTGAGGTTTCAGCACTACACCAAGTAGGCGTTTCTTGGCGGCGGACCCGCACTGTATCACACACGTAAGTAGAAGCACCCACCCAAAATTCCGAGTCGAACACGCGCATAACTGGAACAAGCTACTGGCTGCATCCGTATTATTTGCCAACATCGACTACACTAATAAAACTACCAGGTATCATATTGTCGCGGAGAATCCCTGCATAAAGTGAGTTTGGACTGCACTATTAACGAGTTTTCAACAGAAGACTCCCCGCATCAAGCAAGCCTAGACATGTGGAAAGACATCGAAGCACAAAAGTAGCGGCTGTAAGAGCAGCGTGCGGGTGAAAACAGTCCGAATACATTTATAACCCTTTCAGGACCGCAGTCCCTTTTAGGGTACAAACTACTTGGAATTAGAGTGGTTTGCCCCCAAAACGGAACTGCAATTTTAAAAGGGTTAAACCGCCCCCGGCCGTGAATGTGAAAAAAAAAATGAACCGGCAGAAGCGCCAGCGACTAAAGTAGCAGCGCACCAACAGCAACAGTGACAACTAACAACAACAACAACAAACAAGCAGCGTCATCTCCACCAAAACGTCGTTGCTGATACTGCACCCAAAGGAGGAAGGCATTACATCGAACAGATGGGCGTTCCGTCAACATGCGGAAAGCCTCGGGAGTGGATATATGGAGGCGTTTCGATTTCGGGGAGTCCTCGCCTTCCTCCCTCCCCCTTTCGGTTAGAAAACAAAGCAAAGCAAAAAAAAGGGTTTTCCGCTACGCTCCCTCTTTCCTTCCGTTCCTTCCTTCCCCTCCTGCCTCCTTGTCCCGGCATTGTAGGGATGCGAGGGTCTACGGTCATACAACTACGGCCATCCTTCCCCTCCTGCCTCCTTGTCCCGGCATTGTAGGGATGCGACGGTCTACGGTCATACAACTAAGGCCATGCATGACACAGACTACCCCCCCCCCAAATTAGTTTTCATGTAATTCATGGAAAAAACGCAATGGGCGCCAGAATAATGGAGATGTCGTTGCTACTCTAGGAGTCAAAATGGTGCTTCTTCTCGCGGGGGATGTGTGGTCAATGGTCAAATGACTTGAGGCAGACAACAAAAGAGTGCGCCCCCCCCGCCCCTCCTCCCCCTTCCATAAACCAACCAACACCCGCTCACCTGTCGTTTGCACGCCGGGAACTCGCATCTCCGGCTGACAACGTTGACCATCTTGGCGAGCTTGTGCGAAGAGCAGTATTTCGCTCTCCCTCCCTCGTGACCATAGTTGGGTTGCCGCGTGCACCCGGGATGCTTACAGCGGCAGTTCTTGACGTCGATCATTCCATCCTCCTTATGGGACGAGCAAAACTTCGCTCGCTGACCGTCCAGGCCGTAGGTAGGCTGCCTGGTGCACTCGTAAAACTCGCACCTGAGGATATACATTTGTTCACCCATTGGACAACGCGGTCAGAGGGCATCGCTCATTGGTCATCGCGATCAGTGAACATCGATTATTGTCAACACGGTCAGAGGATATCGCTCATTGGTGAACGCCGTGGGCGAACATCGCTTATTGGCCAAAGCGATGAGCGAACATCGCTCATTGGCCAACCCCGTCAGTTCCACATCGCGCATTGGTAAACGCAGCAAGTGGACATCACTTATTGGTCAACGCGGTCAGTTCCACATCGGTCATTGGTCAACGGTCGGTGGTTGGACTTTCAACGATCAACCTCCACACGCACAAAAAAAGGCAGGCGAGAGCAGGAAGAAGCGTCAAGACATTCTGTAACATTCGAACAAAAAAAATGAAGGCAAAAATAACAAGTTGGCGGGGAAATTATTTATACCCGGATCCCGACTCTCTGAGGGGACGCATGTACCATAGAACATGGGGCGGCGGGTCCTCTTTGAGGAACCGAATGCCATGGTGGGTGACTTCGACAAGGAGGAAGGAAGAGGGGAGAGGAACGGTGGGGTAGCGGGTGGGAGTCTAGCGGGATCGGTTTTGGGGCCCTCGACAACACAACCTCTGATCTGAATCCAGGTTACCGGTACACTCACAGATGGGATAGATGGAGACTGCTGTACGTGTACTATTAATACTACCACGTTTGCGTACATAAACGGTGGTGGCTGTTTAGGAAGACGGGCGTAGCAATTGTTAGGCCGGTCCATGTCGGTGGCCGGAAGGCGCGAGAGGAAAGGACAGACAACAAAACGAGAGTCAACGAGAACCGCACAACAAAAAGTGACACGTGTGCTGCATACAAATAGTGGAACAACCCTTAACCTATTAATCCCGATCGTATATTCTATCGATGGCAGTACGGTGAAGGATGGGATGTGGTGGAGGAAGAGGGGACAGGGGGGGGGGTACTCATGTGCTGCTTGCCTCAATCCTTTGATCACTGACCACGCATCCCTTTCGACATGGAGCATTTCCTACTCGTAATGGAGACACCTCCAACAGTTGGGCGCTCAGTACGTTGTTTTCCATCTGTTACGTGCGTATACATTTTTGCTAATAGTAGTGCCCCCTTCGCAGGAGGGATGGAGAGAGGGAGGGAGGGGAAAAGAAGTCGCGATAGAGGAAAAGGAATCAGGGAGAGTGGACGGGATAAATACCCTCACATGGGCCATCATCACGAACGCAAACAGAAACGAGAGGCAAGCCAGAACATAACCCCCGAACAACGAGAGAGGAAGAAAAAAACGTCACACCATCACCTATATTAACAAGGCACCCGGGGGCTCAGTAAATCAGGAGATTTGTCAAGCAAGGCAAAATGTGTGCTGCCAAGCGTGGACCACACTAAAACCTACACGTATCAGATGCCACCCTACAATCCGCCGGAAACAAACACGATGCGATGTGATATATATGTATGTGGTACACAAAGCGGGCCAAGAAAACGCAGCGAAAATAACACCCGAATGTCGGTCAAGTGGTCAAGAACTACCAACTACGCCAACATATTGAAAATAGTGCGATAACTGGACGTACTGCTGCTGTTGTATTTCATGCTGTGCAATAATACTGCTGTCATGTGGCGCATAAGCCAGCCATACACACTACACCTCGAGCTATTCATAGTCTACGTACACGAACATCTCCAATCTCAGAAACCTTGTGTCCCCGCAGCCGCCCCTGCTGCTACACAAGATTTCTGCGCTGCCGCTGCTGTGCCGTTAAATATAACACGAACGACATCTGTATCACCCATGGTGCATGCAAACATGCAAACCAATAAAGAGGCTGTCGGCAACTGAATCGCGGTTCGAAACTCACCGCTTTCGATTCTTAAGGTAAACCATGCCGCTCGACTTGTGGCTAAAGCAGTACCGCGCCAGGAAGCCATCGAAGCCGTACGTGGAGAGCTTGGTGCAGTTAGACACGACGCACTGTTGTCGTTTGTACGGTCAGCCGTCATCGCCATCACGATTCATTGATGTTGTCGACAAAATGAAGAAAACCCATCGTGATGGCCATGATTCCATTCATGTCGCAGAAGCCGCACCAGACCACCACCACCACCACCACCACCAGAAGCAGCGACAACAAGAAGCAGCAGTAGCAACAACAGCGGCAAAGTTGACTTGGGAGGGGACAAGTGACGATGACATCCGCGGCGAATACAGGAACTGCCACTGCTTGTTCGGCGAACGACACAAACTATTAATAGTGTCCGAGTTACAATGCAAGGCGTCGTACGACAGCACGGGCGCAACATGCTGACGCTGCTCTGCGAGAAATGTTGAAAACACCAAAGCTGTCACTGCTTTCGTCGCTAGCTTCAACACCCAGAGGGGTTAAGCACTATTAATACCAGTGGTAGCAAACAGTACTCGTACGAGTAGCGGAAGACATCAAGCCGAGCAAGAGCAACACCAGAGCAGAGTAAGCAAGCGGTGCAGGCAAAAATTCGCGGAATTCATTTTGCGGTTATTTGTACCCCCCGCGAAACCCAATCGATCGAACCATCGTCATCATCCAACATCGTGAGGAATTTTCGAACCGCCGAACGTATAGCCCGAGGGCGGCGAGAGGCCATCTGGTTGCATGCAATGCAGCCATTAGCAGTCATGGTAAGCGAAAGGTCGCGGGAGGAAGAAAAATGCGGCTTGGCGGCACGTATCAAATCGCCCGTCGTATGGCGATATGGGGCTCTATTAATAGAATCAAGTCGAAGTTTCCGGGGGGAGAGAACAATATTTTAAAGCGAAAAAAAAACGTGTTGTGGTCCGTGAAACCATCGTCGGCCCGGGGTACCGTGTTTCACGATTTTTCGCGGAATTTCACTTGTCCCACGCAAGCATTTCGGTTTTAGGTCGTACGGTCAAGTCACGCGATATAGGTAGGGGGAAGGAGGCCGCTTGCTTCTCTCTGCCTCTGGCTCATTGATGACTGATGACCCTCCTTCGTGAAAAATACGAGAATATGAGCAGGTTGAAGGAAGGGATGCATCACTGCTGCTGCTGTTGATTGTACATGCAAGTATGTGGCAGACCGGACTGCTGCTATGAAATTAGTCTGGTCGGAATCACACAGCGGTGCCTTCAAGACTATGTACTGAAGTACGTGCGTGCAAGCCAAGCAAATCACAACTCGCGCCCCCCGCTAATTATTATAACGCGATTTTATGCGCCGGCCAACCTCTATTATCTTGATTTAAAACTGGCTCATAGTCACGTGACTGCATTGTTTCCAGAATATTGTTGTGTGATGCGGCTTCCAAGAAAAAAGTTGATTCCACAATAGAGAGAGGCCTGGCCTTTTTGTCTCTACAGTTTTATTTTTATTTTTCGCATTCGCATTTTTCAGATTTTTTTCTTTTTTTGGCATGGAAAATGCAGATATCGAGTACGAACGTAATTTTTTGTCCGCGTTTTTTTTTCGAGTTTCGCCAATTGCCAACCCAGCACTGCAAGTATGTACGTACGTGTATGTAGAGCACAGCGACTGGAGACAACAGCAGCCTGGGCGGAAATAGCAACAACACCTTCAGCAAACCACTGCTGCTTTTCCTGCTATCCGATCTCATCTCGTTTAAAGACCCCTGGCACAAAGCAAAGCTACTACCAGGTATTAATATTATGAATACTGCTGTACTGGGCTGTATGTTGCAGACAGTAAAACAATCATTTATACCTGACAATACCTGGTACCAGTATTCAGTAAGGGGATGGAGATGATGGTGACGACGATGATGATACTACAATGACGATGCCCGCAGGTTAGATGCAGCACAGCAGCGCAGCAGCAGCAGTTCCGTTCAGGTCAGCATGTTCATATCGCAGGTCGCCGCCAGACTACGGCAACCACGCGCTCTCTTATGTATAAAAAGTACGTGAAAATCGTACTCGTACAATGATGCTACAGGTACTAATCTGGATAATAAACGGAACACAATAGAGTGGGTATATAGCCCCGGGACGATTGCTCGACCACCACTAGCCCGACCTCGGGACGGGCAGCCATATGGTGTCCTGAACTCCGGGCTACATACCTGTACCACAACAACAAAAATAATAAAAGAGAACCAACACCTAAACGGTTTGGGGTTCGCGATTCCCATAGTCCAGGCGCAAGGCGTGCGGACACCAGACGGAGACAGCACCAACAAGACATCCAAGCTCTCTTGGGCAACTAAATTGCCCGTAGTTGCTCGTGTGCTGCCATGCGCCCCGCGGGAAAAAATGAAGAAAAAAAAAAAGTCCAGAGGATGATGCTTGCACGTGCATCAAAATCAAGCAGCAGCACAAGAGCATCACACCCATACTATACCTGGTACTATTTTATTGAATACCACGGTACTCTGGCACAAAAATATACAAAACCAACAACGGCCTGATTTTCGGCTCTCTTTTTTAGGCGGTGCTGGTTCGAGGCTAGCTTCGGGGCTAGCGCTACGTCCCGTTGCCAGCCTGGGCATGGGCACGCCATGGAGGGCAGGAACCAACCATTACCGAGGGAGGGGGTGGGTGTGGGCTAACGAGCGGTACATGCAAGGCACAGCATGTACCGCCCTAGACAGCGGTATACGGCGGCGGGGATGGTGTTAGGTGGGTTTGGACCTGAGCGGTATCGTGCCGATGGTTGGGTGTGAAAATGTGACAAAATTTGTGATATACGCCGACGCACAAACTCTCTCTGTTTGTCCATCATCTTTCCTCTCTGCACTACAGTAGATGATGAGAGCAGCAGCAGCGGCAGCTCCTGTATCACATTAGCAGTCAGGTCGTGCAAGACCAATAGGCCCACTCGGACCGAGGGGACTGGATCGTAGTCGACCCACGCTCCCTAGAAACGGCCGGAGATGCGTGCTGTATATTCTGGGTGTTGTCGGTGGAGCGGCGGCGGCAGTGCGAAAGAGTTCGGCCGAGGGACGAGGCAAAGCCTGATTGATGGCCTTCCCAGTGCGCGGTACAACAACAACGACAACAACAACAACGAACGCTATCTGTATTGAGATGTGGGGGTAAATGCTTTCTTGCTACTTCACCGACCTGGCTTCTCCGCTTCATTAGGTCCACCATGCCGTCGAGCTTGTGTGCGGCGCAAGCCCGGGCCACCGCGCCGTCGAACCCGAACGTCCTTCGCGCGTTGCAGTCCGCGTGCTCGCAGCGCAGAGCGACAATCTGCTCCATGACCGGGGTCGCGTGCTCGCTGCATAGGGTCGGTCCCTCCCCGATGTAACCCATACCCGGGACATTCGTGCAGCCCTCCTGCCCGCAGCGCAGGCACTTGAGCACGTCTATCGTGTCGTGGATATCCGGCTCGCCCCCGCCCGTGTTGTCCATCTCGCCCACCTTGCCCAGAGCTCCTCCTAGCTTCAGATCCCCTCCGAGCGAGCTGAAGCGCCGAGATTTTTTGGCTGACACCAAGCGCAACCTCTTTATTTTTTAGGACAAGCCAGAGCGAGGGCCAAAGCTCGATCGCCCGCGACGAGCCAGGGGGCGAGGCAAGGAAATGGATCGAGGATACAGGGGGATCCCTCCGCAGGCGTGAGATCCCTCGCTTCCAACTTTCAAACCACGGCAAGGCTGCCTCTTTGGGGGAACAGCGTAACAGCCTCCTCTTTCTGACTTTTGGTGATAGCCGCTCGTGTCGCGACAAAGCAAAAGTAGTCTACTTTCCTGCTTGGCAGGTGGCGTGGTTTAGGCCGACGAAAAATCTCTCTCTCGCCTCCCTCCCCGCGCTATTTTTTTGACTTGCAGAAATCTGAGCAAAAAATGATCCGAAAAATGGATGGACTCTTTCATTCCAAGTCGTTCTTCCCTAGGAAAAGTTAAATTTGCCCATTTTTTCGCGTTTTTGCTTCCGTCCCCTATTTGGTCTGAAAGAACAGCTTTGTAGGAGCAATTTTTTGGAAGACCTTTGACAATGTGCTGCGGTGGTACGCCCGCCCGCACACAACAACCTCGCCGCGGGCGATAAAAATGCGAATTGCAAAGAGGGGAAGAGCAGAGGCAAGGAGCTGCAACGTACGGTGGGAACATACAGCAGCTGTTCAGGCCCGCCGCTCTCCCCGCTGCTCATTGATGGCCATGCAGCATGCAGCACTGGGGTTGGCTTTGGTTGGTCAGTCAGTATTTGTTTTTTGCGTATATATTTTGCACGACTTGTTGCATGGAGAAATTAAAAAAATTGCACAAATTGTTGCTACAAGATACGGAACAGCAGCAGCAATTATGGTGCCATAGCAGCAGCACAGCAGCGGCGGCGGCGAAAGCAGTCCCTACAGCAGTAGTGACACGAAGTGTTTAAGTACGCAGTAGTTAGCGGTAGCAGCAGTAGCTGGTAGAAGTAACCCCGTGATCATCATCGTAAAATAGAACGTTTTTGCGAAGCGCAATTTTTTTAAAAAATCGCTCGTAGAGATGACTTCAGAGGTATCCACACACGATGGTTGACCGTTGGATCACTGCCCGGCTGTTAGATGTCAAATAGAGAGGTTAAATAGCCCACATGGCGGGAAATAATATCACTGCTCCAAGATTATTGATACGCACACTGTAGGCAGTACAATAAGGAAAATATACACGTATCCCCTGCCACGAATTATTTGCCATTTTTCAGCCAAGTCAGCTGAAGCCAGAAGTAGAAAAGTTAAAGTTGGTGCAGGCGCACAGCCCAGAGCACCACCGCAGCAGCAGCAGTATTTATTTTTGCTCATTCGTTCAACAATGTTCGGAAATGTAAGGCCCCTTTGGATTCTAATATAAAAATAAAAACGATATCTATATTTACGGACGTGTACATTGTGTAGTGACAGCAGCTGCAGTAGTAGTATAGTATCCATTCGTGGACATTTTTTTTACAAAAACAGGAAGTTGCTCATACCAACATGGTCCACAGCAGCAGTAGTCCCACCTGAAAATATATACCGGCTGCTGTACATAAAACAACGACAGACGAAGCCAGCCGGCCATGATAATCAGAGGAGATCCGACAATGTCTGCTTGTTGTTTTGCGGCCGCCTCGTTTTTGTTGGTGCTGTGATTTACTCACACAAAAAGAACGTACCAGGTCCACATAGACTCTCCACATAGCAGTATTTTATAGCGTAATATTTTATTTGCTCGCGACCCGGTGTAGGAAGGACTGATGATTGGAGTCGCACACGACAGGCACTACAGGTAGGTACAGCAGAACAGCAGTGCGAATGATTTTGATATCATATAATGCATGTCTATCACGACATGTCGTATCGTCATCGTCACTCGTACGCTGCATACGTACGTGCATGAACTTTTTTCCATTGATACGCGTACATCACAAGGAGAGGGAGTAGGGGGGGGGCGTTATTTGTTTCCCTGTACCACTGATACTGGCTGTACGCACGACGTCGTATACGCACACGGCACGCAGCGCCACCCTGCACCAGCAGCACCACTCACCACTCACCACAATACCACCACAACACCATACTACAACAAAGTATGCAGCCCACGGCGACATAAAGAAAGGTGCGGGCATAGTACCGTTTTTGCATACTTTTTTTGACGATTGAAGCATTCATGCGTAAATAAATGTTGTGCTTGGCTCGAGGGCCTTCTCTGTCCCGACAAGAGGGGGAGAGGGAGTAAAAAGCAAAAGGCAGCAGCAGCAGCAGCAAGCAGCAGCAGCAGCCGGAGCAGAAGAACCACTCGGCAGGTCGCCAGTCGCCAGTAGCAAACAATTTCATTGAAGCCGTGCGTCAAATTTTCATTTTTCTCGGGACAAAATTGTGCGGGGGGCTTCAAGAAGACCAAAACTTCATAAAATGTACCAGGTAACAATTTTGAGTTTTGTAAGAGGAACGGTCGGTCGCGGGTGGAGAGGGGAGACACGAACATTTCATCAATATTTATTTCATCGCCTCCTTCATGCTGTCTGCCTGTGTCTGCTGTCTGCTGTCCATCTCTGCTGCCTGCTGTCCCCAATTATCCCACCCCCCCACTTTCTCTTCACATAATACCAGGTACCACCCCAGTACCCCAGTACAGGTATCAGGGACATTTTCCAGCGGTATTATTGTAATAGTTGCCTGGCACCCCAAACAATTAACTAGAACGTGATGAGAAGGAAGGAGCAAAGACAGCAAAAAATGGAGTAGACAAGCCGAAAGTTGGCACAGAAGGGAGATAGACTTGGTGCATGGGTTTCCTTTTGTTTCCGAGGTTTTCTTCTTTCGGGAAAGTTATGAGTGATCCATGTTGAAGATCATGCTGCACATTGATTGTCGGATGGCAAGAGAAATAATAAACAATTCACATTACGCACGTACAGAAACAATGTGCAGTCGGAAGCCGGTCGCCCCGGTGGTTCAAGTGGTTAATCTCGAATTCTACTTGTTTGAGTCCTGGGTTCGAGCCCCAGGAGGGTCGGACTTTGACTTTATTTGCAAAAATAAAAAAAGGGATTCAATTGTTGAGAGCGCCTTGCAGCGTGGGTAGGCACAATTCGATGCGAGTCGACGAGGGAAGAAAAAGGCTGAAATCTTTTCGCGATAAAAATGAAGGCACGTACCGTAGCGGGAAGGGGGGAGAAGAGCCTGCTATGTGACCCCGGATCTGAGTTACGAGTTGGAAGGAGAGAGAGAAGAAGATGTGCGAAGATAATGAATGGGATGAGAAAAAAAAAAAAGAAAAAAGTCGGAATTACGTACTCTACTGCGTACGTGAGCATAATGACGGAAATACGGGGGATGAATGAGTACCATCCCTGGGAGGGGATATACGCAAATTACGTGCCCAGGGTTTACATGGCTTTTATCACCACCTTCATCCCTCAACCTCAACTCGTACAAGTACTGCTTTGAATGAGGCTGGAAAACCCGGTATTTATCTGGTCGGAAATATAAGCCTGATTTGAGAATAGCGAAAGTGGTACTTTAAGGACTATGAATCAGAGGTCATGCTTTCGAGCCCCAGGGAGCTCACCTGTTCACCTTTTGTTTTTCACAAAACAAAAAAAGTTCCATTTTGTTTTTTGTGTGTATTCACTCACAACATGAGTACACCTCGGACCAACATTTGTATTTCCACCGGTTGAAGGGCAATTCAATATTACAATGATCCCAAAGGCAGTTATTTACATGGGCAAAAGGACCTAAAAAACCATAGTAGAACCAAGTGTAAAAAAACTCGAATTTTAGCGCCTGTACGAGCTCCGTAAAAACACAAATATTCCTGACCGGGAAAATGGCGCAAAATTGCGCGAAATAGGGGGGGGACGATAACTGAACATCCCCGGGCCTACCAATGGATTCCTCGATAACATGGCCTCTCTGGATGGTGTTACGTACGATTGTAAAGGACTCGTAGGTTTGTGATGAACTCTATCGCTTAATTTGCAAATCAGGCTTATATTTCGGTTTTTCCAAATCAGGCTTATATTTTCGACCGGACTGGTACCTGGTACCTGGGAGGCGTATCTGAGATGGAAAACCAGGGGTTTTCCCAGCGAGGCACGAACCTTGCTCTCAGTCTCCCCGTGTACCGTGTACGAAAGGAATACAACTGCTGCTGCTCTTATTCCACCTCCTAGCCTACAAGAGTACCAACGAGCACCTGCTCAGTAGGCAACCCTGTGTAGGGATACACAGTACAAAGTGTCCCGACCTTGACATATTAACAAATGGCGTCGTCGGCAGGACGACGCCCGACAGAATTGATGCGCCGTCCCGCCCTTGGGCCGTGGCCCGCGCACGCCCAGGTCCTCCCTGGGAGTATTCGACCTGTTTTTTTTTACGCCTGCTGATCACAGTCTCGAGGTTTTGGCTGTCGCACCTATTTAATGGTAGTATTGACCCCTCTCTCTCGCTGTCAGAACACGGCCCCTACCTCGTCGGGGGCACCATTCATTCCCCTCGGCAGCGCCTCTTTTACAGCCAAAACCGCGATTCACAGCGGAGCTGGCGTTCTCGCACCTAGGACGCTGGCGGCAGCTGAAGCTGCTTACTTCGCCGCGATCGCCCGGTTTCTCATGGTCTTCTCCGAGGTGGCCCCGAAGGCTTGGGCCCTCGGTCAAGACCCGCTCGGACGCGCCGACGAACAGCCGATGCCGCTGGCACCACGCCGCCTGCTGTTGATTATGGCTTCGGGCCCGGCGGGGCCCCTAGGCCATCCGTCCGGCAACCTATCCCCCCGCCGCGAGTCCTGCGGCCGCGACCGCCCGCATCCCGTTGTCACCCGAAGCGGCCTGGACAAGACTGTCCTCCCGTTTCCCCCCCGGCACTTGCCTTTATTTTATTTTTCAACGTATTTACGTGTGCCCTTTAGCAGGATCTACACTTGTACGACACGTTTTTTCTTTCTTTCGATTTGCTTTCTTGTTTCTTTTGTTTTCACTCTTTCATCGAATGTGTATCCCGTGGCTGTCGTATCCAGTACGATGACATGACATTGGATTGTCTACTTTGCTTATTGCATAACAACATGTAGTATCTCTGTGGCGTAGTTTTTTAACACAGTTTGTCTAGGATTGAAGAATCGGCACGGACACGGGGTGTCGTGTGTCCGACGGGTAGAAAGAAAGGTTTTATTGTGAAGAACACACCCACATTGTTCGGTTCTATACACTGCTGTCGTCGTGCTGCAGCGGGGTTTCTACTGAGATATGGAGGCATTTTTATACCGGCGAAAAATACGGTCACGTACGGCTGAATAGCTGAATATTATGGGAGCCGAAACCGGAAAACAGAACAGGATGTCCCCTTTGTGGTTTTGATTGAAACTCACACAGCCGATGGGAGATATTATTTGGTACCAGTATGCCGCAGAAGGAAAAAGTTGCACTTTCAATACATAACAACCACCGCCGACGATTTTTCGCCTCACAAGGCACGAGATGACGCCAAACCTTCGAGGCTGTATGCTCCACTGCTCTGAGAGTTTACGCTACGAAGTTTGAGGGTCCTAAATTTCTTTCCGTCTGAAAAAACCCGGCCAGAAATAGGTCAGGCTCTCATGTCTCGAGCGAGAACTCCGGCCACGCAGCATCAACGACCACCCAGTTCGTCTGAAAAAACGGCCAGAAATGGGTCAGGCTCTCACGTCTCGAGCGATAACTCCGGCTACACAGCATCAACAACCCTCAAACTTGGAAGCGAGCACTCCGAGAGCAATGGGGCATACGGCCTCGAAGGTCCGACGTCATATCGTGCCCTGTGAGGCGAGGAATGGCGGCGGCGGCAGGTGCTGTGTGTTGAAAGCACAGGTTTTTATGTTTGGGCAGTGATCGGAAATGGCTCATGTCTACCGACGGCACTACCCTGGGGTTTTTACACGATGAAGGGAAAACCTGTCTTGTTTTCCGGTTTCGGCTTCCCATGTTATTCAGCCTAGTAAGTGGAGTTGTTATGGTATTGCTTTATATCGGCTTCGTAATCTTGCCGTTCAGAGGTATGGGAGTGGGTTTTGAGGAGCCGCATCTTCGACCCATGTTCTAGCTCTTGAAATCGACTTTTTCCCTGAATTTCCCATATTTCTGCGTGCACGGCTCATCAGAGTGGGCTGGTGTTATGGTACTGCCTGAATGAAGCCGAAATGCCTGGGTCCAGGTATTGGGATCGTATTTGTGGCACCTTAGATGGAAAACCAGTAGTTTGCCAGCGAGGCACGAGCCTTGCTCTCAGTTTCTCATCGTGCTCGAAAGGAACAGAGCTGCTCTTCTTCTGTCTCTTAAAGTTTCAACATACACGTGAGTACCAACGAGCACCTGCTCAATAGGGAAACCTCACTAGGGATGCAAAGTGTGTCGACCTTGAAGTTGACATAATTGACCGTACCTCAGCATCTATTTTATATCATCCCCGATAGTTTCTGATGCATGCATGCATGCATAGTCTAGTGAGTAATTGTTTCTTGGGGCATTTTGTACGTATCAGTATCCAGTAAACAGCAGCAGTAGTATCGCCAATCCGCATTAATACGAATACGTACATGGATAGTTGATATTTACAGGGACGTCGGTTACAGCGAAGTCAACCAAAACACTTGTTGGTGTTATGATACTGCCTTGGCAGAGGCTGAAAACCCAGTAATTGCCTGGGATCGTATAGGTAGTACTTGGGAGGCGTATCTTAGATGGAAAACCAGGGGGTTTCCCAGCGAGACAGCTTGGCTCTCAGTCTCCGGGTGCACGAAAGGAATACGTCTGCTCTTCTTTTATCTCTGAGCAAACCATACACGTGAGTACTAACCAGTACCGACTTAATAGGCAAGCCTGTTCGGGGATACAAAGTGTCCCGACCTTTGATCTTAACAAGTGGCGTCTTCGGCTTAGGATTTTTTCGTTGTGTTCCTGGTATGTTTTTTCTTGGGCTGGGTTGGGGATGGTTTTGCGTATTTTGTCCTGCCTACCCCCCCTCTCAGTGTCGGGGCTGGTCTGGATAGTCAGGCCACCCATTTGTGGCACAGGACGCGTTTCCAGAGTCGTGGGCGAGGTTTAGGTGGTTCTCGGCGTATTCCGTGTTATTTTTCTTCTCGTTTATGGTATTTACTTTTCGTTTTTCCATGAAACATCCCCCCCCCCCCCCCTGTTGCGGGTGGCATGGCGATAGCTCTCGTTAACGATGTATTCCTGCACTTCAAGCCTAGGCCTTCCTTCCTTTTTTTTTTTTGACGTACCTTGTCGTCTTCCTTGCCTCGCCGTTCAGAGGTGTGGGAGTGGGTTTTGAGGAGCCGCATCTTCGACTCATGTTCTAGTTGTGGAATCGGGGTTTCCATAAATTTCCCATAATTCTGCATATGCGGCTCATCAGAGTGGGCTAGTGTTATGATGCTGCCTTGAATGAGGCTGAAAACCCGGTTATTACCTGCGTTCAAGTATTGGGATCGTATTTGTAGTACTTGGGGGGGGGGTGTACTCGATAGGAGATACCTGGTATATACTCGATCTCATGCATGGCCGTAGTCGTATGACCATAGACTCTCGCATCCCTACAATGCCGGGACGGCGCGTGTCGGGTTTTCACCGACCAGGCAGACATTGCTTGCACCAAGCGCGAAGCGCCGTGGAGTGTCCGCCGAGTCGCGTGAAGGGCGAGCTGCATCCTACTAAGAATCGCTTGTGGGGCGGACTTGCATACGAATGACAGCTTCAATGAGTTGATTTTGTTTGCGGTGTAAGCATTTCCAGGGACAGCACTGGGAGTACTATGCAACTGCCTCTTGGGTGCCTTACCATAGACACTACGTGATACATACAACCGTTCCCATTTGTTCTGGTATCTCGCAGTGCCCACGGGTAATCGACCACAGCCTTGCACGTTAGAGGTGTGGGAGTGGGTTGTGAAGTGCCGCATCTTCGATCCATTCTCCGAATTCTCCGGATTGTTTTAGTTCATGCCTGAGTTTTCTATGATTCTGCTTATACGACCCTTCAGGGTGGGCTAGTGTTATGGTATCCCCTTTCGCTTGTTGTGGCATTATGGTTTGTAGCAATCGTTCCCTCATCATACCTGGCAGGTGTTATCGCCTGCTTTTCTGAAGACATCTGGCGAGGCAAAGAGCAATAATACAAGAGCTTATACCATCGTCAAGCACCTCGTGTGAGTGACCAGAACTGAGCCAAAGGCATCAACCTGCTAGCAGTAGTCGGCCCCTAGGTCCATACTGCCTTACACTTGACACATTTGTGCGGAGCAAAGGTTGTTCACCTCGCACAAACGATCTGACTCGACAACCAGCTGTGACCGACCGCCAAAAAAACTGAAACTAAAACGGTTCTTCTGTGGTTGTCTAGCTCAAGTAGTGAGCGGCATGTTTTACAGTGTCGTTGCCAACCGACGCCAACCCAACCTAGATCTAATAGTACTTCTGGGGGGTGTATCTTTGATGGAAAGCCAGGGGTTTCCCCAGCGAGGCACCAGCTTGGCTCTCAGTCTCCGCGTGCACGAAAGGAATAGAGCTGCTCTTCTTCTATCTCTAAGCAAACAACACACGTGAGTACCAACGAGTACCGACTTAACAGGCAAACCTGAGTAGGGATCCAAAGTGTCCCGACCTTGATATTAACCCCTCTAGTACCGCAGCCCGATTTGGGGACAAATCAGTCTAATTCCAAGTGAGTTGTCCCCAAAACGGGACTGGGGTCCTATAAGGGGCATAGTTACCTAATGACGGGGAATCGGAAAAGAGGGAACAGCCGTTTGGAAAACTTACTACACGTATTACGCCTAATGCTGTACTATCACGGGATGTTAATTATCCCCCCGGGGACGAAAACGGCGCGTACTCATGGGGTAGTAGTGTGCGGTATTTTTTTTTTTTTTTTTTTTTTTTTTTTTTTTTTTTCTCATCCCATTTATTATCTTCGCACATCTTCTTCTCTCTCTCCTTCCAACTCGTAACTCAGATCCGGGGTCACATAGTAGGCTCTTCTCCCCCCTTCCCGCTACGGTACGTGCCTTCATTTTTATCGCGAGAAGATTTCAGCCTTTTCTTCCCTCGTCGACTCGCATCGAATTGTGCCTACCCACGCTGTAAGGCGCTCTCAACAATTGAATCCTTTTTTTTATTTTTGCAAATAAAGTCAAAGTCCGACCCACCTGGGGCTCGAACCCAGGACTCAAACAAGTAGAATTCGAGGTTAACCACTTGAACCACCGGGGCGACCGGCATGCTGCCTATCAGTTATTATTACGGGAGACTATAGTTAATAGGACCTATGGTGTACACAAGAACCTATATATTTCCCCATCTTTACCCACAATATTTGGTCCTACTTACTACAGTATGCCGCGTATTTATTGGGTGTCCGCCCCCCTAAAGTGGCGTTTATATTGAGGGGGAGGGGGCCTTACGTAATTTCGATATTTTTCCAGCAGTTACGTATGTCGGTGTTTTGGTTACGCGTAATTACGTTTACCCCGTAACCGACATCTTCCCTCGGATATTTTATTTTACCGCTGTTGCAGTGTTGTTGCGTTCATTATTATAATACGAGGTACCAGGTATAGTTTTTATTATTTAATTATTTCTTAGGGCCCGTTGAATAGACATACTATAGAATACTCTATTTATAGCAAACTACTTGTTGATTGATCGAGATCGTTCTTCCGCACCGTAAAATCGACATTATTATTATTGTTCAATTACAGATAATACAATATAATCGAGTGAAATCATGGTTTGTAATTCCACATCCACCCATCCACATCGCACTCCTTCCTTCCTTTGATATTCCATCCACACCAGCCACAATAATAATAGTTCACAAAATCACAAAAAATACGATATTACAAGTCTAAGAGCAGACGCTCGCAGGGACACTGCTCCAACTCTTCTTTATTTTGATTTTGCATCAGACTAAAACAGTTTTTTTAGAAGTAAGGTATTGAATACTGGTATTATTAATATTTAATACCTGGTAGTAGTCTTTTTTTGTATTTTATTCCAAGCGGCATTCTTTGTCATCAGAAGCACGCAAGGGGGATGGGGGGTGGAGACAGCCCAGCCTTCGGCCTCGGGCCACAACAAATTATATTCCAGGCACGGTATATTATTTTGCTATAAATAGTATTGAATTTTGTTTTACCACCAATATTGCGACGAATGCCAAACTAATAATACTCCGCGTATATGTATATACATACCAGGTACAAGGTATGTATTAAAATATGCCCTCTTTACTTGGTATAATAATGTTGTCATCACTGAAATTCAGAAATATTAACTTCCAGCAAACATAATACTGCAGGCTGCAGGTGTATGTAATACTGAAATAACGAGCACGATACGTAACGAATATGACTCTATATACCGTATGATATTATATGATATTTAACATATAAAAATATCATTCTTGTTCGTAATAAATGATGTTTTCTCAGAATTTTGTAAATATTCATTGTAACAATAATATTTTGCTATTGACATTATAGTAATAACTACCGTTACAATAACATACTTTTTTTTGGTTTGCTGACTTTTTTTACGTAGTCAAATTTAAATTTATTTGTGGTACACTTCTTGGTATTTTCTACTGGATATTTTACCCGAGGATATCACAATCGGCGCACAAAGGTTCCCAGAAGGCTGCTTACTTCTACTATTTATATTAATAATAGAATGAGTGCTCGTTGTATGAGTCTAAAAGAAGCCAATTAAAATACTCCGTAATATTGAAAACTGAACACCCCCCTTCGCGCTTGGTGCAAGCAATAATATATCCTCTGCCTGGTCGGTGGATCCCGACGTGCTCGGTCCCGGCGCTGTACGTAGGGGTGCAAGGGCCTAGGATATGGTCGTCATACCAACCATGACCATGCATGACATGATGAGTACACCCCGTGCTCGATTATTTGCCGCTTTACCAGGTACCAGATACCTGTTAATCATTAATTATCAATAGATTATAATACCCTGGTATAACTATAGCATTAGCACCTGATATATTTGGAAAATTGAAAAAAAAAAAACACACACACACACAGCTGCGAGATCGAGGATATATATGTCGAAACTTATGTTTGCAAGCCGTGTGTGATACTTCGATCTAATTAATACACCTCGTATAGATAGATACCGGAGAATACACGTAGTCTATAATATAGAGGGCGGACCTCGTTTTTCTCTCCTGATGTCCTTGTTCATGCGAGTAGTGTATCGTATTCATGCATCGTACCTGGCATACTTTATACCTTTATGGGGGAGCGAAGAGCGGTGGTGGGGGGGTGTACTCGATAGGAGAGATGCACTCGATCTCATGCATGGCCGTAGTCGTATGACCATAGACCGGGGGAAGGTGGGAAGAGGAGGGGGGGGGGGGGGAGGGCGATGGGAGGGGAGAGGGGGTACTCATGCCATGCGCGGCCGTGGTCGCATGGCCACAGACCCTCGCACCCCTACAATGCCGGGACGGACCGCGTTGGGTTTCCACCGACCAGGCAGACATTGCTTGAACAAAACGCAAAGCGTCTTGAGGTGTTGAGCGCATGAAGGGTGAGCTGCATCCCACGAAGCACCCCGGGGGGGGGGGGGGGCACGAGGGGAGGGGGGAGGGGCGGGGGTGTACTCATGCCATGCATGACCGTAGTCGTGTGACCATAGACTCTATTAATAGCATCCCTACAATGCTGGGACGGAGCACGTCGGGTTTCCACTTACCAGGCAGACGTTGCCTGCACCAAACGCGAAGCGCCGTGAGGTATTGGGCGAGTCGCCTGAAGGGCGAGCTGCATCCTACTAAGAACCGCTTGTCAGGCGGACGTACAATGGAAGTCAGCGTCGAGTGAATTGTCTTTTTTTCTGGTGTGGCCAATTCCAGAGCCGGGGGGGGGGGGGGGGGGGGGCTGGGGGACGAAGGGGGGGGGGGGGGGGGGGCTTGTAAACAGCGTCGAGCATGAGACCGGAATACATTAGGAGAACCATCTTAAGGCCCAAAAGCCAAAAACCATATCGTTTGTATACACGCTCAGCGTAGGAAGCGACCAGAGGCTGATGACATCCAAGCCCCGGTGGTTCAAGTGGTTAACCTCGAATTCTACTTGTATTTGATTCCTGGGTTCGAGCCCCAGGTGGGTCGGACATTTGACATTATTTGCAAAAATAAAAATAAAAAAGGATTCAATTGTTGAGAGCGCCTTGCAGCGTGGGTAGACACAATTCGATGCGAGTCGACGAGGGAAGAAAAAGGCTGAAATCTTCTCGCGATAAAAATGAAGGCACGTACCGTAGCGGGAAGGGGGTAGAAGAGCCTGCTATGTGACCCCGGATCTGAGTTACGAGTTGGAAGGAGAGAGAGAAGAAGATGTGCGAAGATAATAAATGGGGTGAGCAAAAAAAAAAAAAAAAGAGTCCGACGACCCTATGGGAAACCTGTTCAAGGTATGCCGGAGCGGGGGTGAGGAGAGGGGGGAAGGGGACCGAGGGGGGGAGTACTCGATATATTGCATGGCCGTAGCCGTAAAGCCGTAGTCGTATAACCATAGGTCGGGTGGGGTATAGGGGAGGTGATGACTGACTGTGTAAGAATCCACGAGAAGAGTCTACTTGTGAGGACGGGCTTAGGCTCGACTTGAAGGCTGTGGCAAGTCCTTGTATTGAGTAGCGTGGAGAGCACGCCAGATAACTGGGATGCAGGCTTAACGGGACGCCTGGCGAACGATACGACGTGATGAGACAGGGGAGGCCTCGTCATGCTTGAGGGCGATCTCGGGATAATATATCAATCAGGATTCGCCCGCCGACGAAGGATTGTACCGAGATCTTACCGACGAGATTTTAGGAGATCTGTTGTCACACTGGTACAACAAAAAGAGAAGCATACACTATCATGTATGTAGATGAAACGGTTACAGAGCAGATGTGATATTTTTCGAGGGTCTCTTTCTACGTGACTGTTGGACACGACCTGCCACCCACATCGCCCCCCAATGTTTGAAGGCCTCATGCCGAAAAACTCAGTATAAGCTTGCGAACATCTTTGGACGCAGACAGGTTTTACGGGATCTCTGATATTTAAAAGTCATTGTACG
This sequence comes from Nereocystis luetkeana, assembly GCA_031213475.1. Lineage (NCBI taxonomy): Eukaryota > Phaeophyceae > Laminariales > Laminariaceae > Nereocystis > Nereocystis luetkeana. Next base: position 1,134,299 of record JARUPZ010000021.1, read on the forward strand.
GCAGCAGTTGATATATAAACTTCGCATTTTTTAGTCAACTTCTCTTGTCACCGCTTGCGTTAATCTGCATCCTGCTCCAGATCTCTTGTCACCGCTTGCGTTAATCTGCATCCTGCTCCAGATCGGGATCAGGAGCCGGCAGCTTACCAGGATCTGTAGAAGCCAACGCACCAAGACGGTTTGAACTTACCGGTCTGCAGATGTGGCCGTGGGCGAACTGGATGACCAGTTGACTGGAGCCCGCGGACAACGATGGAGCTGGCCCTCGCGGATGCGCCCCGCGAGTGCCTGGCAGCTCCATCGTTTTCTGTCGGTTCCAGTGAAATGGCCGTCCAGATCGCCCGTGGCCACAACTGCAGAGCGATAAGTTTGGCTTCTGCGACGGAGGTGAGTTGGTCACGGAACGAACTGAATTTTCGCAGGTACCCCGGCAACTATGTACGATCGAAAAAACTCTCTAGGGCCGAACCCAAAACAAGCGAAGGATGTCCTTGAGCGTCCTGTAGTACGTGGTGTTATTGGCAAGCTGAAATAGTCCGCAGTAGTTCTGCCCATTCGTCATGTTTGACACTGACGCACGTCGCCAGCATCATATATATGCGTTGTACTATGCACACGCTCTAAAACGGGATCGCGTTGCGGGTGACACGCTGATGTGCGCGTCTTTTTTTGAGCTCAAACACGGATTGCACCTATGTCAAGTGCTCGTTTTCGAAGTCAGCGCCTTGATCGGATGGGCAGAGTTTCAGGGGCAGAGAAAACCGAAGAAAAAAACGCGCTTCTACAAAAACGCGGGACGATTGTCGATGCCGATTTGTCACTAGTCGGGGTTCTGAAATGAGAGAACGGGTCAGCTGGCAGGTGGTCTATCGCTGACAATACGTGCTTCGAGTTTTTCGACCAAGGAGAGGGCACCCAGCAACATGACGACGGCGCCGGCGTTCCCGTGGATGAAAACGAAACCAAGCACGGGCTCAACATTTCTAGAACGAAAACGTAGAATTCCGATCGTAGTGTTACCGGGATACATACATACATACATACATACATACTTCGAAGTATCTGCGAAATCGCAGTTGCACAAGTCCTGCAGTCGACGCCACACATGACAACGAACTCCGGGTTCTACTTAAGGGCTGTACGAAACCAATTTCTTCCTCTTGAATGAGTAGCGACAGCACGCCGGGTGTCTGGGGTGCAAGCTTGACGGCAAGCGTGGCGAGTTGGTGCGGCGGCAGCGTGGTGAGTAAGGAATTTTTACGATGATGTGCGGTGACCTTGCAGTCGCGAAGCGGAGAGCCCAGGGGAGAGGTGGCATACCCTGGGGGTGTCGGGATAGACGTTTCGTCGAGCGGTTTTATTTTACGGTGAAACGCCTTCCCCAGGGGGTTGCTCGTGATGCGTCCCCTTCAAGAACCGGGTGTTTCATTCAACACCGCCCACGGAAGGAAGAAAATGTGCCCAAAGTAAAAGTTAAAAGGATTCACAAAGGGAACTAAGGAATGGCTAAAGGCTAAAGGAGAACTAATCGCTCTTAGCTCGTACCGGTATGCACTAATCGAGATTGTGGCTCTGAGACTCGTGAAGCTGCTGTATCGCTTGGGATCCGGAGCTTTGGAAGAACTGAAGATGCTAACTGGTCCTATAAACGAACTCAGGAAGCAAGCAGGCGAGTCTTACCCGGTCCAGCTTGGGGCGCTTGCGGCAACAGAACGAAACCATGTGACGAGACGGAAGGCACGCCTCGTCGTGCGTTCAGGAAATCTCGAGATAATGTCGTCAACAGGATTCGCCCGTCGACGAAGGATGGTACCGAGATCTTGCCGACGCGATCTTAGGGTATCTATTGTCGCAGTTGCACAGTAAGAAGAGACGAGCTTAATACCTGGCATGGGCGTAGATGGAACGGGTATACAGTACTCCCATGGGATGTATTTTCGATGATTTATTTCTGCATGAAGGTTGGGCGAGACAGGCCACACACTTTGTAGTAAATAGGAACAATAGTGGGTAGCAGTATTGGTAGTACACAGATAGCAGCAGCAGCAGCAGTAGCAGCGGCAGCAGTAGCAGCACGCTTGCACGCCGTTGTCTGGCAAATAAGAGGATATGGGGGTGACAGACGCATGCTACGTACGGCGGTAAGGGTTTTGCCTGATTTTCTGAGGCTCCTCGCTTAACCTTTAAGGACGGACGGCAGTCTCGTTTCGGGAACGAACCACTCAAAATTCTAAGTAGGTTGTCCCCAAAACGGGACTGCAGTCCTGAACGGGCTAAGGAAGTCCATATCTCACCCAAAAAGCCGGCTTCGAGGGAAATTTTTAAGTGCAACTTGATCAACCATACTTCGACCCCAGTATGATATCACACACTTGAAGTAAAAACGCAAATGTGTTCGAACGGTAAATCATGTCTTATAAGGCACGTGCCTTATTAGGTAGTTCCTCTGTGGGGGAAAGTCCGCCAATCAAAAATCAATTGACCATAATGTGCTGCCGTATCGTATTGGAGTCGTACTCATTGATACCTCAAGTTCTGTCCCCTAGATCGTAACGCCTCTTCTCAATATCGCTCTGTACCTATGGGAGGACGAGACTTGCCAATATATGTTTCTTCATTCTCCCCGAAGATAGGCGAGGGGGGGAGGGGGGGGGAAGGGTGTACTCATCGTCATGCATGGCCGTAGTCGGATGCCCATGGACCCTCGCACCCCTACAATGCCGGGACGAAGCACCTCGGTTTTTGACCGACTAGGCAGACATTGCTTGCACCAAGCGCGAAGCGAAAACGTGAGGTGTTGCGAGTCGCAATAAGCGCGGGCTGACCTCCTACTAAGAACTGCTCGTGATCTTGTATACGGACGACGGCATCGAATTAATTAATCCAGAGGGGGGGGGGGGCGCTCGTTGCAGTAGCTGCAGTTGGGACACATCCATCCCCCACCCGAGCAGCTCGTGCTGCTTAACGTGGCCAATTCCGTGACCGTCGGGTTTTCACCGACCGCAGGTGAAATGTGCAGGGGGGGGGGGGGGGTCGGCACACCCACCACATGATAAGGAGGCCTGTTTTGGTGCGCCCATCATTACCCCTCGAGGACCCCGTAACTACCGTATCACGTGGGGTGATAAGTAACACACCGTCAGGGATGACATTCAGAGCCGATTTTCCCCGAAATACGCATTAAGGGGGGCACACACTACGAAATTGGCGGCTTTTGGAATAATTATCTCGTTGAGATGTTTCCACAGATGCCTTGCTCGGCGGTTTCACCCTCCCCGCTTTGGAGTTCGTCCGAGGGGCGTGTCATCTTACCACGCGTGTGTTGCACGGTATGCTACCGTGTCACACGTGCGTTGCACGGTATGTTATCCTATCACGCGTTGGGTTTTATGGTATCTCTTATCACACGTGTGTCATGTTGTATTACTGTACGACACGTATGTTGTTGTTTGCTACAAACGTGATCCCTGATGAGGCGCGTGCTGCGATGATAGGGAGGGATACACGAGTAGCACATCTCTAATTTCAGCCAAAACCGTGGAGCGCGCCGAGTTCGCACAAAACGGGTGCAATCGTTTTTCTCGGCGCTCGTTGTTTCTCGCCAGACGACAAGGGTGCTGCAGAGTACTTGAAGCCGAGAACATGATATTTTTCGGGAGGCTCTCGACCGGCATCTGCTTCCCGAAACGCCATGTTCGGTATTCGCAAAGCCTTCCCCTTCACGAAAAAATCGAGCGCGTGAAAAATCGATTGCACCCCTGCGCGAACTCAACGCTCTTTACCGTATACTTGAGACTGACGGGGCTCTCCATGGCCGACGGAAAGACTACCCAACAAGGCACGCCTTATCGTCCGCATACGCTAGCGTGTTGCTGTGATGGAGTCCGCATGTATAGACGTGGGAATGTATGCGGGCTTGGGATTCTTAGAAAAAAGCGACGTCACGCCTCTGAAATGAGGTGCACGCGGTAGATTAGGGGAACCGCGATAGTAGTGTGCTGTGTTCCCCTCTCTCTAGCACTGCTGCTCCTGCTCCATGTACTCCTTTATCTCCTGGTTTCTGTACCTCTTTATAGGTCCTGCTCTTGATGGGGCGAATGCGAGCAATGGACAGGATATATCGTACGATGGACGAGTATCTCAGCACCGACACACGTGCATCCCTAGAAGGCAGCACCTTTACACATGGCATCGTCGGCAGGACGTACGGTTTTGAAATTCGAAAAAATCGTACCAAAATGTGGTAATATAGTCGTAGGAAATCGAAAATCCAGACCTGGTATTTTGCGAGGTACTCGTGGAATGCGGTATGAGCGCTGGATGACCAACCTCAGCCACGGCGAAATGGAAATGAAAATGAAACGATAATCCTGAAGGTAGTGTCGTTGTCACCGATCGGTGTTCGTCCTTTCTGAAGGCGGCTTAGTCTCATTACTATTAATAGGTATGGGATATATCTACTGTTTTTCAGTTCATCTCCAATCAATCAGTTTTCGAGTGAGGTGTAAAAAGCTGATGCTCAAGCGAGTATCGTAGCCTCAGAACAAAAATAATAATGTCAATCGTCCGTAAATATAACTACCATTTTGATTATATATTAATATACAAACGGTCATTTTAATCAGGGACAGAGTGGTACAACAATACGTGCAACCCTTCCGTGGTATATACTTAATACTGTGTGAGTTTTAAGTACAGCAGAGTTCCCTCTATAATAATGCCGTTGCCCGCTATATATTGCCGGTGAAGTCGCTTGGCAGTGTGCGGAAAAATGCCGCTGCCCGCTAAAATGCCGGTGTGTATTTGGATTGGCACATACCGGCACTATATATATTATACAGAGAGACCACTATTATTACTATACCGTGTACTATTATTTCTCTTGCCATCCGACAATGTGCAGCATGATCTTCAACATTGATCACTCATAACTTTCCCGAAAGAAGAAAACCTCGGAAACAAAAGGAAACCCATGCCCCAAGTCTATCTCCCTTCTGTGCCAACTTTCGGCTTGTCTACTCCATTCTCTGTCCTTGCTCCTTCCTTCTCATTACGTTATATTCTCTTAAATCCTAAGCTGCATCGTATACTATTGTACCAGGTATCCAGCAGGATATATAAAGTTTCGATATGTTTTGTCTCTCAAGTCCCCAAGAGGTTAACAAGGTTGTACACTTCGGACCGATAATCTAGCAGATCATATATTCCCACTTGTGATGATCTAGATATTTCATGAAAGACCTATTCCTGATCTGTATTTATACAAGGGTCTAGCTCAAGTTGGCTGGTGGGAGAGACGAAGAATCTGCACAATTAATGTGGCACATACTTCCGGCGTCGTATATCTGTGCTACACAGATCCTGCACAACATGTCGTGACGGCAGGTTAAAATCTATCCGATCTATCCTTAGATTATCTACAGTAGATCGTGTTCTGTGCCGGCTTTGCGTGCAAGATTGTGCATCGGGTAGGTGTCCCGTGCTGTCACGAACTGGAAATATTTTTTCAAAATCAAAAACACTTTGCCAGCTGTGAGATCGAGGATTTCGTTTCCTTCTTTCGGGAAAGTTGTGAGTGAGTGATCAATGTTGAAGATCATGCTGCACATTGTCGGATGGCGAGATAAATCTAATCATATTAACTTCGTCGGAACCCGTCCTTGCAAGCTGTGACACGCTGCGTTGCCATGCTGCTGTGCCATACTTCGATACTAGTTGGTGTGTCTGTCCGTGTTTTCGAGTACACACTTCGAACTTTATTGCAGAAGGGTTCATCCTGCTTTCTTACCCTCCCCTCCCCAGTGTACAAAGTACTTACATTAAATCAGAACATAGTAATAATAGTATTGGTGTACTCATGTCAAGACAATCATCCGGTTTATGGCCATCAAAGTAGAGACAAGACAAGGTAAACCGGCTTGTCACGAGAACAAACTACTACTGGGAATTAGCGTTGGATTATTTTTCAGCACAGCAGTCGAAGGTAAGACCACGTTTTGGGGCTTGTCACGACGCGGTCTTAAAATGGGTACCATAATACCACAATAATAGAGTAGACAAGCCGAGAGTTGACACGGAAGGGAGGTACACTTGGTGCATGGGTTTCCTTTTTTTGTTTCCGACGTTTTCTTCTTTCGGGAAAGTTATGAGTGATCCATGTTGAAGATCATGCTGCACATTGTCGGATGGCAAGAGAAATAATAATAATATACCAGGTACATATATATATGGAATATGCCTTATCACACCACCTATACAGTGTATACTATACTATTCATAGTATAAATACCCTATCACACGTGTGATAGGAAAACACACCCCGTGGGACGAATGTCCGAGCCGGTTTTCTCCAAAGACGTGCCTTGAGGGAGCTTACACAAGACAATATAATAACCGAAAACGGCGGCTTGGGAATTTTCTCGAACAGATTTTTTCGGTAGCCGGCGTCCCCGGTGGCTTGGTAGTAGTAGGTGGTCCGCGTGCCTATCAAGATTAATTTCATGGGGTCGAGTCTCACCGAGAGTGCATACTCGCAGGGATTTTTTAGTAATGCATACAAAATGTGATAAATAAGCGGAAAGCGCGAGAACTCGAGTTAGCAACATTCTATACAAATCGACGAGCAGTGGGGGCATGCTGGACCCTGTGCGCGATAAAAAAAATGAAGGCACGACCACGGCTTGTTGTCCAGAAGAAGATGATCGCTGATGGTAAAACCTCCTACCAGGTACGAGTTAAAAAGCTGGAAAGCAAAATTGATGATCAAAAATAAAAAAATGAATAGAAGAAGCATCTCGCGGCGTTCGCACTCTCACAACTACCTACCGAGATTTTTTTTTGGAAATTCATCTGAGAGGTGTTCTACCTTAAGGCCTTGAGTGTTTCATATATATGGCGGTTATGTACCGGTATACCGTAGCCTTTTAAGTCCCCTCATGTCCATATACCTGGCACTGGTATGTATGTACGTGTTCATGTCATCATGCCAAAATATTTAATATACGTACATGATACCCTGGTAAGCATTTTGTTGTGTTGAATTGGTATTCATTCAAAATACAAAATTTAGAATTTAGACTACTACTGCTGTATGTATGTGCTCAGCACTGCTCATCATGATGACATGCTGAATACATACAAGATATGACGGAATGTTTTCATTCTACTATAAATACTAATACTGCTACACACCCGAGCGTACAGCTAGCTGTGGTAGACTATATTTCTCCATAATATATATACATGTAGAGATATATGTTGATTCTGAATTTTGATGTTTTCGTTCTGTCCGCCTTTGTCTGCATCTCAATACTGCTGTTTGTACCAGAGGTGCACACATATTATGATACGTATAAATAGTTCGATTTCGGAAAGAAGTCTATTTCAGCAAATAAACAGCTCTATTAATCCGATTAATTCCAAACCACCAGAAGAAGAAAAGGCGTAACATAATACGGACTTAAATGACAATCGTCGTCACAACATATTTTGCCTTCCGATCATGCATGCACACGTGAACGGAGGAAAAAAAAAGAAAAAAAGAAAAAAAGAAAAAAAAAAGATGGCTTCCACTTTCCCCCCGCAAAAGTTTGAACCTCGATCACCGATCACCCATCCATCACGATTCACCGCCCCACCCCGCCCCGCCCGGCCCCGCACCGCACCGTACCGTATACCGTACGATTCGAAAAATTGAAAAGCCGCACCGCACCGCACCGCGCCGTGCGACTCTAAGAAGGGTACGGTACGGTACGTACGTACGTACACACGGAGGGAGGGAGGGAGGAGGGTTGCCCCCATTTTCATTTCCGAGCTGGGACTCCCGCAAGTGACCCCGCACCCCGCACCTAACCAGTATACCAGGTATAAAACTAAAAGCGAAACACCCATCCATCCCACCATGTGGCGCAGCGTAATCAAACCACCCCCCCCCCCCCCTATATCTTACCTGGTAACAGCAGTAGTGTATACATACCTGGTACCATATATGTTTTTTGTTTTTTTTTGCCTCTGTTTTTACTTGAGGTATTTCTTCCACTCCAGAGTTATTGGAGCCTGTCCTGCGACCACGGACTGCATTGAATTGTGAGTTAATGTGAGAACAACAACAAAAAAAAATGTTGATGCGTATCGCGAAGAAACCTTATCGCGCACAAGCGTCAAGGCTGGACATAAATATAGAGGGTGGGCACTTGCGCGCGCGGCTGTAAGCCGTTTTGAAGAACGAGGACGTATAAAGGTCACACCCCCCTACCGCGCAGCCTTAAACCTCTTAGAAGAAGTGCAGTCTCATTTTGGGTACGAACCACTCAAATTTTAAGTAGTTTGTCCTCAAAACAGGACTGCGGTCCTAAAAGGTTTAATAGCCTTAGTCTCAGCCCTATTACGGGGGACCACATATATATTTAATACCAGGTAGGACCTACGGTACACACAAAATCCTGCGAGTGGTATACCTGGTATCTTTATACTCCGGAGTATTTCGCTATTTTCACTATCACGGGGGACCATAGTTAACAGGACCTATGGTACACATAAAAACCTATATGTCTAACCATTTTTACTAACAATATTTGGTCCTGTTAACTATGCCCCCCCGTAATAACAATATTGGTCCTGTTTACCATGGCCCCCCGTAATAATAGTGTCCTTAGTATGGGCCTTCAAATCCAAGTAATTTGCTACGGTGCGGATTTTACCGGCTTCTATTAATAGCGGCTTTTTTACCGAACCGCGCACCTCGCCGTACGATGATTTTAAACCGTATCGCACCGCACAGAGTATGGGATTCTGCGAATAGCAAAACCACACCGAGGTTCGTCGAAAGGCACTGGAAAATATCCAGCTACAGAGAATAGAACAACACCGAGTAGGGAAAACAAACAAGGATTTACTGTATATACTACAGCCTTAAATAATACCTGGTAATGTCTAAATCGTGAGCGTAAGTGATCTAAGTCAAGAAGGTACCAGGTACACTATAGGTCAACAAGGCGACGGGTAGCTTTGATTTTTCGTGGGTCCGCTTGGAACGTTTCATACCTTTGACAGATCATGTACAGATAGATCATGATATAGATCATCTAGCTCCTCGCCTGCCGCTGTGAGAGGTTGTACAGGATCTGTATAGCACACAGATCCAACCTAGGAAACTGTATATCACGCAGATTATACGGCGCCCACCCGGCAACACGAGCTGGATCATACAGATCATACAGATCACACAGATCAGGAATCTATCCATCTATCTATCTGTCCTTAAATATCTAGGTCCTGAACTATGGGACATACATGTGTGGAATTGTGGTGAGCTCAACAGGTACCCACCACTGTAGGCGGGGTTGTAAGGACCGTTGGGTCTTCATGTGCACACACCGACCATCCCTACACTTCGTAAAGAGCGGTAAACTTCTTGAAAACACCCAACTCGAAGAAAAAAGGCTGCTCTATCTTCAATTATTTCACACCTCATGGACAGATCATCCAACAAATCATTCGCACCTCATCATCTAGATTTTTTAGGGCAGATATCGTCCTGGTCTGTAGTATGATCTGTATGATATGTGTGATCTACAGTATAGTAGTTCATGTTGTCCCAGACAGGTCTCTCCCGGTTTTGATCTGTACATACTCATATCCCTGCACGACATCTCATGACACAACGACAGGCTAGGGTCCAGGTGATCTACCGATGATCTACAGGTGGTCTACAGTCGGTCGCGATTTGTCCGACCTGTGATTTGGTTTCCTTGTGGTTTTCCCTTGGGTCTTCTTTTTCATGGGAATGTTGATGAGTGATCAATGTTGAAGCTTATGCTGTTAACCCATTCAGGACTGCTGCCCCGCTTTGGGGACAAACCACTCAAGTTGTAAGCACAATTTGTCCCCGAAACGGGGAGGCGTTTTACGATAGAGGCGTTCTAGTAGACCAGCCGAAAGTTGGCACGGAAGGGAGGTGGACTTGGTGCGTGGGTTTCCTCTAGTTTCCGAGGTTTTTCTTTTTCGGGGAAGCTATGAGTGATCAAAGTTGAAGAATCATGCTGCACATTGTCGGATGGCAAGAGAAATAATGAAAACAGAGGTCCACCCTAGATTTTCTGAGGCTCCTCACTTGAGGGGCTCCACACCTCACCCGAAAACTGACTTCAGCAAAAATCTAATTGCATCCCGATGAATAATCCCGTGACCCAAGTATACAACTACTTCATTTTTGGAAAAACAGACTGGCATTCCGACGATTCGGCGTTAAGGAGCCCCGCCATTCAGAAAAAAAATTAGCGGAAATGTGCTACCTCTGTCGCGTCGATATACTGTACCAGGATGCATCTTGTCGGGTGGCAGTATAGATCGAAAGAGACACTATCACGGGGGACCATAGTAAATAGGACCAAATATTATGAATAAAAATAGGGAAATATGCATGTTTTTGTGTGTAACGTAGGTCCTACTTACTCCCATGGTCCCCCGTGATAATACGCGGTATAATTTGCAACGTTCCCCTCTCCTGGACGTGCCTAGGGGGGAGTGGCGCAAGAGCGAATTGAAAATCGTGCAGCACGAGATACTGTGTCATACGCACATACATGATAAAATATTACCATGTTATTAAATGTCTGCAAATTCTGCTCGACATATAGACATGTACACTATTCAATACCCTTTTATTAACCCTTTTAGAACCGCAGTCCCGATTTTGGGGACAAACCACTCAAATTCCAAGTAGTTTGTCCCCAAAACGGGACTGCGGTCCTAAAAGGGTTGAAACTGCACCTGCATCATCGCGGACAAAAACATACATGGAAACAGTGTGGAACTGCTGTTATTTTTTACTGTGTGTGTGTGTTTTTTTTTTCAGATTTTCTTGCTGATCGCGCAAATTTTTTTATTTGTCGATGACCTTCTCTTGTTGTGGTGCGCGCGGCAAAGAAGGCCTCTTCTCGTACAAAAACCGAGGACTGTGCCGACAAAACAAAAAGGTCTGAAAGCACTCCACGCGTGCCACACGGCGCACACCGCACACACACGCACACACACCCGCGTGACACGCCGAACACAGAAGTAGTAGTACAGCAGCAGTAGTGGGATAATACTTGGAGAAATACAAAAGGAGGCACCGAACAAGGGGCTGGAACTCTCGACCACACTCGGCTGCCCACACGAAAATCGCACTGCAGCAGCAGCAGCAGCAGGATTGTTGTACCTGTATTAATAGCAGTCATGCATGTATCACACAACAGCAGATACCCCCAGCTTTACAGATAGCAGGGTCCGATGAAAAAGTAACAGTGAACTACCATCGCACTGCAGCAGCAGCAGCAGGATTGTTGTACCTGTATTACGGGGGACCATAGTTAACAGGACCAAATATTGTTAGTAAAAATGGTTAAATATATAGGTTTTTATGTGTACCATAGGTCCTATTAACTATGGTCCCCCGTAACAGCAGTCATGCATGTATCACACAACAGCAGATACCCCCAGCTTTACAGATAGCAGGGTCCGATAGAAAAGTAACAGTGAACTACTGTACGTATTACTTGGGGAGGCGTTTTTTTGCGCTGCGGAGGAGGAGGGGGGGGGGGAGGGGTGATCATGTGGGAGGAGGGGGTGAACGCACTCATTGGTTGCTCGCCTTCGTCGTTTAACCATTGACCACGCATTCCTCTCGAGACGGGGCACTGTTCCTACTCCTAGTCGAGACATCTCCAACAGCTGGGCGCTCATTACGCTGTTTCCATATATTACATAGGAGCGTTTGGCTATTCCGCGGGACCATAGTAAATGGGACCGAATATTGTCGGTGAAACTAGCTAAATACATAGGTTTTTGTGTATACCATAGGTACTATTTACTATGCCCCCCCCGCCATAGTCTCACCCCCTTCCTGTTTGGCCGCCTGTGGCCACCATCTATCTCCCACAGGACAGCGATCTGTCTATACGTAGTGTACCAAACTTCTCCGTTTTTCGCACGTACATTCTTCTATTTCGGGGGGCCATAGTAAACAGGACCAAATATATACTGTTAGTAAGAATAGGTAAATATCGATCTGGTAGGTTATTCGTGTAGTATACCATAGATAGGTCTTATTAACCCTTTTAGAACCGCAGTCCCGGTCTGGGGACAAACCAGTCAAATTTCCAGTATTTTGTCCCCAAAACGGGGCTGCGGTTCTGAAGGGGTTTAACTATGGTCCCCGCGTAATAGTTAATACTTCGTATACATGTACCGTTCGTTCCCCCTTGCACATTTCACGTGCCAAACTTCTCCGTGTTACATTCTTCTATTTTCCTCATTATGACATGTCATCCTCTAACCTACACGTACCGTTCCTCCTTTTGTATATTTCACATTCTCCATCCATGAGAGTTCTGCGCTCTGTTGCCTCACGACAAGGGTCCATCTGCGCATCTGCTTCCTCCCCCCCCCCGGCTGCTGGCATACCTCCCTCTTCTTTCTGGCAGGTCCAGATCCCCTACACGAAATCACAGCAGCTTCTGCGTTTTTCGCGGAGGTCCAGTGGGCCGTGAATATACGAAGTAGGTTTTCACTCGCACCCCTTCTGTTGGCCCCTGTATAGCTCTGCTCTTAAGTGTTTATCATAGTAGTTGAGGCGTTCTACGATAGGGGTTCACCCTAAGCTTTCTGACGCTCCTCGCTTAAGGAGGAGGGAGCTCCATACCTCACCCGAAAACTGACTTCGGCAAAAAAAACTTCGGCAAGAATCAAATTGCATCTCGACGAATAATCCCACGTCCCAAGTATTCGAAAGCGTCATTTTTCGAAACAAGATTGGCATTGCGACGATTTTGGGTTAAGGAACCCCGTCATCCAGAAAACGATTCAGCGGAAATGTGCTGCCTCTATCGTAGAACGTGACAGTTCGCCTTATTTCTTAGCGCTAGCCTCTCCCTGCTTTCTACCCTTTATTTTACTTGTGTCTTGTGTGTTTGTGGGGGAGTTCCACCATTCTGCGGCGCAAATTGTCCGGGGAGGATTTGTTTGTATTACTTGATGGGGAGGCGTTGTGCGTTGCGGTGGAAGCGGGGGCGGCGGGCGCGGAGGGGGAGAGGGGGGGGGGGGGGGGGGGCGTACTCAAATGTTGGTTGCCTTAGTCATTTGACCAATTGACCACGCACCCCTTTCGAGACGGCGGGCGGGCGGGCGGGCGGCGGGCGGCGGGGGGGGGAAGGGGACATGGGCTCGAAATTCCACTTTTTTGCGGGGAGATTTGTAGGGGGGAGGAGGAGAGAGCTTTGCTCGCGAACCGTCGAGCAAAGATAGAGAGGGTCGTACGCGCGCTGCTCGCCAGCCAGCCAGCCAGCAAAAAAAAAAAAAACTCTTTCGTTGGCTGCCCTTTTTTCGACCCCTTTCGGCCTTAAGAACTTCACTCCCCGTGGTAGCGACCAAACGCTTTTGAATTTGACTCAGATATAGGTCTATATCTTTAGGCTAAGTGTAGTTGCACACGCTATTAATAGTGATAAAAAAGGGCGAATGAATCCTTCCTGTCCTTTTTTAGGCTACGCCTCTCTGCCTGGATTTTTTTAACCTCGCCAGTGCTGTGCGTTTGCACATGTAAACATATGTTTGAGTCCAGTTCCCAGAAAAAAAAATTCACCCCCCGAAAGGGGAGTGCGGGTACTGAGAGGGTTAAAAACCGGTTCGGCACTATTTACTGCTGTAGCAATAATCACATGAGGAAATGCGCCAGTCATACGCACAAAGACGCTAAAAACTCCGCAGATTTCCCCCGGGCAACTATTACGGGGGACCATAGTAAATAGGGTCAAATGTTGTTAGTAAAAATAGCTAAATAAATAGTTTTTTTTTGTATGTACCGTAGGTCCTATTTACTATGGCCCCCCGTTCCAATAAATGGGACGCGAGAGTCGACGAGGGAAGAAAGGGGCTGACTAACCCTTTTAGAACCGCAGTTTGGTTTTGGGGGCAAACCACTCAAAATTCAAGTAGTTTGTCCCCAAAACGGGACCGCGATCCTAAAAGGGTTAAATCCCCCCTCGCGATACAAAAATGTTAGGCACGGAACGTGGTGGGAGGGGGGGGGGGGAGAGCCTGCTATGCATGTGACTCCGGATCTGAGATACGATTACTATTAATACAAATACTATTTCGGGAGACCATGGTAAATATTACGGGGGACCATAGTTAATGGGACCTATGGTATACATAAAAAACTACCATGGTATATATTTAACCATTTTTACCAACAATACTTGGTCCTGTTAACTATGGTCCCCCGTAATAGGATCAAATCTTGTCGGTAAACGGGAGACCATGGTAAATATTACGGGGAACCATAGTTAAAGGGACCTGTGGTATACATAAAAAACTACCATGGTATATATTTAACCATTTTTACTAACAATACTTGGTCCTGTTAACTATGATCCCCCGTAATAGGATCAAGTCTTGTCGGTAAAAAAAGGTAAATATATAGATTTTTGTGTGTACCGTAGGTCCTATTTACTATGGTCCCCTGTAATATAAATTATTATTTCCCTTGCCATCCGACAATGTGCGGCATGATCCTCAACATGGATCACTCATCACTTTCCTGAAAGAAGAAAACATCGGAAACAAAAGGAAACCCATACACCAAGTCCATCTCCCTTCTGTGCCAACTTTCGGATTGTCTGCTCCATTCTCTGTCCTTGCTCCTTCCTTCTCAAAACGTTCTATTCTTAAATCCTAAGCTCCATCCAAGCTCCATCCCCACGCCGTCGGTGTGGGTCTGTCGTCCCTCCCCCCCCTGTTCCTTCTTCCTTCTTGGCGGTCCCTAAGCTGGAGCTTGAACCTCGACACCCTCCTCGAAATGGCGTGTAATAGTATGGAGGCAGAAAAGAAGGACGAGATAACACAGCAGTAATCATTATTTTGCTTGCCATCCGACGATGTGCAGTGTTGTTCTATTATAGAGACTAACATAAAGTGAAGACTTTTCCAGAACAAGAGCGCGGCAGTATCACACGACAAATCAGAACTGATGTCACGCTCATGAAGACTACTACAACCAACATCCCCCCATCTCATGCACAAAAAAAAACCGACAGCAGCAGTACATGATGGGAAGAGAAAAAAAAACTCTGTGTACCGATACGGGGGACCATAGAAAATAGGACCCAATATTGTTAGTAAAAATATGTAAACATGTAGTTTTTTGTGTGTACCGTAGGTCCTATTTACTATGCCCCCCCTTCATATGAATAGTATCTTTATTCGTCGCCAACTCTCGGCCCTCCCTTAATATTAATAGTATCTTTATTCCAACATACCTAATATCAAGAAAAATGACACATACTCACACGTATAATATGTACATGTATGACAGACCCACACCGATGGCGTGGGGATGGAGCTTGGATGCGGCTTATAGGATTTAGGAACAGAAAGTAAAGAGCGCAAATAAATCGAGATATAGAGGGGGGAGCAAAGACAACACATAGAGTATCGTAGATAAAGCATAGAGGGACAGAAGAACAGAAAGTAAAGAGCGCAAATCGAGATAGAGGGGGGAGCAAAGACAACACATTGAGTATCGTAGATATAGCATAGAGAGGAGTGTAGACATGAAAGGTAGATAAACCTTGTGCATATATCGTAGCTTACCTTTGTTTCCGGGGATTTCTTCTTTCAGGAATGCTTTGAGTGACCAACGTTGACGCTCATGCTGCACATTGCCGGATGGCAAGCATTATGATAATAATGTGTATAACTGGTGTCATATACCAGGTATCATATACCTGGTACTGGTATATTTATGTGATACTTGGTATACCATAGGTTGCTTTTTCGCTGTGATGTACATAATATATACATCGTGCAATCCAAGGACGCCGATTGGCATTAATTAGGCTTGCTACTGCCCCTGCGCATCTACTCTGTACTATTGACACCAGGTACTCTCGTATAATTAAATATATTCTTCATGCCAGTCGAATTCAGCACGCGTATCGCGGTGGGGTAACAACAAACAACAACAACCATCACCACCACCACCACCAAAAACCTGATTCGTACGTACTCGTACGTCGCACCATTACTGACTAAATAGTAGCAGTAGTAGTAGTAGTAGTAGTAGTAGTAGTAGTAGTAGTAGTAGTAGTAGTAGTAGTAGTAGTAGTAATAGTAGTAGTAGTAGTAGTAGTAGTAGTAGTAGTAGTAGTAGTAGTAGTAGTAGTAGTAGTAGTAGTAGTAGTAGTAGTATTAATAGTAGTAGTAGTAGTAGCAATATCGGCAGAGTATGATATTAACTCTTCTGTTAATAGGACCTCAGTCCCGTTTTGGGGACAAAGTACGTAGAATTAGAGTAGTTGCCCCCAAAACGGGACTGCAGCGTATACTAAAAAGGGTTAATATTACGGGGGACCATAGTAAATAGGACCTACGGTACACTCAAAGACCTATATATTTACCTATTTTTACGAACAATATTTGGTCCTATTTACTATGGTCCTCCGTAATAGAATACCTGGTACCTGGTATAGAAATCCAGGGCGGCCAAAGTAATATGTACCAGGTAGTAATCAGAACCCCCCCTTTGTTTACATTCCATGTTTCGTTTCTGAATACTGTTACGGGGGATCATAGTTAATACCAGGTAGGGCCTATGGTATACATAAAAACCTATATAGTTAACCAATTTTACTACCAACATTTGGTCCTATTGACTATGGTCCCCCGTAATGCTATTAATATTGTCAACCGAATAGATGCGCAGTCTGTGACTACAACAACCGACGCAACGACAAAAACACACACACAACAACAACAACAACAACAACAAAACGACCCAGGATGCAGAGGAGGGAGCTGCCGGGAGACAGACCACGCTCGCGCCGAACTATCGAACTACTGTATTATTAGTAATTAACGAATTGCACACCGATCGGGTCTCTCTGCAATACACATGGATTATATACACGAATCATGCTATAATAACACTATTCATGTAAGTATTTATAGTGAGAAAAGATGGGGGTATTTGTGTCGGTCTTTCTTTTTTTTCGGGGGGGGGGGGGGGTTGATATCAGATGCCAAGATCACACCGGTATTTCATGGTTAAAATGTTTTTTTTTTTGGGCGGGGGGGGGGGGGTGATATCATACGTCAAGATTACACCGATACTTGAAGTACTTCACAAGTATTATACGAGTATGATAGAATTGCCTGGTACTAATCACAAGCAATGACCGAAAAACTAATATTAAAAATATTTAGACAGGTATTTATTTGTAAACCACTCATCTTTTTCCCGCCGCATGATACCACATAGAAGTGCGGTATTATAGTTCAATCGAGAACAAATTCATTGACTACCTCGGTTTCACTTTAATCATTTCGTTCCGGAAATAGAGGTAATTATTTATTTCCCGTTTTCGGGCACACAAAATGCATGGCAGGGATGCGTGGCGATGATGTGACGATGACGTGACGATCATTTTCGCTTCGTTCGTCGCGCGCAGGGGCATCATACGAAGTAAATAGGACCTATGGCACCCACTAAAAACTATATATTTCCCAATTTTTACTGGCATTTTTTGGTCCTATTTAGTATATACGGTCCCCCGTAACATCATCCCTCCATCGCTCATGCTCTTGGAGCGCTGCTATCACGAGCAAACAAAGCACACAAGAGAACACAAAAAAAGCCCTCACTCCTCTGTCTACAAGGCTTAGGTCGGGTTGGCGAATGGTTGACCTTTTACGAGTAGCCCAACGGACTAAGACCACAACACCTTTCGCCCCTCGCCCTTCTCCTCTGTCCTCTGCTGTGACACTTAGTTTGGGCACGAGGCGATTAGTGTGTAGTTGCGAAGGCGTTACCCAAGAGTGCTATAAGGATTACCCTGGGCTCGGCAAGAGATCGATGTTTTACCCTTACAGCTCAGCAGGTAACACCTCCACATAGTTGCCATTAGCCCTAGAGACACTATTGTCCTAATTAGTATTGAATATCGGATATTGAATATCGATATCGGAATTGAGTCCGATACGACAGCGAGACAAAAATAAACTAATCGATACAGTATTCTTTTATGATATTCGATACATCGAAGCTTTCGTTCAGTAGTATGATATCAGCGTATTAAACACGGAGGGTGCCAGAGGGGTTGGAGGCTAAAACACGTTCGCTATACAATATATCAAAATTTCGATATTCCGATATGTCGGAAATTCGATATTTCGGTACATCGAAAGTTCGATATCCCGATATATCGATATGTTCGATACTTCTTCGATGGTATCTAATAGTTCGGTACGATATCCAACACTATTTTTTTTTGTCCCCAAAGCGGGACTGCGGTTCTGAAGGAGTTAACAAATACTCCCAGGAGAACTTGAACAACCCCGGACAGCATGAATACAAGGAAGGTTCGTAGGGCCCCATGTACGAAGAAGACTGAAGGTTCGGCTGTTCAGAAGAAAGAGTGGGGGTACGTAGAAGATTGGTTTTATATCGCCTACCCAGAGT
This sequence comes from Nereocystis luetkeana, assembly GCA_031213475.1. Taxonomy (NCBI): domain Eukaryota; class Phaeophyceae; order Laminariales; family Laminariaceae; genus Nereocystis; species Nereocystis luetkeana. The sequence continues at coordinate 1,152,795 of JARUPZ010000021.1, forward strand.
AAGCCTCTCTAACCAATCGCCAACCCGAACTACAGTAAGAAGTCTTGTAACACCCTCCCCGGCTGGAACGGCGGACTGTTTATTCAGGCCCAGAGACTCATCCCACGCTCGAGGTTGAACCTTCTACCTCAATATTCTCTGATTGTCAAGCTTATTAACCCTTTTAGAAACCGCAGTATCATTTTGGGGGCAATCCACTCAAATTTCAAGTACTTTGTCCCCAAATCGGGACTGCGGTTCTAAAAGGGATATGTGAGCAACTACCGGCCAGTATGGTACAATTACATTGCTGCTGTGGGTGCATGTGTTTCACGACTACTGACCGTAGCGCGTAGAAATGCCGGTCGGATGTGTGCGCGCGAGCACAAACGTTCTTCGAGATCACGTTTCGGGTGAGGATGTTGAGCTCCTCATGCCACCCCGTACAAAGCACCACCCCTATAAGGCTCAGAAAATAAGGTGTCACCCCTGTAAGGTACCACCCCTACCGTGGCATTGCTCCAGACCGGATATATCATACGGGTTGACGTTTCAAAAGCCAAGCATTTCCAGTTCTATGGGTACCCAGGGGAAAATTCGCTTTCCTTAGAGGGCTTATTCTGGAGGGGATGTGTGCTTTGGTATCTACCCTCCCCTGTTGCGGCGTTACGATTTGTAGGGAGTGTGCCCTCATCATATATACCTGGCAGGCGTTATCGATCGCCTGCCTATACCTGAATGGTGATTATCTCGCCCCTTCGCTCAGAAGGCATCCGGCGAGCAAGCAAGCAACTGATATAAGAAATAATGTCGAGCTTCCAAGCACCTTGTGTGGGTGGCCAGAGCAGAGCCAGAAGCACACCTGCATATATACCAGCAGTCGCACCCTACATACAGTAAGTTCATACAGCCTTACACCTTTACATAGGAAAATATAATCTACCAGCCCCAAACCCACGTCCTGCCGTCGACGCCATTTTTTTAAAAGGTACCAGGTATTCGGTCTGTTGGGCTATTGGTAAAACGTTAACAAATCGCCTACCCAGCCTTGAGGCTTAAAGTACCTCCCGAGACGCGGTTTGATGGGTTTTAGTGTTATACTGGTAAAACATGGCGTGTTTCTTCGGCGTGCGTACATCGAATCTAATATATGTTTCCGAGGTTGTCTTCTTTCGGGAAAGTTATGAGTGATCAATGTTGAAGATCATGCTGCACATTGTCGGATGGCAAGGGAAATAACAATAATATATTGGTAGCATCATCTAATGACAAGTTCAACCAGTCAATCAGCAGATAGCAGTATATGACTGTCCCTAGTCATAGTAATCAGCCAATGGGGTTGGGTTTCCACGGTGTTAACCCGGGGGAACACCGTTTTCGTCCTCGATTGGTTGGAGTTGTACATACATGGAAATATATCTGATCTGGGATCGAAACCCTATCCTCCCTGGGTGCCGCTGGCTTCACGAACCCCAGCCAATCAATCAGCCGATCGGGTTGGGGTCTTCACACCGTGCGGGACGGTTTTAACACGGGGATCACCGTTTTCGCCCCCGTTTCTGTTGGAGTTGTTAGTGCATGGAGTATTTTCTGATCAGATAATCTGGGGATGGGACCTTATCCTCCCCGGGTGCGGGGCCGCTCGACCAATGGAATTCGGGCTTGGAAAACCCTGGATTGGAAATCACGTGGTTCTGATGTTATATATGTTCTCACTGGGATAATAAAAAATCCGTAGTACGCGCGATTAAAGTATCACACACAGCTTGCAAAGATGAGTTTCGACGGAATCCTCGATCTCACAGCTAGCTGATGTTTTTTTTTTGTTTTTTTTTCAAAATCAGTTATCTAGGACCTGGTATCCACAATCGTTGTAGAGAAGCGTATGAGGAATACTGCTGATTCACGGAAGGATATTCGGCTTGTATTGGAATGGCATCTACGCTACACTGTCGGAAGGCAAGCACAATAACAACAATACAGAGAATGGAGTAGACAAGCCGAATTTTTGGCGCAGGAGGGAGATAGACTTGGTGTATGGGTTTCCTTTTGTTTCCGAGGTTTTCTTCTTTCAGGAAAGTTATGAGTGGTCCATGTTGAAGATCATGCTGCACATTGTCGGATGGCAAGGGAAATAATAATAATAATAATAATAATAATAATAATAATAATAACTATCGTTGTATTCCTGGTACCATGTATGTCTACCGTAGTAGTACTGCTGTAGATGTACTACACATTTGTCATGGGGAATGGGCGGGGGGGGAGGTGTAGGGAAGGTGGTACCACGTATACCACACACGAGGGGCGGGGTTAGGGGGGCGGAGACGGGGGACGGGGAGGGGAGGGGGGGGGGGGGGGGGGGCGGGGGGGGGGGGGGGTGTACTCATTTGTTGCTTGCCGTAGTATTTTGACCATTGACCACGAGTCTCTTTCGAAACGGAGCACCGTTCTTGCTCCTACTGTAATAGAGACACCTCCAACAGTTGGGCGCTCAGTTTACGTTGTTTCCATATATTACACATGAATGTTTTGCTAATTTTATCCTCTTCCTGTTTCACCGCCTGTGGCTATCATCCGTCTTCCAGGATATCGATCGTTTTATCGCTGCTCTATATCTAGTAGTTTATTCTCAATGTCACAGTCGCCTATTTTTCCTCATCTCCACCTTTTAACGTATCCGGTTCCTCCTTCTGGATTTAACAGACAAAACGGAAAAATGGGAACGAAACAAAAAATTGGAACGGACGTTTTTTTTTAGAAAGCAAACCAATTGTGTACAACTCCAAGAAAAAAAGTTGACAGTCCTGTGGGGCTGTACAGCAGCCTTCGAATGAGCTGTCGCTCAGGCTGGAAGTCCTCGGCATCGCCGCGGTAGCCAGCATCTAGAGAAATCATAATAGAGCCAGCGTATATCGCTTTTTGCGCCCACCCGAAGGCACGAGATGGAGCATGACCGTTCTGACGAGCTCCTCTCACAGGGCTGGCCAAGGGGTTTCGCAGGATCATTTTGGTTCTCTGATACACCACATGGTTCTGGAGATACGGCTTGGTTCTCATTTTAGGCTTCGTTCCCATTTTTCCGATTTGTCTGTTATTTCACATTCTCCCACCATGTGAGTTCTACTCTCTAGTGCTTTGCCAGGGGGGGGGGGGGGGGGGGGGTCATGCACCCATGTCATGCATGGTTGTAGTCTTACGACCATAGCGAGGGGGGGAGGCGAGAGGAGTGGGGAGGGGGGAGGGTCCGAGGGGGGAGAGAGCCCGTCGGGCAAATACAATACCTGGTACGAATGTTTCTGGTACGTAGTAACTACCCATCTTCTTCCTGCCCCACGATAGACTTTCTTGCAGACCAGGTATGTCTTTCTTCCTCGGCGAGCTAGCTCCCTCGGTGTTTCCCTGGCTGCTCAGAGCTCCCATCTTTGAGCGACGCCCCTCTCCTCCCTCCCCTCAAATGCCGACGGCCCTGTTTTCACTTTTCGAGCGGGTTGAACCTCTCGCTTCTTTGTTGTGGTTCATGAGGACACACAGCGCGACCAGCCCTGCAACAAAGCAGCAAATGACTCTGCTAATATACGGTGCCGATCAGAGCGCCACACCGCGCAAACAAGGAGGTAGGGTCGCCGAGAGCCTGCATGACGTGGGTTTTTTTTGTCTGAGGTATGCCCGGTACGGTTGCAGCCGCTGTAGTAGGGCCGGTCCTAACGACAAAAAACAACCAAAAACACGAACACCGGGGCTAAAACGTTAGTGGTTTTTATTGGTCTCAACGAAAAACGAGGAGTACAGATCCCGATACCTCCGTTCGCACTTTTCGTTTTTTTCCAAGCCCCGGGCCGCTTAATTTTCACGAAATTGGTGTCGAATACATGAAACATGGATTACCCAAGGCCGAAAAGGAACGTAGGAGGAGCTCGGAGCGTTGGGACGAAGTTGCGATAAAGTTTCTACGACCGGTTGGCATGCGCACGATGGCGGAGGTGTGCTGTAGTGCACGTGGCTGCCACGTGGTTTTGTCTGCTAACGGCGTGAGCATGCATGTGTAGGGTACGACCAAGGGTATGACCAAGGAGGAAACTGGGGGGTCACGAAGTGGCTGTGGCGGTAATTTTTTCGACACGAGTGCCACTCAACATCCAAACGTCTCGGCCATCGGACAGCGATGGCCGAGGCGCAACTCCGAAAGGGGGGCGGGTTGTACCACAAGAACGGCCCCTGCTGCGACAGTTGCCTCGCGTGTGCGAGATGTGACAGTCGACCGGTCGGTGTTGTTCTGCGCTGTCGCTGGGAATCACGTACCTGCTGTGGCGGTTGCGTCAGTGTGAAGAATTGCTCCGCGTAAAACTTCGACCCGGCTTCTGGTTTATATTTCGAGTTTTTTTTCTTTCGTTTTTTTCCCCCTCGTTATAGGGGGCTCAAGCTGCTGTTCTTTCTAAAGAAAAAGTCAAGGGTCTGTCCGTTTATTTCGTTTCTTGTTTTCGTTTGTTTTTCCTCGTTAGGACCGGCCCTTATGTGTATTCTGTTCTGTCTTAAGTTTTCCTCCTGAAGTAATCTTAATCTTCCACTCGAGAATTATTGGAGCCTGTCCTGTGTCCACGGACAGCATTGTGGCGGTGAGTTAATGTGAGCACAACAACACACACCAACAGCGTACGTGCGAATTAATAATGTCGTCGACGAGCATGTACCGCGCTGTATTATCAAAAGAAGCAAAACATGCCGTTGTATGTGCGCACGAACGTGCATGGAGCTCTTGGCGTTTGCAAGTCGTCAGCTTGCACCCAAAATCACACTTTTTCGATACCTGGTAGGTAATATCCTTCCCTGTGAGCGAGCGAAGCAGGCGGAACCACCCGCTATACGCAAAGCGCCCTGTACAAGGTACAATATAGCTGGTACAAATCATATCAGCATACGCAAGAGGTACCAGGTATACCACCCATATAAATATATATATGGGGACGGGAGGGGGGGAGCGTGTTGGGGGGGGAGAGGGGGCAGGGGGGGAGGGGGTGGTACGATGGCGTGGAAGGTGGTGTCTGTTTGGTTCGTTTGTTGGGGGGCGTGGGGCGCCGTGCGAACGATGTTTGCGTTACGAGCTGCATGCCATACAACAGTATTAATATTAATCGTAGTAGAGTAATAGTAGTAGTAGTAGTAGTAGTAGTAGTAGTAGTAGTAGTAGTAGTAGTAGTAGTGGTAGCATGAGTAGTAGAACACACGTACCAGGTACCTGGTATTAGAGAGTTCAAACATTTGGCTCGGCTTTTCGCACAACACAAAAAAAACAAACTGAAATAAATTTAGTGTAGGGCACACTCTGCCTCACATAACTGAGATCTATTTGGGTCTGGTTTGAAAAGAAGAGGACTTTTCACACCTCAGACAGATCATCTACAGATAGATCATCTACAGATCATTCCCACTCATGATGTAGATATAAGGGCATATAGATAGATCCCTGATGTGTGATGTAGTTTTTTTTGTTGCCGCGTGGGAGCCGTATAATAATCTGCATGGTCTAGGACATACTTCTCGGGGTTAAATCTGTTTTGCACCATACAGATCCTGCACAACGCCCAATAAACGGAAATAATAATAAACGGAAGGCTACCGATAGGATTTAGATGCTCTATTTACTGTAGATGGAGACCTGCCCGGCATGTACGTACAAAAAACAAGAAAAAAATGCGATAAAAACGTCACGAATTTTCAGCAACGGCCTCTGCGTGACTGGGGGGTGATAAAATTGACGTCCGACTTTTGCCATGCAAGGCAAAAGGAGTCGTACGGCACGGGCGCAACATGATCCTACTCCCACTACTGTACTGCCGGGCGCTCACGCTGGTCCTACACGGACGGCTGATAACACCAATGTTATCGTTGTTGTGGTCGCTATCTTAAACCCCCAAAGGGGTTATATATATATAAGTGGTGACGTCGATTACTCTGATGAGAAAGTGCAACATAAAAAATCCATCATCATCATCATCATCATCACCGCCAATCGGACATAATAATAGCCGAGGCACCACACACGCAAAAATGGAGGCAATGTGTCACAACGATAGTATTTAACGAATCGCGTATCATACAGAAGCGAAAAGTGACACGCTCTGAAAGCTTTCAACAGTCCGGTTAGTCGCTGCAGATATTTTCGAGATGCATCCCGCCCACCCTCCCAATCAGCACTCCCAACCCCCCCCCCCCCCCACCCCCACCCTCCCAACCCCACCCAACGTTTCCCCCAACTCCACACCGCCCTCCCAACACCAGACGTACGAAGGCCAGATAAATGTCGTCATCATCTATCATCATCATTGCCCAGAAATATCTTCATAGTAACCAACCAATAGATCAATCATGCACGCCAGATATATCATCACCATCAACCAACACATCAATCCACCGTCATATTTAGTTGTTCTTCATTCTTCTACTGAAACTACACCACAGAGCATAATAACCTCGTGGACCACAGCATACCCCACAGCTGCCATCGATAGCTACAACAGCATCAAACCACACGTTCTCACAGACAGATGGAGGGGCAAAACTAACAAAAACAAAAAAAAAACACGCGAAAATAACAGATTGGGAATCCCGCCTAGAGGGGGATCGAAGGGCCCTTGCCTAGTATTAGTACTGCTGATAAAGGTCAACTCAGGCCTGATATATGCTGGTACATGAGTCCCTCACTCCAGCACCATAGTAAAACCCCCCATAATTGACACGAACAGGCAGACAGGTAGGCAAGAACGCCTGTTCCCTCTACAACCACAGTAGGCCCTACGTAGCATCCTTTCGGTTTCACGAAAACACACACGCAAAAAATAAAGATTGAGAATCCAGCTTTTAGAGGGGAGCGGCTGACGGTTGTCTAGTATTACTACTACAGTTGATAACTGTCAACAACTCCGGCCTGATACATGCTGGTGCATACGCCCCTCACTCCAGCACCAAAGTGAAAACAACCACAATCGACAATAAGAGACAGACAGGAAGACAAGAACGCCTGATCCGTCGGTTGTTTCACGAAAAAACAAAAAATCACGAAACGAACCAGAACGCCATCACGTCACTGGAACTCCCTTTTTCGTTTTTTCCCTACGGACGCGCTCGACTACCGACCGGTGAGCTTGACCACCAACCGCTACGCTCGACTACCGGTTGACGTGCTCCGTTACCGACGTATTTTCTCGACAGACCATCGACGAGCTCGGCTACCGATCGATGAGCTTGGTCAAAAAGTAAACACGAACCGAACCAGAACGCCGTAACATCATTGGAACTCCATTTTTCGGTTAATTTCCAAACATGCGCACCGATCGATAAACTCGAATTTCAATCGATACTGTTGACTACTGACCGATGCGCTTGACTTAACTCGCTCGTCTTTCGATTGATACGCTCGCATTTTTAGACCGTTGGTGTTTGACTGCCGACTGGCATGAAAACAGATGTCTTCACCTACCGACCGATGTGTCCTGTGCTGACACCACGTCCTCATGACCATCACCAATCACGATGATCATCATCGATCACGGTAGACGCGTCATCATCCATCATGGTGATCGTCGTCACCAATTATGAATATCGTCATCAATCATGGTAATAGTCATCACCCACCATGAATATCGTCATCATCAATCATGGCGATGGCCACCACCAATCGTGATCGCCAAAATCAAATCATGGTAATTGACACCACCAATCATGATCGCCATCATCCACCATGGTGATCGTCATCACCTATCATACCGACGATCGTCATCATCAATCACCACCATACGCGTATCGACAGCACAATCGAAAAAACGAACGAAGCGAACGACAGCGCAACGATCGGCCAGGGGAAAAAAACAAAAACCTGAAAAACATTCGGGGAATCATTCCGGAGATCCTTCGAAAGACCATTGCGAGCACCGGAACCCCATCAGAGCGCAGCCCGTCAACCCTCACCGCTGCCGCCGCGCCACCTTCTCAGTTGAACACGAAAAATACTGGCTGCCTTAGCTTACCGCAGTAAATATTTCGCGTCCATGAGAAACGTAAGAAAAACAGAAACCAGTCGGCAATGCCACCCTCCAAAGCACGCTTCCCACGACTCTGCACCTGTATCTACCCCTCATTGTTCCAACTAACTGCCTCTACCCGAAGAAAACCCAACACACAAGAAGGAAGGAACGAAAGGACTGAAGGAAGAAAGAGTGAGCGGAACAAATTACGGCAGTGTGCCCGCACCACCGCACCGCACCGCAACCCACCACACCACACCGCCTTGCACTCCCCCAAAAACAAAACAACAAAACAAGAAAACACACACCAGCACGGATCGAAACCGCTCGCGACCGGGCCGAGAGCCATCCCTCCCTCACCAACACCGATGCTGCCCAACAAAGGCTGGGGATAAAAACCAGCCTTCCCCGCCCCATATCCCCGGCATTTTCAAGTTGACAGTTTTAGTGTCTCAACCCTGACCTTCCTTGCCTGTGGCGGCTACCCCCCCCCCCCCCCCCGCAAAGCGCACACCACTCCCAGCCTATCGAGGAGGCAATGAGGCAACCCCTCCTCCTCCCCGAATTCCAGTAGGCGTTATTTGCCGACGAAGTAAAAGGTCAAGACTCGCCGCCTGCGCCGTCCGTATCCTCTCTTAACACCGAGGCTTCGTAAGCCTGCTACGAATGCTACGCCCCGTCCCATCCCGTCCCACCCATCCCATACAGCGGCGAACCGCACCGTAGACTACTGCGGTTGTACCGCACAAGGCCTTCTGGTAGAAGAGAGCAAACACACACCCACGGCGGCGGTATGGCTCAAAACAGCCATCACAGCCGGCTTGCTAAAGGACGACAACCCTGATAGCTACCGTAGGTTACAGCAGCACTTAACCTCACCGACGATGCCCCTACGATGTCCCACTCGGCCAGTTTGAGAAAAGGCAACTGCAATAGCTAGCACTGTACCGTAGCTTATTGCTGCGTATTCACCAGTACCTTTAGCTCCCCTACCGGCGCTCCCCTTTCCCACTTGCCCACCGACTTGGTTGCCACCCAGGCCATACCACCACTGTACGCTACGCTTCACCACGTTGAACGCTACACCACGTCAACGACGCTGCATGACGTCGCACGCCACGCCACGCTGCACGCTACGCGCCACGCTACACGACGTTTTACGCTACGCTACGCCACGCTGCACGGCAGGCTGCTACCGCTGCTGCTACTGTGAGCCAGGCTCCCGGCTGCTACCTACCGCTCTTGCTGCTAAAAGCGCCAAGCTACCTACCGCCGCTGCTGCTAAAGCCTCAGGTTTCCGGCTGCTACCGTTGCTGTTGACAACCGCCAGGATCCCAGCTGCTGTCGCTGCTACTAAACGCCACGCTGCCCGATACGCCACTCGCTACACGCTACGCCACCACACGCTACACGGCGTTGCACGCGACGCAACACCGCACGCTACGCGACGCTGCACGATACAGGCCACGCTGCGTAACGCAGCACTCTACGCCTAGCGACATTGCACGCTACACGACGTTGCACGCTACACCACTCGCGACACGGTAGGCCACGCTGCACCCTACGCAACGCGGTACGCTAGGCCACGCTGCACGCTACGCAACGCTACATGCTAGGTCAAGCTGGAGGCTACGCAGCGCTACACGATGGGCCACGCAGGATGCTACGCAACCCTACACGCTAGGTCACGCTTCACGCTGCACACTGCACACCACATGCAACACTAGGCCCCGCTACGCCACGCTGCACACCACGCTACGTACCGCGCTAACGCTAGGACACGCTTCGCGACACGCTATGCTGCACGCCACGCTACCGCCAGGCTATGCCACGATAGATAAGACCACGCTGCGACACACCGTCGATGACGAACTTCCCAACAAAAAATATGCCAAAACTCTCGAGAATCAATCACGGGGTCCAGGACTTTCCACTTCCTGACCAACTTATCTCTGCACATGCCCCCCCCCCCCCGAAAAAAAAAGCCTTTCTCCAACCCTCTCACCCATCTACTCCCTTGAAGTGACCCACTACATGGCCTACTTCCCACACACTTGCCCCCCCCCCCCCTCCCTCCCAAGAAAAAAAAAGTATTTTCCCAACCCTCTCATCCATCCACCCCCCGCCCATCACCCACCACGACATGGCCTACTTCCCACACACTTCCCCCCCCCCCCCCCTCCACCTCCGTGTGCCCGGTTCTGACTTCATGCGTCTTCCTTTCGCCTCCTGAAGCGTTGGACGAACAAATACATGGTACGTAGCCGTTCGATAATGTCAGGTCGGTCTCGATACTTGATTTCAATGGTCGTTTTCGGCGGTCAATCTCGATGGTTGATTTCGATGGTCGATTCGCCGTTTCAATGTGTGAATTTGGTGGCGTAAATACTATTTTTACCAAATCCGCTGGAAACCCAATAGTTGAAAAGACCTCGAATGTCGATTTTTATGGTCAGCATCGATAGTCGACTTCGATGGTCAATTTTCGATGGTCGGTTTCTAGTATCTCTTTTCCACGGTCGATCTCGACGTTCGATAGCCACTCTCGGTGGTCGATGACGATGGTCAATACAAGCAACAATCTCGGTGGCTGATCTCGATATTCAGTTTCGATGGTTGATCTCGACGTTCAATTTCGATGGTCCATCTCAAAGCCCAACCTTGGTGTTCAATCTCAACGGTCGACAACCAATCTCAGTGTTCCATCTCGATGGACGACTTCGATCACTCACTTTCTGGCCCTTTCCGCCGATTTTCCTCCATCTCTGTCCGTGTCGCTTGTGTTGCCATTATCATCATCACTCGACGCGCCACGTTTCCCCAACCTGGCAACCTTCATTTCCATTAACGGTGGATAAAGACGGGTGGAAGGGGAAGGGGGAGGAAACACAAAAGCGGCAACGTTAAGACCTTTTTTCCCGAAACAAATATCGCGAGCGGGAAGAGATGTAATGGTTGCATTACGGTCACGGTGTCAATTCAATCGCACGCAAGCCGAAAACACGCTGGATCCAGTGAACAATCTTCTTAACCCGTTCACTCGTACTGCAAAACGTATCCTTCCGTCTTCTGCAATCACGCCGCATCGCCACTTCGCTCGAGGAGGTGCCGCATCCACCTCCCAAAGAGTAACTAACCTCCCATCCCTCGCAAGTAGAGTACCAAACTAAAAACCGTAGTCATCCCCCTCTGCAAACAAAAAATGATTGCAAACCACAATAACATCCTGCTTTAGTCACCCCCTCCCCCTATTTTATATAGGTTGGGTTGGCGTCGGTTGGCAGCGACACTGTAAAACATGCCGCTCACCACGTGCGCTACACAGCCAGGGTACCGTTTTTTTTTTTTTTTTGGCGGTCGCCCACAGCTGGTTGTCGAGTTAGATCATTTGTGCGAGGTGAACGACCTTTACTCCGCACAAGTGGGAATGATCGTATCACGTAGCGTTCAAGTTAAGAAATGCCTACACCGGAAATTAACTCAACTCATTGAAGCTGTAATCCATATGCAAGTTCGCCTCACAAGCGGTTCTTAGTAGGATGCAGCTCACCCTTCATGCGACTCGCCGGACACCTCACGGCGCTTCGCGCTTGGTGCAAGCAATGTCTGCCTGGTCGGTGAAAACCCGATATGCTCCGTCCCGGCATTGTAGGGATGCGAGGGTCTATGACCATACGACTACGGCCATGCATGAGATCGAGTACATCTCTCCTATCGAGTACACGCCCCCCCCCCCCCCCCTCCCCAAAGAAACGTGCCTGAAACACCCTCCCTCCGTCCCGGCATTGTAGGGATGCGAGGGTCTATGGTCATACGCCTACGACCATACATGACATCGAGTACACCCCCCCCCCCTGGTCGGTGAAACCCGAGGTGTCCTGTCCCGGCATTGTAGGGGTGCCAGGGTCCATGGTCATACGACTGCGACCATGCATTACTAAAGTAAGTACACCCCCCCCCAACCCGCCAACAAGACTACCACCTAAAACCACTATCATCTCCTCTACCCCCCCCCCACCCACCTCGCCATCCATCGGCATCACGCCCGCAGCATCGGCTCCCGAAGCCCCACCCCCCTTCAAGTTTCCCCCGCCCACCGTTGCCCCCGCTCCCGCTCCTCCCATCGACAACGCCTGTTCAGCTTTTCCTGCAAACCCAGCCGCGGCCGCCGCCGCCGCTGCGCCAACCGGGGTCGTCGGCTTAGACCCCCCGCTTCCACTCCCATTAGCGCTTCCGTTTCCCGAAGGCGTCGGGCTTGCTCCTCGGCGGGGGCTAGTCGAAGCCGCCCGAGCAGCCCCAGCAGAAGCAGACGCCGCAGCCCCACCACCCAGCGCACTCGCAGCCGCTGCTACCCCCCCCTGTCTGGCCGACGAAGCTGCTGAGGACGCTGCTCCTGCTCCTGCGCCGCCTCCTGATATTGACGCTCCCACCAAGGTGGATGGTGATGAGGTGTCCGCTCCCGCCGAGTTGACATTGTCGGGTTCTCCAACCAAAGAAGCGGTTTCTGTGGCCGGGCTTGCTGACCTCGCCGGCTGCATACGGGGAGGGTGGGGGTGGGCGTTGGGGTGGGGATACGGTGGGTGTGGGTGCAGGTGATGGCCATCGGCCGTAGTTGTTACGTGTTTGTTGTTGCGGTTGTTGGTTTTTAACGCAATACCAAAGGGGACTCCACACCGGGTGGTTTCTCCTTTTCGTTCAATACTTTGATCGTTTTTTACGAGCAAAAACAAACATGGCAGACAGAGCCACGGCCCACCTCCGCTGAGTAAGAATGGGCAGATGCTGATCCCGACCCGCTGTGGTTGCTGGGCACGATAAGTTCCATAAGGAGCGAGCAGCACCCGTCGGAGCCATCCGAGGCCGTCGACCACTGCAACCTGCGCGCACACGAAGCGAGGAAGGGAATTTTTCTTTTATCTTGACGTCGGTTTCGCATTGCAATTGCAACTCTCTCGTATACAACACGTTATGTGTATCTACAACGGTAGTACGCACGTGCGCACGATGATTGCATTTTTGCGCTATTGTCTGGCGTGTACCATTTACTTCAAGTATGTGTATTACGTCTATTATGTTTCAATCGTTCTTGTCTGAGGCTTACGATTCGATTCAGTTCGTAAACCAGGCATTTTTTATCTGTTTTATTCGTTCCTTCTGTACTAAAATTACTGTATTCAGAAAGGCATCTTCAAGAAGTTGTTCACCATGCTCTTTTAACACCAACCTTCAACATGTACAAATAATACAAACCATGCAGATGTAAATTGTCCTGTTGACCCGGGAAACATCCAGGGGAGTCACTGGCCTATATCCCGGACACGGAAATACGTGTAGAATACGCGCGAAGGGCTTATCATAATCTGTAAATTCAGTAAAAATGGGGTATAGACGAGACGTATTACGCAGCTTGCAAACCTGCGATTTAATCAGTCGAACTCACAGCTGACGTATTTCATAATTCTATAAAACCATGAAAACAAGTACACTACCTATACCAGGTACCAGGTATACAATACCGCTACATTTTAATTTAATAGTACTATTAATATTAATATTACTAATAACATTAATAATACGTGAACTATTCCGGGAGGAAATACAGCAGTAACCAGCACCAAATTTGGGAGGATATCTGGTTTTGTTTTTTTGGTCCAGCGTCGGTTTTGATTACTACCTGGTATATAGTCCATGACCCTTGTACTGCTACTATCACGGGGGACCATAGTTAATAGGACCAATTTTTTTTAGTAAAAATAGTTAAATATGTACCAGGGTAGGGTTTTATGTATACCATACGTCCCAGTAACTATGGTCCCCCGTAATGCCATTTATACTACATCACACTACTCTACAGTAACTGAATACTAAAACAATTAATAGGGCTGACCTGAAGAGATTGCTAGATCGTCCTTTCACGATGCGCCGGCACTCCGAGAGGTACCGCGTCGGCTGGGATCGGCCTAGCCCGGCCTGTGCGACCAGAAAAAAGTACCACCACGCAAAAAAAAAATCGCAAAAAAGGCGAGATGGAAAATAGGCAAAAGGTACTATTAATAGGCGAGTACAGAAACGAACCAGTATGTAGGGAAAAGGTTATGGATTGAGTACAGGGATGAGCTACAGTAGTAGAGAAAAGGTACAGACATGGGCCGGTGGGGAAGCACATTTGTACAAGAGGTGGGTGCGAGTAGAGGCAGAAGGGCGGAGGGGGGGGTTGACGGGGGCGAATGACACATTCAAGGGTGTGTTTAGTAGGGAATATACTCCGGGGTACCCGGGGAGCAAACCTGCCTTTCAAGCAATAGTTGGATAAATACCGGGGTACCCCCTGAGTATACCCCGGTACCCCCAAAGTATATACCCGGGTACCGCCCAGAGTAGGTACTTATCAAACCTGTTTTTTAGTCATACCCGGGTACCCCCAGAGTATGTACCCGGGTACCGCCCAGAGTACATACTCGGGTACTCCCTCAGAGTATATACCTGGGAAACCCCCACAGTACATACCCGCGAAACCCCGAAAGTACACACCCGGTATCCTAAAAAAAAAATGTACCAGGCATATCAGGACGTACACACGTAGTATATGATAGATTACATGCTACCTGGTTGGGTCACACTCGGACAGAGATCGGATTCCCGCTTTATCATATACTAATACTGCAGTAGCTCTCTCGTGGACGACCGGTCTTCTTCTCAGGTGCACCAGGTCTTTCAGCCCCAGGCAAACCTTTTTACCTGGCCATCAAGCGGGGATCCCATCTGTACGGCGTATAACTAAACTACAGCATATAGTCCTATTTCGGGGGGGGGGGCACATTGATACATACTACCGATGTAATACACCTGGTACCTGTACCTGTAGTAGTAAGAACCCGATGTGGGGTAACAAAACCAGGCACCCCCGATGTTTACACCATATTCGGTTTTGATTGCTACACTATTAATAGTATGCTATATGACATCTTTCCTGGCATTTGTACCGAAAACAACCTACCAGGTACCTGGTTAGCAATTTTACGAGGTGACCCTTTTCCAACTCTGTCTATTTCCAAGTGTTTCGTCACCAAAACGGGCGTGTGGCGGCAACGGGGTTATAAACCCGTTTAGAACTGGACTCCCGTTGTGGGGACAACTTACTTGGAATTAGAGTCAGATTTAGGTTTCCGTACACTGCACTCTTAAGAGGGTGTTATATTTAGGTATCTGTACACTGCACTCGTACAAGGGAAAAACCTTCACCTGGTGTTGCCAGAGCTGCAGCATCTTCGTCGAGGATGAGTCGTCCACGACGCTCTTCAGCTGCCGCATGAAACAGTTCATCACCTGCGAAAAAAAAACAAAAAAAAACATGCGTACATACGTCGACGAGAAAAAAAACATGACAATCACGACAAACGACCGAACAACCACGGCATTGACAGAAAAAAAAGAACTAAATCGCAATAAACTGCCAGGAAACCGGACGACAACAAAAACGAGTAAAAAAAGAGAAATCCCAACATAAAACCGAACAGCTACGTATGCATGTACAACACCGAGATAAAATAATCGAAAAAACAACGCAAAAACGACAAAAAAAAGAATAAATCCCGACAACGATAACATAAAACTGACCACGTAGTCTTAGCCCAACATCGAGCAATTTCGCAGAGCCACTCTTCCCAACCCGCAAGCTTTTACCAGCACAAACGAGAGCTGGAAACACTTCGCACATCGGGCAGATCACGATCCATCTATTCTACTCGTAGATCATCTGGATCCTAGGCTGACGTTACAAGATGCGCAACAGGATATATACGACACAGATACTCGTACAACCCAGAAGACGGTGATACCACAGGAGTAGGTCAAGCAGATTGTATGGTTCCACCCGCAGCAACTAGAGCTACGTCACACGATATATATCAGCAATGTGTCGGTCCTCAAAGAACATGAGCTAGGTCACACAGATCAGGAGTTTACTTTCCTTGAAACATCTAGATCGTAATCTGAGCCATGGCCGGAAAACTTGAACCCACCTTGTCCAGAGAGAAGAGCATGAATCCGTCGTTGCCCACCGTCAGCTGCACGGCATCCTCAAGCTTGTGCTGAACAGCAACATTGCAACGAGCGCATTGATGAAACACAACATAAGCGAGGTTGACAACCAAAACTTGGTGTTGATAGTTCCTCAACCCTTGTACGCACGTCTACGGTCTCCCTAAACACGCAGAAACCACCATCATGCCGCCACAACAGCAGCAACAGCCGCCGTAGTAATCACCAAGCAGCAACGGCAACGAAGAAGCAGCATCGGCAGTGGTGGAATATATACTCTGAGGTATATGGAGCCCCTACTTTCGTAGAGCAACGAAAGGTCCCAAGTGATGTGGTAGCAAGCTTGGCCCGCTACCGAGGGCTGCACTTTTACTTTCTTATATTTAGGGCAAGCCCTCCACGTTGGGTTAGCAGCGTGGAGAAGAGAGAGATCGAGAGAGTAAAGTTCGGACGGGCAAACAAGGCTCGGCTCGACTTCAAGGAGGCTCGGGTTATTAAGCCGAGTGCTCCTGGTTCTCGGAAAAATTCTCAGATGTGATAAAACACTTCTGGTGTTTCTTCCATGGGTACATGTGCGACGATCATTCTACGAACCTTTCCCAAAACCTGTCCTCCACAGGTACCCGGGATGCAGCAGGGTCCAGAAGCTATCGTACCCCCTCATACAGAATTCATCAACAGTTCATCTATCTTGCACCAGGTATATATCACGATCTAGATAATAATTCGTGCAATGTGCGCCTCAGGTCGTCGGCCAGTGCTCCGTGAACACGTACAGCAAGGGTCAGGAAGCCATCGTACGCCGCCATGCGGGACCCATTCATAAGCTATCTACATGCTCTATGTACTACATGCCCCGGGGCCAAATCTAACTCCTTATCTATGCTTTCTAGATCAGATTTAGATCATTACAGTATCTAGATCAGGATCTAGATCAATAATCTCGATTACTATGAATAGATCAGAGACACATTATTTTCATCTGTCCAATGCGTGCCTCACCTCGTTGACCACTTGATCGGTGAACGCGTAGAGGAGCGTTAAGAACCCCTCGTAACCCCTCAATGCTTTGCCTCTCCCTGTGTTATTCTCGCCGTCCGGTGCCCCCATCCCCAGAGCTCGCACCAGCTTGTCTTCTTCGGACTCACCACCCTCGCGAGCGATCGGGTTTTGAGGGTGCTCCTTCTGTATGCCATCCAAAAATAAACGAAAAAAAACAGCTTTCACACATCGGGGACAGACCACGATCTAGATCATCTAGATGATCTATGATAGATCATGTGCAACTCAACCTGCCGTTATGATAATTTGTGCAGGATCTATCTATCTAGTATCTGTCTACCCGGTACAGGGTACCCTTGCCACTATGTGTATCATGCAGGTTTTAAATCACCCCCCTGGCAACGTAAGCTAGAAATATACTACAGATCAAGGGTATATCTACCCTGAAGGATCTACAGTAGATCATGAACTGGGGATCGGCGATCTACAACCCGGACGACGTAACGAAAAAAAACGCCTCCTGAGCTGTGAGCCCGACTTTTTTTGTCTTCGAGTCTCGTCTTTGCAAGCTGCGTGTAATACTTCGATCGTAGGTGCTGCGGGTCGTACATGACCTCGTGAGTGATTTAGGCCGCGGACGACGTGTACCTCAGCAATCGATATCAGGCCAACCGGTGTAGCATTGCTGCTGTAGACTACAGGTATGTAGACTATCGTACATGTCCCATAATTACGCTTACTACTTTTTTCAATGAACCGAAAGCGATTCCTTGTCAACTTTCGACTTTGCCTGTCGGTGAAAACACACGCCATGAAAGCGTTGTAATTGTTCATTTAATTTTCTCATATTTTTCTGCATCCCATTTATCATATTCGCCCTTCTCTCTCTCCTTCCTATTACGGGGGACACTATTAAATACCAGGTAGGACCTATTATACGGTAGACACAAGAACTTATATATTTCTTGTATATTTCGCTATTCTCCCTACAAATAATTGGTCCTATTTACAATGGTCCCCCGTAATAGTCGTGGCTGGGGTTACCAAAAAGGCGTTTCTCCCCCCCCCCCCCACTACGGTTCGTGCCTTCCATTTTATCGCGAGAAGACGTCAGCCCTTTTGTCCCCTTGTCGACTCGCACCGAAAATTGCGCCTAACCACGCTATTAATAGGCGCTTTCAGCAGTTGATCCCGTTTTTATTCACTTCTGCAAATAAATTCAAAAGTCCGACCCACGTGGGATTCGAACACCAGCACCAACTCACAGCAGCATACGAGGGTACCACTATCCCACCCGGGCGACCATTTCGGCTGTGGTGAAAAAAAACTATATCCTATGGGCGAAGCAAAAACACCGCACCCGAACACCTGTGGTACCTGGTGCAAGCCCCAGTTCATTGATGTTTACGTGGATTGAGTGTACCCCCCTCCCATCTACAATCAAAAACACGCCTCTCGGAAACGCAAGTGGGGTAACCCTAACCCTTGAACGCATCTGTACGTAACCGTTGTCTCCAGGATGAAACTATGAATCACTGCTGTATACTGACTGTGTCATGTGCCATGTCAAATGCCATATGGGGGAGCCGAGTAGGTAAACGACTTTGCCCAGCTGTGACAGAACGATTGAAGTACACCCAACTCCTAAGCCCAGACAAAAACCCTGTGACAAGAGATGTGAGTCAGCACGATTTCACGACTAGATAATCGTAACTACGACGTAATCGGTAGGTGCCGGTCGGCACTGGACTGACTGTAGCCCGCAAGTTGGCTGGCAAAGCCAGCTGATAGCCAGGCGACTTGCCGGCTCAAGTCAGGGGGGCGAAGCGAGCTAAATCAGTCTTTCGTGGCCGAGGGGGCCCGCCTAACAATGAAAATATATCCCGAATTCAACAATCCTCCCTACGAGCATGGGAACCAAGTAAGTCCGATGGTAAGCACTTCCGGGAAACGACTATTACGGGGGGCCATAGTTAATAGGACCCAATATTGTTAGTAAAAATGGTTAAATATATACCAGGTAGGTTTTTATGTATACCATAGGTTCCATTAACTATGGTCCCCCGTAATATCTATTAGTCCGACAAACAACAACTAATAGCTGGTGACTTGAATCGTGCCGACTCGCAGCTTTACCTATTCTTAATACATACCTGGTACCAGGTATAACCCTAACCGCACGCGCACGGCACGGGAAAGTTCTCAGAATGATCTTGCCCCGAGGAGTTTGTGTGAACTGTCAACCACGTTTAGTCGAAGACTGGCCAAGTCGCATGCACTTGGTGTTGGATATGGATATCGGAATCGAGCTTGACACGAACGAAACCGATAAAACGATAAAAACCAATTGATAAGCTTTCGATGATTGATGTGTATACATAAAAAAAAAGAAAAAGATTCAATTGGTGAGAGCGCCTTGCAGCGTGGGTAGGCACAATTCGATGCGAGTCCACGAGGGAAGAAAAGGCTGAAATCTTCTCGCGATAAAAATGAAGGCACGTACCGTAGCGGGAAGGGGGGAGAAGAGCCTGCTATGTGACCCCGGATCTGAGTTACGAGTTGGAAGGAGAGAGAGAAGAAGATGTGCGAAGATAATGAATGGGATGAGAAAAATAAATAAATATATATATAGAAGTTTTCGTTCAGCATCAGCAGAAAAAAACATCGGGGGTACCACGGGATGGGCAAAACACGCTCCATGCGCTACCCCAACACTATACATACACTACGTATTAATAAGGAGTTCTCACTGGCTTGACGTGCTACTGATGGCACCTGTACATGTATGTAATAGCCAAGACTGGCAGACTTTACTACAGGTGCCTTTATACAGCGTACAGTACGCGACGGCACTTCATAGTTTGAGACTTGATAACTTAAGGCTCGAGCTTTGGGCGAGGACAAAATACTGTGGCCATTGATTTCTAAAATTAGAGTACGACACACCCTGCCGCACATGATGATTCGAGCCTGGCCCAACATAAGAGTATTATCAACGCTTTTAATAATTCAGTGTACATGAACCTATTGACTCCAATTCTGAGTGCTTTGCCCCCACAACGGGAGTGCATTCGGGATATAACCCCTTTTCGCACCGCAGTCCCGTTCTGGGGACAAACCACCCAAATTCCGAGTAGTTTGCCCCCAAAACGAGACTGCGGTCCTAAAAGGGGTCGGATGCTGTACACCAAACTGATTTATTTATATGTAGCCTAGTAATTGGGTGCCACACTCCAGATTCGCTTTCGCTTTGGTACGTGAGTGGCATCCAAAAACAACGAAGGCATGATTGTCATACCGTCTGATGCCATCATATATACGCGTCACATGAAATATGTGGTGGGGGACAAAACAAAGTGGTATTGTTGCCTTCCTGTCGCTACACATACAGTGCTACTGATACCACGTTGTGGTATTAACAGCATTAATAGCTGCCGTAGTTTTGACACCATTGACCAGAGAGCTTGTATCTCTAGGATTGAAGAATTGGGACGGACAAGGGTGCGAGTGTCGACGAATACGAAGAACGGTTCAATGTGAAGAACATACACATAAGTGGTTCGTAGCCTTGAAATTGTTTCAACTTTGCAATCAGTTGCTGTTCGGATTGGCCTTGCACAATTAATCGGCATCCAGCCAACAGAACGCCACATGCCACATGCCACACCACCCCACACACCACACCTCACCTCAACATACGGAGAAAATGAACCGCACCGGTTGTTTTATAGCGTTCTACTCTATTGGTTGTGTAGTTCACAGCAGTAGCAGGCGAAAAAAATAGTTTGCTACTATTACTAAATAATCGTACCAGGTCCAATTGAACTATTAGTACCAGGTACCAGGTACCGACAAAGAGGTCGAGCGAACCAAGTGCCTGACATAGCTACGCAATGGTATGGCAACCAGAGGAGCCGCACCTGCCACGCCAAATGCCGAGGATCGAGCAACATCCTAAATTAATGCTGTGGCTTCGCGAAATCGAGTTTTTAACAGTAAGTATCGAACTAATGTACCCACAATTACCATCGCCGTGATGTTTTTGTACTTCCAAAACATCAAAACAAAAAACTGTGGCAGGTACAGCATGCATGATATGCCACATGCCACACCCAAAATGCGAGTTCGCAATTGCATGGCATCTATTCATAGAGGCATCCAACAGAACCCCCTTGCGCCCTTCGTAAGTCGAGGTTTCATACCAGGCACCTGGTGCGAGTAGCTTCACTGCTGTTTATACTGACGGTAGCTATACACCTTGTACGAAGTACGTAAATAGCGATTTTTTATATTGAGGTGCTGACTATATCCGACTTACTCGATGTAGATGGAAGGGTCTTGTCCATTGTATACTACGTCCAATATACCAGGTATAAACTACTGTACATTTATTACGCACCAGGTACAAGTCATCAACAAGGCAATATATAGAAGTAGTCTACATCAGTGCGGTTTTCCTCTGACCTGGACGGCCTTGCGGGCCTTCGCTTCCTCAGCTAGGGGCACAGCCTTGCCAAGACGTTCACAGAGCACGTGGTGGAGTCTCATCAGCACGTACAGCTCCTGTTTCCATCCAAAAAGAGGCGAAATAAGGAACATACAAACCGACCCAACGAACAAAGCAGACGGTATCGGTTGAGGTATCGAGCCAACGTACAAAAATGAATCAACCGACAAATGAACCAACGACCCAACCAATGGACGAGCGGTGATGGTGGAGCAGTTCGTCCATCGTGAATCGTCAAAACCTTAACGAGCGAATCGCGAATCGTCAATCGTCATTTACCAATCTCGAAGCATCAATCACCACCATCAAAATGTAGACAGTCAGTGGTATACCCAGTTCAAGACCATTAGGTTTACGGCCATATTGGAGAACATACCAGGAAAATCGACTTGTCACGAGAAGAAACTATTCACCAGTAGGAATTACAGTAGCATGGGATCCTATTTTCAGTAATACGGGGGACCATAGTAAATAGGACCAAATATTTATAGTGAAGATAGGGAAATATATTGGTTTTTGTGTATCCCGTAGGTCCTATTTACTATGGTCCCCCGTAAAATTACGGGGGACCAAAGTAAATAGGACCAAATATTGTCAATAAACAAAGCGAAATATACAGGTTTTTGTGTGTACCGTAGGTTCTATTTACTATGGTCTCCCGTAATAGTGTACGACGAGACCTGTCACGGGGTGATCTCAAAATGGGTACACACCACTGCAGCCAACCGCGAATGGCCAACAGTTGGCATTATATATCACGTGCAAAACGATAAGTGCCAGAAATTGGATCTCCAATCGTAAATTCGTCGTATGGTCCGTGGGTTGTCTGCAACAACAAGAAACATTCATGTCGGGGTGTTGCAGACGAAAAGCCTGACTACGGTGCCATGCCCCCACCAACTACACTAACGGAACGCCCCCCCCACCTACTCTGGCATTGCCCCCCCTACCCCCCCTCTCCCTCACAGCTACCTGAGTGCACAGCATCATGCGCTCGGAGCTTGGCAGCAGCGGTCCCAAGTCCACCCCATCCACATCCATCCCGCCACCCTCCCCCCCAACCCCGGCACCCGAACTGCCACCGCCTCCATCTCCATCTTCGCTGAGGGGGGAGGGCGGAACCCATGCCGCTCCCTCCGGACGCACCTTCAGGAGGAGGGAGAGAGAGGGAGGGGGAGGAGGGAGGAGGGGAAGGAGGGAAACAGGGGGGGAGTGAGAGGTAGGAAACAGGGGGGAGGAGAGAGAGGGAGTTGAATATGTGAGGAGGGAGTTGTGGATGGTAGCTCAGCCTGCGTTCGGCCACGTACTGCCCATGTACCGGAATTCTCTGACATGCCACGTACACGAGGTCCGTGTGCATACGTGCAATCAACTCAAGCACCACCACTACCAGGTACCAGACGACAAGAAACACCAGGTACAACATCGGCGAGTGGTCCGGTGTGTCAGCAAAGTCACGAACGTGCACGACACGGAAACCACGATTGTTCCATAAAAACAAAACACCTTCGTACTGTGTCGTGTACCCAATACACGTATGAGTACCAGGTCTTAAAACAGTAGTATTGAAGCGCAGGAAACAATCCCAGAAATAACAACCTCTCCGCGACCCTCAACAACTCGCCCTATCACCAGAAGAACGCCA
The DNA here is from genome assembly GCA_031213475.1 of Nereocystis luetkeana. Taxonomy (NCBI): domain Eukaryota; class Phaeophyceae; order Laminariales; family Laminariaceae; genus Nereocystis; species Nereocystis luetkeana. Next base: position 1,175,989 of record JARUPZ010000021.1, read on the forward strand.
TCTGGGTTGAAAGGCACGCGTTTCCCGGAGGATCCCCTCTTCCCCTCTTCCCTCTACAGCCTCCCCCCCAGGCAACGCCTGCCTGGTCAGTGAAAGCCCGACGTGCTCTGTCCCGGCATTGTAGGGGTGCGAGGGTCTACGGTCATACGACCACGGCCGTGCATTGCATCAGTACCCTCCCCCCCTGCTCCGTCTCGAAAGGGAGGCGTAGTCAATGGTCAACAGACTAACATCAATGATGAGTACCCCCCCCGCCCCCTATGGTCATACGACTAGGGCCATGCACGATGTCGACTACTCCCTCCCCGCCCACTTCCCTCTACACCTCCGTCACGCACCAGAAGAATCTCCTTGGCGTCGACAGCGATGCGTTCACCCGTGGAGACCATAACCCCCTCTATCGAAAGAGCCGGACCGGGCGGGATAGCCCATCCAGGTGGGGGGATCGGGGCCGGGCCCCTTGTCACGGCCGTCACGCGTGCTTCTCCTCTCCTCAGCAGTACCTGGAGGAATAAAACAACACAATGCAAGGAATGCAAGGAAAACAAAAAAAGGGACAAAAGAGCTTTCAAGGTCGATGCTATTATACGTTCCTGAACGTTTCGGCCAACCTCTCAAGCCAATCACAGTCGACATGGGGGGGGGCATCTCCCCTCCCCTCCACGCCCCTTCCATTCCCTTGTTTTCCGCCCCTTCCCTCGGTTAGTTCGCTAGTTGGTAGCCGCGAAATCCTGCGAACTCACAGCTGTACGAACAAAAAAATATGTTTTTGGTCGAACTCACACCTGGCAAAATTGTCATATATACCAACCGTACAGAGTCATATATATACCAGGTAGTCCATACCCACCAGACAGCCCTTCTTCGCATTCGCGGGACCAGCACTCAACGATTCGAGAACCTTTCCCGCAGATCCGCTGAACGACAAAAAACTAGTACTAATACGTACAGCAGAACCGTACCCACCAGACAGTAAACTACCCTGTGGTACATACAGCAGGATCACTGGGGCGCTATTGCCCAGGTACCCCAGTTAGTCGTGTGCGGTAACTTGCGGCCTTGTGTGTGTTTGCATCTGAGTGGCGCGCTATTAATAGTAGCTCGACAATTTTTTTTAATTGGCACACGTACCACTGTAGTAAATGCTGCAACCTCTTAATTTGGGACACATAACTTGGAATTAGTGTGCGGTTGCTTTTAGCAGTATTAATAGTGAAGAAGTTTTTGTCAGCGGGCTTCGGCACCCCACTAAAGTAGTATTAATAGTATTATCTAGCCTTCACGTCCAGCCAATTCACAGCACCAACAAGAGCACACCAGGGTACTACAGAGGGTACCCCGACTCCAGAGTTTCTCTTGACTACGAGTAAGATAACAGTACAGTGAAAACACGCCAAATCGACAAGATCCGCCTCCACCAAACTTACCCTTCAAAGTACCTGGTGTATGACTAGTACCCGCTGAGGATAAGAGATAAATGAAAGTTATTAATAGTTGAGAGAGGTATTTTCCGCCTGTACCACACCTCTCTGGAGCCGGGATACCCACCGTACAGTACAGTACCACAGCTACTTCGTATGGGCTCACCAGACCGCCCGTCTTGACCTGCGCAAGGCCAGGAATCGGAGCCCCCACCATCCCCCGTCCAGTAGGGCCGTTTGCCGGCTTCAACATCCTACGGTCAGAGTTTTTCTCTTCCCAGGACAATGAACCTCCCATCCACGCGCGCAGAATCGGCAGAGTCCTGTAGGGATGAGCATTAAGGAACAAAAAAACGCATTCATGGGAATGTGAGGAAGGCGTTTGAAGGAGGGGGGGGGGGGGTAAGATATAATAGCTGTCGCCGGGAACTCGAGTAAAACAGGCTATTTGTAAAGGTCGTGAACTTGTGTGTGTTGGTGTAAAAAAAGCGCCCGTTTTGGATTATTTCTTTCGGGAGATCATACTGCGGTCGGGTATGAACACGAAAACAAATACGTGGAACGTACCTACCAAGAATGACACTATTATAAATGCAGTAACTACTCCTTATCAAGAGGGAGAGGGTGTACTTATACTCAATACCTGGCATGTATTAGGCGTGCGCGCGCGGGGAGGGGGGGGGGGGGGGTCACTAAAGTATTAACAAACAAATACAAATATTCATCCTGGTACTAACTATTAAGAATATGAAAAATACTCCATACTCCATGGGGGTATCTAAATGTTAGAATGGGCACGAAAACACCAAGGACGAATATTCCTTTGGGACTTTAGAGGTAAACAAAAGTCGAAAAAAAAGTGCAGATTACCCGGCCTGTTGGGGTAGCGTGCGTACCCCACAGCTGGAGTACCGTTACTTCAACGCAGTGAGTTGCATGGTACACACACCGCATGGCACTAGACGTACAGCGTGCCCACAGGACGGTCGGTAAGACGACCACACTTGTCATTTGTATATCGCTACGAAAATACAACAAGAGTCCCTTCATAGTGCTGGTATGCGCCAGCCAACCATACAGGCAATAAAACGGCAACAGCCACTACTCCGAGCACTGGTCTAAACCACAACTGTGCGAAGGGGATTTCTCAGGCATTATCATGGCAGGGATGCGTATTTCCCCAGTTGAAACCGAAAAAAATCCAGGAAACAGCCCTTTTCAGCCTTTTCGATTTCCCCCCTATTTCCTCTCGCCCAAGGACAGCAGTATGGCGTCAGCTCGAGGCGGGGACAAAACTATCGTCACCAGTAGCTCATGTACTGCATGGAGCCTAAGTGTACGATTCCTTTAGGCCTTCACGCCTTCCTCTCCTGCGGTTTCGCTCCATGTAGTATCGTAGCAGTTGCCCACAATCTGAGTATCCCAAGCATGCTCACCGGTTGCAGTTACTTTTTTAACTAGTTTTCCGTAACTTCCCCATGCCCTCGTTGACTTGAAAAAAATGTATGTTTGGGGGGTTCGACAGCACTGTAAATGCTACACAGACACAACTTTCAACAGCGTGAACACGTACATACGTCGTAAACATGACAAATCAGGGATTTGCCTACCATTTGGGGGGCAGTTTCGGTGGGGGGGGGGGGATACGGGGCACGCCAAATTTCCTCTCGATAAAAGTATTTGCTTGAGCTCTACTTACTTCGAGTAATCACTGCTACCGGGAAATACGCATCCCTGCCATAGAGGGCAGTCGACCCTACTCAACCGGCACTATAGAGGGACCACTCATGTACTTCCAAGTACACGGGCCTCAAACGAAAAATGAAACTTGAAGCACTGTTGTATTGTCCAATGACCAAACTCACCGGAGCATCTTGGCCTTGTCAGAGGGGGAGTTGGTAGAGCATTTCGCGGCGTGAGTGAGCAGCTGCTGCAGGTCTCGTCGCACCTCCGCCTGGGGGTAGGCCAGGGTGATGTGCGGCTGCATGAAGTGCGGCGCGGTCGATTCCAGCTTCACCCTATCAAGCACAAGCGCACGCACACGACCACAAGGACATAAGAGAAGGGAACAGAGAAGAACAGGGAAAAATACTAGGACGTACGACGTACAAAAAACACGAACACAAGCAAAACACAAGCACGAGAACGCGCTCCTAAACACTCGCCCGAATATAACCACGAGCAAAAGCACAAGCACAATCGTCAATCACAACAAAAACAATGCACAGCAACAAGCACAAGCAAGACGGAAGCGCGCAACCAAAATATTTCATCAAAACCAAACACGCACAACAACAAGCCACAAGCAAGATGCAAACGAACACGTAAGGCTAAAGGACGGCACGCGACACGACCGCGGGAGAACACGGGGTCGCATGGAATGGGATGGTTGGGTGGTACGGTACGGTATGTGCGTTGTGTTTTGTGTGGTATATACGTGGTTGCCATGGTATTGTATGGTATGATACGGTACACATCCAAAATAGCCGAACGCAAAAAAACATTGGTGGTATCATATTCCCCAGATACACGAGACCCCATGGCTCAAATCAAAGACGAGTTACCGTTGTCAAGAGCCACGTAACGGTTTGCGATCGTTTTGATTCAAAGATCATCACTCAACAGTCAATAATGCTCGCAACAATTTCAACCGCTTTTTTTTTCTCAGGATTAATAAAACATACATAAAAATAGTAACAGATACATAATTATTTTCGGAATTCGGGGAGACGAAAAGTTTTTGGAAAGTTGAGTTTTCAAGTCTTGCTGAAAACTTGCCAAATGTGATAGTATGTGGATTCATAAAACATACCTGGTACATCAAAAATATTAACAAACAAATATTTATTTTCTGAGTTCGGGGAGACGAAATGGAATCGCCGGCCATCCTGAAAGCTACCTGGTACAAAATGCCCGGTCAGGTCATAAAATTCATACTTGTACGATTCAAGAGACGTCAAAACGGCATGGCCCGGCCATAGTTACCGGTACCTAATACGATGTACATTCCGGTTTAAGATGATTCTGATTCGAGCCCTTTAGTACTGCAATCATTTTGGGGGGGGGCAAACTACTTGGAATTAGTATAAGATTGATTTCTTAATAGAAGGGTTGCAAGGAGGGGCTGAATTTGCTTGACACACCTCTCTCTTAAACCGTGGCCCTCACTATAAACGAAAACCAACGGTTGTGGTCACCCACCCACACACACACCTTTCAGCAGTGGCGAGCTTGGCCGCCTTCACATGAGCTTCGTACTCCGCCAGTTTCTTCTCCTGTTCAAACCCAAACGATACAAAAATTAGATAAGGGGATCAAGATAGTAACGCAGGCAATTGTATAGGCAATACACTAACTGAGTAATTGATTAGTTGTTTCTTTCGGGGACAGGGTATCAACAACATATAACTGGTATGTCAGTACAGAACAAGGGGGGTATACGTTATGAAAAACATACTATTGACAGTATACCATGTACCTGGTAAAGAATAAGGAGGGTAATCAACAGCATATATTTTTTCCAACCCTCTTCGTATTTTTCTTTTTTCTTGTCCCTTTTCTTTTTTTCCGGATGTACATACCAGGTATAATACAATGAAGATCTTCCTGGTAACATGCGGGATGGTATATCACACAACGTTGCTGTAGTGCCGCTTGCTTTACGGACTGGTATGATACTGCCGGGCACACTATTTCGTACCTGCCTGTTTTCTCCCATCGAGATGCATTCTTGTTACAGCCTGTTTCGTGACCACAGGCAGGATTTCAGCGGCGTGTGAGCTAACATGAGAACATCATCAATCCCCCCCTCCTCCTAAGTCTCCCCCCCCTGCACTCACCATGGCCGTTTGCTGGCCCTCAGCCCCCTCCCCCGTCTTCCCGTTGCCCGTCGCCACCTTCACCGTCGCAGCAGCCGCGCCCCCTCCCTTCCCACCACTCTCCCTCCCCTTACCCTTCCCCTTCCCGGCGTGGCCATTGTCCAAATCGTCGGTTTCCGTGGCGTCACCGTTCGCCCCTGCCCCCTCCAGCGAAAACGCCCCCGCGGAACCGCCGCCACCGTTTCCGTCAACCTGAAATGCAAAACGGTACGGCTGTGAGTCGGTAGGATTTTACGACTAGCAACTGAATCGGTAGGTGCCGAAGTAAGCCAACCAACTAAAAATACCTGTACTGGTGCGTAGTTTTCGCAAAAAAACAGACACACGTCGAGTCAAAAATGCGCCACGCAGATGCAAAAGCGCAGAACTCCGGGAACATTACCGCACGTAACTCTAGTGATCGTCTTATACCCAGCCAGCTCACAGCCCCATCGTACGGGATTCATTACCTGGTTTTCTTCACACCAAGGCAATGGTGAAAAAGTACACCTCGGTGTATTAGGTAGGCACCTGGTGTGTATTTAGCCTATGATGCAACGTACATGATACCAACTAAACCCCCGCGTATACGAGCTTAACACAGCAGAGACAGAAAAAAACAAACAAGAACAACAAAAACAACAAAAACACTAAACAATAACAAAATGTGTTATAGACGAAGCATGTGAATATGATACCAGGTTTAAAACAACGGGTGGATCGAGCAGAAGACGAAACCAAACAAACAAGAATACAAAGTCCGCACAAAAAGAAAAAAAAACGAGTTTTGATGAAAACTCCCGAGTTTTGATGAAACCCCCCCCCCGAGAAAAACACCAAGAGACGAGAAAAATAGAATAAAAACAGGGATGCATTTCATTGGTCAGAGAGGCAGTTTCACGACAATCAAACGACGGACGAGAGCCTCACCGATTTCCCCTTGCTCTTCCCGGCGTCTTCGTCGCCCTTGCCGTTGCTGCGAGCAGCTGCGAAATGCAGCACCAGCGGCAACAGCAAACACAACAACCGCAGCAGGCGACAAAACCGCAACAGCGTCATTATTATTATTATTATTGTTATTTACGCACCTGGAAGCGCGTACTGTAGTATTATTGAATTCAGTACCATTAAAATTGAGGGGAGCACCCCCGAAACCCACATTGTTGCTTCATTTAATACATACGATCATCAATACCGTTATTACTAAAAAACATTGAAATACAACCTTTTCGGTCTACCTGGGATATCGGTTCCTGCATTCTGAAACCGCCAAAGCTACTCAAAGCGGCACTTATTGGACCGCACCTCCTCTACTATACATAAAAAAAACAGCTGAACTATGTAATAGAAACAACAAAACACACTGTTTTCAATTTTCGGCCTTCCTCGGCTATCGGTGCTTGCGTTCTGAATAGGCAGAGCTACGCGAAACGGCAAGCATTGGGCCTAACCTTCTCTGGCAGCGGCCTCCTTGGCCCGGGCTTCCTTCCCTGCTTCCAGCACAGCTCTCCGATCGAACGGCTTCGGTTCTTCCTCCTTGGACAGCAGGGCTGAACGCCTGCCAGGATTAGCGTCGGTCATCAACAACAAACACAAAAATAAAAACTCCAGTAAAAAACGTGTTTCAATCGTTATGGACAAACCGTTGCTTGATCATGTATCTTCTCACGATCGTCCCGTTTTACCTACTGCAATATGTACGTATGTACTCGTATATAGGAATTTCTCTCGCCGAGAGCTCAAAATCGGACGTTCTCTTGGAAGGAACTGCCCGAGCTCACTTTCAGGGATTTCCAGCGCACCAGCCCATATTGCTGATAGGGGCACGTGAACCATTGTGACGACACCATGAGATTTTCCCAATTTCGTCAATGTATTTGCCCAACATCCCAGAAGAGTGACTTTTTTCTTGTAAATGTTGATCGCCTCAGTAACTTCGAACTAAATATCGTAGAAATTAACCCTCTGTATAAATGGGCAGGTGCGGTGGAAACCCGTGAAGGAGAGTTCGTAAAAATCCTTTTTAAGCGAAACGTCCGATTTTGAGCTCTCCCCGACCAAAAAACAGGGATAGCATTTACCGGGTGGCACATAAGTACCGGTAGCTCAAGTCGGAGGTTAGCATTTCCAAAACCTGAGGTGATTTTGGGCGTCCCCTGTCCCCTACCAAAAAAAGAAAAAAGGGCTCTCGTGAACCTGAGGATGACTCTTCGAACTCTGACGTGTTCTTGTGCGACATCTCTATAGAGCTTGGCAATGACTCCACGAAAAATGATGCCTAGGTTCATAGTCCGATGTTCTACAGCACGTTCCAGGAACATCTGGTTGCTCTTGTTTTAGGTGCATGGAATGGGAGTTAACACGCCTTCATATTTTGCCCTGGGGGTGACACCAATCATCTCCGGTTATGAGGTAATTACCGTCAAGGAATTGGAAAAGCTGAAACCGCAAAAGTACGGGTAAGCAATAGGTTCAGATCAAGGTAACTGCCATCTCTGAAAAAAATAGTTTGACGAGGTAAAAAAGGGGAGATCGGGTGGGATTTCAAGATCAAGACGGGTTTTATCCACAACGCCTGGCCATTTTCAAGTACTGCGGTACAGTAGATCTATCTGATGACAGATGGCACAAGTATCTTACGACCTACCAGGTATATAGATGAAACGGTGATACCTGCGTGTGATATTTTCACGAGGATCAGAGCTAAACAGCAGTAAAACAAAAATAATTACGTAAGTACTGTCATAAAGCCCTTCAAGGAAAGCACAGCAGAAAAACGTAGAGTAACATTAAAATTCAAAAACTGAAACGAGGCATTCTGCTCACTTCTGGGTGATTAGGGCAACCAAGGCCTTTGACGTGTGGCCTTTTTTGTCTTCATTCTTCAGGTCCGCCGATCGTCGATCCAGGGACTTGTAGTACGTTCCGCGCTGAACGGCAGACCAGAGCTTGTTCAATCTCTCCCTGGCCTGCAGAAAACGTGACCGCACCCGGAGAAAGGGGACAACCAAAAAAGAAAACGGTGTCAGCATTAAAAAAACGTTACAACTCCGTCAGCTCTGAGCACGATCGATTGAGTGGTCGAGACTCAACTCTGGAGGCTATACGTTCGCATAAAAAAAATGAAAACGAACAAAGCAATACTGCTGTTTACATCCTACGATTGGCCGCGAGTGCTGAAAGGAAGGGCCAGCGTTTGTTCTCTGGGGCTTGTTATTTTGCTCGCTTTCAGTTTCAAAGGCCGATCTCATTAAGTTTTTCGTTTGCCTTTTCATCTCTGGGGCGTATTTCTTCGTTTTTCTCGCTTTCAGTTTGAAATGTACAAAACAGCCTACATTTTACATTTCAAACTGAAAGCGAGACACAAACAACTACACGCCCCCGAGAAACAAAAGCAAACAAAGAAGCAAAACGACGTTGACCTTTGAAACTAAAAGCGTAAAAACATACTGAAGTATGATAGCTTTAAATGCAAAACTGAAAGCGAGAAAAGCAAAACGAGTTTACCTTCAAAACCAACACGAGCAAAAGAAAAGGCTCAAGAGAGCGTTAAGCAAACCAGACGGAAACGAAAACGTTTCAGAATCAAAACGCACCGCAACAACAGTAGGGAAACACGCAAAACAACGAGAAAAAAGAAGAAAAAGAGACACTACATAAACAAAACAACAACCAAAGGAGAGAAAAAAAAAAAAAAAACTCCTGCTAGGGGTGAGACCAGAGAACGAGAAAAACAAAGCATATACGAAGACGACAAACAGTGCCGCCGACCTCCCCTCTTCCCCCGCGCGGCCCTCCCTTCCCCTCCAACGCAAACCCGTTTTGAAAAAGCGAAGAAAACAACGAAGAAAACTAAATACGAAGAAATCAATACAGAACTCCATATATACAATTAATAGGAAAACACATTAATCTCGAACGAGTCTCAAGAGGGTCACAGAATAAAAACACCCGCTACATACCCCACTACCTGTGTACCATTTTCGCATGTACATGCTAAACAAACAGAGAAAACAAACGAAAACATACCAGGTATGTCACTATTTCGTTCCTGCAGCAAGCAGACTCTGCGATGACGTGCCGCCTTGAATACCGGCGAATCATAGTACGGTAGTGGTGGCCTCTCTATAGTGCCGGTATGGTACGCGCTAGCCAGCAATACCAGCACTATAGCGGCAATGGCACTATTAACAGCACACTATCGATACCACACCGGTGCATCCCATCTGTACCAAGCGATTCCACAGGCACTATAGCGGACGATCGTCACTAGAGAGGGACCACTACTGCAACCCTGAGTGAAAGTCTATAGCTGATCGCAGCTCTCCCCGATTCCAAACTACTGCATACCTGGTATACCTGGAACAATTTCAAGCGACGATGGGATGTTGGGATGATACAACATGACTTCTTCCTCACACTAGCTTGATTCTTATTCTGACTTTTTAAAGAGTGCTCTATCGTTTCCTCTTCTTTTCGTGGTTTCCCGAATCCTCCCCTTAACACAAGCCTACACCGCACACCACTCTGGACCGAAATCACAACAAAAACACCAAAACGCCTCATCACTACAACAAAAACGCCTCATCAACACAACAAACCACAACACCCATAACGCCTCACTACTACAAAAAACCCATCATCGCTTACCGCCCTCCACTCGAGGTCCTTCTGGCGCAGCCTCGAAAGTAGGATCGGAATCGTCTTGCAAGGGTTCTTCCTCAAAAGTTCCAAGATTTCAGCGCCGTGTTCAGCGTAGATGCGAGTGATCGCAGCGAGGTGAATCGGGCTAAGAACACGCCGGTCCAGCTTGTACTGGTACCGAGACTGGCGTCATCATTGTCAAAAGGGGGGAAGAGGGGGAGAAAGGGGCGGAGAGGGGGAGCAGTAGGCGTTGTCAGGCAAAAATAAAATCGACTGAAACCAACATCTCAACTCATGCGGACTCCCACCTCTATAATGAAACACAATTTCATGGCACATTTTTTCTTTGGTTAGCGTACATCCCAACTTCAACATATATGTGAAGTTCCACTTCAACTTCAACGTGAAGCTCGGGGATCTGCAACGCAACAAGTAGTACAGATCAGATCCCCATTTCACGGTCTAGACCTTTCAGTGGATATATTCCTAATGTAGGCCTGTCTCACCCTCGCGTTGCAGAAGAGTGTGACTGGAAATTTCGTCCGTCGGTTCCAACAGTAGTAGTGTTTTATAATTCTGCTGCAAAGATTACTTACAAAGTCCTACAAATCAGATCAGATCAGATCATATCACTACTTCGTGATCTAGATCACGACCTACAGTAGATCTTTCGGGACACAGATAGATCCCTGGTATAGGCATGTGTCTCACCCCCGCCTCCTCGCCGAGTTTCAGGATATCTTGAGCCATCAGATCGAGCAATCCGATCGCGCTACTTGCAGCATCGATGACCATGTCCAACTCGAAACGCTCATCCTCGCACTGAGGAGAACGGATGGCAGTTACGGCAGATGTTTGAAGAGGAAGATGTCGCGGGGGAAAGTACGGGAAATCAGTTTTTTTTCGTCTTACGGCAAAACCCGGGGCCAAAAAAAGACCATCCCCGGGGTTCATCACCGTGTCCGTGAAAAAAAATAAAAACCCACAGTACCTCAATATCGTATTCGCGATGGGCTTCTATTCAATATGGAGCTAAAATGGCGACGCAAGCGAGCGACCACCGTAGCCTGTCTTTCAAAAATATCGCATAAAATTCTAAAATGACAGGATAGCCGTCGCTCGGAGCTTGGGCAGCAGGGTACATTATATCTGTCGGCAACTTGTGCCAGTTGGCGGAAGGTACACAAAACCGAACACAAACCAACAGTTTTGGGGGCTGAAGACAAACAAACGGTATACTCTGTGGGAGCATCACCGGGGAGGCAGACGCTTCAGGCAATTCGTAAGGGTCCTTTTCTTCTTAACGCCGTCCACATTAGAAACTCGAATTCGTTCGAAAAAAAAAGCTGACCTTGAAGAGGAGGTCTTCGTGGGCGTTCTTGCGGATGTGCTTGAACGCAACGTCGCTGCCGCCGCCCTCCGAACCCACCGGTACGCTCACCCAGACGTCGTTCAGCACGGACTGTTCCAGGTTGGTGCGCTGGTGACAAAAAGAGGGCAGACAGCGGTAACGCCAAAGGTAATGGCAACAGCAACATCAACGGTAATGACAACGGCAACGTCAACGGCAGTCACAGCAGTAACGTCAACGCCAATCATAACGGCAATGACAACGAACGGAGACGCCAACGGTCATGACAAAGATAACGGCAGTACCAACAGTAACTTCAACGGTACCAACAACAACACCATCGGTTACAACAAAGGCAACGTCCTGAGCTGCATGATCTATAGCCCACGTGGCCGGGCGGGACCCGTGAACTCTGCAATAGGTAGCACACGTTTCCAGAGATGGATACGTACTATAAACGCACAGATCCTGCAACACATCTCATAACGGCAGGTTAGGATCTAGACGACCTACCGTAGACCATGTTAGGGTTGCGTTAGGGTCATGATCTAAGATATACCCGATATGTGCGCAAGTATCACATATCAAATCACAACAAATACTCAAGCACCAGGTATACCTCACTGGAGCTCAGGAGCGGGAAGTTCTTGGGTAAGTGTCGGTAGCTGGGCCCCCCCTTCTCGCTCTTCGTCAGGTCCAGCTCATTCAGGGGAGTGTTGCTCCACAGCTACGTTTGAGTAGGCACATAGAGGGCGGACGAAAACACGAAGAAGGGGAGGGGAGGGGGGAGGGGGGGTGGTTGGAGGAGAGAGAGGGGGAGGGGGGAGCGAAGGAGGGGAGGGGAGCGGGCGGGAGAGGTGAGGGGGAAGAGGGGCGGGGAGAGAGAGAAGAGGGGGAGGAACAAGTACGGAGGGATAGTAGTAGAGGGACGGGGGGGGGGGGCAGAGCTTAGCTTCGGGCGCACCCGACACAAATTTCAAAACAAAACCAGATACGAGCGTATCAGGTACTATACGAAGCGTATGGTAGCATCGGGCGACAACGAAAGAGCCGGCAACCGCGGTCCGCGACGCAAAAGGCCTTCCACGCCTTCAACCACAGCTAAAAGAAACGTCAAGTGAAAAACCAGGGTGTGTTTTTCATGAGCAACATTCAAGAGTAAAGCATGTGGCCCAACTGGCTTGTCAAGACAATACGTTACGCAACGCTACACATCACTTCTCTGCTCCTCAGTCAAACTACGTAGCTATTGATAGACACCGAACGATCATCGAATTCGATCCGACATCGATAGCCAAAAAGCAGCAGAGCGGTACGATATCGATCATCGACACGTCCCAACAAATCGTCCATTATCAGCATGAAAAATGGGGGAATACCAGAGGGTGGAGGCAAAACGCGATACGACGTATCCAAACTTCGATGTATTATTTCGATATGAGAAGCAACACCACAAATAGTACCAACATTTACCTCCGTAGCGACCTCGCTGACGTCCTCCGTCTGGGACTGGCGCAACGAGACGCCGTCGACCAAGTTTATCCAGTTTTGTTGGTTCCGGACAAAGATAGAGTCAGGACATGAGACAAAGATGGAACCGCAAAAGTTGAGGGGGGTTGAGGGAGGGAGGGAGGGAGAGAGGGGCGGAAACAGTTCAGAAACAGATGGGCAGCCGAAGGACGGCCCAATCACGCCAAAATAACAAAAAGGCTGAGCGAAAAAAAAGCAGACAAAAAATACAGCAATAAGAATACTACCAACGCACACGTGTGACACGGCACACGAAAATGAAACACGAAAAAATAGACTGTACCAGGTATATCTTCACAATGACCCACCGCCGCGAGTTCTCATATAAGGCGAGAGCGCGCGGGGGAGGGGTGGGGCTCATTTGTTCTCGTCTTAGTTATTTCACCATTGACCACGCATCTCTTGGAGATAACATACACCCAGGACAGCTCATGAGCTAGCTCATCTATCGTGTACAGCACGCCTTCAAAGCATTAGCTATATACCTCTAACCGCTCATGCCGGGGGAAAACATGAGTAGCTCATGTAGTTCCTTACATCTCATCCCGGAGAAAAAATGTGAAGCTCATGTGGCTCCTATACCTCCCCCTTCGGAAGATATGTGCGGAAGAGCCATCCTCCAAGTACATCTCAAGCTTTGAAAACATGCGCAGATGAGCTACCGTCCTACAGCTCTCACGCCCGGGGGACACGTGCAGCTCACGTAACTCAAGCAACTCACGGGTGAGCTACCCTCGAAAAGAGCTAGCTCAAGCTACGGTAAGCTGATCAGTCCGTGGTGTGGGAAAACAGTACGCGACAGCAGTTAAGGATCTCTTATAATAGTTTGGCCAAAGCTTGCGGCTTAATGTGATGTCAACGTCGGGCATGTGCTCTCGAAGGCTAATATATCCCGGTAGGAGTTAAACTGGCGTTCCTCGCCAAGCATAAACTGGCGTTCCTCGCCAAGCATAAACTGGCGTTCCTCGATAAGTACAAACGCTGATCCGCAATTCATAAAAATCTCAACAAAGCAGCGCAAAAAACACAACTCACAAATGCTCAACACATGTCGAATACTCCGATACCTACGTCACCATCCGATCATAACGCCCCCAGACCGAAGCAACCCTCTTCTCTACGACCTCCTATCGATACAACTACCAAAAATGATTCACAATCGGCGAGGGGCAACGGGGGCACAAACGTACCGTATACCACAAAAACATCTCACGAGAGGGGGGGGGCAAATTATACCACAAAACAAAAGAACGCCTCCAGAGAGGGGCCGGGAAGGGACAAACATGTACATAAACTATAACACATCTCACAACAGGGGGGGGGGGGATGTATACCATAAAAACACCTCGCAATAGAGGGGGAACCAAATGTAGACCACAGAAACGCCTCCTGAGAGGGGGGGGGGAATAGACACACATGCGTGTACCATACGTCTCCCCAGAGGGGGGGGAGGGGGGAGGGAATTCATAATCATGCATGGCCGTAGTCGGGGGGGGGGGGGGGGTACAACTGGCGCACTCCAACTCACTGCCTCGTTGACCATCCTCTTGAACTCGGCGAACAGCTCCGGGTGATTATTCATCAGCAAGTCGGAGACCAGGCCTAACATCTCGTCTCGAGCAAGCACCTCAAGCTTCTGCAGCTGCAGCACCTGCGCTCGACAAAATAAAAAAAGAGTAGGGCTGTGATTTGGCTGTGGGACTTCACGGCCGATACGGGGGACCATAAAAGTCAGGACCCATCCTGTATACCAAAACCTATGTGTTCCAGTATTTTTACCTAGCAGTTTGGGTCCTGATTACTCTGTTCCCTCGTGGTAGCTACTAGGGTATGGCGAAGTGAGTCAACTAACTGACCACCTATTTTTTCGTGTTTACCAAAGACAAAAAACATAAACCCATCCACGAACGCGCACTAAAGAACAAAATTTACGGCAAGATTACCGCAAATTACAGCACGCAACTAACTTTGATGCCTAGCCAACTTACGGCCCTAACAAGGGCCATTTCAGAATGAACACATCCAAGACACCCCAGCAGCGTAGATAAAAATCTCCTCGGAACTCCTATCAGACAGCTGCGTGTGATACTAGTGGTAGTACTTATTTCGGCGTGGGGAACGTAAAATACAGCGGCCGTGAATCGGGTCAAAGGGTTCACACAAATACGGGCAAACATAGTAATCAGAACCAAGTATGATGCGTATTTTTAGGTCCAATGTTGGGTTCTGCTTACCATAGCCCAGAAGGCTGCCAATGGGCGCGACAAAATTAAAATCGTTTGGGGCAGAATTCGAACACCTATTATAAGAACGAACTAAAAAAACAAGGGTAGTGTTAGTAGTAGTAGTAGTAGTAATAGTAGTAGTAGTAGTAGTAGTAGTAGTAGTAGTAGCAGCAGTTTTCATATCAGTATACTATTGTACTAGTCGCAGCAGTAGTATTATTATTATTATTATTCGTACCAGTAGTGCTACGGTAGTAGGCCCTATTGCCACCCACCTTGGTAAACTCGTCCCAGTACTCGCGCCCGGCACCCATAAGGGCCACCTTGACCGAAGATAGCAGTTCTTGCTCGTTTGTCTGGCACGTACCACACACAACCGTCAAACACACACAGGCAGCAGAGACAAGCAGTACGCGCAAACCCGGCAGCAGCAACAAACATGGCAACGGTAACAGCAGCAGCAGCAGCAGCAACAGCAGCAGCAGCAACGAGGCGGACGGATTGCGTCAAAGCGGTAGTATCTGACAATAACCAGAATACCAACAAAAAACGAATGTACACACCCTCAAAACCCCTCAAAACTTACAACAAACACAACGAAATAAAGTGCGAGGAAAACCAAACAATACCCGCCACGAAAACATAAACCAGCCATAGGAGTACGATAAACAAAAATCTAACCAAAACACTCTCAACAAAAACTTCCAAGCTACCCCCACACCCCCCCCTAAAGCCCTCATTATACCTGTGGCAAAACGCGCTCCGGACCGCCAACTGCTGCCCTCTTCTTGTTGCGCCCTCGGTCGCCACGAGAAATACGGATTCCCCCGCTGCCGACCCCCCCTCCACCTCCCCCCCCGCCCCCCCCCACCCCCACCTCCTCCACCTCCCCCCCCGCCCCCCCCACCCCCTCCTCCACCCCCACCACCCCCACCGCCACCCCCACCGCCACCCCCACCACCACCCGCCCCCCCAGCAGCTGTTTTTCTGGAGCCGCTGTGACGTCCCCTCGGACCGAGCAGGTTAGGGCCTCCAGAGCCGGGAGGGGATGCTTGCTGGAGTTCATCGAAAAGAGAGGCAACGGGGGTGGGGGGGAAGAGGGGAGGCGGGGGAAGATAGGGGGGAGGGGAGGGGATGAGGGGAGGGGAAGGGGGACAAGGGGAGGGGCAGGGCTCAGACGTCGATGGGGCATAATTGCCGAGGAATTCCCAAAGCGAGGCATGCAGAGTCGGCTTCCTACCAATACTTTGAGGACGGCATGCATTCGGCATTCGACTACCAGTGTAATAGACGGCATAAACACTCAACTCCCAAGCATGACAAAACAAGTGCAACATACCTAAACGGCAACGGAAAAAACAATATCATGGAGAAAAAAGATACATGAAACAATATGTACGTACGTACAATCTACAGGAGGAGGAAAATAGAAAATAGAGAAATTCGATTGTACGTGCGTGTATTGTGTGTACGCACCTACAGAGAGTCTACAAGGTACATACACAGCTCTATGACTACCCTCGATCGCACTAAACTTGACTTCAACCTACGATACTCTAGTATATCGTACGGTACATGTTATTAATATCACAGTTCGACAATTTGTGTTCGTGGTCGCACCTGAAACATGTGAGGTGGCGGGCCGCCGTGAGCATACCCGTACCCCCCCCCTCCCCCCCCTCCTCCGCCTCCTCCAGCAACAGGCTCGCTCTTGTTGGAGCCGCCAGCCCCCATCGCCCCACCCGCATAGGGGCCTTGCTGCTGATGGAAAGGAGGAAACCCGCCGGTCTGTTGACGAAAACGAAACAAAAACAAAACAACCAAAACACACACAACAAAAAACACAAAAACACACATCCAAAAACATACACATGAAAACACACGAACACAAACAAAACGGACACGAGAACAATAAGAAACGGCATGAAGGAAACACGTACCAGAGGTACATATAGCGCGGAAAAACATGACGATCTGGCCTGCTGGCGAACTCTCTCCCCCCCCCGCCCCCTCCCCGCACCACTCCACCCTAACCCAAAGTATCTCACCTGAGCCAAGTTAACCGGGGGCGGCGGTTTCTCCCCTCCCTTCTTGGCCTTCTTATCCTTGGAACTCTTTCCAGGCTTGTTCCGAGAGGAAGACCAGAACCCCTCTCCCCCCTGCTCACCGCCTCCTCCGCCTCCCCCCCCTCCCCCTCTCGCCCCACCCCCTCCACCACCACCACCGTTTGGTCCGCCGCTAGCACCACCCCCCCCGCCCCCCCCGCCCCCCCCGCCCCCCCCACCCCCCCCACCACCACCACCGTGTCCTCCGCCCATGAACTGACCATGTTGACCCTGGTGGTGAGGTCCACCGCCTCCCTGGTGGGGGGATGGTGGGGGGTGGTGCATGCCCTGGTGCCGGTGTTGCTGTTGCTGGTTCGCTTCTTTTAGGGCCTTGGCCTTACGCATCTCGCTTTCCCTAGGGTGGCATGGCGTGGTATTGGGTGGTGCGGTGAAGAATGGTATGGTAAGGTGTACGATACGGTATGGTATAGTATAGTGTAGTATGGTATATGGTGTGGTGCAATGGTGTGATAAGGTACGGCGGTGGTGTGGTACATGGTACGGTAGGGTAGTGGCAGGTATGTTACGGTCTACAAGTAAATGTATCGTATGGTAATGACCAACCAAAACGGTCAACCAAAAAATATCAAACGCACCGACTACCCCCGCCCGCTGCTCAAGCCACCCCAACAACGTGATGCAACCGCAAGCAAACTCTACGCCGTCTGACGGCCCCGTGGTTAAGCCACTCCCTGACTTGCTCCTGCACAGGGTCGGGCAATAATGACATGAACCGGTTGGGGCCAACCCAAAAGACAAACTGAAATGGCCGACCAAAACGACGACGTAACCAAAACGACCACCCAAACTGACCATTCAGAACGGCCAACCAAAAAGACCAACCAAAATGTTTGAATCATAAGGCGTCGAGTGCTCCAGCCTGTGGCTTCCTCGCTCAAGCATCCCCTCCTCAAAGCGGACGCAGTCCCACGCAAACGCCACAATACCTGGCGGCACGGTTGAGCCTCTCCCGCGCCTGCTCCTGGACGGGGTCGGGCAAGAAGTACGTGAACTCGCGGAGGAGGTCGGGGTGGTCCGCAAACAGAGATGACACCTGTTCCAGCACGTCCTTGATACCTGCGCAGAACGGAACGGAGATACCGATATGACACACACGTGCGCACGCGTCAAGTTTTTATTTTCTTGTTTGGTGATGGAGCGGTAGTATTACAAGCTGTTTGCAAAGATGACGTTCGAAAAATCGACAACAGCTGACAAAGGGGTCCTTTCAATTCCGCCTATAGTGGTGACGCTTATGGCATGGCCCCGCTTTGTCCACAAAATAAAATGGTTGATAGTCCACACGACCTGTTCACTACACCACAATTCCGAGGAAAATCCTACAAGGCCAGGCTTTGTCCCTTTCGCGGGCTACACTTGCAGGTCAGCTGCTACACTCCGACCCGAGGTATTCAAGGCTTTATTCGTTCAAATGTACCCTGTGCTTGAGTGATTGACCTACTTCTTCCGTGCGTGCAGAACCCATTTTTTCCCCTCACTTCGATAATATCCCACTTTCGCTTTCGTCGTCCCACAGTCTCACCTCTCTGTTCCTTCTGGTACGTATGGAGAATCTCAAGGAAGGCCTTGTACGTCTGGGGCTCGTGACTGAAGCGCTTCTTGATGGTCGTGACGTACGTGATGGCGTGGTCAAACTCCGCCGGCTGATACCGACGGCGAAACCGACGAAGACGAAAACAATGGGGATGACACATTTTAGAGTGGGCGTGAGGCACGTACATAAAAGACAAAACAAACGTGTCGACCCTCCCCCCCTCCCGCACACCCCGCTTGCTTGCCCTCCTCCAAACGTTACAAAACTCATATTTTGGTAAATCATACCAGGTATTATTTCACTGGAATTATTCATAACCATAGCGCAACCTTTCACAATGTCAACTGATTTCCAACTTTTGTTCACCCGAGAGTTCTTCCACGCAAAATCTACAATCTTACCGGCTCGTTCGCCCGCGGCGGCAGGCCGAATCCTTCGTGCCCCCCTGCCCCGTTCGCATTCGGCCCCGGCGGCACCACTCCCACCGCGTGCGCCCCCACATTCCCCATAGGCATGCCCCCCGCCAACACCGCACCACCTCCGCCTCCGCCTCCCCCCCCCTCCCCCACCACCCCCACCGCCTCCACCTCCACCTCCCCCGCCCCCTCCTCCCATGGCCCCGCCGCCATCATGGCCACCGCCACCGCCACCGCCACCGCCACCCCCACCCCCACCGCTAGGACCGTCGCCACTACCCGGCCCTCCCCCACCCATCCCATGTCCTCCTCCCGCATGACCCCCCCCAGCGAGAGCTTCGACCATGTCGTGGACCAGAGCGGGGTTAGACGCGGGCACGCCCCCCCCTCCCGCACCGCCTCCCTGGTTAGAGACCTCCTTGCTGACGGAAGGGAATGCGCCACCGCCACCCCCCGCGCCACCGCCACCAGCACCAGCACCAGCACCAGCGTTGGTGTTGTTGCTAGCGATGCTGCTGTTGCCGTTACCGTTATTGTCGACCGCGTCCTGAGGGATCTCACCCCGCTGGATGGCCATCTGGCGCTCATGCTCCCGGTTCATTTCCTGGGGAAAATGCGAAGCAGAGCGCAAAACAGGGGTGCATCCTCGTTTGGAACCCCAAGCAGGAAGGCAAAATCGAGTGCGACACGACATCGATGAACGAAAAATCTAATCGGTACGAATTCGATCTTTGCTTTGTCGATTTTTTCGGTCAGAATCAGCATGGACACCACGGGAAAGGCATGGAACGGAGGGCAACACGCGTTTGATACGATAGACTGACGTTCGATGCATCGGACTTGAGGTGCGATATCCAACCCTACTCCTAAAGTATCAAAACCGTCAGTATTTTATATAGAACCAACTATAAAGTCGTTGTGGCCGGTCGGTGATCCTCGCCCGGTGGCAATTTTTTTTCAAGATTCTACGAGTTTTATATTCTTCGTTCTTGCCCGGTTCCTACGTACGAGTAGCTGGTACAAGGACGAACGCCTGCTGTGTTCTCCCTCTTCACCTTGCAGCACCCCCCGGATTCACGTCAATCAACCACAATTCCGAAGGAGAAACCTTGTATGAGGTACCTGGTGTAATTTTATCACTTCTCACCTCGATATTGGACGATTATATCGCGTAACCGTCGCGCGAAATCCTTTCCATGCGATATATCGTAGTTCGAGAGTTCGAAAATTTGACGAGGTACCCAACACTGCTCCCTACCAGGAACAAATTATTATAACGGTCACAATTTTCTATTTCCTCATTATGACCTAATATCGGGCCATTACATCTCGCACATAAAGCCGTCAGACAAAACCTTTCGACACGAGATCCAACACTACCCCATACTTGATCAAAACGGTCACTATTCTCTATTTTTCCTCATTTCCCACCTCAATATCAGACAATTCTATCTAGTAGCCGTCCGGCAAAACCTTTCGATACAATACATCGAAAGCGTGGTGTTTCGATATATCAAAACTTTCGAGAAGATATCCAACACCACTCCCTACATCGTCAAAACGGTCACTATTTCCCATTTCCCCATTTCTCACCTTGACGCCGGACAAACTCTAGCTTGTAACTGTCACGTTATATCTGAAACCGATAATGTTCGGCACGATATCCAACACTGCTCTCTCATGTACCTTATCGAAACGGTCGCCACGTGGTATTTTCATTTTTTAATTCATCACCTCTATATCGGACAGTTCGATCTTGTATCCGTCAGGGAGGAATGTGTTGAACCCCAGGATGAGTTTGTTGTAACCGCGGAACAGGCTAGATACGCGCCGGATGACACCAGGCGTGTCGATCGCCATGGCCTGAAGAAAAACAAGCAGGGGGGGAGGGGGGCGAGGAGAGACTTATTAGAGATCAAGAACCGTACCGAAAATAATCCGCTGCTTGTTGTAAGGAGCAATGAAGCGTGTTGGTTCATATTCTGTGAGTTTGCTTGAAACCAACGTCGCACCAGGTATCGTTCAAGTTTGGGGGAAGGAGAGGGGGGGGGGGTACTCATGTCATGCATGGCCGTACTCGTATATCCATAGCAGACCCTCGCATCCCTACACTGCCGGGATGGAGCACCGCGGGTATCAACCGACCAGGCAGACATTGCTTGCACCAAGCGTGAAACGCCGTGAGGTCACACGAAGGGTGAACTGCATGCTACTAAGCAGCTTGTGAGGCGGAATCTCTTGCATATCGAGGGGGGGGGGGGGGGGGGGGGGGTACTCGATATCATGCATGGCCTCGGTCAAATGGCCATAGATGGGGGGGGGGGGGGGGCGTGTACTCATCATCATGCATGGCCGTAGTCGTATGAGGGGGGGGGAACATACTAGCTACACATGCCTCGGTTGCCATTTGTTACGGAGTGACAGAATGCATACCGGGTACAACATATTGTGTACGTATAAACGAAGCCGTATCGAGCACAACCCGTTGCTTGTTGTAAGAGGGAACGAGGCATGTTGGTTGACATTATGTGAGCGTATTCTAAAACAATGTTGACTTGGACAAGTTGGGGGCGAGGGTCCTATTCAAGTTCACGTTGGGGACACACAGCACCAGTACAATTCACCAGGGCATAGCTACTCTAAGCATGAGAATGGCCATGACCTAAAACGAGAGACGCGGGCACACCCCACGACGAAAGACCATAGGGGGTATGAGTACATACAAACGCAAGTGGGGGGGATACGGGGTATACTCATTCTCAGGCATGGCCATAATCGTATGCCCATAGGCCCTCGGAGCATCCCCACAATGCCGGGATGGATCACGTCGGGTTTTCAGGGGGAGGGGGGGGGGTACCCATTTGATGTTTGCCTAGTCATTTGACAATTGACCCGGCATCCTTTTCGAGGCGGGGCCTATTGAAGTTCACGTTGGGACCATACAGTACCAGAGTATAATTTTGTCGGGTGCATGCCACCCCATGACTTTTTGATGGCCAGGGCATAAGGATGCGAGATGGCTCCCAACGAACAAATCGAAGCGGGAAAAAAATGCAAGACACAAGTGAGGGGGGGAGAGAAAACGTGCAACACCCTGCTGTTAAGGTGTTGCGGAGTGACATTGCGCATACAACACAGCAGGTATACCATATTACCAGGTATAATATGTAGCCTATTAGTATTAATAGTCATGTTCGTGATTTTTCCGTACTTTTTCGAACATCTCTTCGGAAACATTGGTATAGGTCCGGGCGCGATTCGTGCCCTCTGGAGCGTGTACCAAGCCCATAAAGTTTGTTTTTCGGCGGGAGTGGGTAATACGATTTCCATGGTTTCAGTACGAGACGCCATATTTTGTACGTACGTCCCGGTAAAAAGTCGTCGGCTTGCTGCCCTTTCAGGAGCACACAGCCCAGTCAGAGCACCAGCAGGCAACACCGTGCGTGTGCGACACCCACCTGCGCTGTGCTCATGATGTGGCTCGTTGTGTCCACCGGAGCCTGCGGTCCGTAATGCACCATCTACCTATATTTGCTGCTGCTGCTATGCATTGAATATGAGTACCTCAACTGTCCTTATATTTCCGACGTTTCGTGTTTTTAGTCCGAGGCACACCCAAGAAATCTAGCATCAGACAACATGCAAACCACACGCAGCGACAACCCCGCCTACAATAGAGGCACAAGAGCCTGCGGGCCACACCACGCGCGTGTCTCAGGTCCGTCGTATACTGCCCTGGCTAGTTGCTTTATCGGAGGCTGCTGTCCGTCATCTGTCATCACCACCTCTCTTCTGCTGTGCTGATGTGCATGTGTGTGCGGTGCGTCGTACGCGCCGCGAAAAAAAGCCCCAGGTAATATGGATATTTCTTAATCTAGTGAAAAATCGTAACGATGCTCGATTTTGGACTTGAAGGCGTGAGTTCGATTCTCACAGAGATCATGTCTCTTTTTATTTACTTGTTTGCTTATTTTTTTGGATCATGCACGTAACCCAGACACTGGACAAACAACAGCACATAGGCAGTGCAAAGCGCGTGCTACAGCCAGCTGGCTATGACGCTATACACGCCTGCCGCCTGTCAGCAGAGCACGAAGCAACATCACGCGTGTGCGGTAGTTTGTCCGCGTATTGCTGTGGCTTCCTACTCTGTAGTTGCTTTATTATCCGATGCTGCGACCTGTAGTAATTCTGGGGGTCACCGCTGTTGTGCGACACATGCATGCATGCTGCCACAAGTACAACGCTGCTGCTGCTGCTACTGCTGCGGTGCGATTTTCGTGGGCAGCCGAGAGTGGTCAAGACTTCCAGCCCCTTCTTTCGTGCATCCTTTTATACATTCCTGTAAAAATTAGCCTGGTACACTGTACTGCTGTATTCCGTGTGTCATGCGTGTGTGTGCGGGGTGTGTCACGCGTGCGTGCTTCCAAACTTTTTTTTTGTCGGCAGTCCTGGGTTTTGTGCTGTTGAGGCCTTCCTTACCGTGAGCGCCACAACAAAGGCATGCATCAACATGCCGGGACAAATATGATACTATGCACGAGTACGTTTTGTCCACAAAAAGCAGGTGCAGTTCGAAAAGGCTCTTCTGCTTTACACGCCCATAAGTAAAGCAGTAATACGCAGATATCTTTACCAGGTAATGTCATATTTGTATCACACGATGCGTATAATACAATATCACATGCTGTATCGTTTTCAAATCGTTCTTGCGCCACTCCCCCACGCACGTCCCGGAGGGGAACCTTGTATCATACAAACATGTACGAAGTGCCAGGTACACAAAGTGGCACTGTACGTAAATACAGTAGGCATCCTTAGGAGACGAAATACACGGCCCCCACCCAGCAACACGAGCCACAGCACACAGATCAGGGATCTATTATATATATATATATATATATATTA